>CM070818.1:18255679-18855679 GCA_036326025.1 Chrosomus eos | reverse complement strand
CGCTAAAGGTACCCTTTAGCGTCAGTTAGTTGACACGATCCAGGGCCAGTTAGATGACGCCCTGGGATCGCGTCAACTAACTGACGCTAAAGGGTACCTTTAGCGTCGAATATTGAAGCATGGTCAAACTGATTCCCAAGGCGTCAGTTAGATGACGCCTTGGGTGAGAATGGGCTGTGTATACTTGCTTTAGCCCATGTAGCTCCTATGGACTTTTAAGACTTTTGACATTTAATAGAAAGTGAAGGGAGATCATTTTGAGCACTTGAAAGACTATAACATATATTAACTCAATGAGACAAATGAAATAAAAGGATTATTTAACATGAATTCAGGTCCATCACCTCAAAAGCTGCTGTCACCCATTGAAACAAAGTTACAGTAGCCGTTTTCTGTAAACAGTGTGAAAAGCAACAGCATAAAAATGATAAAATCAAACATTTTACTTAAACTATGACAGACAAAACAATCACCGCTTACCTTAATTCAGTCTGTAAAACATTTTGTTTGGATGTTTATTGTTACTTAAAAATATTCTATTAAAGTTAAGGTTGATAAAGCATATATTAAAATAGAATCTTATATTTAGCAACTAGCTGGTAAAACAGACAAATATAAAGACACTCTTTGAAAAAGTGAAATAAGTTACACATTTTTGCACTGTACTGTTTGACTATCCAATAACACTGAGGGCTGCACAACACATTGGCATTGCAGCTTTCAGTGTTGCTGTGTGGACTGTTGGTGTTAACTGTGTATATACTGTCAGAGCGGGCACAAATGATCAGAGAAAATTTGGGTCATGTTCTGAATGAATGCATGATGTGTATTGCACATATGCACATGAAAAACTAAACCGGGGCCTGCACTTCATCTGAACATTGTAACGCATGTCAAGTTTGTTTGATGGCCAATTAGTGTTGTTTATTGCCTCGGAATTAAGGCATGTTTGGACTCTGGTAGAGATGTACGGAGCACGAGCAGGGATAAGGGCGATTTAAGCACAATGGCATCCTATTTCCTCTGCCCTCGGCATAACTCAGACTGAGATTGATTCGCAAGCTCTAAAATAAAGTGAGGAACTGCTTTAATATTATCAACCAAATCGATTAATAAAGCGTGAAGTGACTTCCAAAAAGACAAAGATCATTTCCTTGCTTGTTTTTCCTGCCGTCTGTCTTCGCTGCATCTACACTGAGAGTTATTGTGAAATGCTGTTACTGAACAAAACCATCAATTATGACTCACTTGTCACACCAAATTAACATCTTCAAACGGAAGCATCTACTGCCTTTGCCACAGGCCAGTGCCCCCTGTGACCGATAATGTATTTTCATCAATGGTCAACTTGAAACTGCTTCCATAACTTTTTTAATGTTTGGAAAAATACAGAAATAGATGACCCCCAAATTTACTTAAGTCCTATTGAAAACACGGTCAAAGGTCATTTGCTGACCTGCTGACCCCTCTTGTATCAGAGTGAGGAAACACTTAATAATGACAGAGTGTAAACATAAATATTATAAAAATAGGTGCAACAAGCAGTACATTTAGAGGAGAGTTCAATTTGTCCGATTTTGAGCTCATCTGTCATAAATCTCATGTTGTAAAAGAGACGTTCAGATGAGAGCAGAGCATATAATATAATAACACATGGCATCTTAACATACTAGACTATTTTAACTCAATGCAAACCAAACAATGAGAGGCAAATCTGTTATGCTTTATATGCAAGTTAAAAGTTCTAGTACACATATGGTAAGGTTTTTCAGAGCACAGTCTATAAATACAAGATTCATAACATGGCCTGAATCCATTCTTTATCTTTATGTCACAAGGTTGACTTTTTATTATGAAATTCTTGACCCTACCTCTGATGGAGCAAACACTTTTTTTCCAGCTTGTGGTTTTTTGTCATTAAAACTGTCAAATTTCATTGTCCGGTATCCTGGAAACAGTCAATTTGTGATTATCTAAAGGGCTACTTAAAACATTCTTTAAACTGAGACTTTAGTATTTGAGTATATTATGCAAGCTTACAAAAGCACATGTTGTACCATAATAAAATGTAACATTTATATGGTCCATGGATTAAATAGGATATTAAAAAAGCACTAATGGCATGATGAATTAAGAGAGAACAAGTTCGCTGCATTTTTTGGAGCAAAATATGAATCTGATTAATCTGGCAGTCATTAATTTTTTTAATTGATTTAGTGATACAATTATTTTAATAATATCATCTTAATGAAACAAAATGTGCAATGATTTTAATAATATCATCTTAATGAAACAAAATGTGTTAACATTTCTGTGTGCTGGTTTTCATTCTTTGATATTTAACCCCTTTTGTCAAAGACTTCCACAGAAAACAGTGAAATTCAAGGATTTCATGAGGTTGTGTGCTACCACAGTGGTATGGCATGTCACCTTTGTGGCTCAAACATAGTATCTAGTTTTAATATATCAGCAAATTTGACAACATTTCTATCAAGCAGTCCTTTTAATTTTACGCATAGTTAATGCTGAAGAATTTCTATTGTTTCCGAACAAATAATTTGACACTTAAAAACAGATGCAGTTAATCAAAGACTTAGACAAATAAAATCAAATAAAATTGAGGGAAAAAAAGAAAAATGACTAATTAAGGGAAAAGAGAACAGTAAATGGTTAAATGTTTTACACAAAATGTATTTAAAGGAATCCACATAAAACATTGGATTGGACAACAAGAAACAATAAAGTCCAGAATTAACATGCACCAATCATTCACTTAAGCTTTTGGCTTATGCATATTGTACACATTTCAAAATTTCCATAAAATGCCACTGAAAAACTGTTACAAAAATATATATTTTGTCTCACTAAAATGCCATGCTCAATGCGCTGAATTATTAAAGGCATGCAGGTGGATAAGCTTTCCAGAAAGCTGAAACTTTTTAAACAGTGAGTTATCTTTCACTATTTGCCACATTTCTATTATAACTCACGTTTATAGAGCATGGCACTTAAAACAATTACAGAGAATGAAGCTGGGCAAGAGAGCAAAACAAACTGAGTTTAGAACTACATATATATGGCCTATTTATACAAATATCGGACATATGTATGTAATTTGAAACACAAATATGGTAAATATAAATGCTATTTACCTAGATTAAATATATTTGCATAGTCATGTTACAATTTCACAAAGAATGAGCAGCCAGATTTTCAAAAGTGTAGATTAAAGCTTGTAAAACGCATTTACAAAGAAATATAATTTTAGTAACTTCTCTCCTGCAAAAAGAAAGAATTCTGAATGAAATGCCAATCATTAGAAAGGAGCCATGAACAAGTTAAAATGTAAAAGTAGACATGCAGAGAATAACTTTTAACAGCATTTTTCACTGATTGCTTTCAAACTTCATGATTTTGTAAACGTGATTGCACTATTCAAAAGATAACAAATAAATAAAGATAAATAGATAAAAAGATTAGATAACAAATAAAAAGCACAGCTTTAATAGTCACTCGCATACGCGCAAGACAATTAATTTGAAAGCCCATCATTAAATCATTCCTTAATGCAGTTTGATTGCAAATTCTGAAATAATTAATCAGTTGAATGGGTGGAATGACTTAAGGTGAGGAATAATCTGCCCTGACATATGAAGACAGTGATATATAAATTTACAGGCATCTTTTCAGTGGACTAACATTTCCAATCAAAAGGAGAGAGTGCTGGAAACAGACTGCATGGGGCTGGTTCACATTTGTTCTGCTGTGGCATGTGCTCTACATGCAGGATATGAGAAGCAGCTCTGTGTAGAGCCACTGAAATCTACCACAATAAAATGTCAGGCCACTGGAACACAACCTGATGTAAAAATACACATCTGACATCATGTCTGCTATACCTGTCCACAGGGGCAACCACATCCTGCAAGCATCCTTAAAGCCATCATGTGGCGCAAACACAGCATTATTCCTGCACACCCTCCTTAGACTTTCTATTTCTAGTCATCTTGCCCAAGAGCCATCTGTGGAGGCATGGTTCAGAGAGATGCGCCACTCATTTTGAAGCGACTGTTTTATTCTCCATCTGATGCCAGTTTTGTTTGGGCCAGCGCAGCTGTGCTTTATTTTTATTTTTTTATCTAGTCTCTCATGCCCTGCAGAAAATTAAAGTACAAAGAGGGCTAAATCTGTTTGCTTTATTCAGCGTGTAAATGATTGTTAACATGATGCGCGGACAATAAAAAGGGAGGCCTTTAGTGCTTGTGTGTCCAGAACGCTTGTATCGGCAGCCGACCTATTGCGTTGCGTTAATTATTATGATCACAGGACGTTCACAACTACCGATTCATAAGGATGATGAATATTAGATTCGGTCAGTTAATTAGCATATCGAGAAACATGAAGAGGCGCTCTTTTTTATAGGCTACCTATGTAAAAAAAATGCATTTTATATACGCTTTTCTATTATGTCACTGCATGTTTTCAATTTATGAATTGAAATAGACAATAGTTGGGTATAATATGCATGATTAGCCTATAGCCTACTGCCTTAAAAAGCAGTGAAAATATTTAAAATATTTATTTCAAACACTCTAGAAAATTAGCAAAGATTTATATTTGGAGTTCATTTTTATTTAAGTGAAACTAGTATTTAAGTAATTCAGAGTACATGAAGATACATGAAAATGAAAAACATGAAAATGTAATACAAAGGAAAGAATTCCATTTAAATATAGCAACAAATCATACATCAGGCTATTTTAAAAATAGCCTTTAATGAAATGATCCTAGACACGTGCGTAGTGAAACATTTGATACTGATAGCCATAAATAACTCAAGAGATAATAGACCAAACATGTTAAAAAAATATCCAAGAGTGTTCGACATGAAAATTGAGCCGGTTTCTAACGGTTCTATGTTTATCATTCACGAGGGCAGTCTGAAAATCGAGACCTTAAACCTGAGTTAATTCAATTAGGCTACATTTTGCCCTGGGTTTGAAACGAATTTAATCAAATGCACTTTTCTCTGAAAGTGAACTTTTGTACATGAACTAGAGAGTAAAAGAAAAAGAAAAAAAAATTATTCCACATTCGATTGTGCACTGCGCTGGTAAATTTGCATTTCAAACAATCTGACCAGTGAATGAGTCGTCAACATTGGCTTAAACAATCCGTAATTGCAAAGTGAAAAATATTACAAAATAAGCTATGAGAACATTGAAATGTTTAATAAATAAATCACAATGATCAAATTTAAGTGAAAATTTCATTTCGTTGGCATTTAATTACACTCGTTAAAGCTTAACTGTAAATCAGTGATTAAATTAAAACATGAAATAAAAAAATTAAAATAGGTAATAGGTAATATGAGCAGTAGAAATGCTCATCTCAGTATTGTTACAACTTCAAGCAACCAACCAATGTGGTGCATCCTATTAGAAATCCTATTAAGCTCATATTTCCTTTAATAAGTCAAATTTCTGTTTGCGCTGGACTGAATGGTCTCTTAGTTTCAAACGATATGGATAGGGCAACAATTGATGTACGAAAGAACTTCAATGCAGCACAAATAAATGCTCTATTGAATTTTATAAGGAACGCAGTTTTAGCTGCACCGTTGTATGTCGTTCTTTATTTTCCCCTCACTAACGTTTTCAGCTAAACTGCTGCCTTCCAGTGCCACTGAATTGTGTAACCTATAGCCTACTTTAAATAATCAAGGCATCAATTTAATTGATTATCAAGCCATCGCAAAACACTCGAAATAAAAACATTCGGAAAATAAATCATATTTTGACACAAGTTGCTGTGAGATATTCACTTTAATCGAATTACTCACAGCGGTTTCACTTTGCTGTATCAGTTCTGCATTAAACAGGGCCCTGATATCGCCATTGCCGGAAATGCGTGTAATTTAGACAGGTGTGTTATCTTGACCAGGCTAGAGAAAGACATTAAAGCATGTTGGGCTGCGCAAAATAACACAAACTAGATTTAACCGTTATTTAACCAACTTAAAATGATGGCTCGTGTTGTTTTGAAAAGAAACTTGGATAAAGAACACAGCCTATATATAAAAAATATATATAGCCTACATTTTGGTGGTCGCATACAAATTAATAGACATCTCACATCTCAAAAAACAAAATGCTGACCAGCATCGGGACTGCTCTTTTCTGTGGATTCGGATAAATTGGGTCTTAACCTCTAACTCAAGATAAAATTAAGAACCTGCAAAGGTCACATGTGTTGTTGTAAATGCATGCTTAGTGGAAAATTCAAATAAACATGAGTGAGGACCGCAAATCAAGTTACAATGTAGGCTACAGCAGAATAAAAGAGAAAAAGAAAGGCCACACTTAAAAAACGACATGCACTTAACATGACATGAACCTATGAAATCAAAAAGATTTTGTACGCACAATTAAATGACAAAAGGTGGATGTGTTTCATAGTTCCATAATAGTTTTAGGCCACCTCGGCCAAACATGTTTCTTTAGCAAGGTTTGTTATTCCAATAGAAAAATGTAGCTAAAAGCTAAAAACATTCGTCTTTTTTTATTTATTGTAAACGACATAATTTCTTGCTGATTGTTAAATAAAAAGATCTGGCAGACCATACCAACAACGATATAGGATACACGAAACATACTATAGCTAGTGTTTGCAAGAACACCTTCATGACAATAAATGAGAATTAATTCAGTGAAGCCACTATGGCCTGAATCTTTCTATCTAGAAAAAGTTTTTCTTTTCAAATTTTTCTTTTCGTTTTTCAAATTGCATTAAAATATTTAAATGCACAAAAAGGCATACGAAGTCGATCTGGATGGTGCCAAAGGCATGATCAGACCTGATAAAACAAGATATTTTTTTTAAAACGTCAAAATGTAAAAAAATAATAATTTAACAGAAAATAAAACCATAAGATATATCAGTGAAACACATCAGTGGCTTAAACACAACAAACATATAATCCCATATAGAGCTCAAACTTGTTTCTTTGTTGCATTGCAGGATGAAGTCTTAGTTAAAAAGCATTGCGAATCAAGCATTAAATTGCTCCCTCCGTTCTGCCCTTCACATTCAATCAGTTATACATTTCATATCCTAATGACATTAATGTCATGTGTTAAGTCCCCCCACATATTTCCAACAAAACATTTTTTTCTTCTTCTCAGCAAAGGTCTGACCTCACCCATTCATTTCATCTACATAATAACCGAGGAGAGGTCTTGACGTGCGTAGTGGTCTATACCGAGGAGATCTGGGCTGCATCTTCAGAAGACGCATTTTTCGTTACTCCTCTAACCTTAAGGGGGCTTTTTAGCTTTTGGTTAGCTATCCGTTTCTGGAAAACATCTGAATCATTGTATAACCAAAGCCAGCTGCCGCACAAGTCTATGCGTGCGTGTGTGAGTGTGTATGTGTGTATTGGTTTGTACGAGGAAGAGGGAGAGAGTGTGAGCGTATCTGCTCGCTTTGCTCTCCAAAAAGGAAAAGAAAGAAAAAAAATCGATTGGACGTCTTTTTCTTCCAGAAACTTTTTTTTTAGGAATGAACGCCGAGACGTGCGTTTCATACTGCGACATGACATCCATGGATTCATATTATAGCCCATCTGCACCGCAAGGTAGGGATCACCAGGCGAACCCTTTCAGGACATTCCAGGCGAGTGACACCAAATACAGCCCCGCTTTCCTGACCAACAAAGGTCAGGCGTACGGGGAAAAAGCTGGGAGCCCGTTCCAGCAGGAATGCCAGTCATTGGATGCCACTTCTGGGGAAGGCACCTTTAACAAATACCACCTCTTCATGCAGAGGTCCTCCTGCAAAACTCCCCCAGACAGCAGCAAACTCCAGCAGGACAGCGGACACAACGGAGGGCTCATCGCCTGTTATGGTGAGTTTAAAATCAAGCATTTGTAAAATAGTCTTAGTATGCAGAGAAGCCACTTCAAATAAACGCACAGTTATAACGTTCAACTGCAGTGACATTAATGTTTTTATGACTCTGTTAAGACAGGATAATCTGCAAATCCCTCTAATAAAAAGCTACAATTAGACCAGGTTATTTTACTTGAGAGGCGGTTATTCATATTGATAATCACATCAGAATGAAGTCCATCAGTAGGCTAATATTTACAAAGCAAATGCAATTGACTTCACAACTTACTACCAATATAACTGGCTCAGCTCTTACAGTAACACAATTAGGAAGAGGCATAACCTCCCCCGTTATTACATTTTACCTTTGAAGACAGAATCAAATTATATTTAATGCGATAATCTGAATCACAATTCTTAATACTGGATCTGAGGCAGACAATTGAATTAACACATTTTGGAAGGCAAACGAAACTAATTTTAAACACTTTTACAAGTTGTCGACGACACATTAATGATTTTGACAAATTCTCTCACTCTATATGACCGCAGGCTCGGATCTGTAGCAATAGGCTACGCAATACGAAAACCCTCTGGGCTAACAAAGTCAAGACTTGGTGAAAATGTTGCATAACTATAGGTTACAAGCATGTAGTCTAGCTCGTGCATTCGGTGAATTAAGTGTTGTGCTTTTATTTGGAATTAGTTAAAAGAAACTGCCGCGAAATGGCACAAAATAAAACACTTAAAAAAAATTCAAGAGCAACTAAATCAAAACGCTTCTTTAACCAATAGACTGTAAAATAAGGGTATAGGCTACTGAAATTGGTACAGTCATGTGCAGCTTAAATTATAACCTGTAAAGGCATTTCATTTTCTACAAATGTAACAAAAATATTTCTTTCAACACGTTCTAGCAATCTGTGTACGAAGCTGTTCTTGGATGGAAACAAAATAATTAGCTAGCCTACACGAGAGATTTTCTCAGGATTCCCGTCTTCCAATAATAGATCTATAATAGGCCTAATAATAATAAGAAGAATATACATTCTAAAACAGGAGGAACAAACATTTAAAAATATTTTCGGATACGGAAGCCAAAATTCTCTTTCAAACCCTCTTATGAGTTAGTAGCGGTAGCCCATAATGAGGTTGGAAAAATGTTTCAATGTGTCCATAAAAGTCTTTTGCAAATGTTTGTTTTAGTTAATGCATTTTTAACAATGCACATATTTTAAAATGACACTAATGTGTTTGAGATGAAACGATTTTTTTCGACGTAACAAGAAAAATGTTAGGTGTGCTCTGCGACCAGGCTATTAACGCTGTATGAGGTGTCTGGAGTTTAAAATAAGAGAAGAAAAAGGCTTAAAAATCACAAAATAAGTAGTTTAAGACTGTTTTGTTTTTGGATTAGCCTATTCGAAAGAGGAAATATATTGACCAATTTTTTTAGAAACAATGAAGAGGAAAATCTTTGGAAAATAGAAAATATACCGATCAGTAATCCACTATTATAATATCATAGCCTATACAACCTTTAAAAAACATGATTCGACTTTCAAGAGTAAAATCAAAAATGCATCTTCAGACATTGGCTACTAATCACTTGGTATTTTCCCTGCCTGCAATTACCAAAGCCTGCAATAGCTTAAATATATAAGGACATGATAATCATTCAAAAATAGTAGCCTATAGAAAAACATAACACTGGCTGCAATAAGAAAGGGCAAAACGAATGGCAGCATCTCAATCTGTTATAGGCCTAAGAACCTTGTGTCCTCAGAAAACTACTACAAAACTCTTGGATCTTTCCGAAGAAAATTCATCCAGGTTCACAATGACAATTGTGTATGGTTAAGAGAATGCCAAACGGGTTTATCTCTTAGCTTAGTTGTCAAAGAGATCGGAGGAACAGAGTGCAAAAGAGACCGCATAAGAACATGGCGATATTATTTTCAGTTGCAACATCGAAGAGAGAGGAAAAAATAAAGAAAATAAATGAACAGAAGCAGCAGTAAAACAATAACGGCATTAATAGTAACACTTTTAGAGATAAAATAGCCTTATTACAATTTACACTTTCATACGACAAAATATAGCCTACAAAAGCCATGATTCGTTTACATCTGCAGCTTTCGGGAACGCGCTGCATAATAAACGGATGACGCAACGAGATATAGACATAGGCTAAGATTTAATAATGGTCTGTTGTGCAGATGTTTTCAAATAAAAGTCCTATTTCCCAAACTATAATTAAAACCTCTCTGACAAGAAAAAAATACCATAGGAGTTGATTAACAGAACCTTAAGTAGGCTAAATTAGCCAGTTTAATTTGAACTTCTTAATAATGGCATAATAAAACATATAGGCTATGACATGATGTAACAGACTAGTTGATTTGATTAACAAAGGCCTAATTGAATCTTATATGACCAAAGTGTTATGACATTTCAAAATATATAAATGTAGGCTAAATTAACAAAATAATTGTTACATTACATAATAGTGTTTGTTCATAAATTAAAGTTATTATAAAGTGTTACTTTGTAATGGTAAGAAAAAAAACGTTCAATTAATCCTCCATAATATCACTGCTGTAATATGCAGAAAGTGTGAGTGGTAAAGTGATGGATTTACCGTCAGCAGCTGGCTTTGACATAGCTCATTCATGAAAAATAACAAAAAGCATCACAATAGAAAAGAGAAACTGAAGAACACTTACTTGTCCGTGTAAATAGGTTGCTGAAGAATGCATGCATTTGGTGGCATCCTGTAAACAACAGCATCTCCAGAGTCTCAGTTCAAAGGGATGGCTTAGTTTTTTAATAAGGGATAATGAATGCATCAATGTAATTGATCTAGAGGTTAGTGAACACTGAGTAACTGACTTAAACTGAAAACACATTTTCATCCATTTTTATCTACACAGATGAATGGGTTTATGACTGTTTGTGCGCTATTTTTACGATATTAATATATTTCCAATGAATGTTGCCACAAATGGAACTCTTTTGAGACAGTGTCACTCATATAATTAGGAAAAAGCCGATACAGATAACTACCGTTCATTAGGGCAATGAAATTACAACATGTGGTCTAATTCGAAAAACCACTTTGATTATCAAATAGTAAATCACAATTGAATATTCAGATGTGCATTTAAAACAAGAGCTTGTTAAAATGTAATGATTCATTCTGCTCTCAATAGACATCATTACAGCAACTCAAAAAGTGCAACATACAAAGTGTCCTGCCAGAGAAATTATTCGGGCCAAAATGAAAGCTGCTAAGTAATTTTATGATGTGTGATGCTTACATAGAGGAATGATAATAAGTTACTGATTGAATGAATACATAAATGCCCATTTAACCCAAGATACTTACCAAATCGAGTGTGGCTTACATAATTCTGCAGTCACAGACTAACACTTGCATCAACTTCACATTTCCCCTGGGCATGATTATTATATGCCAAAGAGGGGATGTGGTTTTCAAAACAAGCTTTTGACTTATTCCTCCTTTGTGGTCAGCAGTAATAACACAAAGAAAATGACACTCTTAAAAGGAAGCCCTTCGTCACCTCGTCAGTGAAACCCCAATGTTAGTGAACATGAACATTAGAATTGTCCTTTCCAAAAAAAAAGATCACTATAGGTCAGATGTACATTGACAGGGTCCCTGTTAATCAAGACTAGCCCATGAAATGTCAAAGGATGATGACTTCATAAAACAAATGCCTTGTACAAATACACAACGTGTCACCATAACAGCCTTTGCATTTAGCATGAGATGTTGATGGAAGAGATCACATAAACTTTTGGTATCAGCATTAAAAGGCAACAATTAAGGATGCACTCACAATGCTTTAGATCAGGTAATGACGAACAAGCTATTTAAGCTATTCAGCATTATAGACTATTGAAAAGGCTAGACCGTATTCAGGGCTAAATCATTTAGTGTTTACAGTAGAGATAATCAGATTTTATGTTAGTTTGATTGACAACCTATATCACAACAGGCAAAACTTGCAACTTGTGTTTGGGTTATCACTACTTTTTCAGTATTATTTTGTACTTTGGTGGTTGTGTGAATCATTTAGGCTTAAGCTTGCTCATAGTTTGTTTCTACTGGCTCTGCTGAGTGCAACAGCAAAAAACTAAATATTCTTCATAGTTGGGGGAATGGCAGAGTTTAAAGTCTTTGCTCTAATCAGTGTTTGAGACGACTACAAACAAATCAGACCTGATCCTCATTCTGTGGACTTTTGTGCTTTCAGTTTATCATTCAGAAAAACTCCAAAAATCATCAAACGTGCGTAAAATAATAGTTGGAGATTACATTTTAATGATGGTGACTTTTTAGTTTAAAAGCCTTTTAAATTCCTAGGTTGTGTTCAAACGCTTTCATATATTCTCCCTGCTTGCAAATCTTTAAGCACTCTCACTAAATAGCAAACTATAATTTATAAGAGCGTTTGGCTGATATGAAGAATAATGAAAGGAAGTAGCTCAGCTGAATTTATTTAATGAGCATTCACAAGCAGAAATACCCTTTTCCGGTTGTAAAACACAATTAAATTCTGCAGGTAGGGAAAAGTAAAAAAAAGCCACTTTTATCATATAAAAATAAATATAAAAACATAAATAAAATTACATTATTAATGAGATATCACATGCATATAATGACATACTATGCTATAAAGTTTGATTTGTTGTACTGAAATATTATAATTTCGAATGAACGTCATTTAATTTACACAACATCTGAAGTATAGGCTACTTTTAATGATATCAACTGTATGAATTATCACCATGTATTATATTAATTTACATTGGTAATAATTTGCAATGTCTTTATTACTACACCATTGTAATTTGAAAAAAAATTATAACAAACATGGATATAGTCATAGTGGAACAACACAAAGAGTGGGGAAAAGCATATTCCCAGTCTGTTGATCTAAGGAGAGGTGACAAGGACTTGGGATCATTTTACCAGTTAAAAATGTGGCTTTGCAGTTTACATTAGCCTCAGTGTGCTTGCCTGAGCGCGGCAAGTCGGCAGTAGGCTTCAAAGACAAGGCCTTTATTTAAACAGCATAATCGAACCCAAATAGATTCCCTCTAATGGGCCTTCAACTAGTGAACGGCTGAGCATTTAATCAAAGGTGAAAGCAATTTTTATGTGAGCAAATTGAAATGTGTTGTTTCAAATCTTTACTATTGATTTGGAACTTATTGATAATATGAAAAAAAAAACCTAGACACATTCTTTCTTTTTTGAAAGGGATAGTTTACAAAAAAAGGAAGATGTTATTTACTCACCTTTGAGTTTTTCTGAACACTTTGTTAACTTTCATTGTATGGACATTTTTCATAATATCTTCTTTTTTGTTTTCTTCAGAAGAAAGCATACAATAAGTCATGAGTTTAAAATGGCGTAAAAAGTGAAAAAAATGACAGTATTTCCAAATTTGGGTGAACTAACACTTTAAGCAACAAAATAAAAAGGTGTTTGTAAACTTTCTAATACTGTATTATATGCTTTTATGCTACTTTAGCTTTTGGCTTTTCTGTATTTTTTCTTGACATTATCATCTTACAAGACAGTGATTAGTTAGGTTTTTACAGCATTCCATAGTGCTTGTTAACTAGAGCACCGCTCCAATGTGGTTTCTAATGCCATCCAGGAGATTCCAAACTTTACTGAGGGTTTGGGAAATGCAATGTCAACTGCTTAACAAACAAAACAGTACAATAAAAAAGAGAATAGTACAAGGCAAGTTGTTGCAACATATTTAAACTGATTTAATTCTGTAACCCTTGCACCAGAGACAACAGAGATATATTTGTGCCCAAGGACATTCACAGCCGAAATCACTAAAATACTGCACTTAAACAGAGTCGCTATATTTTTTCAGAAAACCACCAAATCTAAACTCTCCATAATCATACCTGTAAGAAAGGCAGCAACCAAACCAAGTATTGTTAGTAAAACCAGCTCAAAGAGTTTTGATCTGACACCCCATGTTTTCTTTTTGACGGTGCGTATGGATTCATACTGCATTTGATAAACATCCTCAGGTTTAAGCAGTCTTGAGTTCAAATACTTTTTGTCCCGACACTCCAAGGGAGCCGGAGGAGCGGAGCGAGCAGTGATTTATCGCGAGAAGCAGCTTGAAGGAAATACTGTGTTTTCTTGCCCAGCATGTGCTCTTTTGCTGCAGCCTGCTGGGATAAATCCTCCTTCAGGACTAGCTGTGCGTTTGGACTTCTCTGCGGATACCCATCAGAGTCTCACTACCGGGCTTTTTTTTTTAGTCTGCACCAGCTGAGACGCAACTCTGCTGTCTTGTGTGTGTA
Source organism: Chrosomus eos (assembly GCA_036326025.1). NCBI lineage: Eukaryota > Metazoa > Chordata > Actinopteri > Cypriniformes > Leuciscidae > Chrosomus > Chrosomus eos. The sequence goes on along the minus strand of CM070818.1, from coordinate 18,841,423 downwards.
TATGTCTATTGCATAGAGTCATACAGTTCTCTCAGAAGTACGCAACTTCAAGAACGAGAGGTGACCCCTAAAACATAAAGCAAGTTATAGTAGGAGACAGTCCCTGTGGTTTGGTTGGGCTAAGTTTAGAATCGAGCTGCTGTTGTTGTCACATCTGCCTTTGAGTATGTGATTTGCTCTGGTTTTGCAAATGGCTGCACGAGTAGACGTTTACTAATGAGGCTCCTTCTCTACTAATATCTTGTGGTGTCACGCTCACAATCACCAGTAAAAAAAAATCTTTCACCATTTCCATATGCCACCAGCCAGAGTCATTCTTCATATCACAACCTATCAATCTCTTGCCGTGTCCGTCTGTAAGAGCCTGAAATAATTAGATGGCGGAAGGGAAGTTCAGACTGTTGGCCTGGCTTCAGAGCACAAAGCTGCCCATTACAATTCAATCCATATTTTAAGCACAGAAAACAAATCTAATTACTGATATAAATAAAAGCTTAGATGAGCAAACAGTCTTCCCTGATTTCCTTTACCATTTGCTTTCAGTCATAATAACGATGAAACTCGGCCTGACGACGTCTTATTTATGCCTTTTAATTTTGGCATATTTCACCATTAACCCTTCACAGAGACCCCAGGTAGCCTAATTTATAGTGTTTCTTTTATTTGCCTGCTGCTGACCCTAACAATCAGATTCTGTAAAAAAGCATAGAGGATGCCCTGCCGCTTTACAGCTAGTTAAATTACACTTTGATGTGTTCCCCCGTTTTCAGCTGGTACTAAATGACTGCCCCTTGTAAAGATCTGACCCTTGCTAACTCACGGGGTCGAGCACCGACATCCTACATAGCCAGGAACCACTGGCGTCTCCCATCGAAGGCAAGGCACCTTTTTAGTACAAGTGGATCTGGAAGCACTGTGCTAGCCATTCATGCATATTTTATGAAAATATATAGTGGTGCCCTTTCCTCTTGATTTATAGGATATATCAAATGGCGACCCATTTGAAGATATTTTACTCTGGAGTCAGAGGTAAAAGTAGATGTTGTAAAGTAGGTTTACAAGCCCCATTCTTGTTACGCATACAGGTGTGAACCTACTCGGGTTAAAATGCCAATTAGTCTTTTTCCTGAACCTCACCGTCTCCTAACCTAGAGCTGAACTTCTTGTCCTGCCCTTGTAACTGATGCAATGACTCTCTTACCTCATTGCACTGGAAAAGTAAAAGACTTAACACATCCCTCACTCTGGAAGGAAGGAGAAGTGTGCTATCTTGGAATCAGTGTTGTAAAAGCTGACGCACAGAGAACTAGATGGAAAACACACAAATACCATTATGTCCTCATGAATTTAAAAACAAAATCGGTCACCTAAAACAAGTATGCAGGATGTCTACTAATAAACAAGAGAAATAAAATCCCACACAATACCAATGCTTGCAAAAACATATGGTCAACGCAAATACCGTTCTAAAGTTTGGGATCAAAAGTCTTTTTTTTATTCTGCTAAAATACTAAATTGATCAAAAGTGACTGTTAAGTCATGATGTTAGAAAGGATTTCAATTTCAATTGCTGTTCTTTTCTTCAAAAAATGTATCAGTTTCCACAAAAACATTAAGCAGCTCAACTGAGCATGTTTCGTGTGCACAAAATCAGCATATTACAATGATTTCTGAAGTATCATGAGAAACTGAAGACTGGAGTAGTGATCCCAATCACTGGAATTAATAACATTTTAAAATATTACAATTTAGAATAACTGTTTTCTATTTTAATATGTTTTTTCAGATTATGTATTAAAATAGAAAATATTTTAAATTGTAATATTTTTGTTTGAATGTGTTTTAATCAAATAAATGTAGACTTGTTAATAAGGGACTTCTTTCAAAAACATTTATAAATCTTACTAGCACACATTTGAATGGTAGAGTAGGTTAGATATTCAAAAAACCCAAGCAAAACATTTAAAATATGTACTGAATAAATCAGAAAAATCAGTGATCAATAGCAGTGAAAAAACAATTCCATTAAAAAAAATGGACAGTAAACAGATCCCTTGTTCAGCCAATTTAAGATGTTGCAGGCAGTGCCAAAATTAAAAAAATATATATATTTCTTCAATTCTGCTAAAATAATGTTCTCATTTGCAATTCACTGAAAAACAATAGGTGATTTTTCTGGTATTATCTGTGGTAGACATTTTTCCTAAAGCCAGATATGACCTCATGAATCTTCAGTGTGTCGAACAGCACCACAAACAGGGTAAAACAGCATGATCATGATCTGCTCTGCATTTTTTTTGTTGCAATCTTCAACCACTACCCCCCTCAGAGCTCCAGTTCAAAACTTTTTCTATTCTGACAGAAACATTTTGCCGTGAGATTTCTTGCCCAGAAGGCAGGTCATGTTACTCGCTCATATGGTGGAGCTACGGGGCAGCCAAGTCTCTGTTCACCTTGAGCAGCGGAGAGCCTGGGTTGAACCCTCGGTGGACTACGAGACTGTCACAATACTCTAGGTCTGCCAAAAGCCATCAGTGACACGGGGTATAAACAAGAGCCTTTGATCGCTAGGCCTCGATTTCAAACAGGCTGTCAGCTTTTCCGTGTGGGGGCAAAAGGCGTGAGGCATCTGAAGGGACAAGCTGAAAATATTTATGTTTGAGTAAATTCGCTGCTCCCACTTGCTTAACAAGATGTGTCAGTCGTGGGCAAGAGGCAATGTGGGAACCATTATACCCCCAGGCCTGGCTCCATGTCTGTCATGGTTGAGCCCATGGTGCCTGGAAAAGGCAAATGGGGAGACAACCAAAAGGAAGCATATACAATGTGCTATGCGGTCAAGAACAGGGCAGTTCCTAAGGCATACACCTAAAAAAGGTAAAGACAAAAATGCTATATTTACCAAGCTGAAAATCTCTAAAGCTCTCTAAATCTAAACCGAACAATAAGAGTTCAAGGGATAGTTCACACAAAATTAAAATTGTCATTTACTCACCCTAATATTGATCCAAAACCATGACTTTCTTTTTTCTGTGCAACATGAAGAGAAATATCTCAGTAGCTAAGTTTATGTGCACCCAAAGAATCTGAAATGGATTAATGGTTCAATTAGGCTGAAAGGCCTTCAGATAAACATCCCAATCGATCAGATTGAGCTTGACCCAAATACAATTTACATTGAAAGGGGTGGTGTAGACGTGAAATAATACGATCAATACTTTTCCCCCCAATCGGATTAAAAAATACCTTGCACACATGTGCAGTGCTGTGATGTTACCAGGCCCCTTTTACAATGAGTTTACATATGTTTACTTATTATGAACGTGCAAACTGTGTGTTTATTTAAGTCTTAGCAACTGGTCAGAGGGGGAAACTGAATATTTACAAAATATTTGCTTAAAAAAAGCTTTTTTGGCATATTTGTTAACTTTCCATTAGGGTATAATATCAAGGCAAAAAATATATTTATACTCACAGTAGCTCTGGTGACATTACAGCGGTGACTTTCTCTAGTTCCGAATGTGGATATATATAAATAAAAATGTAAATGAAAATGTGAATCGAGTTGCAAAGTTTAGGATTCCTATAAACAGAACATTATAAATCTGAAATCAGATTGAATTTATTTGGATTGAGGAAAATTAGCGCTTGTAACATACCTAGATTTTTGTTGTCCATACAATGGAAGTCAACAGTCACCAAAACAGTTCCATACCCAACGTTCTTTAAAATATCTTTTGTCTTTCATAGAAGAATGTCACAAGGGTGATTCATTTCATTTTTTAGTGAACTATGTCTTTAAGAAAGAAATTCAACCAAAAGTATAATGCCATTAAAAAAAGCTGATTCCATTTTATAGAGTGTATTATACAAATAAGATAATGTTTCAGAATCAATTTTCAAATCACTGACACCACAGGAGATTTTACAAAGTCACAAACTGTTGTCTTGATCACAGTTCACATGGTTATTGGCAACTGAAAGATTAAAACTTGGAGGAGGAATGAAAGGCTGCCAATATGTTCTTGTTGCACACATTACCAGGGCTGGAATAACCACATGGGCATTTGCCCAAACAACATGTTTAGAGCGTGTATAAATCAGGGCTGTACAAATGGTTTCAAATAGTGGGAGATGTGAAAGAGTGAAAAGAGTGCAAAAAATGTACTTTTAGCTTGTTACTGGGGCAGTGCCTTCAAAATGTACATATGTGTGGCTTATTTACCCCTAAAAGAATTGTTTATCCAAAAGTTAAAATTCTGTTATTATTGTTGTTCCAAACCTGTATGACTTTCTTCCTTGGACCATGAAAGAAGATATTTGAAGAAGGTTTTAACCATACAATGATGTCAATGGGGTCCAAAACAACTTTATTGCATGTCATTTCAAAATACTTTCTTTTGTGTTCCACAGGAGAAAGAAAGTCATACAGGTTGTCAGATGCCAGAATTTTTATGTTTTGGTGGACTATGCCCTTAAAGGGATAGTTCACCTAAAAATTAAAATTAGCCCATGATTTACTCAACGTAAGTAGACTGCGTATGGCCGGAGGATTGTTATTTTACTTTATAAAGTTTAAAATATGGATATTTTTCTTACACAAACGGATCGCTTCACTTTAGAAGGCCTTTATTAACCCCCCCGGAGCCATGTGGAGCACTTATATGATGGATAGATGTACTTCAAAACAGAAACAACCATTAACTGCCATTATAAAGCTTGGAAGAGCCAGGACATTTTTTATATACCTCAAATTGTATTTGTCTGAAAGAAGAATGTCATATACACCTAGGATGACTTGAGGGTGAGTAAACCATAGGCTAATTTTTACTTTTGAGGGTACTGCGCCAGTTACAAGCCGTTGACAATCTCTCTCACGGGGCACCACAATACCCAAATCTGGCTCTGTACATTACCCTACATGGTTCTGTGAGGAGGTGAGAAAAGCATGTGTACCAGTAGCATTTACCCATCCGCCCCTCAGCTCAAACCCGAGAAGGCTTTAATCAAGTCTCACATTAGAAAAAGAACACATCTCAACACTGCATCACCTAAAATAACCTTCTGTCACTGAGCGCTGAGCTAAAGTAAGACATAAAGCTCAGGGTCGTCACTGGATCTCATAAGAAGGGAACATTCCCAAAGGAACTCTAATCCAGCTTTACACCCTATTCCTCCTTGCAGCTAAATGGGTGAAACAGGGAGAAACAGCCTAAAGTCTGCCAATACAGCCATCAAGTTTGTAAGCGTTATGATTTGAGTGAGCATGCCAGTCTTTGTAGCACAGCTTTTCCACAAAGGACAGACAGGTAATGAGCACTGAGAGAGAGCTGAAGAAATGACCTAATGTACTGGAATCCTCACATTCATTGATCTGACTGAATTTATGACCGGCACGCTGACTGGGGTTTCACAGCTGAGCTGCTGTGTTTCCAGTGGCTTGACGCAGAAAATTACTACTCTAGGGCCGGTAGTGCGGCCTCATTACGAGCCAAGCTCTATTTTGCACCCTTGCCACAGACTGTGTGTATGTTTGAGGCTACACTCATCAAGCAGGGTAGTAGTCTTTGAATTGTGCCCAAGTGGGAAACCGGTAATTTTCTATCAGTCTGCAATTACAGCCATGGTGTCTGTTACACATGAGCAGCTGATTTATGAGCCGAGACTGGCAGCCGTTACTACATTCACGGGTCTTACAGATTCTCATTTCACACACTCACTACAGACCAAATAAAGAATCATCAAGATATTGGGATTGAAGAACTATGAACGACAACACTACATTGCCTTGGTCAATATTGAATTGCATGCAATATTATATTATATTGCCCAATATTATAGCTAAAACTTAGATAAGTTAATAGTATTGTTTAATTTGTTAACATCAGTCAACTTACAATGAACAACACTTTATTAATGTAGAGTAATTTCTACATTTCTGATACTTGATAGTACATCTGTTAATAATTAACATATTACAAACAAACATTAAATTACAATGAACAAAAGCATACAGTTTTTGCTAAGTGTTCCCACACTTTACCCACTGGAGTGAATTGGGATGAACACCACAATGATGATACGAGAATAATTGCTGTTAAACCAAGCCTCAAATGAAATGAAATTTAATTCAATTAAATAATTGCTCACATTTTGGGGATCAAATGGTTTAACAGAATTGCTTCCCTCACATAATTTTCATAATCATGTGTATTCAAGTAATGCACACAATGACCCTTCACAAATGTCTCCTTTTCTGTCTACAGGTAAAGACAGCACAGGGCTGACAGATTCTGAGTTGCCCCAAAACAGTGATCCTGCAGGGATGGATGGCAGCTACCTCAGCATAAAGGAGTCAGGAGTGAAGAGCCCCCAGCAGCCAAACTCAGATTTGGCTTCTCCGTTGTTGGACAAGGCCGAGGGAGAGAGCAACAAGGGCAAGAAAAGACGCAACCGTACCACCTTCACAAGCTATCAGCTAGAGGAGCTGGAGAAAGTCTTTCAGAAAACACACTATCCCGACGTCTACGCTCGGGAACAACTCGCACTGAGGACTGACCTGACAGAAGCTCGTGTACAGGTGTGAGCCAAATTTACATTACCAAATTCAATAACATGTTTTGAATAACCATGTACAATGAGACTAGATCAACAATTAAGTCTCTCTACTAATTTTAGTCCATTTGAGCTTTGAAAATGGAAGTCCTGTTAATATAGACCAAGAGGTATTTTTCAAAGTTGGTAAAAGAACAGCGACACTAAGAGAAAGAGTGAATACACTCGGTGCAAAGAATATTAAATGTAAATAGAGAATACAGAGAAAAAGCTGTTGAAGTTGGCCGTCACAAGAGATCATAAAGTAAAAAGGGGCTTTCAGATTAGACATGTCAGGGTCTGCTTTCATCTCGAGCCTCTACCTGAACCTCTGAGCTCAGCTGTATTAAACTCAGCCTAGCTCTGGAAAACCAGAACCTTTATGTGACCCACCCCTACCCCTACATTTGCATATAATCCCTCCAACACTACTGCTGCATTCCTGCATCAACAGACAGACCGGGATATCCCTTTACCCGACCCCAAATGTGCGCTTTACTTAGAAGCCCTGGATTTACACTGTTTGTCTTTCATTAATGTCCCACTCAGGAAAGAATGTGTCCCTCCCTGCTCTCAAGGGTAGGTGAGAGAATCTGGCCTCAAGTTCCTTCACATGGTGAGGGATGCTTATGATGACTTATATCCATGTACACGACCGGCTATAACTAAAGAATAATGGGAAACATCCAAAGAACCACAATGGTTTACAATGGTTCAGTCTCAGGGACTATGAACACTGTCAAACCTTTCTGGAACTTACAAGTAAAGCCTTTTCTCATCTACTCTCTACTTTGGGACAGCTCAAAAAGATACCTATTTTTACTGCACATTACCCTAATGCCATTGCCACCCATAATATTTTTTACAGCAACATGAAAAAACAAATGACTCGTATGGCGAAAAGCAAGCTTAGGTAGTTGCATGTGCTCCGACAGTGATGCATTTGTGCAAGCAACTAGAGTGAACCCACCACTCCACCACTTCTTTTCCCCATCAATTACTGTTGCTTCTTTACTCTCCTCTTATTGAAGGCAAAAGTCCCACATAATAATAATAATTAAAAAGTCAATAAAGAAAGACTTATGTACAATCAGACTTATTCAAATGCAGGAGTGTATTGGTGTACACTGAGTGTACTCCACAAATTGGCTGAGATTGTTTTTTTCTCTGCATTTCTAAGAAAAATATCTGATAATATTAATATACTTATATGTCTGGATACATCTGGTAAAAGGTTAAGGGCTTAATATGCTATAAATAGCATTTTTATAATTACAGTTCTGGAGGTCAAGAAAGAAAAAGAATGATTCTGAAGTAGAAGAGGTGAGTTTGAGTGACAGCAGAGTCAGACCATCAATCCTCAAAGCTACTCTGGACTTCAAAGCTGTTTTTTCTGCTAGGTTTAGTTCAGTGTTTCTGTTCTTTCTCCCCTGGTGCTGGAACATAAATAAAGCTCCATAATAAGCCTCTAAGCTGCTTTAGCTGTCAACGTCTTTACCAATTACTGTGTTACTAGCCCGGATGGACAACATACAAAAGATTAAAAAATACTTTTTCTACTACGTTTCTAACAGGTGCTGGTCAAAATTAGTTGACTTGTTAATGTTGGCAGCCTTGAACTTATTCACCAGCAACCACTAAAGGGAAGAATGATTGGAAATATTTTAACGAAACCAAAAAACAAGCCCAAGGTTGCAACAACCACTTTTGACCAAAATACAGATCCAAATAACTCTCCATCTATGGTCTCTCTTGCTGCCTGTCAGTCTAGTTCAAAGGTGAACTTTTGGTGTAAGCATTATACAACACACCTCAGTATTGGCTCATCAGTATGAGAGGTGCAAGGCAATCTTTCCACCACTCTTCTACACGCCTCTACTGGGTTGGAGAGTCAGATATGGAAAGCCAGGGGCTTAAGAGTCAGGAAATTAAACATAGAATGAAAACAAACTCCATTTTGAACTTTCTTCCATCTTTCTTTTCGATCTCCCAACTTCCATGCTAAGATTTATGAACGGAAAGACAGTCTGAGAAAAAGATAAATATAAAAACGGGAATAAAAATGCTGTGCAGACAATCATATTAAACGGACGTCTTTGCATTCTTAGATACCCAGACGGTATCAAAACCTAGCATCATTTCAAAACACAAGGATGCAAGCGGAGAGCCACAAGAGTGATGATGCTCTCTGAAAAAAATCTGAGCAAAACAAATGTTCTTTTTTTTCTCCAGGCAGTTAAGCTCTACAAACATATGATGTGGAGCCAAGGGACATTGATGTCCACCATCAAATTAAGTGCAAACAGAGCTAAGGTGCTATCAAGTTACACTTAGAGATAGGCTGACATCTTACTGGCAATGGATGCAATAACCACAAACTGATTGACCAAAGAGCCATCCCCAGATCCAAGTTCAAGCTCCGTGACGAATGAGATTGCAAGACAAAAGAAAGACTCCGCTTGAAAAAAAACACTTTCCACTCCACAAATCAATAAACAGATACTTCTAAACAGAGAAGATCAGGGATTAAAAGAATGGAATTTTTGGCAGCTCTTCAGACTGCGAACCATGAGAAATCACTTTGTGTAATTTGTTCTCTAATTCCCAGATCTCTAAATAACCATCTATTCAGGGACACAATGCATATTTCTATAGAAAAGCAAAGAGGGGAAAATGTGAAAGATAGTGTAACTTGCCAGATAAAATCCAGTACTAACGGTTTGTTAAAAGGATGGTTTACCCAAAAATTGTAAATATGTAATTTACTCACTCTCATGTCATTCAAACATGTGTGAATTTCATTCTTCTGTGGAACACAGAAGAAGATATTTTAAATGCATTTTCAGATGCTTTGGGGGTGCAAAACAATATTGGAGTCCACTTAATTTCATCGCATGATCAAAATATATTCATTTTTAAAGTCATGCAGGTCTGGAATGACACAAGTGTGAGTAAATGATTTTCATTTTCAATTCACCTTTTCCTTTCTAAAAGCTGAACAGCAATCTCCGAATCCATCAAAGCAAGCGTGTGGTGGTAGTGCAGGAGGAGGAGTGAAACAGTTATTCGAAGCCTCTGGACCCGGTGGGTTCCTGCTTTCCCCTCCCTGCCCCCTGTTGCTGCTGATAGCTCTGATAGAAAAGAAACTCGGAGGAGGCCATCACAATCTGTCAGCTCCCACAACATCAAACAATGGCCAGGTCTCCCTGAACTGTTTCCAGGAAAAGGAATCTATAATACAATGATCTATAATACAGCCAAAAGGCTTCCTACATGAGATCTAGACTTACAACTAAAGTGGCAGACTCTCTAGGCACCAAAAAAATGCAACTAGACATTTGATACCAAATGAGTTACAAAATGTGTTCAAAATAGGAAGTTTGATAATAGATGTTTATGACTCCGTCAATAAATCTCCACTAAGAAAACATTTACTCTATATGCTGTAATACCACAAGTGGCCAGTTTGCATGAGGTCATTTAATCACTTACTAATGTGATATCCTCATGATTAAAGGTTGATGTCTTGCTTGCAGGTGTGGTTCCAAAACCGAAGAGCCAAGTGGCGGAAAAGAGAGCGTTTCGGACAGATGCAGCAGGTCCGGACACATTTTTCCACGGCCTATGAACTGCCTCTTCTCACTCGGCCTGAAAACTATGCTCAGGTATAGTGCTGGCTCCAGTAATAAATGAAAATCAAGGAAATATCAGAAATTAATATCAATAGTTATTAATAATCTGATTAAGGATGGAAATTGTGAAAAATCTTAAGAAAAAAGGCCCATTCCATTATCAGTTGTTTTTGTACTTAAAAAAAAAAGTTTTTTGTTCATGGCTCTCTTAATACTTAAGGAATATGTATATTTATTTGGAAAATATTCTTACAAAAGATGCGTTTACACAGACTTTTTTTAGAATAGGAAAAACTGAAAACTTTTATCTTTATAAACATTCATTATCATATAAAGAACCAGTAACTTCACTAATTTGAGTCATTTGTTCAGGAACTGATTGTGCTTTATGTTTTTGATTCAGTAAAAAGTATAAATTCTTTCATTAAGGAATCAGACTACACTGGTTTCACTTTCTATTTTGTACTGTGGACTCATACTGATGTTGCGGCGCCACTTAAGAAGTGTGGGGAGCCCTGTCAGAGTGTTTTATTAAGACTGTTAAAGGGATACTCCACTTTTTTTGGAAATAGGCCCATTTTACAACTCCCTCAGAGTTAAACAGTTGAGTTTTAACCGTTTTCGAATCCATTCAGCCGATTTTCTGATATTTAGAAAAATTGACTTCCATAGTAGGAAAAAATATACTATGGAAGTCAATGAGACCAGAATCTGTCTGGTTACTGATAGTCTTCTAAATATCAGAAAACCAGCTGAATGGATTAGAAAACGGTAAAACTCTGGGGGAGTTGTAAAATAAGCCTATTTCCAAAAAAAGTGGAGTATCCCTTTAAGACAGAACAGACTGTCATAGTTGTTTTGTTTTTTTTAAGTTATCTTTATGATTATTAAGTTCACTTTGTAAAACCTAAAAAGAGTGAAGATTGGTGATGAATTTCAAATGAAAAACAGTAGGAAGGCAGACAACTGACAATTTCGAGACCTAAGGAAAAACAATGTCGAGGTCAGGTCAGACCAGAGCTGTGGCCGAGGACGACACGCCTTCACAGGAGAGCCAAAGAATCTCCTGGATTTATTATGAATATGTGGCCGGGTCGGAGGGCAGGGGTGGCTCTTTGGGGAGCACGCCTGCAGCTGTGGAATGCAGCTTTGCTCACATCTGGGGCATCTCCCTGAGAGGGCTTTCATCTCCCTCCACAGCCCTCCCTCAGACCCCCACCTCCCCAGGCCCCGAGCAGAATACAGCCCTATCAATTCACTCTGTGCTCCCTCCGCTCAGCAGAGGAGGTTACTCTGGGTGTTGAAGGAGCGTACAGAGACAGGCATTCCTCCTCCACACTAGTCAAGCAGCTCCCACTCAGACCAGATGAATGCCCCACAGCTCTTGATATATCTCCACATCGAGTACCACTGAGGATTCTGCACCTTCGCCAATGCAATATTTCAATACAAGAGGAGTCAGACTTAATAAATGCTCTCAAGACTATAAGTTACATTAATGTTATTGATGCTGAGATTGCAGAATGTAAATGCACTCTACCTTAACCTTCCGCATTTGACTTTGTTGCAGATTCAGAACCCTTCTTGGATAGGCAGCAGCAGTGCAGCATCTCCTGTGCCGGGCTGCGTCGTACCCTGCGACTCGGTCACTTCCTGCATGCCACCTCATCCGCATGCTGCTAGCGGAGTGTCTGACTTCTTGGGTGTGCCCAGTCCTGGAGGTCACATGGGACAGACACACATGGGCAGCTTGTTTGGGAGTCCAGGGATGAGCACTGGCATTAATGGGTACGATCTAAACATGGACCCCGACAGGAAATCCTCCAGCATCGCCACACTGCGAATGAAAGCTAAAGAACACAGCGCAGCCATCTCTTGGGCTACATGACTCCCCCAACTTTTGGACGTTATCTCTGAAGTCCCTCAACAAACAAGAGGAGGAGGAGCAAATGTGAACATCAGTTAGCCACCAAAGCATGACCCGGGATCAAGGAGTGTGGGATTGACAAAGACAAGAAAAAGTAATTGAGAAACCATGAGATTTATTTTGATTTGCAGTCTAGAGAGACTAGGGGAAATCAGAGATCATAAAACTGAGAATGTTCTGGCTTTAAAACAAGAAATACAATACGACAGAAACTTGACAATTGAATGCATACAAGAATTAAATGAAAAAAAAAAATGAAAAAAAAAAAATGTCCCATTTGTAAACGCATGTAAATTTATCAAAACGCATCTGGCCTTGTTTTAATCTCAGCATTATCAAAACCTGTTAAATTCTTGTTCTGTCACAGACTCCATTTTCTAAATATGCCTGCCTTGACAGTTCCAAAGGAAAAACAATAGTTTCTCACAGTAAAAACTTTCCCATAGCAGCCTTTATCTAAACAATTATACAATAGTAATCGCCAGTCCCCAATATAAAATATAAAATCACTAGTGCTACATTGATTAATTTGTTCATATTAATTCATTTGTCCTAGAAGAATTCGGCTATTTGATAAGTACTACACTTGCAGATGTCTGAAAAATAGGTTGAATACTTGAGCGGAAGTCTGTTGGGAGTGGGACATCAGGATAATAGATACATGTTAACAGGGCCTGGGGGTAGACAGAAAAGAAAAGCATACCTCTCCTGCAGGTAACTAGGCGCTCGAAGCAGGCTTCCTCTTGCCTTAATGAATTGTGTCCCTAGTACAAGTGCAATCTGCCAGTGCAAAGCAAAAGCAATACAGTTAAAGAACATAAAATAAACAGGTGGTGCTTTCTGTCCACACTGCAATCTATCTTTCTATTGTTTGCGGTCTCGTTTCAATTTCTATGCAGGAAAGAATTGTAATAAAGCTGTTTGGCAAGATTTGACAGCAGCATGCTCTGAGACACAAATCTTGATTCCATCAAACCAATTGTCAAGTTGAATGTCAAACTTAACTAAGAACCACAATCTACAAAAAGGATGCAAAAATAGGATGAGAAACTTTTGCTTTATTTGTGTTTTGAAGATCTTGCATCTTTCAATGAACTTTGGTACCTGAAATTTGAGCCATGCTTCATTATTTTTTTTTGGCAGAAGTCCTCATTGCACCATCTCAAATGAAACTATCAACTTGCCAATTTAGGCATTATCCACTATGGCTCTGATTGGGCGAAACCATTACTGGGTTTGGCGACATAAATATAAAGCGAGCACCATTTCAAGGTACTATGAGCTTTCTACTTTTCCCCAAGTCAGATTTAGATCAGGTAAAACAAAGCTGTTTGAAATCTGGAGCTGAATCTGATACGTTCTGCCCTTTGGAGAAGCCATTTCTAATTTGTAAATGAGAACCACATTTCCTTTCCTTCATTCTGCTGTGCAGCTTATCTGGATCCCTGGAGATATGTATATACACACACACAACTTTTTTAATATAATACCAGAGCAGTGACTTACCTGGTTTGGGGGAGTACAACATAGAATCATGTTCCATATTGAGGTATTTTTCAGACCGACAGAAACTAGGCTTCATTACTTAATGTTTTTAAACAAAATGCATAATGCATTGGACACAATATCATGTTAAAATCACTTTGTAAAAGAACCTCATTACATAAAGTTAATTAGAGATCACCTCCTTATAGCTGCTCAGTCTTGTGCTCCAAGGCCTGGATATACGATATATAAAGTGTTTGAGCTTCATGAAGTTCGAGACATGCTTCATTAATTTTTTGGCAGAAGTCTTCATTGCATCTCATGACTGAGCATCTCATCACCGAGCCTAGCAAGGGATCTGTTGGAGAACAAAACAAATCAATGATAATGTTAATATGCTCTTCAGTAGGACTAAAACTGGCACTTTTAACTAAAACAGACCCTTCCTGCACCGATCCCATCCACCAGAGTGGCAGTTCAACCTCCGGTCCTCATTAAAAGCCATGAGAAGTTCTGCCAGAGCAGAATTGTGAGTCCTGACATTGTCACTTTTGGCCTTTAAGGGGTTACTGAGAGGGTGAAGTGACTATAGTTTTCCGGTGTTCTGGGAAAGGACAATCCGCACAGCTGTGTGCGGGGTAATGCAAAACAAACATGCCTCGCACACGCTTCCCTTCAGCTGTCATGGCTCTTCTTTCAAAGCCCCATGCTGAACAGGGCCCGGCCTGCTACCCCAGCCAAAGCATCAGCCCTCAGTGACTGAGTCCATGCACAGCCATGCTCTCAGGCAGTCTTTTTAATTAACACCGAGACATCTGCGGAGAGGGATTCTGTGACAGAACAGGGCTCTGTGTTAGCCTATCTTTAACTATTCTGGAGCCGGGAGGGGCGTCGATGAAGCTCAGGTCAACACTATCATCAGTTTATGTAGTATCAGCACACCCTTACCATTAAATGAGCTAATATGCACAACAGAACACAATTCATTGCAGTTGCTTTTCATACTCTTGTATTTCATTCAAAGGTAAATCGTAACTAAATATGTAAAAAGGTCAAGACAGTTCTGTAGAGTTTGTACAAGATTAGAACAGAAATTTCTTGAAGGAAATGTTAATTGTACAGTACAATTGACAGTACCTTGCAGATGCCTACGAGTTACAGAGATGCTTAAATCTCTGTCCCATCTCTCAAAACTTATACTACTGAAGTAGGCATATCCAAGTACTAGAATAATATAATTCTTTGTTTTGTGTGTGGTCGCATGTACGGTTTTCTTTGGATTCCTTTCTGGCATAAAATACCATTGGACCCGTTCTTTTGTAAAAAAAAATATCCTTATTAGAAATATATTATTTTATGTGTGACTTAAGGGCTTTTGTTGTATTGTGGGTCTAGGGATAAAATGCGATTCATTTGGGTTTTTGGTATGTAATTGAACCTAAAATAGTTGTGGTGGCTTTAAGCTAAACATAAGGCTTTTGAATCATTTTGAATAATTATTTACTTTCAAGCTTGTTTACGGTCTATATATATTGTGTGATTTACAACCGTAAGTTATTGCACTTACAATTTTTTTTATTGTTGGAATTGCTTTGAGAACATCTGATTCAAGTGGAATATCACTATAAAATGTGTGTACACTCAATCGACTATCAAGTACTCTGAGAACGTACCCAGGGCTGGTAAATTAATTGTTCACGTGCATTTTCAGATTTGTTGTTGTTACAAGTTGTATATTTTGTTTAAACTTGGCCCAAAAAAAAAAAAAAAAATACCACGCACACACACATTTTTAGTCACTCTGCTCCAGGACATTAGACACACTGTTCTCAGAACATGATATAAAAGCCATTTTACATTAAAGACATGTTCCTGTTCCTGTTGGATAGAGACTGCCATTACTAGGCTACATTTAAAAGTTTAACATTACAAGTGCTGGATATTCTACTATGGATGTTTCATTTCATTTGACATTTTCTGTGTGCTCATTTTTTGTGTTTCTCTAAATCCAGATGAATAAAAAAAACTAATCATACAAAATGTTCCTGTGCAATATATTGATAGCTGTATTCATAAAGTTCAATTTAAAATTAAAATTAAAAACACAGCATGAAAGTGGGCAAAAATCCTGAAAGCACCTTATTTTACTGTTGAGATCTAACATTTTAACATGTTACTAAATGCCTTCATAATGGTACAGCAAAAGTTTGACCAATCAGACGGTGCTTGATCACTAACCGATGGCTCTTGGATAGGCCTGAATACTTTACTTTGATGCTGAGCTCAGAGATAAGTACTGAGATAAACTAGACATTTTGTAAAAGTGACTGCTGTACTCATATGACAGTTTTGCCTGTGGTATATAAAAAGCTTCACAAGCTGCAGACAATTTGGCTCTCTGTGTGTAATTGGTCATTCAGTGACATTTCCAATACTTAACATGTTGCTGAAACTTCCTTACCAGATTTTCATTTTCTTTAGACAGAAAGAGTCAGAACAAGAATAGATTTCTCTTTGCAAGTTCACTCCCCTTGGAGATGAAATGAATTTATCTCAGACGTGCAGGCTCCTGAACCTAAATCACTCAAAGCGCACAGACATCTGCTTCTGGGCCCAGACAACACAGGCAGCTGGGGGAAAAGAAGACGACAATTCATCCAAAATCTACACTAAGTCAACATACCATCGAATTAGGGATGAGCATGAGAATCCGAATACTAGGAAGTGACAGGAAAGAAAACATCAGAATATTTCATACCAACTATGCACAAACATGCCAGAATCTGGCCTAATTTTTTTATTCTGTGATTTGTTTGAGGTTAGAAAAGGATGCCAACTTGTTTCAGCAAGGTGGAGCACAACTGTTGAAACCAAATGAAGGGTCTAAAAACAGTTTTTTAAATCAAACTATTCTTAACTTTACGGCATCTCACAATGCGAGTGTTGCATTTTTAAGATGGTTTGTCAAATCGTCAAGATGCAATGCAAAGGCCAAAGATGCATGCATACCAGTTAAAAAAGTACTATCATATTCAAAATGGCCAAAATGCACATCCCTACATAGAGTATTTTAGTTTTTTCAAACTGTTTATTACATATAATACATCGTAATGTAAAAAACAAACAAACAAACAACAAAATGCGAAGGAAGAAATGAAGATACCAAAAAGAAACGGAATAGAATACATTATGAATGAATGGGTTCTTTGCAATATCATGGCATATAACCATGTTGTTATCAGCTGTACAGTATATACAACTCTGCAAATAGTGTCTTTTGATATCTATTAATACACAAAATATGCTTTAATTAGGCAGACATAGGAGTTTAACTAAATAGGGAACATTTACATAAAATACTTTTTTTATCCAGCAACATTCAAAAAGTCAGCAACAGAATATAAAATGAAATGTCAAACTGATATAACTCAAACTGTAGTATTAAAAATCACTATCAGTGACTGTGCAAAACAATATCCCATGTACAAACTAATAGCCCCATCCCAACACCCCAGATATTCAGTTTTTGTTCAGCTACAATTTGTTCAGCGTGATGCATATTATAAAAAAAGTTAAACCATAAATGTAAAATTACATTAATATATCCTATGCCGTTTAGCAGTGAGCCATTATACTCCTCTGTGTGCTCACTTTCCTCAAACAGATATACGGTCCACCACAAGGAAGGTTTCAGCTTGTGATTGACAGACAGACCCAAGCTCTTACCCATCCTCACAGAAATCATCAACCGTCTTGATGCGTCGTCCTGTTTCAGCAACTGTTCTCAAGAATGAAAATATGGTAATAAGTTATACAGTGCATCAGCTCCCATCACACCAACCATTGGAAAGGCACTCCTCAAAAGTCATTAGGTCAGATACAGAAAAAGAAAGATAAATCCTGGAGTGCCCATAGCCTGTTTGATAGATAAAAGTGATGGGAAAGAGTCATTGTAGGTAGTGTCACAGACTACCAATGTTGGGGAAACTTTTGAGTTTTTCTGGGAAGTCGTCTTTATAGAGTACAGGATCGGCACGGTGCTCCACAACCTTCAGAGGCATGGTGCCGAACACAGAGGCGAATTTGTTTATGCACTCAGACCTGGAAAGGAAAAAGAAAGAGGCTGAAAGAGTGGAGGAAAACAGGCAACTTGGATAATACAGCAAAGAAAATGCCTTCCAAAAATGGCTCTGTTGAAAAAAAACATACATGGTAGTGTTCTAGACTCATCTGAATCAGCATGAGATAAATGCACAAAATATAACAGGGATCAGATATTTTCAAAATGCCTGGCATTCCCAGGACACATATCAGAGAGAAGCATAACCAGTGCAGGAAACCCTTCATCAATCTAAACAAGTGAGACCCCTGGAAAGGTTCAGCAGTCAACGGAGCCCTTGATTGGCTGCAACCGCTCCGTATTCACTTCAAGGTCAAACACTCTCTCGCAGGCTGCTTCACAGTCAACCAGACTCCTGCTTTTATTCCTCAAACACAGCTTGGAAGTATGAAACCAATCATCAAGACTTTGCTTCAGCGGATGAGGAAACGGTTGTGATTTTCAAGGAAAATCAATTCAAGCCTTTCTGATGCGTGCTTCGCTTGGTTCATACTTAAATTGAAACTCAGAATGAATTAATGATTTGTGGTGAACCTCTGACAGAGAGGAAAGTCACAGTTCTTTGAGAAGGAAAGTTTTTCGTAAGGTCCAGTGAATTTGAATGTTTTGATCTCAGAGCACAGGAAAGTATGTCCTGTACCGAGCTACAATAAGCCAATTGTTGGTGAAACCCACAATGCGTTTCAGATGCCAAGAATGCCCTCTGCCCAAATACAGGGAATCCCTGGTTATACTGTACCTCTCCACCATGTGCGTCTGGTCCAGGGACAACCCGTCAATTGCTGTGCACTCCGGGCACTTGAATTTCTTTCGAGGTGTAACCTAGAGAAAGAGAAAAAAACAAATGTAAAATCGTTTTGTGGAAGTCACAATGAGTTTTGTTTGTGTGTGTGTGTGTGTGTGTGTGTGTATATATATATAAAAAAATAATAAAAGTTATCAAACCGCCAGTTTTATTGTGCTGTTGTATTTCAGTTTATTGCCATAGCTGCTTCACAGCCTATTCCGTGGCAGATACAGATTTAGCATTTAAGAAACACAAATACAAATTGTACATAACTCTATAATAAAAATTAAATATAAAAAAAGTTACGATTTTTGTCCTGATAAAAATCATAGCCTAATGACATTAAAAATTAGGCAGACCAAATATATGTTTTTAAGTCAAGTAAGTGCTACAATATTGACATTTGGTGGTTCTTCAATGAATACTATGAGTTAGTATTTATTTAAAATAAATAGGCTATAAAATATAGATGAAATGATAGAGATACACATTTCTCCCACCACAGGAATTATATTAAAATAATTATGTATTTATTCTTCTTATTCTGCTTGCCATTTTTTCTAAAATAAATGGTTATTTAAGGGCTAGATGCCAGAAGGTGGCATTGAGCATTCTTTCTAAGAGCCTTTTTTGGAATTTTATTATTAAAAACAAAATAATAAATGTCGTTTTGATTCTCATTAACGTGGTGTGACAGATCAAATGACAAGGTGGAGCGCAAATCAGCCAATCAACTCTTCCACTTTCTCACTAGTTATAGCATGAAAAAATATGATTAACCATCTGAAGGAATGATTAAATATAAACGAGAGAACATATTTCAAGTAAGTTGTACTGTAATTGCCTTATTGAAACATTTATCTCAGGAAAGCTGGTTATCTAGAAACAAAATATTTGAAAAGTATAAAGATAAAATTGTAAATATGTTTAATATATATAGACTATATTATAAATGCAATACATTTTTATTCAAATTGCTACAGATGTCTTAAATGATCTAATGTATTTTTTAATAATTCTGTCAAAACAACCCTGAAAATTGTTTGAAATATTTAGAGGAACAAGTTATCATAAGAAGCAGATACTTTCCTTTTTTAAACAATGCATAAAACAAACAAAAGTGTTTTATCTGTTCATAAACAAAATTATCTGACCTACATGAGTCTATAGCTCCCAATTTAATGTTGAGAAATCATGACACACTCCTTATATTAAAAAACAACACAACCTGACACGACGTCGATAAGGTTGTTTAATAATGAGCTGGGGCTGCAATGATGGGCCTCCGTAAAGAGAGCGCGTGTGTGTGTGTGTGCGCGTGTTTAGGAGCTGGGTGGGAGGAGATGACTTGATGACAGGTCATATAAGTCAGATGTAATGAGAGAGCCGTCCGTGCCCGTGGCCTAGCTAAACGCCCGTATCTGCCGCGCTCATTAGACGAATGATGTACGACCCCTCTGCCCCATTCCTTCTCCAAAACAACACACACACACACTTGACTGACACTCTCCACAGAGGGAGCCTGGGGTTGGGGCACTAGGAGGTGTGGGTGATGTGGGGATGTGGAGGAGAGAGGGGAGAAGGTTCACTGTGTAACTGACTGCAGAATGAATGTGCCCCAGTGAGTTTAGGAAAACAGAGCGAGCAGGAGAGAGGCAGACAGTGACACCCAGATAACAGAGGTTAAGGCCAGGGCTTTACAGGCCGAACAGCACCTGGACAGAGTCACTGTAGACTACAGACTGTAGAGACTGGGGGAGAAGGGCGAATGCTGATCAGAGACAGAGCACGATGTCAGAATGTCCGGATTCTTTTAGGGAAATGCTAAATCATTCATTTTTAAGTGATCATACTTTTTTTTTTTTACATCCAAAAACTGTTGATAACAATGAGAAACATTTCTTGAGGACTAAATCAGCATATTCAAATGATTTTCTGAAGTATCAAGTGACCCTGAAGACTGAAGTAATGGCTGATGATAGTAGTTTTCAAATATTTGTTTTGAACTTTTTTTAATTTTCACAAAATTAAATGTTTTTACTGTGTTTGTTTTTACTGTAAGAAACTTTGTGTATTCTTATTTCAAAAAAGCATTACAAATCTGTGATATATATAGTCCTTTTGTTGCAGAAACTAAAACAAACAGGCATTAACACAGTCAACAATATTATACTCTGAGGTTTTGTTACCTTTATTGGGGCTTTGCCAGTAATGTTGGCAACAAGGAAATTCATGGCAATATCCTCACAGTTCATATGAGCATCCACCCAGTTCTTGATGTCTCCAGGCATTTTATACGTGTAGAGATAGTTGAAGTACTGGAAAGGAAAAATAAACTTGTCAACACGTTTTTTGACAACACAAGAAACACTCATTTTGATGGGGGGGGAGGGGAGGGGAAACAAAGTAGAGATGAGTGAACAAATGGTTACTGGAAGAGGAAGCTGAAAATCAATGAAGGTTTTGAATTATATAACCTCTCTTGATCTCTGAAGGACACCTCTGAGGGAGGATGGAGACACTTTTTTATTTTGGCAGAACACAACACTGGATGGAGGTGACTATGACGAGGTCTATGACGGTTTTGTGTTTTACCTTATGGTAGAACGCAGCTCCAGTCAAGACCATTGACACTTCATTGGTCCACTCAGATTCATATTTCCACTTGCCCATCTCAGTGGTCCCATAAGTGGAGCCGTCCGGGATATCCAACCAGCCTATCTGGGAACTCACGCCATACCTAAACACACACACACGCAGTTTATCTGAGAAATAATAAACCTTCACAAATGCTAAGACCATAAAAGATCAGTAAACTGTTCAACAACTAGAGTCATTTTAGATAATACTGGCTTCAAAGGATGCTAAACCATGGATTTCAAAGGTTAAATCAATGAAGTTTAAGTCTAATGGTTCATTAATCCCAAAAATGACAGGCAGGCCTACAGGATATGATGTAGAAATTCTTGAATGTCATTCTCGAGTGGCATAAGCAGCTAGTGTTTTAGCCAGGCAGCCATGTCTAAAGCTGTGTTCCATTTCATACAATTATCCATAAATTACACATCATTCGCTCAATAGTTTATAAATGCCTGCAGGTGAGCTCAAGGCAAGTCTGTAGCCATGGATAGGGATTGCTTGTCCTGTCATCCTTCACATATAAAAAGCTAAATTATAAAAATAGAGACTTCAACTGTAAGGAATGCTTTTGAGATGCCGAGCAGAAGATTTAGGAAACGGAGGATAGTTCAAAAATACTGCGATGCATGTAAACTCAATTTTAAATAGAAGTGACCCAAAGAGGTTCTGGGATCACAGTTCTGCTCAATCATCATCGTGCATGTGGAGAAGACAATTAACTCTTAGTTGCTCCAGATTCTGTGAATTTGGTTTAAAAGAACTACTTCAATCGAATCCATTTAACTATCAAGATAAAAGGTGTTCATCCAGTATGATAATCTTCCAAGTCAAATGGAGGCTATATTACATAGCAAGGAGAATGATAAAGCTAGAAGGAATGGTTTTCTTTAACACAACTAAGAGCGCTAACATTTCTTTCAGTCTACCCAATTTCAGGGCATTTTCAGACCTGAATAGGTTTGCTTTGTTCCTACACACAAACCAAACTGAAGGGAAAATGCACCAAATTTCGAAGCAAACATCAAATGCTCCAAACAGACTATTTATTTCTCCCTGAATGCACATTTTGTGGAAACCATGATACCTTTTTTCAAGAGCAGGATTTATTTGAAATGGATATTTTTTTGTAACACTAAAATGTATTTACTGTCCATTTTAATCAATTTAATGCATCCTTGCTGTATTCATTTTTTTAAATAATAATAATAAATCTTACTGGCCCCAAACATTTAAGGGATAGTGCATGTGATCTGTTAGAGGACAGTACTGGTTTGCTTCTTGATGCAGCCTCAACACCCAATACTGATGTGCTGACTTGCTTCAAGCTACCAGTATATACTAAACCTTCATCAGTGCAGTACATCCTTTTCATAGCAAGTATAAGTATGCAAACAGGGATTTGGTGCTTTCACTACCTCATATCCAAACTGCAGCTCATCTGAGGTCAACATGATGATGTCATCATCAATGGCCAGAACAGCTTCCGTCTCGATCTCATCGAATGGGAAGAAGCGATTGCTGAGCTTGTTTTCTTTGGTGCGGACCACTTTAAGAGGTACTGCGACTTTGGGCCACAGTGTCTCTGTTACAGAGAGAAGGAGAAAAAGAAAACAGCGAGCAATAATAATAATAATACACTGTCAGTTTCAGAGAAGTTGAAAAACTATGAGAGATGGCAGCAACTGTGGAAAAAAATAGCGTGGGTGAATAAATCTAAACACATCACTAAGTAAAAGCACATATGAATCTGACCGCACATACATTCTTCTCAGGCCAAAAGAGACAACGCTCTTTATTTTCAGTTGTGTAAGGGCTTGGGCAGAGTTCAGAGCATGCAGAAGACAGATGGCACACAGTGTCACCTAATAAAACTGACGAGAGAGTCTACTGGAACTCAAACACAGAGACCCTAAGACTAGGAGAGTCTGCAATTCTACTGGTACCCCAAAGCCAGGGTATAGACCCTCGAAATCTCCGGAGATCTGGAATGAGCTCATCTCCGTTAGGATGACGCATTTCAGCCTACAGTGTGCTTCCACAAGATCACACAACAAACTATGAAAGAGGGGAAAAAAGAAAAGAAAAAAGTATTTCCTAACTGCCGGAAAACCTCCTTGGCCCCAGACGAAGAATGAAAGAAGAGCCAGATCTTCACATGCAAGTAAACTGATACTGTCACCACATCCAAGCCTGGCACAGTGTTTTCAACAAAGACAAACACAGACAAGATGGACTACAAAGACAAGTAACATTTTAACAAATAAACCTAACCGGCGTGATCCAGAGCAGCACAACGCACAAACTTAAATGTTCACACATCATAAATCTGCACCATAAGAAAGAACAAGCAGCAATCTCAACCACACTGAACAACTTGTGCGAAAGCTTTTTTTTAATGGCCAGTAATCACTTCCTTGCCCAGTACTGAAATTTCACTTGGGCTGTACTTTATGTATGAACATTTGCTTTAATTTGCTTCAGCAAATTATATCCCCTGTGACACTACCATATAAAATCTCTCCTCCTGTGTATTAAGTGTATTAAGCCAATTGAGAAACTCGCTAGACTCAATCCTTTTGTCAGAGTTCTCCAGCACCTCATTAAAATGACAAACAGTCAAGATTTGGGCAGCTAAGGCTGCTCGAAATAAACAAACATAATCAGCGATGGAAAAGGGTGTGGAGGAAATCCATCCTCATCAGGTCCTGAGCCCCAGGTTGACCCGTGAACAGACCTTATTAATTCTAATGGGTCACAAAGCTTGAGCCCGGCTTCACTGACGCCTCTAATCAAAGGCAACACAGAACCATTAGTCTACTTCAAAGTATTTCCCTTCATAAAGGCATTACTCAAATCTATGGAGAGGATATATTTAATTCCCCATCCCTCTTTTTTTTTCCCAGGGACTTCATAAATTAACGCATACCTAATCGCCTTGTTAAGCAGTATCATTAGAGGCAGAGCCACAATAAATAACTACTAATATCAGCTTATTTTGACATGTCTAATGGGCCATAAATTTGACCACAGCTGTAGAAAAGGAAGACGGTTATTGAAACGATTCGGGATGACAATAAAGTTTAAGGGTGGACGTCTGGTGAAAACAGGCCATATATCAAAATGAATTAAAATACACTTAATTCATCTAGTCTGGAGTAAGAGGACTCATAGACATCAACAGCTTGTAGACAGTCGATGAGAAAAGCCACATTTATGCTGTCTCCTCACGTGCAGCTAAATGCCAGTGGATGGACCAAACGCTTGGGTTCTCACTCCATATCTTGAAGATAAACCAGAGAGGTCTGGCCCCAGACCAAGGCACATCATGCTTTCAATTCTCCAACCTCAAGAGGAACACGATTTGGCAACTCACTAGCTTATCATTCATCTGTTCCATATCAGGGGTTTCATGTCTTTAGTGAGAGCCACACAACAGCATTTCATTCCGGTGTCACATTCTTTAATAACTAAAGCTGTCAGTACAGCAGTGTAGATTTAGTTTAGTCTCTTTTCAAATAAAATAATTACTAAAATAAATAAAATATTAATATAACAAAATAAGTTTTATTAGCCTGACAGTGTATGGCACTGATATTGAAGTTCTGGCAGATATCAATAATAATTGTCTTCATGCTATGGCCAATAAATAAATAAATAGATGATATTAAAATTCTGTACTGTTCCAATGTTCTATATTGTCTAAAATAATTATCAACAATACAAAATAAAATCAATAATTTTAAATGCAAAAAAAGTGAATTTAGTCATCAAAAAATATATATACAGTATGAAAAAGGGATATTAATTTTTATATTTGCTAAAGATTACATTTAACAATGTTAAGTTATGAGTGTTTTAAAGATTAACTTAAGTGAGTATAGATTAGATTAGATTAGATCCTTTTATTAATCCTTTTCAGGAAATTACAATGTTTCGGCAGCTTCAAGACAGACCAAAAATCCAACATATCAAACATTCACTTAGGACATATCAATAAATTAAGTTTAAAATATAAAATAAAAAGTCATTTTTGTGCATTGTAAAGTCGTATAGCAGCTGGTATGAATGACTTCCTATACCGCTCCGTTTTGCACATTGGCATCCTCAGTCTTTGACTGAAGGTGCTGCTATTTATCACCTTCAAGTGGTGTATTGGGTGTGCAGGGTTGATCAATATCGATCTTAATTTTTTCAATGTTCTAACCTCTGCCACTTGCTGAACCGTCTCTAGTTCAGCCCCAACCACCGAGCCAGCCTTCCTGATAAGCTTGTCCACTCTGTTCCTGTCTGCTGCGCGAACACCAACCCCCCAACAAGCCACAGCGAAAAACAGTGCACTGGCCAGCACTGTTAGATAGACACTGCGGAGCCAGGTCTGACAGACACCGAACGACCTTAGCCTCCTCAAGAAATAAAGTCGGCTTTGCCCCTTTCGGTACACCGCCTCCATATGGCTCCTCCAGTCCAGCTTATTGTCAAGCAGTACACCAAGGTACTTGTGAGTGTACTTGTATATGTACTTGTATTACATATGGCAAAAGGTAGTAAAAATAGGGGACATAAGCAATATCTAATCTCTGCGAATATGGGCTATCACATTGTTTGTTTATATTTTTTACCTTTATTCAACGAGGCAAGTCACTTAAAGCTGCAGTAGGGAGTTTTGAGAAAATGTTGACTTAGCCTGAAAATTTGAACAAGCACAACTTACAGGTCCCACCCCCTCGCTCTCTGCTGCGCTACAGCCCTCCCTCCACAGCTCGTCATCAGAGCCTGTCGTGAACGCGCAGGCTAGTAAACACACCCCATGACGGCGGATTGAAAGTTATATGGCACATTCACTATAGGGACTAAACATCAACAATATGCTTTACATTGACTATGGCCTGCCCATACTTTGACTACAAACTTGGTCCTAAATCATTATGTATTTTACAATACATGTAACTTTATAACGTTGCACTCTTTATACTTCACTCTATACGTTATAAATAGCTAGTAAGATATTTTTAATATAACGGTAACTAACGTTACAGTATGTAAGTAATTATTCTAGCGATATATAATGCTAGATATGGTGTGCTAGTACATTATTTCAGCAACATGACAAGCCAGTGAATTAGCTAGCAGGTTTCAATTGTTGCTTAGCAGAGAGAGTGCGTGACATTTTATCTACATGTTATGTGGCTAGAGTTTTGAAACCGAGTCAATGGGCTCTGTCTAATTCTTTCTTCGCTTGTTTATCGTCATCGGTCTTTTTCCTTTTACCTCTTTGTTTTATGAGGTGTCACTCGAGAATCGGCAGTTTAGGTTGTTTCTCCGTCATAAGCACAGCTGCAGCTCGCCGGCAATCTTGAGTTTGAACGACAGTACACGCTCCGGCGCTCGCGCTGTGCAAGAGAGGGGTGTGATCAGCGCGTACACGAGCGTGATTGACACTGCTAAGACATTCCTCCTGGCTCTGATTGGTTGTTTCTGACCGGGAGCGTTGTATTTCTGCAAATGGCAATAGGACCACTGGGAGGAGCCAGAGGAGCTTGATTTTTACACAGATTATCTGTCTCATATTCTACTGTCAGGACATAATGACAGTTTTAAGAAATATGTAAAAAATATTTTTACCTACAGCAGCTTTAAGAACAATTTCTAATTTACAACAGCCTGGCAGGAGTACAACAATCTGCTGGAGGACATCCAAACATACAGACATCACTGCACACATACAATTCATCAAAATATAACACAAAGAAAAAGAGATTAGTGAATACATTTACAAATAGTAACTGAAAGGTCCCTAATATTATTTCTATTTTATAATATAAAAGCAGAGATTGAAAGATGTCTCTATTTTCAGTGATTTAACATTACATTTTATCCCCTTCATGGCACTTACCTTCAGGGGGGCTCTTGTTCTGGTTGTTCCACACCACCAGCAGTTTTGCCAAGCTTGGCACCTTGGAGATCTCAGTGATGACCCTAAAGAGGCTTTCGATTCGATCATATGTCAACACCACAGCCGTGAACCCAGGAGAGCGTGGTGGTATGAGAGGAAGGAAAAGTGGGCTGTTCACACTTGACCATTTCTGTGGGGAAAAAACACAACCAATATAAATAAATCAGTGGGAAACTCAATTCAATGTACCAGTTTTCTTATCTTTACAATAAATGCAAGCACTTTCCATGGCTTTTTTTAATGACTTGAAGTGCAGTAAGACAATCAGCAGCTTCAGCCAAAACATGGCTTTATTTGGAAACACGCATGGGCTATAAAATTTAAAGATTACTGAGAATGCTAATAACCAGCAGTGGTGGGTAGGCGATTAAAAGTGGCATGGAATGTCGAGCGCACAACCAACAAAGTTTAGAGCAGAGTTAACAAACAGCTGGAGCAGCATGCCATGACCTTTCATTGCGCCAAAGTATTCGTCTAAACCTTCTCCTTCAGTCTTTGGCAAAAAATAAAAAGATTAAGCACTTTCAGACAGAGTTTTACTCTATAACCTAGGACTTGAAGCTACCCAATAAAGCATCTCTATCATGACAGTGCTGTAAAACTCCTATCGCAGTTTAATCCACTAAAGGCTTTGTGTGCATAGGTGCTACATTCCTTCTGGTAGACTAAATTTCAAAAAGTGGATGGATTCAGGAGACATGTTTTCCTTAGCTGACCTGAGTGAAATCTGGCGGAGAGCAAAGACGACAATGTGAAGATCCAATACACTTTGGTCAGATATTAAGAGCTAAATTAAATACTTCCTTGCCTCGGGCTCTTTGTCATTCCATGGCATCCATCCATCCTTTTCCTGTTAACTGTTATGTATCTGAATTTGATTAGAATGTTAAACTTCCTGGTGTTCTTCTTGAAATAAAATGCAAACATATGGTATCCTCTGAAGCTTGGTCAAAACAAACGCTCTTAAGATTTCCCTTGCTACAAAATAAGTATAGAAACTTAATACATGTGCAAACCATTTATAGAACAGCAATTGTCATTGCCGTTAGGTGACGGTGTAGTCAACAAAACCTCAATACTTATCAAGAGACCATCAACATTAGTTGTTTATGACTGACGAACTAGATCTACACAGCTTCAAATGAAAGATCTCTATAACAGATTTTTCAGATGCAAAAATCCCTCATCAATTCATTACATTCTGAATATGGAAATAATCAAGCCATGAGCTGTAAAATAGTTCGATATAAAGATCTAAACGTGGTAACTGTATTCGGTCTCATATTTTTATTGTATATCAATTCCTGCTTTATTCTGTATGCTTCTTCAGCAGTTTATGTATGTATAAAACTTGTTTACAGCAGCTGTTAATCCATTAGACCACCACCAAAGCAAGCTCAAGTTTTAATGTAAAGTGATACACCGAATAATGAGCACAACTCCGATTCTAATTTGGATCTCTTATGTTGCCATTTATCCTGAGCCGTTTTGTCGAGAGTAGAATTTTATGACTGCACTCCAGTGAACTCTGCTGCAGCAGGGGTGCAGATGAGTCCTGGCAGGACCGGGGTGAAGCAGGGGTGCTGGGACGCTATCGGCGTCAGTGGCTGTCTCCTGCCAGTGTGGGGCTTGGCTCATCTTCCTGGCCCGCTTTAAAACAGCCTGTAAACTCCCAAAGATGCACGGACTGGAGCCCAGATCAAGTGACGCTGTAAAGTAAATATTGCGAGTGCTTAAAGGGCCTCTGATGCGGTCACGAAGACTGCTGTTTATTGGCCTGAAGGATAAGGACTGAACACAGACCGAGTACACAGACTTTCTTTGCCGTTCCATGGTCTCTTCAACTTTGTCGCTTTGTTTTGTGTCTCTTCTCCACTGACAAATAACGAAAAAGTTTGGTGCAACTCCAGCAACAACAAAAAAAAAATGACTGCTTCACTTTTAATAGGAAGACTCATTCAGTTTATATTTTTCAAAAACTCACCAATGCATAAGGAAAATTCAGCATTGGAATTCAACATTTGAAGATTATTTGCATTCTTTTGGCCAAATCCAATTAGGTTTTTATTTCTTCCAAGAGAGAAAGAACCAAAAAAACAAAACCCCTAAATCTTTATGTAAAATTCTCACTATTGTAGTGAGGCCTTCATTGAACAGTTTACTTAAATTTTCCTCATAACAGTACTAATAACCACTTCCTTTAATCAAAACGTGAATTTGATTTTTTTTTTAAACTCAAAAGGGCTCACAAATGCGACCGCAAGAAGAGATTCTATGGGACTGATAGCCTACAGCAAGGATGTGGGCCCATTTTACCCTCCCATACAGCAGCTGCTGAAGGTGCCCGCAAATAGAGAGTGGTGGTTAACCAGCTCCCTCGCAGCGTCCGCCACGGTCTGTCACCATGGACACAGCCGTCCTTCATACAACATCAGTCAACCATCCTGCTAATAAAAAACAAACTTTATATGCCAATGGAAATTTCTTTGAGGTGCCTGACACGGACACCAAAAGCAGAGGGGAAATAATTAAAGTACCACTATGACATATAAGTGGTAAGAAGAATATAGAAGAACACTGGGGTGTGGTGCATATTAGCTCGGTCAGACCGCTCTGATCTAATTGGGCAGGCTCCAGAGTGGTTCGGCGTATGTCAAGTCTTTGTGATTTGTTAAAGTAAGTAAGCAGAAAACAAGACTAATTTTTTATTCCGACAGTCAATGCCAGAATATTTGCTTGCGGTAAGTCAGCGTTCACCTGCTATTTGGAACAAGCCGTAAATGACCGGGTTCTCAACTTTTGGCTTGTTTCTGTAAATGCAGATTTGCTCAAACCAAAGCCAGCCAGACTCTCCAAAGTCTGAAATTCCATGCCAAAAGTCCCATTTGAATCTCTTCATTTACACTTCGAAATACATGGTACGAAGAGCAATTTCACCCCCTAAAGACAAAGCCGTTATTATCATCTTGGATACGAAAGTGTGTGGGTTTAGGTACAATTACTCATGAAGAGCTTGTTATTGGGCAACAGTATACTTTTTGTCATACGTGAAGAGGAGGTTACAGGCGGCTCGAGTGACAGTGAGAGATTGCAGGCCGTTTCATGTGGGCCGAAGGGGATTGGCAAGTCTTGCAGCTGGGATCATACTAGTACAGCTTTGGGATTAGTCGAAAATGGAACCCAGATGAAAGCATGGATGCCTGTTCAATTGCAAAGGCCCAGTGCGGAGAATATTTACCTTCAGATTCTCATTGAAGCTGATGGGCAGCGATTGCTAACATCACAGAGACTGGCCTAAAATAAGAGCTCCATTCTAAGTGGCAGCGGCTTTCTGCAGATTCGAACTGTCGAGAACAGGCAGCGGTCACGTTTCTTTAGTTGTTGTCCCTCAAACAGATAAACAGTGCCTGCACTCTTTTCAAAGCAAGGGAAAAAAAAGGATGAGAAATGTATATCATTGGGCACATGATAAGATGTACATTTACAAATCACACATATGAAATACGAGCTTATTTTTTCAGCACTATTAACCTTTCCAGTTATTTCAGCATTTAAAAATTCATCCTGGCATCCCAAAAACGGTTGATGTTAAGAATTCTTCACAGATAATAAATGTATGCTTGAACATAAAGCATTCTTTGGTTAGCAGAGGCTGAATGTGAGTTCCCTCAGAAGTCAAGCACAAAAAGCTGCCTGTCCTGATGACGTCTCCTAAGGCATAGCTGAAGAAATGTGCTTTCAATTAGGTCCCGGTGGATATAGGGAAGCAGAACAAGAAATGCACTGTCTCCGATTCTGCTCAGAATGTTTTACTGAACATTCAGAAAGTATTTAAGATTTCCCGTAATGCTAGCAGTCAAAATACAGAGACAGGACTATTAGCCTCCTGGGGGACTGGATCCCTCCATCTGATCTGAATGGTAGCGACTAGCGAGACTATGAGAACTGGTGAGATCTAGTGAAGAACAATAACAACAATGAACAAAACCCCTAATGAACTCCACGCTTCTCTCATTTCTGTTCTAAGTTATGACTGTGTACAAAATCAGAGAGATGTTTGTTTTTCGGCACACCGCAAGTTACAAGCTGGGAATTATACTCAATAGAGGACTGACTGACAGACAGACAAGTGTCCTTCATGTGATGCGACACTAATCTGAAGCTCACACCAATGTGCAATGTTGATGTTGTCTTTAGAAAGTTGTCTGTTGCCACTACTAGAGTGAAGCCATGTGAAATGACATGAAGCTGAAAAGTACAGGCCCACTCCTTTTTTTCCGCAAGCACACTCTCTCACTTATCCATACATTGGCCCTCATTTATCAAAAGTGCGTACACCAAATTTCGAGCGCACACCTGGCGTACACCCAAAACCACGGTGACTTTGAGATTTATCAATACGGACGTTGGCGTACGGCACGCTCAAATCCCACGCCAGCTCAGGAGGTGGTGTACGCACATTTGAGTTAGTGCGGAAATGCGCAGAAAAACAATTCCTAACACCACAAAACGCACTGACAAACTAAAAGATATGACAAAACAACAACAAAAACAACAACATAGTAGGATAGGCTAATTATAAACTTCAGTGTAAAAATCTGTCACAAGAACCGGCAAAAGAAATGATTATGAATATGTAAAATATAGCACGGAGATATTTTAATTGTTTATTAATAAAGAAATGTTTTCTTTGTGTGGCTGCAAAGATGAAGTTGAGATGCTGACTCGCGATCTTTGCAGTAGTGAACGCGCCAGAGAGAAATGCACATTTCATATTACATAAGCAGAGAGCAGTCTGCAGTCTGTTTTCTTTCGTTTTGAATTGTTCTGTTTAAAAGTAGACATGTCTGAGGCAAGTAGGGAACCTTATACGCCGAGTTTCGGTTCATTTATGAGATGAGCTGCAGTTACGCGTCCTCCGTTTCATGATTATCTATCATCTCATCTGCTATTTACTTCTTATTTGTTAAATCCAGGTAATTGGTTGATGAAACATGGTTTAAAATTAAGATACAATTAATACAAAACGAAATTCAGTTTAAAGAAAGGTTTTGTGCTTTCTGTTTGATGTCTCTGTGAAAGTTTTAAAATATCTTTTAGTGCCGAACGCTCACGTCCGTATCATTGTTTTTTCCTCATAAATGCGAACACGAATAATAATAAGAATATTACAAATGGACATGCAATTATTAATGTGAATGAATGGTACTCCACATCACATCATCATCACTATTGTACGTGATACAATATTAAATGCTAATTGTTTCAAAACACGTGCTGTAAAATAATGCATTGTGATAGGCTAGGTCATTTGATCTCCACGTCGGAGAAGTTTCTCTTCTTTGCCGTCTTCCGTGTGTCCATGGCGTAAAATGAGGGCGTGGGGGAAGCGGAGACTTGAATATTTAGAGGCGTGTTATTCATATCACGATCGTTTTCAGCCGCGGCATTTATCAAGGACAGGTATTGCGTACACCTAGATTTCAAAGGTACGCACAGCTTCATAAATCAGGCGTTGAGAGGAGTGTAAGCATAATCTTACGCCAACATATACGCCCGTTTCTACGCAAGAATGATAAATGAGGGCCATTGTATCTAACCTACAATTTAGGCTTTAAATTCGGTTTAGAGAAGAACATGGACAATTTTATGCAAAAACATAAAATGTCCTTACACACCACAAGGATCGGTGCCTATAAAAGCACAAGGATTGGAAAAACTAAACATATTTGATACTGATCTAACACTTTGCTTGGGGTAAAGGACTATTTACACTTAGGACAAGATATTAAAATGAAACAATGCATCTCAATTAACTACTTTACATCTAAAACAAAATATAGTACTACTTTTTTTTGTTGTTAGAGCAGGTTGAATTGTATTATTCACACGGCAAAAAAAGTCACCAATAAAGACCTGGTATATATTAGGGGTGTGAACCTACACTGATCTCACGGTTCGGTTCGATTACGATTATCATGTCATCAGTTCAGTTCAATTTGATATCACGATGCACTGCATCCTCAATTTTAAATTTTACTTCAAAAAGTGATGTGTGTGTGTGTGTGTTCGCCTGTTCGGGAAGTCGCAGCGACAATGACATTCGCCTCCCTCTGCCATTGTATGCTACCGCGACAAAGCACATTCGCGACAAATGACGTTAGAAAAGCGTCAGTACATTATAATCGGTTATGGTCTCTTACTGAGCCGATACCGAATTGTCCTCGTTTGCATAGCGATGCATCGTTGAAATTAATTTCAACACCGCTAGTATATATATATAAACAAACCAATTAATAAATGAACAAATAAAACAAAAATCACACTGAATTACTTAGAACAGTCTTCAATCTGCTTATTCACCAAAGCCCCTTTCACACAGAGATTCCGGAAAATACACGGATAAAGTGACCCGGCATTTGTCCCGGGATTGTTGATTTCGGTTCATTCACACTGCCAGTGATTTGCCAGGATCTGTGAGTGCGTTCATGTGCAAACATGTGCACGCGCGCACCGTTCCACAAAGCTGGCGAACAATCTCATCTTCAGCGCGGATAGTGAGGAGCTCCTGTCTCTGCTTCATTCCAGTTTGCAGACATTTTTCCGTTCTTTCTTTGTTGATGACGAACACAAACTTTCTTCAAAGAGCAACAGAGTCGCGCGATGGCACATGCGTCATCACTATAACACACCCCTTACGACATTGGTCCTGGCTTTTGTTCACACAGGGCGCGTTCCCTGATCCCGGCAATGTTACTAGGTCCTTAACCCGGGATCAATGCCGATATCAATCCCGGGTCGTGCTTGCGTTCACACAGAAGGCGTTCTGGCAATTTGCCGGGATCATCGCGCTGTGTGAAAGGGGCTCAAGAAACAGCTCAAGAAACAGCTCTTAATAGCATGTGGTCTGTTTGGAGAAACTAATTTTACATTTAAAAATCCATTGTAAATCTGCATTTTAAAAAACAAGACCAAAAATGTTACTTACAACTACAGGAGGATTGTTCCACTCTTCGTAGGTACGAGCTGCATATGGGTAGATGCGATCATTAATTATCTGGAGAGTCGTCATGCCAATAGCCTTCATGGAGCTGAAGTAGGCGTCCCAGAACCAGCGGGCCTAGGAAACAATAAATGGCATGGCATTCAAATATTTGTGGGAAGAGCAGCAAAGCACAGACAAACTGAAATATATATGCACATATTATATACGCACACAAAAACCATGTGAAAGATACAAACCAAAGGCAAAAGATAAAGCCTCTCACATCCCTTTACTCCCACATCCTGCTCATGCCTTTATGACCCCTACACACTTTCAAAGGCAAAACAGCCCATTAAAACACTGGTGACATGACTGCAGGGACCATTCCAGGTGGTTATGAGCCCTTTAGACTATCAGTCTTTTAACTTTTCCACTCAAGTGGCACTGAGACTGCAGCTTAAGTTTAAGAGCAGAGGTCAGGTCATTTACTCCACATCAGCACAGGGACATGCTGCCATGTAATCACATTTGCCATGCTCCTATAATGCCGATGTGATACAGAAAAAGGATAGTACTCTTGTACACAAGGAAATTATTAATTCAATTGATTAAAAGTGACAGTAACACATTTTTCATTGGCGAAAATATATATTTAAAAAGTCAAAGGAATCATTTTTCAACTTTCTAGTAAAATAATCCTAAAAAAAAAGAAGAAATTTATCAGGGATTCCCCAAAAACTGTTTGATGAAATTTTTCTGAGTAATAATGCTGAAAATTCAGCTTTCCATCACAGGAATAAATAAACGGTTAAAATATATGACTATAGAAAAGATATTTTAAATAATATTTAATGTATAATTTAATGTATAATAATAATATATAATGTAATAATATTTCAGAATATTACTGTTTTTATTGTATTTTTATTAATAAATACAGCCTTGAGAATAAGAGATTTTAAAACCAGTAAAATTTTACCGACCCCAAACTTTTGAACAGTACTGTACATATTAACTATGAAATAATTATAATACCATTAGAGAATAAAATAGCCCATACTTTTACCAGTCTGGCAGCTTGCATAAATTCCATCCAACTTAAAACCCTGGTCTTTAAACAGAAATAAAAATCTATAAATAATCTGTCATTACAAGAACACACACTCTTTGCCCACCGCTGCCGATCCATTAACAAACCCAAAACTCCAGCAGAGAGGGGCGAGGAGCACATAAGAGTTAATTACCCATAAAACAGTGCTATCTCCTGCTAGGAGGCGCCATGCCGCAGTGACCCAGCTCCACCCTTCCTGGTCCTGTTTGACCCTGTTCTCTTTAACAGGCCCAACCAAGTGCAGGCTGGGGGCAGCCTCATTACCTGGCCTGACCGCAAACAGTGTCAGATTAGGTCCAACTACAAAGAGTCAAATGAGACCAGGGTGAATATTGCGAAGAATAATGGCTTTCCTACACTTTCCTGGGCCAATTACTGAACATCAGCGCTCTAATGGTCCTTCTTTTAAAAGAAATTGATGAAACAGGTTTGCGAAACATTAAAAACAGAGAACCCCCTGACCATTCCAGTTACTCTCACTTAAGTGAACTAAAATCACTCCAGCAAGGCTGTTTATTTAACTATTTATTTGCATCTGAGGGTCTTTAGCTGCTCATCACTTCATTGGTTGGTGTGTTTGTTGTCATTTTCCCAACCCAAAACTCAGTTCAGCACATTAGAGGAGCGCTGTCACTCCCCCTTCCACTGGCCCCCAAGGGCCTGGCCCTTAAACCTTAAAGAAATACAACTACACAAAAACAGCTTTTCTTTTTATGGAGAGGGGAAGAGGATTCAAAAAGACTTTCTGATCCCAAGGGGAGCGCAGCCGCCCATAAATCAGCTCGTGATGAAAGTTTCCTTTCCGAACAGGAGAAGGCAGAGAGAAAACCGCACCCACCAAGTGCTGAACCCGCCCCGTTTGAACGCTTGCAAGAATTTTTATGAGGATGGAAGAGACGGATTCTCATGAGAGGAGAAAAAAATTGGCTGCTCTTCTCACACACTTAAGGTTCTTCATACAATACACTCTTGAACATACAAGAAACATTCCTTCCTCTGTGCTTTTATAGGACACTGTTCTATATAAAACATAACGGTTGCTATAATAACTGCGGATCAGAATCATAAAGAATTTAATGATTCCGGTTCCAATTTATCTCAATGACTCTGGTTCCATAAACGAATCCTTTAGTGCTGTTAAGGAAAAAATATTTAGAAAAGAGAAAAGCAATTCTATTGCCAAATGATTAGGTAATTTCAATAAAAAAAATAGAAATTACATAAACTTTAATAACTTTCACTGACTTTCAAAGGTGGCATAAAAGCAATACAAAAATTGGCCTTAACTATATTAAAATTATAATACACAAACAAATAATATGTAACATTTAATTTATTTAATAATACTGACACTATTGGCATAAAGTATCTTTAACTACACAATGTCATATGAACAACCAGCCAGTAACTATACTGCTTTATGTCTCACAAGCCTTAACGCAAAAAAGTTCTTATACATGTTTTAAAATTTAAATTCAGCTCATGAGTCATTAGTTTTGGAATAGTCTTGACTTTACCGATTGCACTGGAAAGTTGATATTCAGCTAAAAGAAGAAAAAAAAATCATTAGTTCTGGAAGCTGTTGGATAACAGAGCTTGCACATCATTGTTTTGACTTACTAGGAATAATAGGTTAATATAAAAAGAGTCATTCGTTATGAAGAATCAGTTGGACTACACAGGTTGCAGTGCATGTTTTTTTTTTTTTGATTCACTGAAAAGAACCAGCTCAGAGTCATTTGTTCTGGGAATCTGACTAAACTGGTCCCGCTGTAAATGCTTTAGATTCAGCAGTGGTTCCGCACAGCAAAGACTGTCAGAGTAGTTTAGTGCATAATTTTGTCCTAAATCACTGCCAATATAACAAATAACATCCTTCAATCAATGTGCTGATTATACTAAATAACCATTAGGCAAAAGTAATAAGCGCTGAGTAAAATATGCACACAAACAGGAGGTTGGAAGACTTGATGGCTGCCCCCTCTATTGGTCAAAATGCAGAGAAGCTACACTACACTTATTCCAATCCACACAACTGTCTACATTACTTCTGCATTTTATGC
The DNA here is from genome assembly GCA_036326025.1 of Chrosomus eos. NCBI lineage: Eukaryota > Metazoa > Chordata > Actinopteri > Cypriniformes > Leuciscidae > Chrosomus > Chrosomus eos. Next base: position 18,804,126 of record CM070818.1, on the reverse strand, counting down.
AGTCCGACACTGAAAGTTCAAGGGGGGTGTTTTCTGGCAAGATCAAGAACAAAGCAGTAGGATTTTTTTATTTTTTTTATTCAAGTAAGGTATTTATCAAGACCCGGTTCTTTTGTACAATGGCAGCCATACAATCGCTCTGCTGTCTGGAGGTGGTATAGGCTAGTAAGAAAGGAGTGGATCAAGATGTGTTCAAGTGTGGGCTGATATCACACTGGCTTCGTGCCATGTCATAATTCCAGCACAAGATGTGTTTTCTGCACACCAAGTCTTAACACCACCCAGAAACCTGTGGAACTAAACTACAACATTCTGCTCACACAAAGAGATGAAGAACTTGAGATTGTTCTAGGAAGCAGGATGCAATTATTATTAATTATGGCTAACTTATAGTATTCTACATGGCAACATATAATTACTACAGAGTGAAACCACTCTGTAGTGGTTTCTCTTTAGAAAAATATCTCTTTTAATAAAATATCTCTTTACATGTATTCCATGTGGTTTAGCCAAGTGTACAGCTGAAAAAGCTGAAGGGAAAAAATTAAAGCAAAAGTGTGCGGTTAACAATTTGTTTGGATAAAGATACATCACTAATACTTAAAATTAGCTTTCATCATGATTTAATATGGCGAGAGAAATTTCATCTTCAGAGAATCAGAAGCACACACTTGAAGGAATATTGTTTTTGGCATTAACCCACCTGTCTAACATTTATTTTCATAGTGGAGCTAGCACTCCATTGAAAGGAAGAAAGAATGTAGTGGAGAATAAGAAAGGTTGTGACTCCTTTAACCTTGCCTTCACCCTGTATTAAACCTGAGAGGGTTGCTTGCATTTAGTCTGAGAATGACTCAGCTGTTATTGAACTCTGCCATCAGTTTTGACAGCATTTGGTACTGTTTAGCAACTGTCACAGCCGGTTAAGGGTTATTGGACAGTTTTTCACAAAAAGCTCCAAGTGTATTTTGTACTTCTGCTCAAAATGTTGCAGTTAAGGACAAGAGTGAATTGTACAAAAAGTGTCTTCACTTTAACTTTCAGTCCTTGGACTGACTCAATACTGAAAATTACCCATCAAACACAACAAATGAATTCACATCCATTCCGGACCGTAGATACAACGCTGTAATAGCATTCTTACCTGTCTCTGCATCTCCTCCACCTGTCTGTGAGGGATGCTCTTCAAAATAGTGTACATCTCAGGCAACTTTTCTTCTGGAATGACAACGGATGCCCTGCAAGTACACACACACAAATGACAGTTTTCCATGCGCTTGGTTTTCATGTGACCAACTGAATATTACCGTGTATGAAAACACATAACCAGAACTAGTTCAGATATGAATTCCGATATTGAAATATGACAAACACAAGCATATGTGTGTGTGCTTGTGTTTGTCATATTTCCATATCTGAATGTACATGAACTTCTGATCTGTTAAGCATTACATATTCAGTGTCAGCTCATGATTTTCAGAAGCTGTAATTAAATCTTTAATATGATTTTCTTCATTAGATATTCATAAGGTGATTAGCAAATCAGATAACTGTACCATATTAACTTTATTGATGATGAAAGTGACTGACAACACTGTAATTTTGGTGTTTACCTTTTCCAGTCCAGTACTTCAGAGAAAGGCAGAATGTAAGAATCAGCCATGATGACAGGGACACATCCAGCCTGCAGCACGTCACTGAGAGTGGCCTGTCCGAGCCGGGCCCCACGCAGAACCACACAGAATGACGACTCCTACAGAACACACAGGGGATACATTTGTTATCTCTAATAACGATACACCCCCAGACCTCTTCAGTGACGCTGTAACATTGACAGTAGTGTGATTTAGGTGTGTGGTGTAAATGAAGGGGTTGCAATGAAAGGTGCTAGGATCAGAGTCTAGAGGGGCTTTGTGTTGAAAAGGGGGGGTGATGGCTCTCACAGGGATTTGGCCTCCGCTCCTCCTCACTGTGGAACGTCTCCCAGATGTGCTGCAGCACCCAGCCCAGATGATAAGCATACTTCCTGTCTAGACAGGGCTGGACGGGAGATGAGCGTGGTGGACAGGAACAGCATTTGTTTCTATTGCTTACACTGATGGAGAAATGTGTTGCGGTGGTAAAGATAGTTTCTGAATGGGTTAAAGATTTAAAGGGGTCATGACAAATTCTTTTGTTATTTTAATATATTCCTTGAGGTAATAAAATGTATTTGTACAAATGTATTATATATATATTATATATCTTATATGCAAAATAGCCATTTGGTGCTTTGAACAAACACATAATCCTACAACATGCTCAGAGACGCCATTAAAAATATACCATTCACTTGTTCCTGACATGGGTGTGCTTCTGAACTCCAAGTTTAAGAAGGACACGACAAAACAGTATCTAGACAGTTGTTAGTCATTAAGTGACTGAGTGCCAGTGGGTGGGGTTTATGGTGCAATGATATATAACTTTTCATCAAAGTCTTGCTCTAGAGGAAGTGTTTTTAACCCTTAGGGGTCGAAAACCGCGTCCACGCGTTTTGCTGGATTTTTTCCTTATCAGTGCAAAAGAGAATCAAATTACTCTGTTGATTTTGATCTTAAAATAAGTGTTGTACATCATTAGATCCTGTTAAGTGTGTATTTTTTTGTGGATACTGACAATAAAAACAAAGTGTAGTGCTTTTCGTCAAATAAAGAAAAATAAACATGATTCACGTTTTACCTTGTCTCTGTCTGTGAGGTCCGTTCTGAAACGCGTCCGAAAATTAACTGTAACTCTTTCAATACTTGTCACAGAGATTCGAGAGATGTCTCTTTATGAAGCTGAGATTCCCTTCTTTTAAATGAAGTAATTTATTTTAAAAAAAAAATATTTCCAGTTTATGTAATCCGTTTGAAACCAAGGAGAGTTACAGTTTTTTCGCTCTCCCTTCATTATAGATAATTAGGTGAGCCCGCCACACCCCCAGCGTTTTTGACATGGTAAATAGGCAATATGCATCGCACACGCGGCACGCCCCCGATCACTGCATAACAACATAAAGATTCTTCATCAGAGATTCACTGATAGTTCATCGCGTTTTAGGGATGGAAGCACGCTACTCCTTCAGAGGATTTGAAACTCAGACGAACGGTTGCATTTTGAAGAACGGATTGACCCCGAGGATACAAGTTCGGAGTAAGTTGTTTAGTGTTTTATAATTCCTTTTCTGATTATAGAGCTCAAATTCATTTTCAGACTATAGTAAATATTAACTCACAACATTCGTGTATACGCTCGTGTAAACTTTTTAAATAACTGCTTAGGTTGTAATTATTTAGTGAAATATATTGATCTGCGAGTTTTGTTTGAGTTCTCCTGTGGTCTAGTGGTTAGATCGTTTGCCAAGCGTGTCAGAGGTTTATGGGTTCGCATCCGCCATTCGGTGTATTTTTTTTTTCTCTCATCAAAACCGAATATGTTCATCAGTGGTTACAGTCTATATCAAACACACACGTATATAGGACACACGTTTGTGTGCATTTTATTTTGTTATTTCACCGGAATGAATAGTGTCCGCAATGGCAATAGATTGAAGAGCACGTCCTAAGAGCGAGTGAAGACCGCGCGCGCGCCGCCACAAGAGACTGTATCCATGACACTGATAGCAGGACACGAGCGCTCAGCTTGAATTCAAAAACAAAACATTTTAGCTCTAGATCTCTTACTTAAGAGCGGACTAAATGAATGCTCTGCTAGTTAACTGGAGATGTTTTATTTGTATTAGGTACAGCCATTCATTGAGTGTATCAGTAAATGCGTGCGGTCTATATGGGCCATAAACAGATACTCGCGGTTACGCGGTCTACCCATCAATAGATGTTTCTCTGTCCATCAACAAATACATTGTGCATCTATAATCATAATTGTCCATCAGTTTACTTTGGATAATGTGCTAAGAGTGTTTTGCTTTTGTTTTGTTGTGTTTACATCGTCACCATCAGTCTTCAGAAATCATTCTGATATATATATTTTTTTTAAATCAATGTTGTTATCTCCTATTCAACCTGTATATGCTCCCAATGAGCCAAATAATGAGAAAGAACCGAATCTCTTACCACAGCTATGCAGACGACACACAGCTCTACTTAGCCCTATCGCCTAACGATTACAGCCCCATTGACTCCCTGTGCCAATGCATTGATGAAGTAAACGGTTGGATGTGCCAAAACTTTCTTCAGTTAAACAAAGACAAAACTGAAGTCATTGCGTTTGGAAACAAAGATGAAGTTCTCAAGGTGAATGCATACCTTCACTCTAGGGGTCTAACAACTAAAAATCAAGTCAGGAATCTTGGTGTGTCTCTAGAGTCAGACCTTAGTTTCAGTAGTCATGTCAAAGCAATTACTAAATCAGCATACTATCATCTGAAAAATATTGCAAGAATTAGATGCTTTGTTTCCAGTCAAGACTTAGAGAAACTTGTGCATGCTTTCATCACCAGCAGGGTGGATTATTGTAATGGACTCCTCACTGGCCTTCCTAAAAAGACCATAAGACAGTTGCAGCTCATACAGAACGCTGCTGCCAGGATCCTGAGCAGAACCAGAAAATATGAACATATCACACCAGTCCTCAGGTCTTTACACTGGCTCCCAGTTACATTTAGGATTGATTTTAAAGTATTATTATTGGTATATAAATCATTCAATGGGCTAGGACCTCAATACATTGCAGATATGCTCACTGAATATAAACCCAACAGATCACTCAGGTCATTAGGATCACATCAGTTAGAAATACCAAGGGTTCACTCTAAGCAAGGAGAGTCTGCTTTTAGCTACTATGCCAGCCGCAGCTGGAACCAGCTTCCAGAAGAGATCAGATGTGCTCCTACAGTAGTCACATTCAAATCCAGACTCAAAACACATCTGTTTAGCTATGCTTTTACTGAATGAGCACTGTGCCACTGTTCGTCCGACTGTTTTTACTGTACTTTATTTTATTTTTTATTCTAAACTGTTTTAATTATTCTTATTTGTTTTGATTATTTTATTTTCTCCTATGTAAAGCACTTTGAATTACCATTGTGTATGAAATGTGCTATATAAATAAACTTGCCTTGCCTTGCCTTGTAAACAGCTGTGCTGCTTAATTTTTTTTAACCTGTGATAGTTTTTTAGGATTCTTTGAATGCACTTTTTTTTATTTATATAACCACTATATAAGCAATATTTTATATATATATATATACACTCACCGGCCACTTTATTAGGTACACCTGTCCAACTGCTCGTTAACACTTAATTTCTAAGCAGCCAATCACATGGCGGCAACTCAGTGCATTTAGGCATGTAGACATGGTCAAGACAATCTCCTGCAGTTCAAACCGAGCATCAGTATGGGGAAGAAAGGTGATTTGAGTGACTTTGAACGTGGCATGATTGTTGGTGCCAGAAGGGCTGGTCTGAGTATTTCAGAAACTGCTAATCTACTGGGATTTTCACGCACAACCATCTCTAGGGTTTACAGAGAATGGTCCGAAAAAGAAAAAACATCCAGTGAGCGGCAGTTCTGTGGGCGGAAATGCCTTGTTGATGCCAGAGGTCAGAGGAGAATGGCCAGACTGGTTCGAGCTGATAGAAGGGCAACAGTGACTCAAATAACCACCCGTTACAACCAAGGTGGGCAGAAGAGCATCTCTGAACGCACAGTACGTCGAACTTTGAGGCAGATGGGCTACAACAGCAGAAGACCCCACCGGGTACCACTCATCTCCACTACAAATAGGAAAAAGAGGCTACAATTTGCAAGAGCTCACCAAAATTGGACAGTTGAAGACTGGAAAAATGTTGCCTGGTCTGATGAGTCTCGATTTCTGTTGAGACATTCAGATGGTAGAGACAGAATTTGGCGTAAACAGAATGAGAACATGGATCCATCATGCCTTGTTACCACTGAGCAGGCTGGTGGTGGCGGTGTAATGGTGTGGGAGATGTTTTCTTGGCACACTTTAGGCCCCTTAGTGCCAATTGGGCATCGTTTAAATGCCACGGCCTACCTGAGCATTGTTTCTGACCATGTCCATCCCTTTATGGCCACCATGTACCCATCCTCTGATGGCTACTTCCAGCAGGATAATGCACCATGGCACAAAGCTCGAATCATTTCAAATTGGTTTTCTTGAACATGACAATGAGTTCACTGTACTAAAATGGCCTCCACAGTCACCAGATCTCAATCCAATAGAGCATCTTTGAGATGTGGTAGAACGGGAGATTCGCATCATGGATGTGCAGCCGACAAATCTGCGGCAACTGTGTGATGCCATCATGTCAATATGGACCAAACTCCCTGAGGAATGCTTCCAGCACCTTGTTGAATCTATGCCACGAAGAATTGAGGCAGTTCTGAAGGCAAAAGGGGGTCCAACCCGTTACTAGCATGGGGTACCTAATAAAGTGGCCGGTGAGTGTATATATATATATATATATATATATATATATATATATATATATATATATATATATATATATATATATTTGTTATATTGTTATATATATAAAAAAAACAAGTTTGGTCTTTTTATGTTTTTTTTTTTTTTAAAGGAAGTGTTAAGTGATATGAATGACTTTAAGTCTTTATGTTCTTAGGAAAGATTTCTATTTTGAATAAATGCTGTTTTTTGACTTGTTTCTTTTTAACTTTTTATTCATCAGTGAATCATTAGTTCAGGCTGCCTCACAGCACCTTGATGGGGCATTAGCACATTGGGGGAGTGTCTTTAGTCTTCCCAGGTGTAAATCACATTAATATTCATGGGCATTAACACTCCCACGCATACAGCAGTAATGACCCAAAAACTGATGTAAGAAATTCAAATCATTATATTGATCTTTCTGAAAGAGTGGTCAGAATGATTTTCACTTCATTTTGAAGTAAAAATTCTAGCCTACAAGAATAGTAACTCAAAAGTATTGTTTACAACTATTCAGTATGTGTTAAATGGCCTTATTGCGGTGACATTTTTTTTCCCAAAACGTACTAACCACGCATATTATTTTTTTTCTATAAAATGCAAACATGTACATCCATTTTGCTCACATATTATTGTAGCAGAGTTTGTGCTGAATACAGCAAATTTATATGTTGGCAAATGGTATGTTTTAAGTAGCTGAAATAAGCACAAATGTCAGGGCATATCAAAACACAGAAAGAGCCCCAAAACAGCTCAGACCCCTAAGGGTTAATGGGGAGAACGTTTTCATGAAACTTGCAGGACGCTTTAACGACACAAAGACATTACAAGTTGAAGATCAAGAAATATTGGATTTCTCTTAACCCTTTAAAGGTTCGTTCACCCCCAAAAATTCAAAGTCATTAATTACTCACCCTCATGTCGTTCCAAACCCCTAAGAATTTCGTTTATCTTCGGAAAACAAATGAAGATTTATTTAATGAAGTCTGAGAGCTTTCGGTCTCTCCATTGACAGCCTACTCAACTACCACTGTCAAGCCCCACAAATGTAGTTAAGACATTATTAAAGTAATCCATGTGACTCCAGTGGATTAACCTCAGTTTTATGAAGTGACGTGAGTGCTTTGTTTGTGTAAAAGGAGATTAATTTTTGCAATTAAAGTGGTCAATTAAATTTTTTGCTCAAACAAAGCACTCGCGTCAATTTATAAAATTGAGGTTAAACCACTGGAGTCACATGGATTACCCTAATGATGTCTTTACTATCTTTCTGGGGCTTGAAAGTGGTAGTCGAGTAGGCTGTCAATGGAGAGACAGAAAGCTCTCAGATCACATCAAAAAGATCTTCATCTGTGTTCTGATGATCTTATGGGTTTGGAATGACATGAGGGCGAGTATTTAATGTACAAATTTTCATTTTTGGGTGAACAAACACTTTAAAGCATCTAGTAAAAACATTATCCCTCAAAATGCGGGATGGGCTTTATTTACACTGATAATCTATAATTTATGACAAAACTCATGGAGTTCCAGTCATCAGGAAAATAAATAAAAAGAAAAAAAAAACTAACAATTTATTTATTATTATAAAAAAATTAAATCAGATGTTAGTCCAGTAGTTGATAATATATGCAATGTAATTGGTGCTATTAAATATACACTACCGTTCAAAAGTTTTGGGTCAATACGATTTCTTTTTTTTTAAAGAAATTAATACTTTTCTTCAGAAAGGACGCATTAAATTGATCAAAAGTGACAGTAAAGACATTAATAATAATGCAAAATATAATTTTTTTAATTAAATGCTTTTCTCTTGAACTTTCAAAGAATCCTGAAAAAAATGAATCACGGTTTGCACAAAAATATGAAGCAGCAAAACTGTTTTCAACAGTGATAATAATCATAAATGTTTCTTGAGCATCAAATCATCATATTATAGTGATTTCTGAAAAATCATGTGACACTGAAGACTGGAGTAATGATGCTGTAAATTCAGCTTTGATCACAGGAATAAATGACACTTTACTATATATTCACATAGATAACAGCTGTTTTGTATTTTTAATCAAATAAATGCAGCCTTGGTGAGCAGAAGAGACTTCTTTTAAAAACATTAAAAATCTTACCGACCCCAAACTTTTGAACGGTAGTGTACGTCTAGTATAAATTCCAAGTGAATTGAATGTTGTTTAATATGAATGGATGTTCAGAGACACCAACCTGTAAGATTTGTGGGTAGTCGTAGACCTGTCCTTTATAGCAGCGCTTTCTGATTGAGGCCAAACCCTGAGAGAGGTTACTGCATTTGTCTAGGAGGAGCAGGGCCTCCCCATTCTCCTCCTTCAGCCTCTCCAGTTCCACACGGTATTCCCGATGGATGGCCGTCTGAGATGACAGAATGAAGTACCGCCGAGGCCTGGGGAAAACGCGTATTATTTGATGCCATTTTCCATCATTAAATCTAATCCGGCTAATCAATGTCAATGAGCAGGATCTCACCCTGGTTGCCTTTCAGGAAGGTCCACCTCAGCAGATAAGGGGCTATACACGGGGATACTGACATCATAACCCTGCCTGTATGTCCATGTGGAGAAGCCTCCCCCAGCCAGCAGGGCTCTGTGAAACAAACGCAATGAAGATGACGACTCTGTCGCCGCGAGCATCTGCAAATGCGCTGAAGATAAAACACGTCCCTAATCTGGTTTTACATAACAAATGTGCGAACATGCCACTCCGAAGCATTTAACAGATTTGCCTTCGCGTCCAAGTTATATGATGAGTCAATAAAACTTCAAACACCGCTCGGTTTGAGGGAACAGAGAGAGTATAGGGAGAGTTGCAAATATGGCCACGCAACATACACTGTCTTTTTATCTCACCCCACACATATGCACATACGGGCAGCTGGTTCTGATGAGGCTGCATGCCAAATGGAGCACAGCTGGATGAGCCCAGGAAATTCCCAACAGCTCCAGATAAGTGTTCATCATTTCAGGGCTTTCTAGTACATAAAACTCACCTTTTCCACCCAAAGCAAAAGATCAGCCAAGTAATAGGCTGAGAAACATGGCCTATGTTGCAGTAAATACCAGAAGATTATGTTTGTCTGCCTGCTCTAGGCGGTAACGTGTTCTTCTCTTTCATGATCACTCTCACTGCATCTTTGATCTCTTGATCTAAGGGACAAACTAGGATGATCATACATTCGTAGATACAAATACATATTAGGAAATGTAATTGTTAAAAAGTCAAGATGACAGTTTGGGTTTACATCTGAAAAGGACAGTTCTGTAACACTAATCTGTGTGAATGGATTTGTTGGGATAGCATTCCAATTTCTCTCAATATCAAGATTGTTGAAACACCAAAAATATATTTAAATTCTAATTTTTGGGATTGCTTAAACATGGTATCAACCTGATAGTGCTGAGGTTCAATGTCATTGTGGACATCCATGTATCAATCCACTCTCAATAGTACAGAGGTAAAATAGTGCCATGTTGTAAACTTCTGTGAACAACTAAGAAGAGGAGTATGGGAGCATGTATTGCTTCTCTCAGTCAGGTGACAATGCTGCTCCATTAGGTCAATCATAGAGACAATACTGCCCTCAACTGGCAGACATAACATCTGAACTCTATCAGAAGTTGACCATTGTTTTCAACACAATTTTTGATCTCAGGAATTTATGTCAAAGACTGGAACTTAACTGAGATTAATTTGAACAATTATAAAATCAAATCAACATCAAATACAAAAGTAGATGTAAATAACTTAAGTCCTGGTATCAAATCTGGGCATGTGTAGTGTTTTCAGGCCCGATTTTAATGAAGACATAATTTCATATTAGCTACACATTCAACACCACTTGCTTCTGAAACAAAATGAAATGACAATAATGTGATGAATAATGAAATGTGAGAGAACAAATCTTTCCTAGGTTGCACCATACCAGAATGAGACCAAAATATCAGAACGAGAAACAGTTACCGGTATACAAAATAGTTCTGTGTTTGTGATCTGAATTGAAAAGTTAAAAATAAATTCATGAGGATTAACACAGTCACAATATGCATAATACCTAATCAAGTATAAGATAAGAGTATAGAGATTGTTCGACAACAACATTAGCGGTTCAAAAGTTTGGTTTTGGTCCAAAATACATTAAAACATTTTTTTTTTTTAAATGAAATAGTATTACAATTTAAAATAACTGTTTTCTATGGTAGCTTGTTTCCGCCACTAAATAAATAAGTAAATAATAGCCTAATAATTGCGACTTTTTATCTCACAATTCTGACTTTTTTTCTCACAATTGCGAGTTTACATCTCGCAATTCTGACTTTATTTCTCAGAATTGCAAGATTTAAAGTCAGAATTGCGTGTTATGTGAATTATAAACGCAATTTGCTTTATAAAGCAATTGCATTATAATCAGCAATTGCTGATTAATCTCATTTGACTTTATAACACGCAATTGGACTTTATTACACGCAATTCGACTTTATAATCACGCAATTGACTTTAATTTCACGCATTTTGACTTTATAACACGCAATTGCGAATTTATTTCACGCAATTCTGACTTTATATCTCGCAATTCTGAGAAATAAAGTCAGAATTGTGAGATAAAAAGCCGCAATTACCTTTTATATTTTTCATTCTGTGGCGGAAACAAGCTTCCATGGTTTTCTGTTTTCATTATTTTAAAATGTGGTTTATTCCTGTGATAGCAAAGCTGATTTTTCAGCAGCCATTCTTATTCATAATCATTCATATGCAGATTTGGTGCTCAAGAAACAATTATTATTATCACTTAGTTACTATTATTATTATTATTACTTATTCAAAATATAGACATATTAGCAAAGTTGAAAACAGTTGTGCTGCTTAATATTTTTGTGGAAACAGTGATCAAAAAAGTCATGATCCTTTGATGAACAGAAAGCTTAAAATAATGTTTAACAATGTGAATGTCTTTTGTCACTTTTGATTACTTTAATATCAAATATCTAATTTAAAAACTCTCACTGACCCCAATCTTCTGAATTACATAGTACATAATGTCAATATGAACATTCAGACTTCCTATCAAGTTTAAAGGGATACTCCACTTTTTTTGGAAATAGGCTAATTTTACAACTCCCCCAGAGTTAAACAGTTGGGTTTTTACCGTTTTCGAATCCATTCAGCTGATTTTCTGATATTTAGAAGAATATCAGTAAGCAGACAGTTTCTGGTCTCATTGACTCCATAGTATATTTTTTTCCTACTATGGAAGTCAATGAGACCAGTAAACTGTCTGGTTACTGATATTCTTCTAAATATCAGAAAATCGGCTAAATGGATTCGAAAACGGTAAAAACCCAACTGTTTAACTCTGGGGGAGTTGTAAAATGAGCCTATTTCAAAAAAAGTGGAGTATCCCTTTAACAATTTTGTGTGCCTGTTAATTACTCCTAAATCTCACCTGTCTCTGGGCACATCCAGAGCTGTATTGTAGTCAGGGGGTCCTCCAGGAAGCATGTTAAACAGCAGGTGGTTCATGCCTTTGTCCCACCTGGAAAAAATATCATAAACATGCTGAATATATAGCTTGAAATGGTCAGTTATGACTTCAAAATACAGTACCTCAAAGCTAAAATATAAGAGTTATATAAATAATAGCTCACAAGAGATCCAGAAGTGACACCATAATAGAGAACAACAGAGAGGTGCAACTGTAATTAAAATACAGAGGTCCATGTACAGAAGAAGTGGGTTGATTTGCAGATATTAATATATGTACCTGGGCAGCATGGCCAGTGCCTGAGCAGTTTCACGAATCCGCAGAGAGTTCTGATTCATCACATCAACGGAGGGTATGAACAGGCACGCTCTCGTCACATCGTCAGTGTAAAAATCACCGTCTGAGATGGCGCTCAGCAGGTCGTTGTATTCTCGAGACAGGCCAGTGCTACTGATGGGCACCCCTACCTCATCCACAAATCTCTGAAGAGGATAGATGTACACCTGTGGACAAATATGATTCATAGATCAAGGAATGACATCCAACCCAATAAACATCAATCATTAATACAATAGTTTATTCTTCAATCGCATCACCTTGATTTTATTCTTGGGATTATATCCACAGCGATACACATCAAAGCAAGTGTGCATCCGACAGCTCAGGTCACCCCTCTCAGGAATAGGGCTGCTCACAGGTATCCTGACCAAAGGAGCGTCATGCACACTACGGCGGTCCAGACTCCATTCTGCAGAGGACTCAATAGAGTGAGGCCAGAACTGGAACATCCCCGTTGCGATCAACCCCAGCAGGACCACAGAGAAGAGGGTGATGTAGTAGATTCGGTGTTTAGTCTTCATGCGGGGAATGAGAGCAGGGCCCCGGGAACCATACTTCACTGCTGCACACATGATGAGCCCGTCCAGAGCCAAAACCACTGCAGAAGACACAAACGCCACTGATGAACATCTACATGTCAGAGAATATCAAGGACATATGATAACTGCACATGATCTTTACCAATTCATTTACTATACGATTGATGCATCCAACTACAGTACAAATTAACTTAGATTGATTGTTTTAATTTATTATATGACTGATCCATCTAATGACGTCATATATGATTGTGATAATAATTGGAATTACATATAATTTCTCCACTAAACTCCAAATAATCTGTTATATGACTTACTCATCAAACTCCAAATATTTTATTATGTGATTGAATTGTAATTCTAATTTAATATATGCCTGATGCATATAACTGTTCGTTCGTGTTTTATCATATTATTGATTAATTTACTTACAAATAACCTATTTTATGACTGATTCGTCTGATTCTAATTTATTAATTATACTGATTAATTCCAATGAACCTATCATATAATCAATCACGCAAATTTCATTTAATTTCTTATGACTACTCCCTCTGATTTATATTTATTAGTAAAAGTCGGCCATATTTCATCGTCTTACTAAAAATATGTGCAGTCTCAAAATGTAAATCCAAAACACACTCGCTAACGATAGCAGGTAAGCTAACCACTCAAATTTATGAACCAACCTTCACGGTGTCCAGTTTATGGCCTCAAATCTCAGCACGCCTCAACCATTATCTCAATTGTTAGTCCAGTATGGTGTAAAGACTGAAAGTGAAAATTTTCACTGAATTTTGTTTATTATCCCACAAAACATTCCTTGCGCTAAAGGGACAGCTGACAGGAAAAAAAGAAATACGTCTCTCCTTCACGTGTAAGTGCCATGCAGTCTTGTTTTAATTTGGGTCGCGTAGCGCCATCTGCTGTAGAGGGGGGACGACTGTGCGCCATAGGCTGCGTCTCGAAACCAAGTGAGCCGCCTACCTAGACAGCATTTTGGAGTGGTTAATGCCTCGTTCCTTATGTGTCTAGATAGTCAGCTCACGCGTTTTTAGACACAACCATACACAAGAGCTAATCAGCTTATGGTTTCAGGCAGCCACCATTTTTTTCTTACGGCGTAAATAACTTTAAACGTTATTGTTGTGCATTGGTTTGAACATTAGGGCAAACATTTATATATGTCTGGTGTTTTTAGACAAGAAACAATCCTCTGGGTCCTGTTCTTCGACTGTGGTTTAACAAAGCCCGGATTAGTTTACATATCCCGGATTGAGCTGGCTCGATGGGCTATCTGAAATTGAGTTTTTTTCCGATTCTTCCAACACATATCTCGGATTTAAGTATCTAGCTAATTTCAAGACTGTTTATTAAGGTAACTGGGCGTTCCTGTGAAGATTGAACAGTTCCATAACTAACATCATGGCTAAACAACAGCGTGCTGCATATTTTAGCCCGACTGAATTGCAACTTCTAATTGAAGGATATAACGAAGTTAAACATTTAATAAAAACCAAAGGGAATACAATAGCGGCTGCAAAAGTCCGTCAGGATGCGTGGCGAAAAATATCTGTCAAATTAAATGCGTAAGTATGTTCTACATAATTAGTCTGGGAGAGTTTATTATGCAGCAAACATTTACGCATGTGCTACACTACAGTTAGTGTATGAATCAAATATCTAAACTCAGCTGCTTTCTCTCTCATTCTGCTCTTTGTCACGCCCACATTTCAATTACAGATCCAACCCTATGGGACCTAGACGAACGTGGCAGCAAGTGAAAACGAAATACAAGAACATCGTTCAAAGTGGTAGGTCGTAGGTTTTTCAATTTTGGTGATGCCAGCCCACGGGCCATGTTAATATATAATCCCCTTTGTTAGGGACTCCCTTCCTATCTATAAAGGCCCATCTACTGTGTGTGGGAAAAATAGTAAGAATAGGCCTAATATTATAAATACAACATGTTATTTGCTAAATTAATTAAGTCAATAGGCTATTTGAGTAAGTCAGCTACTTCAGCTATAAACCTGAAGTATAAATATGAAGAGAAACACTTTTTCAAAGTTAGGCTATATATATTATTATAATATAATAAATATTTTCCCACACAGCTTTAAAGGTAATAAGGTCTTAACCCCAAATGGGTTGCAAGAGGTGTGGAGAAACTCACAAACTACTCTTGAAAGCATGTGCAGTACAGCACAGATGTGTTGATTACATTTCTGTGTTTAAAAACTACAGCTTTCAATATAAATCTATAAATAAAGATACATCTTATTATCTTTACTAATTGAAAACCTTTATCTTGTACATGTTTTACACTTTTTTTCCCTGTGACATTTTCTGCAGACCCCTAGCACCCCCTTGTGGCCCGGGCCCAGTTTGAAAACCCCTGGTGTATATATATATAAAATACTCAATGTGTTTTGAAGTGTTTTTGAATTGAATAACTTCAAGGATGCACATAATTTAGCTAACAAGAGAAGGGCTGCCCTGAAGACGATGGGACTACTTCCAGTCCCAACAAAAGAGGAGTACATAGATGAGGAGGAGCTGGCGCCTGAGAACGATGCGGAGGGTCCTATCATAGAGCACATAGTTGGCGGCTGCTGCTCTGATCCAGGAGATGTGGCTGGCTGCAGCAGTTATGTCAAAGGTATCCGCACCTGTCTGTCTTTGTCTCTTTAAATCAATACTGCAGTAAATGTACATCATTCATATCATATCATTTCAGTGACTGAACATGGATTGAACCTCCTTCCGCCACCTATATTATCAGATGATGAACTGGACTCAGTAAGTTTGCAGCTTTTTTTAAAATTTATTTTTATGGGATGTCAATTATCATAGTATTAAATAAATAATGTAATATGTAATACTAAATGCTCAATAAAAAAACATTTACAAATTGTTATTAATACAATATTTAACAGAGTATGTGGCAGGGCATAACAGTACTATTTGGTGATATCCAATGCTGGATGGATGTTTTAATTCTCACTTTTTTTTTAAAGGAACCTTTGGAAGATGTTAAGACCCTGTACAAAAAGTATCTACAAGTCGAGATCTACAACAGAAAGCAAGAAATGGCATACAGAGCTTTAAAAATGCGCAAAGTGGAGAAGGAAATACAGTTGTTGGACAGAAAGTTGGATGTAAGTGATATTTATTGGTTTAGTCAATAAATGGACAAAATGAAATATAAATACATATGTATGTATGTGTGTGTGTTTTATTTCAAAGTTGAACGTGGGCTGAATAGGTGTACTTACCTGAAGATTTATTAATTTGTGTCAAACTACAGTGTAAATCTGCTTTTTTTCTCATTACAGGATGATCTTTGATATGCATCAATAAAGCATTTTTATATAAACCTGCTGTTTTCCTTACTACGTTTAAAAATTCACAAGTCACAGCATTTAAACTAAACTGAGGTTCTTGTCAAGGTGCAAGGTATATTGAAATGAGAAAAGCCTGACATTCATAGCGTCAGTCTGAATCATAATGGGTTGGCATTTTCACCTTGCTGAAATCTGACATGAAGCTGACTCCATGATAGATATACTGGAGTTGACCCTAGCACATTTGAACTCAACAATACAGACATGTACTCTCCAAACTTAAATGGTTGTAATTTAAGAATGCTTTGGAATATAAACCTATGTTTGATCTTGTTTTAAAGACACTCAGCAGATTACTATAAAATCAAAGTCATACAGTATAACCAAGTTGTGTTCCAAATTTGAGTTATCACAAAAATTGAAGTTTCCGTGATAAAACAACCTCCAATTTCAAAATGGTTTTCACAGAATTTAAAGTTTGTAAGCTTTTGAATGATACCTAATTTATGTTGATTACTAAAATATGATATGCAAAAAAGGCATTAGAAAAACGCCAAGCATCCCGCTATAGCAGGACGGAGACAATACTTTTTAAAATACCTTTGAAGTACTAAGGGATAGTTCACCCAAAAATTCAATTAATTATAACATAATTTACTTTCCCCTATGTTGTTTTAAACCTGTATGAGTTTCTTTCTTCTGAACATGAAAGATATTTTGAAGAATGTTGGTAACCAGAGGGTTGGCGGCAGCCATTGACTTGCATAGTATTTGTTTCCCAATATGGAAGTCAGTGGCTACTGTCAACTGTGGTTACCAACATTCTTCAAAATATCATATTTTGTGTTCAGCAGAAGAAAGAAACTTGTACAAGTTTGGAACAACACAAGGTGAATAAATTGTCAGAATATTTATTTTTTAGTGAACTACCCTAATATTGCTGTTCTTGGACATCTTATTTAAGTCATTTGTATGCTTGCCACAAGCATTAAGTAAGCAACTAAACAAAATTAAACAGGCAGTTAGCAATAAGAAAATAACAATTATGTTTAGCACTTGGAAAATACAAACTCATTCTGGCAGAAAATCTAGTAACAAGCATGGGAAAATGCTAAAAAATATATATATATTGTTTAATGCAGACCTTGCATTTCAAGAATCAGTGATTTGTCCAACATTTACTGTTATTTCAGAGAACGTGCACTTTAGGCTTCTTCACCTGCTTGTGTGTGCATCTCTTGCAGTCGCGAGAATCAATGAATCAATGCACTGCCCAGGCTATTTATATTGTATAGCTGGAGGCAGGGAAAGCAGATTGTAGTGTGTTTTTTTTCTTCTTCTCTAACCTGTAAACCAGTTGGTTTTTAAATCCAGCTTCCTAGATAATATTTTCATTTTCTTTATGCAATATTTATGCTCCACTCTGGAGATATGAGTAACACTTGAATCGTACATTACCATTCCCTGTCTACAGACATACTCCTTAAAACCATGTTTGGTTCATGTAGTATTCAGTATGCTTCAAAATGAATACTGGAAGCTTAAATCTAGAATGGTTATATTAGCTATTGGAAAAGCCAGATTCCACCCATGATGGGAAACATGCAAACATATATCTACAGATGTTCTTTTTTTCTTTTTTAATATCATTCAATGTCTTGTACAATAGATACAACACAAATACACCACAGTTTTGCTAAAATGACAAAATATTCATGACAGTAACTCACAAAACATTATTTTATAGAAGCTGCTGGCCTCTTGGATTTTTTTAGAAACACAAGCACACACACAAACCAAACTTTTCTGTTTCACAGACACACTTCCATTCACACGGTGTAGGGTTTTTTTTAAGCATGGCTCTGGATCAGTGATGAACAATCTACTGTAGATAAGAGGTAAAACATCTTAGTAGGAATCAGTATTTTGTCATCTATAAATATTCCACCAAATATCAGTGCAAGGCATTCCTCCATTGATACCACCTTTAATGTACGAATTACTTTGACTTTTTTACGTTTTCACAAACAAGTTCCTCAAAGTCCCAGCTGTGACAATTTTTTAAAAAATATTCCAACACAATTCGTTACATAACATTAACAACACAGAGATGGCAAATAGTGTTTTTCTTTTTCTTATTTAAAAATTGTTGTCCATGTCATGCCATGTTCTTCCTCATCAAAATGTCCTTACTGAGTGTGAAAATTACTGGATTCCTCTAAACAAACACATAGCAAACACCATGGCAAAGAGCTGATGAAAGAGAAAGAAAAACAAATTAGTAAAGAGTTCACTAAAAATACGGTTTTAAAAATATTCTACAATGAACAACATTTTATGGCGAAGCTACTCATACTCTCTCCACAAGGTGGCGATCACAACTCAGTTATTTTTTTGTTATAATTATCAAGCGTAAATTGATCATATCATACTTTTGACTTTCATTATACAAATCAAAATCATAACCTTACTTCAATAGTCAGCACCACAATAGCAAGGGCTCCAGCCATATATGTATGTCTCAAAATAGTCCACCACTGCTGAATAACAGCCCTGTTTGAAAGAAGTGTGAATTTCAATATGAACGAACAAAAGGTTTCTGCTTCAATGGATATAGAATTTCTCATTTATTCATCGCTCATAGTGTTGTCATTCTAAATGGTTAGAATCAATATATCTATATTGGTAGAAGAGTAGCTACACATGACTTTATATGTGATATTGCCATATCGGAATGACTGAAATTCACATTAATTTTGAGAGCTTTTATGACTGTTATATCCACCTAATTTTTAAACGTGAAGTAAGGTGTTTTCTGTGAATGTGCGAGACTTCCGTTGTATTAGCCACTATAGGGAAATAACAAGAAGAATATATCAAAGTGCAGTAAAATGTAAAACGGGTTGCTCTATAAACCAGTGTGTTTACAATTAAAGGGATACTCCACTTTTTTTGGAATTAGGCTAGTTTTACAACTCCCCCAGATTTAAACAGTTGGGTTTTACCGTTTTCGAATCCATTCAGCCGATTTTCTGATATTTAGAAGAATATCAGTAACCAGACAGTTACTGGTCTCATTGACTTCCATAGTAGGAAAAAAATATACTATGGAAGTCAATGAGACCAGAAACTGTCTGCTTACTGATATTCTTCTAAATATCAGAAAATCGGCTGAATGGATTCGAAAACGGTAAAACCCAACTGTTTAACTCTGGGGGAGTTGTAAAATTAGCCTATTTCCAAAAAAAGTGGAGTATCCCTTTAAACTTGATAGGAAGTCTGAATGTTCATATTGACATTATGTACTATGTAATTCAGAAGATTGGGGTCAGTGAGAGTTTTTAAATTAGATATTTGATATTAAAGTAATCAAAAGTGACAAAGACATTCACATTGTTAAACATTATTTTAAGCTTTCTGTTCATCAAAGGATCATGCCTTTTTTGATCACTGTTTCCACAAAAATATTAAGCAGCACAACTGTTTTCAACTTTGCTAATATGTCTATATTTTGAATAAGATAATAATAATAATAGTAACTAAGTGATAATAATAATTGTTTCTTGAGCACCAAATCTGCATATGAATGATTATGAATAAGAATGGCTGCTGAAAAATCAGCTTTGCTATCACAGGAATAAACCACATTTTAAAATGAATGAAAACAGAAAACTATAGAAGCTTGTTTCCGCCACAGAATGAAAAATATAAAAGGTAATTGCGGCTTTTTATCTCACAATTCTGACTTTATTTCTCAGAATTGCGAGATATAAAGTCAGAATTGCGTGAAATAAAGTTGTAATTGCCAGTTTCTGGTCTCATTGACTTCCATAGAAAAAATATATACCATGGAAGTCAATGAGACCAGAAACTGTCTGGTTACTGATATTCTTCTAAATATCAGAAAATCGGCTGAATGGATTCGAAAACGGTAAAACCCAACTGTTTAACTCTGAGGGAGTTATAAAATGAGCCTATTTCCAAAAAAAGTGGAGTATCCCTTTAAGACAATACATTAAAATAAAATGGTAAGAAATAACAGTTTGCAATATCAAGCACAGCATAATGAGCTATTTAGTACAGCTAAAAATAACTGGAAGCGAATGACACCGGAAGCCAGACACATTCAAATTACAGGTAACACTTTAGAATACTGTTCCTTCATTAATGAATAACTACACAGGAACAAATGAGAAACACACTATTAACATTCTAGTAACTACTATTAACTAACAAGAAACTTGAATTAACGAATTACTAAGTAGCCTAGGCTAATAGCGCTCAGTCGAATGTGGTAGTTCACTATTAATCATTAACTACTATTTTTCATACCTCAGTGAAGACTACTAAGAACTACCATATTCAGGTTGATAATTAATATTAATAATGCAATGTATAATATAATATGAGGTAAAGGTAACCCATCAGTAATGAACCAAGTGTTACTACGTCCTTCTAAAGGAATAATTTGGATCAGTATTCTAAAGTGAAAAGCTTACAATGACTTCAGTCAATATTAGGTAGTTATGTTTTTCACTTTAGAATACTGATCCAAATAATTAGTAGTTCATTTACAAGGATGTAGTAACACTTGATTCATTACTAGTGGGTCACTGTTAACTTTTATTATATATTATGCATTATTCAAGTTAATTATAAACCTGTATATACTGTAGTTCTCTGGGAGGTATGAAAAAAACACAGTAGTTACCGATTAGTTAGTGAACTATCACATTCAACTGAACACTATTACTTATTTCTTGTTAGTTAATAGTGGTGGTTACTCTAATGAGTGCATTACTCATTAGTTCCTGCGTAGTTATTCATTAATGAAGGAACAGTATTCTAAAGTGTTACCAAATTACAAATGGCTGTGCCCACTCTTACCTGAAAAATAAGGAGGATACCATGCCCCTTTTTCCTCCAATAAAAACATGTTTGGTTTTCTTCCTTCTAATCAACTTTAGACTACTTGATGCATGCATTTACTAATTTGTAAACTCATTGCTGACCTTGTTCCGGATTGGCATAATACCCTTGAGACAGTCTTCTTTGCTCATCATCAGATCGTTCCTCTGACAACAGACCTCTGGCACTAGTCTACTGGGGTTCAGCCTTCTGAAGAGGCTCTGATCCTCAAAGTCTTCAGCACTGTTCACACCACAGCAATCAAACTGTGGAGACACCAATAGTCAGTTAAACGTCCTGAATGCCATTATTGTGTAGTAGAGCTGGGTAGAGGTATTCAGTATTATTGTACTGAGGTCATAATGGCGTTCCATGTGGAGGTGAAGACATCAGTGCTATTGATGCCTTGGTAATGTGTTTTCAGCTCCTTGGTGAAGTAATCTCTGGTGAGCTGTTGATCCAAGGATAGACAAGAGTAGTGAGAGCAGAGGTATATTACAGGTGGCTTGATGATATCCAGCTATAATAATACTCACATGCTCCCGGAATATGAACGCCAGAATGGCCACCGCCAGCTCTGCCAGGAATATGACGAGTATGAGCATGAAGAACTGTGGGAGAAAAACAGGATTCTGAGATATTTGAGTAGTCTAGTAGTCCAGGCCTAAATATGCAACACATATGTATTATTAAGTGTTATTTTCCTGTTGATCACTATTTGAAATGTATTATATATATAATATATATATATATATATATATATATATATTATATATATATATATATATATATATATATATATATATATATATATATATATATATATATATTTGCTTTTTGATGCTAAATAGAAAAGCACAATATTTATATAATTCTTGCTGATATTGATAAGCTAATAATTTTATCATGTTATGGCCGATTTTAAAAATGTATATTATTTTGTCTAAATAAATTAAACTATATATATATATATATTATAATATATATATATATATATATTATATATATATATATATATATATATATATAGTTTAATTTATTTAGACAAAATAATATACATTTTTAAAATATATATATTTATTTATTTATTTATTTATTTATTTATTTATTTATTATATTATATATATATATATATATATATATATATATATATATATATATATATATATATATATATATATATATATATATATATATATATATAGTGTTAGTTACACACAATGCTTTTTAATGCTAAATAGGGATGCAGAACATTAATATAATTTTGGCTGATACTGATAAGCCAATTTTCATGTTATCACCGATATTAAAATATAGAAAATTGTGTCTAAATCAATTAAAAATAAAACACTAAAGTAAATAAACATTTAAAATGCTACATGTGAATTGAAGCATAACAACAATAATATAATACGATATTATATTTATTTGGATATTTGCTAAAGATTACATTTAGTGTTACTAAATTTGTGTTATTAAATTATTATTATTATTTTTTTTACATTAAAGTTAAGTGAGCACAAGATGACAACCAAGGTAAATTAAAATGTGGGAAATGAGCATTAAACAATAAATATACAATATTAACTGATACACATTGTATATTGACCCATACCAATAAATTATATCTAGAAAGAAAGAAAAGCTCATACAAACAGTAGGAGACATTTATTTTCTCGTATGGCTCCGCAGCAGCCAAGAAATCCCAGTAGGAACAGCATCCCGCCCAAGATCAAAATTGCATAGACTCCAGTAAACAGAAGAGGGTTTGCTGCCACAATCTCCCGGAAACCTGTCGGATCCACCAGCACCCAGATTCCCACCCCTAGAAGGAATGCACCTCCAAGCTAAAGGAGGAGAAAAGGGCTTAGTAAAGACATCTGCACAATATATATATATACAACATATGATTTTATGATATAGCTATTGCTCAGCTTTTCTATGGAACTGCACATTTCCCCATAGCACTGTGGCAGTAGGAAGTTCATGAGACTGCTAACAAAACACTTTTGAGAAACAAAGGAAGTGCAATGTGGTTCATGAGCAAAACGAAGACAAGTTGGCGCAAGATCAATGCACTTTTTCATACCGTAACATTAATATTTGTTCAAAGTGGCAACTTGGATCATTCAGACTCTTTTGAATTACGTATTTTGTTAGGAAAGCTATCAGGAATCTGCACCTGCATATCATCAGACATTGTTTTCTAAAACAGATACTTCACACACTTCCAACCAAAGCAAATCATCACAAAAAAATACAACTAGCATGATGTCACAAGCAAATCAGTGAGCCTACAACAACAGCCTTTATAACTGAGTGGTCCTGTGCCATTTAAGAGAAAGTAAAAGAGAGCACTCACAAAAATGAAGAAGTTAAAGATGAACATGAGGTACTTGATGCAACTTAGACAGTCCCCCTCCATACTTGTCCCTCTTGCTGAAGCTTCTCCCTGCCCCTGAATAAACATCATGAGAAACAAAGAAAGCCATTACTGAAGACGCAAAAGTCACATGCTCCGTTTAAAGATGAGTCCATGAGTCAGCGTTGTTAGTGACTTCTGGACTTTTGTGTTTTGAAGCTCATTCAGTGAGATCATTTTGTGAATTTGTCACTTAAATAATACATTGGCATTGACAAAAACACACATTGACTGACATATTGTGTTCAGGCGTTCCAGATGAATAATGCTACATTATGTCGTTCACAGAATGACTGGCATCTCCTGCAATCATATTCCTGGAAATGTAACACAAAGATGGATGTAAAACATGTTCTCAATAAAAACGTTTCACACCGACTGGTCATGCATGTCACAAGCTGACTCGACGTACGCGATGAGTTGTTCGCGAAAAGGAAATATGGAGGAGGAATACTGAAACGAGCAGCATGGCTTAAAAAAACACCATCAGGACTGCTGGAGCACATTTGTTCATCTTCACACCAGCCAGCTAAATAAACATGTCCTTTCAGCACCTCAGACCACAAGCTGTGTGCCCCAAACCTTCTCTGAATTCATCTAAGCACTCTCGGCACTTTTCTGCTGATATGCTCCAGGTGTTTTCAAATTGTGCTCCATCACCTGCGCTTCTTCAATGATGCAAATTTCCCTTTGCTCCGCTACGAGACAATAGAGGGTGCACGCTGTACAAAAACACTATTAGAGGGTGCTAATACAACATAATGAGAGGTCGAATTAGATTCTGGTTACCTGAAATTAATGATCATTTTTAGCCTGCCCTCCATTTATACTCAGTGTCCTGCTTTTCAGCTGTGTGATAAGGAATTTTATGTTTGATGCTTTTTCTCCTTTTTTAGAGAAATAAGGTTGATGGTAAGTGCTCCCTCCGTGCAAAGCTAAAGTGTCCCTCGCTGACAGTGCACTCTCTATAATTACAGGCCATTAGGGGAATTTAGGTTAATGATGGTACAGTTCTTCATTAGTGCACTGGGTCCGGAGCTCACCTCCCTCAGGTAGCTTTGATTGAGCTACTGCCTTAAAAACTGGCCCTTGGGATCAGGTGGAGCAGTAGTGCGTATAATAACATAGGGACTCTCATATTTTCTGCTTGCTATGACCAGCCAGTCTCTCGGCTAGCCTTCTGCAGCTGTGGTCCCTGTAAAAATAGCTCCGAACAGCTGGCCGATTTCACGGGAGCTGACTGTAGATGCCGTGGCAGCAAATAATTCCACCTCTCCTCTCACGGAACAGCTCTGGCATAATTCAATAATCCGTCCAGCCTGGTTTTCCCAAAGTAATTTCCTGTGCAACACTGCGAGTCAGTCAGGTGTTATAATTGGCAGAAGAGCCCCGCTAAACTCGGTTAACTTGCAGGTGGGTGAGCAATTTTATTTGTATGTGTGTGTGGAAAGGTGGGTGGTTGGCCATATCAGTCTTCTTAGATTAAGACCACCAGCCTCAGAAGGTTAGAAGGCTCAGCCCACAAGTCTCAAGGCCATTACCACAGAGCCACAGCTGCCTTTTTCTCTAAGGTCTTTAAACCTAACCACAACAATCCAGACACTCCAATAATGGGCAAAAGGGTTCTATTACATGGGTACCCTGGTTGATTTTTTTGTCTCTTTACACTCTGGGCCAGATTCACTAAACAAATTAGTGTGAGAGCGCAATTCCACAAAAGCGCTGATGGGAGTGGAGAGTTACATTTAAGAACAGATGCAGCCGGAACATTTCCATAATGACAAACACAATCTACATCTGGTTTAAGACATGCTTTTTTTGGGTGGTAAATAATGACGCAAATACCAGTAAATTGACTAGCGCAAACCTTAGAAAATCACCTTGCATGATTCATTTATTTATATACTCTCCTCCCATAGATTTTGCATCTGAAAAGGAAACTCCTACAAATGCATATGCAATAATGTCGGCCGCAAAAATAAATTACTTTTCAATTATAATTTTTCAATGTGTGTCTTTAGTAAATCCTGTCAGTTTTTTTACGCCAAAAGAGGGTTTGTTCTGGCGCAAACTGTTATTAAATCTGGCCCTATGTATCTAATTCACTTTGTCATCTGTGCTGCTTTGTTTAAACCTCCTCTGAAGGGCTACAGGCTCCGTTCAAAATGGTCACAGACTCTACACAACACTAATTTGCAACAATGATTTAAAATCTAGTCACTACTGACAGCAGTCATTTTGTTATTATTCTATGAGGTTTTGCAATTAAAGGTAGGGTAGGCAATTTCAGAGAGGTTAGCAATAGCAAGCTAGCTTTGAAAGCATAAGATCCCACCCTCCCTTCAGAGCGCTCTCAAAAGCCCCGGCTCCTCCAAAACATATGAATGCGCACAGCAGAGCAGAGTCTGCAAAGCGCCACGAGAGACGGCCTAAAATTACACAAATGTCTCAAAGCACATAACTTACAGAGCTCTGACTTGTACCACCTGACTGCTGCAAATTTATTTTGTCATTGATAGTGTTGCCAATCAACTCCCTTGTTCAGTAATCAGGGCACTGATCAGGGAGTCAGACATTTTTTGGGTCTCAATCGCGAAATCCTACCAGTGTACTGTAACGTTCGCTCCCTAAAAAGTTCCACTATGCACCGTGAAAACTAGGGAGCTTCGAACCTCACAATTCATTCAAAGGTAAGTTTACATGCAATCTAATAATCCATTAATAAACGAATTGATGGCTCAATCGGACTGAAAAGGATAGGTTCTCTTACGAGAGTATCTCTCGTACTGCGTAATATCTTACGCTACGGGGAAAACTCTTTTCCTCGAGATATTGAAGCCAAAAATTATCCTTAATTTTTTAAAAATGTAAAACGCTTTGCAGCAGCAAGCAGACAAGGGCGAGACAGCTCGCGCGCCCATTGGCTGCCTTGCTGGAAAAGCAGCAGCCTATCGAGTGAGGCACTGCGTGACGTAATGACGAATGGGGGCGCTTCGCGCCCATTTCGTCATGTCCCGCCAGTAAAGGCGTGGTCTCGCCCTATAATACCCTCGATAGCTGTATTTCCTCTGATTTTTCTACTCTTCAAGCGAAGCTCACGCATCGCTGGATCCGGAGTGAGAAGCCGCGCCGTTGACCTGTAGCCTTCTCAGCGGGACGTGCCATCATCTGAAGTCGCTGGCCCAGCCGCCTTCAGCCGCCGTACCTGCTGCGCTTTCCGGCGTACTATATCCTTTACCCTGCTTAGAGTGTGTGTGTTGCATTATTTGCTTTTTTCCCACCCCTCTAAAAGAGCGGCGTCTTTTTAAAGATGCCTTCCTGTGGTTCTTGCCGAGCCCCACTCAGCGACGAGGACCGCCACGTCATCTGCGTGTCCTGCCTGGGTGAGGATCACGCGGCCATCGCGCTCGCTGACGGCGGATGCCATCATTGTGAACGCTTGCCTATGGTGACTCTGCGGACTCGCCTAGCTTCGTTCTCCGAGCCGCATCCCAGCCCGCCGTCATGCCGTGCCGCAAGAAGCGCCGCGCCCAGCGCGCGCCCGAGCTATTTCCAGCCCGCCAAAGCTCGCCGGTTCGCCCGCCAGCTTCGCCGGCTTCGCTCGAGTCGCTCCCAGACGGACAGCGGCCGCCGTCTGCCGCCGCGTCCGCGCTTGAGCTCGACGAACTTACCGGAGACGGCATTGAAACTGAGCCGATGCGTCCGCTCTCTCAAGCCGTGGATTACATCGGCCTCGACTGAAAGGCGCTCGCGCAACTAACGCGCAATAGGCTGGACGGACGCTTTCTCGGGAAAGACGAAGCTCCGTCACAGTCGAGACCCGTGCCTTTCCCCCCTGAATGGTGAGAAACATTTGTGGCTAACGCTATCCGAGATGACGGAAGCTGAGCGCTCCGTGTTCCTCGACGTTCTCGCTCTGCTGGACGCCGCCCCCCTCAGCGCGGGCCCCGGCCGAGGATTGAGATAAAGCCCGAGGTCTCAAGGCCTTCCTAGTCTCTCTAGGAAAGCGACGGTGTTCAGTTCCCGCTGCGGCCGGATTTCCACCAAAAACTTCTCGCTCGTTCAGTTCCAAGCAATGTGACTGTTCCAGTGTATTTCGCAGTGAGCAAGCTGGTTCCACAGCCCGCTTGCCTGCGCACAAAGACCGTCGTTTCGGCTAACTAGCAGCGCCGCCAGGCCCGAGATCAAACACCGCGCTCTCGCTCTGCTGGACGCCGCCCCCCTCAGCGCGGGCCCCGGCCGAGGATTGAGGTAAAGCCCGAGGTCTCAAGGCCTTCCTAGTCTCTCTAGGAAAGTGACGGTGTTCAGATCCCGCTGCGGCCGGATTTCCACCAAAACTTCTCGCTCGTTCAGTTCCATGCGTTGTGACTGTCCCAGTGTATTTCGCAGTGAAGCAGCCGGTGTCTCAGCCCGCTTGCCTGCGCACAAAAGCCGTTTCTATGGCTACCCAGATAAATCCAATAAAGAGTGTATTTTCTGGTGTTCCGGCCACGGCCGATGGTGTTACGAGTGTTGTAAGAATGCCCACGTCCCAGTGCCCATTCCCACACCCAGACACAGCCCGCCACGGTGCAGGGCTAGCACAAATAAAACCAACTCATGTTGGTTGTGCAGAAAATGTAGTGAACGCGCCCATACAATGCCCGCTTACACTACACGATGCGTGTCCCTTGGTTTCTGTAAAAACGAAACTAGCACACATTTAGTCGGCGCGAGCCGACAGTGTTCTCAGTGCAGTAAATGTGCCCGCTGTCCTGCATTTCCTCACTGACACGCCGAATCCCACGGGATTCGCCCCCGCTCGCTTTCTATGCACAACCCGTCACAGAGAAGCTGAGCGCGGCCAGGCTGCCCGCTGTGATTAGCGCGCACCTCGCACGCTGTGAACACAGCCTTGATTCAGTCGGCGCGAGCCGAGTGTTCTCCGTGCAGAAAATGTGCCCGCTGTCTCGCGCCCGCATTTCTCACAGACACTCCGAATCTCACGGGATTCGCCCCCGCTCGTTTTCTCTGC
The DNA here is from genome assembly GCA_036326025.1 of Chrosomus eos. NCBI lineage: Eukaryota > Metazoa > Chordata > Actinopteri > Cypriniformes > Leuciscidae > Chrosomus > Chrosomus eos. Next base: position 18,775,594 of record CM070818.1, on the reverse strand, counting down.
ACAACCCGTCACAGAGAAGCTGAGCGCGGCCAGGCTGCCAGCTGTGATCAGCGCGCGCCTCGCACGCTGTAAACACAGCAGTGATTTAGTCGGCGCGAGCTGACAGTATTCTCAGTGTAGTAAATGTGCCCGCATTTAGTAAATGTGCCCACATTCCCTCACACGCGCCGAATCCCACGGGATTCGCCCCGCTCGCTTTCTCTGCGCGTCCCGCCATAGAGAAGCTGAGCGCGGCCAGGCTGCCCGCTGTGATCAGCGCGCCCCCGCCTCGAACGCTGTAAACACGGTGCTGTGTTCCCAGTACACAGGGGCTCTCGAGCCGCCGTCCTGCCGCGGCCAGAGCCCAGATTTCATTCTACCCCTAGCTATTCACGCAGATGCGTGGTCAAGGCTTCCCCGGGGTATCAGAATGGGTGTTGAACACTATAACGAGAGGCTGTTCGCTACAGTTCGTTCGACGCCCCCGCCGTTATACGGCGCGAGTCGAAACTACGGTGTAAAGCGAAGCGTTTCATCTACTTCGAGCCGAGATAGCGAAACTACTGAGAAAAGGGGCTATAGAACCTCTATCTCAGGGCGAAGGGGGCTTATACAGCAGATATTTCGCCAGTTCAGAATGCTTACGACCAGGAAAATCCTCGCGCAAGTGCGCCAAGGAGACTGGTTCATGTCAATAGATCTGAAAGACGCCTATTTTCAAATACAAATAGCGTCCCATCACAGGCGATTCTTGAGATTCGCCTTCGAGGGCCAGGCATATCAATACACAGTCCTGCCGTTCGGCCTGTCCATAGCACCCCGTACGTTCACGTAGTGCACGGACGCGGCCCTCGCCCCCCTGAGACTTCGGGGCATGCAAGTTTTGAACTACTTGGACGATTGGCTGATTCTAGCTCGTTCACGAACGGAGCTCATAGAACACAGGGCCGCATTACTCGAGCACCTCGAGGAGTTGGGCCTTATAGTCAATTGGGCGAAAAGCTCACTGCTCCCCAGTCGGAGAATTTCCTTTCTGGGAACAGTGTTAGACTCGCTATCCATGACAGCACGCCTGTCACCGGAGCGCGGATTGAATATTCAGCACGTCGCGAGATCCTTCCGCCACGGCTCTATAGTCCCGCTCAGAAGGTTTCAGAAAATGCTGGGTCTGATGGCCTCAGCAGCCTCCGTACTCCAGTTGGGCCTGCTCCGCATGCGCCCACTGCAGCTATGGCTAAAAGCACGAGTTCCCCCAAGGGCGTGGACCGCAGGTCTATTTCGCCTCAGGGTCGACCTTCAGGGCATTTCGGCTCTGAAACCATGGAAAGCAACCGACTGGTATCAGTCAGGTGTGAGTCTGGGGATCCCCTCGAGTGTGAAGGTGGTGTCTACGGACGCCTCCACTTCGGGGCAGGGAGCGCTGCTCGAGGGCAGACCGCTGGCTGGCCTATGGTCAGTACGGGAGAAGCTCCTTCACATAAACTGCTTGGAATTAATAGCAGTCGACAAAGCGCTACGGCGCTTCTGTCCCCAGATAAAAGGCCACCACGTATTGGTCCGGTCGGACAACATGTCAGTGGTGGCGTACATAAATCGCCAGGGCGGCGTCAGGTCCCGAAACCTTTACAGGCTGACGGGACGCCTCCTGGTCTGGGCTCAGCACTAGAGGTCTTCACGGGTCCAAAAATTCATGCCCGACCCGGAAGAGACCCGTAATGTGCTAAACCGAACCGACCCGGACCCGTCTATTATTTCAAAAGTTGGACCCGGACCCGTGCAGATCCGAGAAACGCCGTGCCCGGACCCGACCTGGACCCGTTTATTATTTGAAAACTGACCCGAACCCGACGGGAAGACACAAACCCAACTGGACCCGATTGTCACATATTATTTCACACAAGTTGCGAAAAATAAAACTTTTTGTCTTACATAATTTTAGTAGTCGTCGTCTCACTTTCTTGTAACGTTACCTGACTGACTGTGATGCATTGCAATCCACCGACAAGAAAGTTCTATCCATGTTATTTCTCTCGTTATTCCAAGCTTAATCCACTCAGTATTTCAGCTTTAAAAGTCCACTTGATGTCACGGTGATGGATGACAAATGCAACTTTGCACATGTGCATTCTGACTCGAGTTAACTCGCATAATAACTAACTTAACCGTTTGTCCTTTTGAACTAACTTATAATAACAATTGCTCGTTCAGTGCCATGGTCGCTGACATTATTTATTTGCTATCATATGTGCTCTCTGCTGGAAGCTCCGGTTGCCAAAGAAACATGACATGATGCGACAAACTTGAGACTGCACATGCGCGCTAGCTGGATCAGCCTAAAATGTTGGGGGGTTTTTTTAACGAATTTGAGAGTCATAGAAAACATTTATGTGACAATTCACCTCAGATTTTGTTGCTGATTTGAAATATATTTAAATATGAGTGTGTAACTCAAAGTCTGCAAGCATTTTTGAGATTTGAACCATTTACTATGTCACATAATAGGAACACGAACTCAAAATGACACTTATACATAGTAGCCTACCTACATATCAATAATTACTACCAAGAAAAACATAAAATAAAATATAGAAATAAAATAAACTTAAATATAGTAAAGATCTGTTTCCCCACTGCACACAAAGGTATCCATCATTACCGTGCGTGCAGTTGCATACTCTCTTTGAGTCTGGGCGCGGCCGCGCGCTCTGCTTCTAACGGGAGGGAGGGAGGGAGGGAGAGAGAGAGAGAGAAAGAGAGAGAGAGAGATCGCTTTTTTTATTATTTCTCTTTTCTTTACCTACTTTTACAAGTTGCAAAAAAACACAAGCAGTGCTGATCTGACTCATTCTGGCTCTGATCGAGTCCGATCGCACGGGTATTTACACACAATTTTAAACAGACCCGGGACCCGAAGTAATAAATTCGGACCCGACCCGGACCCGGCCGATCATTTAAAATTTAGACCCGAACCCGTACGGGTCCCGGGTCGGGTCCCGGGTCGACGGGTCTCGGGTGCACTGTGAAGACCTCTACTCAGCACAACCTGCTCTCGCTCAGAGCGGCGCATGTGCCTGGTCACCTAAATGTGGGGCCAGACAGGCTGTCCAGAAACAACGTCCCAGCAGGAGAATGGTCTCTGCACCCGCAGACGATCCAGCTGCTGTGGGAAACGTTTGGCAAAGCGCAGGTGGACCTGTTCGCGTCCCAAGAAAACGCTCACTGCCCGAGATTCTTCTCGAAATGCCGGGAGGCGCTGGCCCATGTTTGGCCCCGCCGCCCCCTATATGCTTTTCCCCCTGTCTCACTCCTGCCTCAGGTGTTGGAGCGAATCAGGAGGGAGGGATGCCCAGTGCTACTCATAGCTCCGCTCTGGACAGACCAGTCGTGGTTCCCTGTCCTGATGCAGCTGACCAGCGCTGTCCCATGGCCTTTACCGCTGAGGAGAGACCTCCTCTCTCAGGCGGGAGGCTCGATTGGGCATCCTCGCCCGGATTTGTGGTCCCTGCACGCATGGGCCATCAACGGGTACCCGCTGACCTCCCAGAGAGAGTGTTAAACACGATCGCGCAGGCTAGAGCCCCGTCTACCAGACGGCTCTACACCTCGAAGTGGTCTGTGTTCTCTGCTTGGTGTCAAGCGCAGAGCTTTTCACCTGTAGACTGCGGGGTTACGGAAGTGCTTTCCTTCCTTCAGGAGCTACTGGATAAGGGCAGGACCCCTTCCACGCTCAAAGTATACGTGGCGGCCATAGCAACGTTTGCAAAACCGGTGTCTGGCCAGTCACTAGGAGAGAATGACTTAGTCGTGCGTTTACTTAGAGGAGCTCGGAGGCTAAACCCTCCCAGGCCCCCTTCAGTCCCGACATGGGACCTTTCCACGGTCTTGGAGGCCATGAAAGGTGCCCCATTCGAGCCAATCCAGTCGTCAGACATGAAACACTTGTCTTTCAAGACAGCATTTCTCATGGCTCTCGCTTCAGTGAAGCGCGTAGGGGACTTGCAAGCGCTTTCAGTGAGCGCGTCATGCATGGAGTTTGGACCTAATGACTCAAAGGTCATACTCAAACCGAAGCACGGCTACGTGCCAAAATCCCTCAACACACCGTTCAGGGCCCAGGTGATTTCCCTGTCTGCCCTTCCGGTTCTCAATGGGGAGAAGGACGCGAGTCTCCTTGCCCTGTCAGGGCACTGAGGGCTTAGGTGTCCCGCTCGTCTGGTTTCAGACAGACTGAGCAGCTTTTCGTTGCTGCTCAAGGCCGTGGAAAGCAAAGGCCGTGCTAAGGGACTTGCCGCTTCGAAACAGAGCCTATCCAGATGGATAGTCGGTGCCATTGCGCTGGCTTACACTTCCAAGGGCCTGCAGTGCCCATTGGGTGTCAGAGCGCACTCCACGAGAGGCGTGGCCTTTATCAAGTACTATGACCTGGAGGTGCCCGCCTTACAAGCTAAGCTTTTGGCGGTCTGAACTTCGGGCTTATCGGCCGCCATGCGGCTTATGTGTGGAGTGTTGGCCTGTGCATCGCTCAGTCCGATGCGGCAGCTCCATGAGTGTGGTACCCTTACGGGTCTGATACCCCTACGGGACTATTTATAAAGGAATGATGCTTCTAGCCTCTCCTCCTCTACTCTGTGAGAGTTGTGGTGATTGTGCACTAGATGCGCCCCGGGCTTCGGCCCTGGGACTCTGGTGTTGGATCCCTGTCCGCACGGCGTGTTACATGGTGTTCCCCATAGCGTAAGATATTACGCAGTACGAGAGATACTCTCGTAAGAGAACGTACTCGGTTACTAACGTAACCTCGGTTCTCTCTAGAGAGGGAACGAGTACTGCGTATCTTGCCGTGCTTGGAATACGCTCTGGTTCGCTTCGGCGTTGAAAAATCAGAGGAAATACAGCTATCGAGGGTATTATAGGGCGAGACCACGCCTTTACTGGCGGGACATGACGAAATGGGCGCGAAGCGCCCCCATTCATCATTACGTCACGCAGTGCCTCACTCGATAGGCTGCTGCTTTTCCAGCAAGGCAGCCAATGGGCGCGCGAGCTGTCTCGCCCTTGTCTGCTTGCTGCTGCAAAGCGTTTTACATTTTTAAAAAATTAAGGATAATTTTTGGCTTCAATATCTCGAGGAAAAGAGTTTTCCCCGTAGCGTAAGATATTACGCAGTACTCGTTCCCTCTCTAGAGAGAACCGAGGTTACGTTAGTAACCGAGTACGTTATCCAGGCAAAAACAACAGTTATGCTGTGACAGTCTTGCAATGTTTTTTTCTGGATGCACCAAGTTTTGTTCGGAATTATGTAATACACACGTAAACAAATACATGAATCGGATTACAATGTTTAGGGTACATATAAACAGAATTTTCAGAATATGAAATTCAATTGGATTCATTCGGATTGATGAAAATAAGTGAATGTAAACAACTAATGAAACAAGTAATTTTGTTCATGTTTATGTTGATGTTCTCGATCGATGTTATGTTTTTATGGACTTTTAGTCATTTATTGTTACCTGTTTCCTTTGTTATAGTTTCCCGCCACCTATCAATTGACATGGACATTCATTTAACGAGGACACTGTGTATTGAAGTTCCAGTCTCAGTTTTTGTCCAATATTGTTGTTTTACACGCTGTTACGCTGACCATTCTCTTCTGTGGATTACTTTTTTCTGTTTCATTTAATAAATACTTAACGTTATTGAACTGATCTGTATTCCTCATCATAGAACCAGATTGTGACAGTCATTTTCCGGGTTATATCCATTTTGAAATTAATGGGGAACTGTCTCTTGTAATTAAAAATACATATTCACATCCAGATTTTGTTGTAATAAATGGTATTCAAAACAAAACTTGGTATTTTTCACAAATAAATATTATTGGTCATTTGCATAGTGAGGTCCAATTTTTTTATTGTAAGAGCACCTTTGGGTGCTCTTACTGGCACTAGCATCAAAGGGACATGGTGACATGTTGGAATTATTATCAACAGAAATTAACAGATAAAAGCAGAAATTATCTAACAAACCAGACTGACATATACACATACATATATATATATATATATATATATATGGCTAAATAAAACAAGAATCATTATATAAAAAAGGAACTAAAGTGCTTCTTAATCCAGTGATTCTACAATTTGTCAAATAAAAAGTAATTTGTCTTCTGTTCAGTTAAAAGTCAAATATTAACATATCAACTTTCACGGTCTTGGATGGTTTTTTTGCTCACTGAACTCAAAAAGCACCCCAAAATCTGATCCGTCTTCTTAATGCAAAGGGACCTCTTGAACTGTAGAGGAGAAAACACTGCACTGTTAGAGCTAGATGAAAGTTAATGACCGAGGAGATAGTGGAGCAGGATTGAACTACGATTTCTGCATCCAGCTAGAAGAGAACCAATCACACACTGCCTCTGCCTCTAGATAAATCAACCTGTCACAGCTGCCTGGAAGAATCATAGAATACACATGAAGTATTTTCACAGAGTACATTGCCCTCATCCATCACGAGACAGCCTCCAACTGGGAGGTACAGCTCAGAGACAGACATTATGGAGGTCGGATCTTCTTCATCCACTCCTTACACTGCAAGTAAACACTCGTTACAAGCTTTTTGAGTGTGACGTTGCTCTTCAAACCATCTGTGCATGTTTGTCTCAGCTGGCCTATGAGATCCAGCTTTGGTGTAAGATCTTTCCATCTGGTCGGTTTCTTCTGGTTGCTAAGTACAAACTGCTTAACAAATAATAGCATTGGGAAAAGATGATTCTGACTGATGGATTATCATGTTTTCTAACTAAAAACGGTGACAACTCTATTTTGGTAAAGGATGACACATCTAGCCTACTGACTGCTTTTGGTGAAGTCTTGCTGTCTTTTGTCAGAGGTCTGTCACACTCACCGATTAAAAATGGAAGGGTGTCAGACTAAATGTCTGCCTCTGACATTTCTCTCCTATTCCCTGTCACAAATTGCAACGCCTCTTTTGGCAGCAAATCAATCTGAAGCTCAGTGAAAGAATACCACATGAACAAAGTATTGCCTGAATTCAGATGCAACGGTGTAAATGTTTACTGGCAGCTTCAGTGAGAATAAATAAATATGGACTGTTTTGGCACCACTTTCTTATTTCATTAGCCATTTAAAGGGATCACTCATAATTTACTCACTCTCAAGTCGCTCCAAATCTGTATGACTGTCTTTCTTTTTTTCCAGTGGAACACAAAAGGATATATTCTGAAAAGCGTCTAAAAATGATTTTTTTGATTGAAAAATGTATTGTCCAATTAATTTTTTTCATACATGTTGAGTAAATGCTGACAGATTTTTCATTTTTGGGTGAACTATTTCTTTAAGTGTTGTTGCTGTTTATATGGACATTTGTATTTGCTGAGAAATTGGATGACTTACAGACATGGACACTGGCTACTATTAGACTAATGTTTGCTATGATAAAAAAATTACAATAAAAAAATAAGCCATATTGTAAAAGACAACCATTTAAAAGATTTGCATTCTACCGAGTGATACAAACCACACCGCATGCTTTTAACTTTTCTCATCACTGTGCCAGCATGGGGGTGATTTCAGTGGAATATATTGAACTTCAAACGCTTCAGCACTGAAAGCTTTATCTCTTTTGCATTTAAAAATACAAAGAGAGATATGAGTCAAAGCCTGATTAATGGACTCTTCAATGGTGCCAAACTTCTTTGGACTTAAAAATTAAAACTTCCCTCAACAGTTTTCTTATTATTCCCAATGATGAAAAGGATGTGGAAACGACAATACTGAAAGACTGTTGAATGATTTGCTACACAATGATCAGACACTAATATTAATAAGCCAAATAAAAAGTCTTACTGTATTGTCAAAAGAAGATCTATTGTAATAGATGTATGGACCTCTCTGTATCTTGTCTGCTTCACGGGACCTTGATATATTTGGCATGCATTCCTGAACTGAGACTCACCTAGTAAAGATAGTATTTTACACATGAGGGGTCTTTCTTTTTCTTTCAGATCTTCAGTACCTGATACTCAGGTCAAACAGCTCTTGCTTTTACCTTTGATAACGCACTGCACCAAATAACCTCAAATAAATGGCATGACAAAATATCAAATACATACAGAAAAATATATTATTTTCTTCTTATGGTTCTCATTTGATAGGAAAGAGAAAAAATGTGGAGGAGGAGGGTGGAGGAAAGATCCATATTAAAGAGCAGGAGTCAATGGCTGCTTTTCGAGGTGAGCTGAATGCTAAGCAGACACATAAAGTGAATTTATAGGACTTGCCGCTTCTCTTTAGACAGTTACTGAAGCCCTTGGGAAATGGCTGTCTGACTTACCATCTCATCTGGCATCAACACATACATCATAACCTCTGTATTAATGAACCGCTCTCAGGCGCAGAACTCAGTCAATGAATGCTACTCAGTTTCTCAAAGGAGTGTATTAAGCAAAAGGGCAACACTTAAAGGCAATCATATAGAAGAAAAGAGGGTTGCCTTTTCATTTGATAGCATTTTGTGAACGATGCAACACAAAAACATGCTAATGCATTACTGGTATTTATTTTCATAGCATGCATCAGTAAACACAAGCCATTATTTATGTATTTCCCTTCTCAGCCCGACCCCTTCAATCATCCATGGCTATCTGCATTCTGGAGTATGATGTGTCTGAGGATGGTATTTTTTAAGAGAGATGCCTGCATATCTAATTATGTCAGAACCTCAACCTAACCAGGAGAGATGCTTATAATCCGTGCTAGAGGCCAACAATGCATTTAGGCTAAGGATCGATTAGTTACACCAATATTCTCAACACCTCTCCTTGGAGATAAAGCTCAGAATGTTTCGAAGTTCAAACCACTTACACAGTAGAAACAGTAATTCTTTTTACCGGTTTAGACTTTTAATCACATATATAGACTGGTATTATTGTACGTAATGTAACCATATTATGCCCTTTTACAAAGCCTTGATTTTGTTTTTGGGGTCTTCTAGAATAGGTTTTCGTGCTTGAATGTTCAAAAACGCCTTGTTCTGCCACATAATTTACATTGTTGCAGCACCTCTCTTCCCAGTCTGTCTATAATGCTCTGTTTAGTTCCTGTCTTTATGAAGCCCTTCCTTTCAAAAAGCGCAATGTGCTCTGATTGGAAATGTTTCGGAAATGTCACATCCCTTACCATCTGTGAACACGAGTTTCAAGTCAAGTCACCTTCATTTATTTAGCGCTTTTAACAAAATATATTGTTTCAAAGCAGCTTTACAGTGATAATAATAGGAAATTAAAGTAAATGAGATTATTTTGGCTTTACAGCAGCTCTAGAATAAAGTTATTGTCTAGCTTAAGTAAGTTTTGATTGATTCACTCTGTCGCAACAATAATTAGTTATTAACTTTGTGGCTGCTAACACGACACCGGTCTAACAAAAAACCCTTAATGCGATCCGGCCGCTCATTTGCACAAAAGAGTGCCTGTTGGCTCAAGAAATCAAACCATGAAATAGGTTCCAAGATACTAGCCTTGAAAAATGTATAATACAGAATTTTGTATCGCTTCCGCGTAGCCACGTGACCCGGAATTATCCGGACAACGTTTTATCTGTTCAGAGGTAAAGAAAAGGGAAGGAGGCCTTCACAGGGGAGAGACTAGTTGACACTTTAGGACTGTGTTGTCGTCATGTCCAGGCGCAGGTCCTTCATCAGTTCCAGATACGGTTCGGTTCCGGCGGACTGCGGTAAATCTCGGGATAAACCGAGAGACTAATATTAGTGTAGACGCCATCCTTCTTATAATGTAACAACTACATCAGGATTTATGGGAAGTGTTCCCGGTTCCGGCTGACCTAATCTATGCAGCCTAACATTGAATTATATAAGTTCATAATGTGTTATATATATATTAGGTCAAAGAGATGTGTTTTTAGTCTAGATTTGAACTGACAGAGTGTGTTTCTCTGGACAATGTTAGGAAGATGGTTCTAAATAGTTTTGGTGCTAAATAGAAAAGGATCTACCGCCAGCAGTCGATTTTGATATTCTAGTTATCAACTGGCCGTAATTTTGAGATCGCAATAGACGTGATGGACAATAATGCGTTAAGAGCTCGCTCAAGTACTGGGGAGCTAAACCATTTAGTGCTTTGTAAGTAATCAGCAATATTTTAAAATGTATACGATGTTTAATATGGAGCCAATGCAGTGGTTCAACACACTACTTACCCAACTCAACCAGGCCTCGTCGTTTTATATGTATGCCTTGGGTGGGAATTATTTAAATGAGGAATATTTTGAAGTGTACAATACCAGAAGTAAACTCAACACTACAATTGAGGGAGTTTGGAGTTGTCACATTGTCTGGTTGTGTTTTCACTGGGTGTCCACTAGAGGTCCCTTCATTCCTGTATCCATTCACTCTAGAACCACAATTTCCATTATCCCAGTTTGTTTCCATCACTTGTGATTGCACCCAGCTGTTCCCATTTATGTTGTTAGTGTCTGTGCATAAATACCCTGGTTTTGTTAGTTGTTGTCACGGAGTCATTGTATTGTTTGTCACGCTGCAACTCTGAGGTTTGTTTCTTGTCTGTTCTCGTTTTGTAATATTATATTCGGACTGATTATAATGGGTTTCGACACTGGCATGGATGACTACGATTCTGATTATTTGGATTATGACGCTTTAATGGATGACGATGATTTGGATTGCCCTGACTATACAATTGCTGCATTTGGATCCACCCAATTCTCCACTATCTGTCGTGACAGAATGACTCCGTCCTCAAACGGATGAATATTTTTCAGTCTCTTGCTTCTATGGCTCGTATCAGGGAGGAGAATGCTGCGCTCTCGGTTAATTCCGGGGAGAGAACAGCACCCAGTTGCTCGCGGACAAGGAGGAGGAAGACTTCCCGTCTCCCTAATGTTCCGGTGGTCCCTGTTCCGGTGGTCCCGAGTCCGGTGGGCCCAGTTCTGGTGGTCCCAAGTCCGATGATCCCAGTTCCGGTGGTCCCAAAATGGAGGAGGAGAAGGAGGACTTCCTCCGTGACTGTCCCGGTGGCCCCTGTCCCAGTGGTCCCTGTCCCGAGTCCGGGGGTCCCCGAACAGCCCGTTGTTGTCCCGGAGACCATTCAGGTCACGTCTGCCCAGCCAGAGACCGTTCGGGTCACGTCTGCCCAGCCAGAGACCGTTCGGGTCCCGTCTGCCCAGCCAGAGACCGTTCGGGTCCCGTCTGCCCAGCCAGAGACCGTTCAGGTCCCGTCTGCCCAGCCAGAGACCGTTCGGGTCCCGTCTGCCCAGCCAGAGACCGTTCGGGTCCCGTCTGCCCAGCCAGAGACCGTTCGGGTCCCGTCTGCCCAGTCAGAGACGGATCTGGAGATACCCATTCTCGCAGCCGGGGGTATACTGAGCGACTATTTGGAGCGTTTGGCTCGGATCCTGGACATGCCTGTGTCGCCTGTTCCAGAGCCGGAGCCGGTGTCGCCTGTTCCTGAGCCGGAGCCGGTGTCGCCTGTTCCTGAGCCGGAGCCGGTGTCGCCTGTTCTTGAGCCGGTGTCGCCTGTTCCTGAGCCGGTGTCGCCTGTTCCTGAGCCGGAGCCAGTGTCGCCTGTTCCTGAGCCTGTTCCAGTGTCCTCAGACAGGATGGCAGCCACCAGTGTCTGTTGCTGTTCCTGAGCCGGTGTCTGTTGCTGTTCCTGAGCCGGTGTCTGTTGCTGTTCCTGAGCCGGTGTCTGTTGCTGTTCCTGAGCCGGGTTCTGTTCCTGTGCCATGGTCGCTCTGGTCGTCTCCGCCCTGGCCGCCCAAGGGTCTTCACCACCCTGGCCGCCCGAGGGGTCTTCACCGCCCTGGCCGCCCGAGGGGTCTTCACCGCCGTGGCCGCCCGAGGAGTCGTCGTCGCTCGAGGCGACGTCTCTGCCCTGGCCGCCCGATGGACTACCTGCTCCAAGGGTCGTCTCCGCCCAGACTGCCCGATGAACTGTCATCCCCTGGTTCCATTCCCTCCCATGGTCCTGGCCCTCCGTCCCTCCCCCTAATTCCCCACAGCTCCACCTCCCTCCTGGACTTATTTTTTTTTTGAGTGTTGTTTTCTGTCGTGGAGCGTCTGGTAGCCGCTCCGTAGAAGGGGGGTTATGTCACAGTGTCTGGTTGTGTTTTCACTGGGTGTCCACTAGAGGTCCCTTCCTTCCTGTATCAATTCACTCTAGAACCACATTTCCCATAATCCTTGTTTGTTCCCATCACTTGTGATTGCACCCAGCTGTTCCCATTTATGTTGTTAGTGTCTGTGCATAAATACCCTGGTTTTGTTAGTTGTTGTCACAGAGTCATTGTATTGTTTGTCACGCTGCAACTCTGAGGTTTGTTTCTCGTTTTTTTTCTTGCTTGTTTTGTAATATTATATTCCGACTGATTAAAATGGATTTCGACACTGGCATGGATGACTACGATTCTGATTATTTGGATTATGACGCTTGCATGGATGACGATGATTTGGATTGCCCTGACTATACAATTGCTGCATTTGGATCCACCCAATTCTCCACTATCTGTCATGGCAGGAGTGCCTTGTAACTTTGCAGAGCTTTTGTTATGCTCAAACAGAAACACTAAAGTGAGATGTAACAAAAGTGATCTTTTCTTCCGTATTGTGACGATATGAGTTAAACAGATTATCGAAAAAATTAGGCCGTAGACTTAATTTATAGACTTGAGCTTGCATTAGATTGTAAAAAAAAAAGAGGTGAAATGATTGGAAACGTCTGGCATATAGCAATTTTGACATTTTAGAAGCCTAAAATGTGTAGCTTTTTGATTAAAAATTACGAGCTCAAAACAAATGAATTTATGCATGGATAAATTGTTCACAATAAGATGCATTTAGAAAACAGATAGGGTGTATTTAATGCCAATTTTAACTATGTAAACTAATTCATCACAGTTTTGTGTACAAGATGTTTTATAGCACAGCCCCATTGGTATTCAGGAGCCGTTACTCTGTTCCACACAAAATGCTATGACCTTCAAATGATGCGTTTTGACTCAGACGTAAGGTCAGACAGACAAAACAGATTTTTTTTTTTTTTTAAGAAAATGAAAACGCTGACCCTAAAATACACTAGAGATCTGTGTATTGCAAGGTCCTCTTAGTAGAAGAGGGAAAAACATGGTGGACATGTCAGAACCAGGCATCATTTCACATGGACAGAATCAATACATTTCTGACAATGAGACACAAATACAGACAACTAATAGGATTTTTGAAACATTAGGGAAATATGAAATGTAACAATTTTATAAAACACATGCAACGCGTCATTAGAGATGGTTATTTCAAAGCTAATATCAGTACATATTGAGTATCAGGGTTTGAGATAGAGGAGATGAGGCGAGTACTCAAACGCAGAAGAAATAAGGCATTAACTAATAATAAAAATAAAACAAAAACTACCCTGAGGGGGAAGACTAGACTAGACTAGACTGCAGGAAGAACACACAACGGTAAAAATACCACAAATGACAACGAACCAGCACAGGACTGCAAACACAAGGAGAATAAGGCCTTGTCCACACGGACACGGGTATTTTTATAACCGTGACTTTTTTTACGTGGTTCGGCCACACAGTATCAGGTCACTAAAAAAAACCCTGCCAGGGTGAGGATTTTCAAAAACGCCGGTTACAGTGTTGTCGTGTAAACAGTAAAACCGAGGTTTTTGCCTTTCGACGTCAGAGTGTGTGCCGTTTTCGCTGTGTTTGACGTCAGATTGTGCGCCGTTATCCGCTCTTGACAGCGTGTTTTTGTGTTTTCATGCAGAGAGAGATTTTTTTTTAAACCGAGCATGTGTGGACTGGATTTTTTTTTTAAACGCATGAGGAAAAAATACCCGTGTCCGTGTGGACAAGGCCTAAATAGGGAGCAAACAAGGCAGGTAACGAGGGAGGACAGGTGGGGCAAATAATCAGGTAACAAGGTGGGCGGGGTTAGACAATGACAGGAGAGCACATGGCACAAGGAAAACACATGACAAGCCATGTGCTCACACCAAACATGACAAAAAACACAAGCACATGGCCAGTAAAACAAATCACAAGCCACGTGTTCACACAAAACATGACATGAAAGCACGCGGCCAATGTCAACACGAACCGTGTGCAACACAAAACACAAAACACGTGGACAGAAGAGCTTATTGCACTGAGCTAACTCGAACCCGCACGCTCACACGACAAGACAGAGCGCACGAGAACGAGCGTAAGCTCATCCTGTGCGCTCACAACAGAAAACAAACACGCGGAGCATGAATGTCTGAATCCCGACACAGAACCAAAACAAACTACTCAGACAAAGACGAGACAAAACCACGAGTGTCCGAGCTCTGTCACAAAACCAAGAATTGAACTAGACAGAAGTGACAGAACCCTGACACTTGAACAATTTCCCCATCACACACAAATAAATATTTATATTCCTAAATTAGGCTAAATTAATGGTGGTTCTCCATTGAAATGTCAAGGACTAGACTTGATTAGTGCCCGAGAAACCTGCCAATAAAGTAAATGGAAAAATCAACTTAAAATATGTTTGGAAAAATCAATATATAGTAAAATTTAGGTGCATTATAAATGAAACGCTCTCATTATTTCTAATTTTGTCTATGACAATGGAGGCATCAAGTAATAAGTCTGAAAACCATGCAAAAAGGACATGCAGTGCATTAACATTAACATCCTAATAGGGATCCTATCCTAATAATATTTCATCCAGAAATATAACTTAAGAGGAGAGAACATGTTTAAAAAACAGATGGTCAGAACAAACTTTAAAATGAACACCATCTCGGTAAAAGGGGTCGACTTGTGGAATGGTCTCACTGATGACCTTAAGAGGATCAATTCCATTCATTACTTTAAAAAACAGTTTAAAATTATAATTTTTGACAAATATTCGGATGCTTAAGAAAAATTGTCCAAGATAAGTTTAGGCATAAATGTTGTGCTTAGATTTCAATAATATAAATAGTAAATAAATATTTGTAATCAAGTGCAGAGGTTTGTATGTATATATGTACATATACGGGTATATAAGCTGTATGTGTATATAGAAATGTGTGTATGTATGCATATTTTTATACATGTATATTGTTTATGTTCAAATTTTGATGGGTAGATATTGTTTTGTAAATAGGGTAGGCGTAATAAGCCACGGCTTCAGCCTACACCTGTTCGGTTACCTTCTTTGTTTGTAATGAATTTGATGTATATAATATTCTGTTTCATGTTTAGAAACCGAATAAACCTTTATTCATTCATTTATTCATTCATCCTCTGGTGTTACCATAATGTTCCCAGCTCTAATTATTCTAAAAGGAAAGGAGGCTGTTAGTGTTGGAAGGCAACTGAGTGCTATCTTCTAACTGATAGACATTGAACTATGCTGTTCTTCTCGGTCTCTGGAGGATACCAGTCACAATCTGAGAGCAATGCATCTGCCAGAAGACATCTATACTTTCAACGACATGCTGCGAATGATATAAACATGTACGTGACTCAAGATAGGGTGGGTGTCTGGTTCCCTTAAAAACAAGATAATTCTAGGTTTACAAAATGTCCACATTCTAATAAACTTTCAGATTGCCATGACACACTTTCTGGCATGGAACCTCAAAAATACATATTTTTTAGCCATGAAAACTGTGAAGCTGATGGAAAACATTTAGCATTAGCTTTATTGAATGTCTGTTAACACCCTGTTGAGATAAGGTGATAGACACAGGGAGCCAGAGAGAAAAAAAGAGGAAAGCAGGAGGGAGAAGTATTGATTAAAAAAAAAAACCTTAAAAAATTTGCCAGCATGAAACCCTCTTGCACCATCTGCTCTAAATACTAACAAAATGAAACAATGCAGAAGAGTGTTACAACACTTCAGACCGAGCCTTTGTTTATAGAAAGTTTTGCACTTGCAAAGCAAGGAAGGGGAAGAAAGCACTATAGACAAAACAATTGTTAACAAAGGAAAAAGGCCATTTAATGTCATACAAATCAATAGATTAAATTTACCCTTGTTATTTTGGTACATTCTAAGAGCGGCTGAATTTACTAAGAAGCCACAATATACCCAGCATAAGAACAATATTTTTTTTAGTGTGGGAATGTCTGAAGTTGCTGATAGCAGAAACCATGGCAGTTTCCCTTGAAAACATCTTTTCAGATTGCTCAGAATTAGACACACAAGATCAAAGTGTGTTCTCTCTTAGCTGTAATTTTAGTTTTCAAGATTGTAGGCTGAAGGCAAATTCCACTTTGTTGCATATAATGTATGTAACTAGGAAAAATTGCATGTAAAACCTTCAGTCACCATGAAATCAAAATGAACAAATCTTTATAATCTTTATAATTGGTCCAATAGCCAGACGAGATTCAATCCTTTCCCTCCAACCTTTCACTCACACAAAATTATTGCAAGTAGAAAACGACAACGATCCAATCAATTCCAATCAAGTCCCACCCTACATTTTGTTATCATCCGAGAAGCAATTCCACACGGATATACGTCACAATAGGGAAGAAAAGACAATGGTAAGTTTCATGCCAACTTTAAAAGATTAGGAGGAGCATTTGCTATTATATTGTCAATATGGCATTACAAGCATTAGAGACAAACAATTGATTTTTCCAAGAAACTGTTGAGGGAGATGGAAAGTGTGCTAAATTATATTGGGGAACACTGTGAAACCAAGATTAAAATGACAACCGATGGAGGATGAGGGTTTTATTAAAAGATTAATACTTAGATGGATATTTGTAGCAAGGGTTGTCACTGTACCAAAATTTCAGTAGATGGTATCAATACCAGTACAATTTCACAGAGAAATTGTTTTTTAAACAATTCATTTTTATTTATCACCATTGTATCAGGTTTCTGGTTCAAATATGATTGCTTCAAGTTCCTCTTTGACTTAACTTGATGCTTTCATTTTGAAATAACATGCTTCAATCAAGTAACAATCAAACAGAAACAGGACTTTCACTTCTCGTCATTCTTTGCACACAATGCACAGGCTGAATTGGGAGAGTAAACGTTGAAATAAAGTGTGTTTTTGCAAGTTGAGGAAATGGCTAGACTTGCTAACGTTTAATGTTCTATTATGTTGGTATTTAAAAGTTTCTGTCATGTTAGTGGTTACCATTGTGAAGTGCTGAGCTTGTGTTTGGGTTGACCTGTTAACAAGAATTCAAATTGCTTTAATAACATAGCAATCACTATGGTAGTGCTCTGGATGAAACCAGCATCACTTCTAGACTGCCAACACTGAACATCACATGTGTAAAGAAAAGTTATATTTAGTTTGTTGTTCTGCATCACAGGACTAATCAAGATTTATTGGGTTTTACTTGTTTCAGTCATGTGGAACCACTGTCCATGATTGGATCATGAACAGCCAAAGAGCTATTTTCTTTTCTTTTTTTAGTGATTCTCAACGCTGGAATAACACGTTGTAAATAGAGACCTTTGACCTTCTTCACAAAGTGCTCACGCAAATACAGACGGGGAGATTTGAAAGCAGCTTCCTATCAGATTAACCCAGTACGCGATTCTTCCAGTACTGCAGAAAGGCGTTTTTAAAATGACAGAATCAACCATTCCAGTTCTTTTGACAAAAACTAGTTGTAGCATTAGTGGTTGGGATACACAAACATGCATTCACAGGTTTAAATGTGAGGTTCAAATTAAGAACCAAGTGAATGTTATTTTTCATGCTGACCTTAGTGACAAGAGCCAGATTTTGATGGCATGATTAAAAATGATCAAAAATCACCATACCATATGTACCTGTATATGTCTCTCCTTCCAGCTGATGGCAAGCGAGCTGCTTTTCAGAAATCTGCTTCACACTTCTTCTCTGAAACTGTGAATAAATGTGCATAAAATGAAGATAGTCATTATTTCATATGGCATAAAATACATGTCAAGCAAACACTGTTACTGAGACCTCATACTCTCAAACTCTCTTCAAATCTTGCAACCATCTTGCTATTAGTATTGTCACGAACTGCTCCAAGACACGAAGGTTGAGGATCCAAATGCAGTTTATTCAAGATAATCCAAATCGTAATCAGAATCCAGGCAAAGGTCATACACAGGCAGGCAATCCAAACAAACAGACAAATCCAGAGGGTGAGGCAGGAACGGGAAAACCAGGACACGGGCAGAGATCAAGAACCAGGAACAAACACAACAAAGGAAACGCTCAGAAATGCAGTGGAATAACATACAAGACTTCACAGGGAATGATGAGGTGAACCAGGCTTATATGGAGTGAACTAAACAATATAATGAGACACAGGTGAATGTGATAATCAGGGATGATGAGTCCGGGCGGTGAATTATGGGAAATGTAGTAGTGAGTGAACAAAAGATAGTCTGAAGTAGAGTGCCCTCAGGTGGCTCTCAAGGGCACTCCAGCTGATAACCATTACATAGCCCCCCCTCAAAGGAGCGGCTTCCAGACGCTTTAAAATTGTCCAGGAGGGAGGTGGAGCGGAGGCGGACCAGGGGGCGGGATGGAGGGCCAGGCCCATGGAGCGGAAGAGGACCTGGAGACTGCGGCAAGACGGGAGGCCAGGGCGGAGCAGTCAGTGCAGGCGAGCAGGGCGGAGCAGGCAGTGCAGGCGAGCAGGGCGGAGCAGGCAGTGCAGGCAGCCAGGGCGGAGACGACCCCTCGGGCGGCCAGGGCGGAGACGACCCCTCGGGCGGCCAGGGCGGAGACGACCCCTCGGGCGGCCACGGCGGTGAAGACCCTTCGGGCGGCCACGGCGGTGAAGACCCTTCGGGCGGCCACGGCGGTGAAGACCCTTCGGGCGGCCACGGCGGTGAAGACCCTTCGGGCGGCCACGGTGCAGCAGGACGTGCCGCAGGCCGTGGCGGTGAAGACCCTTCGGGCGGCCGTGGCTCAGGAACAGCAGACCCCGGCTCAGGAACAGACTCCGTGACGACGGCCATCTTGTCCTTGGACACAGGCTCGGAGGCGGCCATCTTGTCCTTGGACACAGGCTCGGAGGCGGCCATCTTGTCCTTGGACACAGGCTCGGAGGCGGCCATCTTGTCCTTGGACACAGGCTCGGCAGAAGTGACGTGAAGCGTCTCTGGCTGTGCGGACGTGACGTGGACAGTCTCTGGCTGTGCGGACGTGACGTGGACAGTCTCTGGCTGTGCGGACGTGACGTGGACAGTCTCTGGCTGTGCGGACGTGACGTGGACAGTCTCTGGCTGTGCGGACGTGACGTGGACAGTCTCTGGCTGTGCGGACGTGACGTGGACAGTCTCTGGCTGTGCGGACGTGACGTGGACAGTCTCTGGCTGTGCGGACGTGACGTGAAGCTCTGGCTGGACGGTCTCTGGCTCAGGCATGTCGTGGTGAGGCTCAGGCATGGCGTGGTGAAGCTCAGGCATGGCGTGGTGAAGCTCAGGCATGGCGTGGTGAAGCTCAGGCATGGCGTGGTGAAGCTCAGGCATGGCGTGGTGAAGCTCAGGCATGGCGTGGTGAAGCTCAGGCATGTCGTGGTGAAGCTCAGGCATGTCGTGGTGAAGCTCAGGCATGGCGTGGTGAAGCTCAGGCATCGCGTGGTGAAGCTCAGGCATGGCGTGGTGAAGCTCAGGCATGGCGTGGTGAAGCTCAGGCATGTCCACCAAACCTACAGTGAAAGCTGAGCCGCTCAGTTGCAGGGCCAAGTCAATATAAAACTCAAGAGTCCAGCTAGGGTCATGTAATGGCATAAGGTAGCTGAGTGGCTCAGACAATCCTCCACGAAAAAATATCATTAAGCATACCTCCTCCATGCAAGTCAGATGAGCAAGCTCCAAAAAGTCCATCACATAATACTCAATCGGTCGATCTCCTTGACGGAGACGCATAATTTGGGCTGCTGGGTTCATTTTGGTCTCACTGCTGGATCTTGGTGTGGTGAAGTCTTCTGTCACGAACTGCTCCAAGACACGAAGGTTGAGGATCCAAATGCAGTTTATTCAAGATAATCCAAATCGTAATCAGAATCCAGGCAAAGGTCATACACAGGCAGGCAATCCAAACAAACAGACAAATCCAGAGGGTGAGGCAGGAACGGGAAAACCAGGACACGGGCAGAGATCAAGAACCAGGAACAAACACAACAAAGGAAACGCTCAGAAATGCAGTGGAATAACATACAAGACTTCACAGGGAATGATGAGGTGAACCAGGCTTATATGGAGTGAACTAAACAATATAATGAGACACAGGTGAATGTGATAATCAGGGATGATGAGTCCGGGCGGTGAATTATGGGAAATGTAGTAGTGAGTGAACAAAAGATAGTCTGAAGTAGAGTGCCCTCAGGTGGCTCTCAAGGGCACTCCAGCTGATAACCATTACAAGTATTCATGCATCCTTTTAGTGCTTTAAGTGTGATCAGCTAGATGTCTGCTTGGATCACTTCTGCAACAACAATGGCATCCAACTAAGACAGAGGCCTCATTGCTTATAATCTGACCAGTGACCTTGAGACCATTGGTGGCTAATATGAACAATGCCTGCACTCACAGAAAGAATAATTTCTCCAGAGGCCATCACAATCAGTTTATTCAGTTTAACCTTCAAGCTTAAGGATGATTCACATGACCTATTCTTCTAAGGAACAAAATATCATTACCACATTGATTATCAGCCAGAAGGCCACACAACTGAAACAATATAAGGCACTTATGTCTCGGGTACTTAATGCACTGTAGAAGACTCTTTGTCAACCTGTACCCTCTGAGCACAGAGCATCAAGAGCATATTAGCCATGGTGGGGAGTTCGCCACTAAGGGACTGAAATGTTCATCTGTTTCCATGGATACAAACAGAGAGGAAAATGGAGTACTAATAAAATGTCGCAGAAAACTGTCTGAGGTGCACAGAGTCAACAAGATCACATCAAATTGGGTTACAATGAAATGTTTAGAAGAACCAGAATAGGGAGGCAAAAGAACAAGCGTGAGATATACATCCTGTAAAAAAACAAAAAATTGAATAAAACATGCTTTTTCCTGACCATTAATTCTGCTCCACAGCCATTTCGATCTTTGCCTGTTGTAACTTTCCAGCTGTTGCACAGCGGAGTTACATTCTCCAGGAGCCGTTCAATTCTGCTGGCTTCACAGCCTGCCATGCTTCACAAACTGTGAGAAACCATGATTGAGAAAGAGCGGCACATTGACATTGACTTTACCATGGCTGGAACACAGTGTGATGACTAACTCATCACAAATGTGATAAACAAACCAGCACTCATTACTAAGACTTGTGTACAGCTGTCATGACAAGGGCTAGATTGGCAATTAAAAAAAAATAGCATAATATATTAAAAGTGAGTCAGACTGTTTTGATTCAGCTCAACTGGGCAGAAAACATGTCAGTAGCTCAATTGAAGAGTGTCTGTTAATCTGGGTATTTAACTACCTAGCATTTGGGATATGACTTTTTATTTTAGCATAAAGCACATCATTACCCCACTACAGATGGTTGGGAACTTTAACAATATTCCTGTAATGCATTTATTTGGGTCATTGTACGTTTTAATTTAATTTTGATTTATTGATTAATAAAATATCTAAGAAATTAAAATAAAAAAGATCAGTGATGTCACTAATTGTGAAATGAATGTGTTATAGTTTGGTTTGTGAAAATTAACTTATGTACAAGAGATGAACATGCTGAAGTGTACTGTGCTAAAACCTAGCATGCACCCCAAAGCAACTGTTCCTTAAAAAAAAAATAGGCACTTGTTAGATTTCTTATGCAACATATGACCTGTCACACCATGTGACAGATTCAGGCTATGGCCTAGAACAATGTGACAAAATTGAGCAAACTGTTAATGGCCAGTATGGAACTTTTAGACAGTAAAGATAAATAGGATAGAAGGAAGGTGAATCGTCCTTGTGCAACAGAAAGCAACTCATATACTAATCCCTCAAGACCAATGTTATTTTAGTATTATTTATGTACTAATTAGCTTTTATTTTTATATTTTTACTTTAATTATAGATTACATTTTGTTATGTGGTTTTGTCAGTAACTTATAGTAATTTTAAATAAATTTAGTAATTTTTTTATATTTTCTATATGGTTTTATTTTTATATTTCAGTTTTCATTTTGTATTCAAATAATGTATTTCAGCTATTTGCAATGATATTATTCATTTTTAATTAATATTTTTTCAATATTATTTTATTTCAGTTTTTTTTATTTCATAAAATATTTTAGTAGATTTAGTTCACTATAACAATACTGTTTAGCATCAACCATGCAACACCTTAGCTTTCCATCTTCATCTCTAGACTCTTCCTGTGCCACTCTGACCAGCTTAACTGCAAAAGTGCAGAAAGTAAATACCTCCACTGATTAAGAGAAATATATGAGATTACTTACAGCCTACCCATCAAGAGTTTGATGGACATTCAATCTGTCTGAACACTATTCTGCAAAACTGTTTGCACTTTAACGTAAGCTTAAATATCTAGCATTTAAGGTCTACCAAAGGATTTTCTGGGAACGAGTTGTCCTTGGTCAGGTCGACCTCAATGAAGGAAAAAAATGGTAGAGAAAAGTTTTTTTTTTTAAACTGATACTACTATTCTAGTAAGGATTCCCTTCCCATTCAAGTCCCTCTGAGCAATACATGGTAAAATGCAGATCAGGTTTGAGAAGCTCAGTTTCTGCTATTTCAGATGACAGCTATATCAGAGAAAACCTTAGGCATAAAAGGGGAGCACTGAAGGCAAAGCTCTATACCCCAAGGACTCAATTATGTGCAGTACCTTCAAAGAACATGGCAAAAACACTGAGGAGCCTGGCTTCTCTATCGGTCTCTGGAGTCCGTTCCAGTATGGCAGGGGCAAAGGGAATCAATCATGACCCATATCCTTCCACTTACTGAGCACAAAGCTATTCGGCTACTACAGTACCTGGGGTCCCACACACAACCGAAGCTTACTGTTTGAGAAACACTCCTGACGAGACAGAATCAGGCCATTGAACATTTGTCCAGCTTTGCTGTAGAAAAGACTAGTCTCTCTTTTTATGTTATCATTTTTTGTAGGAATGGGATACATTTTGATCTTCAAACCAAACCTGGCTGATAATATTTTTATAAATAGCTAAAATGTTGTGTATATTTTATCTAGGTAATATTTTATAACTTAGTACACCTACGAGGTCTTAATTCACACAATTCTTCTCTTCATCCCCTCCCTCTGACATAACACCCCTACAATGCTCTTTACATTCACTAAATCCACTCAACGACAGCATGTTTGATCAAATAAAACACTATAGCTATAATGATGGTCTCTTGGATGTTTCAATAACAATGACCGGTTCAACAATTCCTTTGGCATGAAGTCACTGGATACTGCAGTGGTTCAGTGTGGGTGGTGTGCTATTATAAAAGACACTGTAAAACATTTCAAGGATGGACAAGTCAAAGCACCAGGACCTTGCTTTCCCTATGGGGAAATCAACGTGTGGGCCAGCTGTTGAAATCGGTTCATGAAAATATACAAAGATTTAAAGGGAGAAAAATGTCCAACATCTTCTGGCAGGCCTGGTGCAGTTACATTCCCCCCATCCAAATATCCCAACTTAGCAATAAACCAATTTATCTAATAATTTTCATCTAAAATTTCACTAAATCAAAGTCACACTCACAACATGGCATTTGAAAGCAAAAGGCTGTGATTTAATTAGCAGCGGTTTCAACTTTATTTTATTAATTATTTCTACAAATTTTGTGTTACATTTTATTTAAAAAAAAAAACTTGGCAAATGTTCTGCTGCAAACAATATGCAAACTGAAGGCTTTACAAACCAATATAAATGTACAAATGAGGGCTGTTATTAAATAATAATAATATATATAATTTATTATTTTATAATAATATATAATATAATATATTAATATTTATATATATATATACACACACTACCGTTCAAAAGTTTGAGGTCAATATGTTTTTTTTTTTTAAGAAATTAAACTTTTCTTCAGAAAGGATGCATTAAATTGATCAAAAGTTACAGTAAAGACATTTATAATAATGCAAAATATTTATTTTTTAATTAAATGCTTTTCTCTTGAACTTTCAAAGAATCCTGAAAAATAATGAATCACGGTTTGCACAAAAATATGAAGCAGCAAAACTGTTTTCAACTGTGATAATAATATTAAATGTTTCTTGATCATCAGATCATCATATTATAGTGATTTCTGAAGGATCATGTGACACTGAAGACTGGAGTAGTCCCAAGTCAATATCTGCCTAGGAAATCGCCTAGTGTTAATTTGCAGCGCTATTTGTACTCGCTGTGAATACACAGGCCACAAGTAGAGTATCACTTTTACTCAGGACATGCTAGCTGGCAACAAAGGATTCCATTCATTGTGCTAAGCTAAGCTAGAGCCGACCCTGTCAAACTAAAACAATGCATGCACTGAGACAAAAATGCATTTGCACACCTATCTAAATGTAGGAAAGAATGTGAATAAGCCCTATATCAAAAAACGCTGGAGTGTTCCTTCAAGTACCCTTCAGTATTATTGAATGCTGAATCACTATATTATGTTGCATCCAATACCCAAAATGTATAGGGACATAACAGCAGTCAAAGGTCCATCAAGCTCTCAAAGTGCATAACTTTCCTAATTCCTACACTAAAGATATTTATATGCATATTTAACTTCATGAGAGGATACACAAAATGGTCAGAACAGCAGGTTGCAGAAAAGCAATGAGGGAGAAAGAGGATGAAAATCTTGTTATTTACAGACTTTTCATTTTCTACAACTCGAGTGGTGCCAGTATGAAAGACTAAACTAGCAGCCATGAGACAATAATAAAGACAAAGAGGCAATACCTAAAGGGAAAAGTCACAGACACGGATTCTTAGACTTATTTACTGCATGGCCAGATTTCTTCACCGTGTTTCATTTTCTGAGACATTTGAACTTCCAGAGGGAGTCGATGTGGTTTATTACTGCACTGGTCAAAAGGCAGTGGCTCTGACTTCACTCCATCCAGCCTCACAGTAAACCGCATTTACCCAATAAACGACCCCTGGGAGAGAGTTCAAGCCACTTCATGAATGCAAAATTAAATCATTAGAATAGGTACGTAACTGAAGGTTGCGGTACCATAACAATCAATAATCATCATCACAAAACACAACTGAAATTACAAGGAGGACATTGGACCACCGCTTCCATTTCTGCAGAATTCATGAAGGGTTGGTGTATAATATAGCATGTGGTCAGGCCAAGTTGAATTTCTAAGGTGAACATGTCCCTCTCAATCAAGCCATCTGGGCCTCACAATCATTACAAAGAGTTTCTCTTCAACAACATGAAGCTTTTTATTTAGAGCACAGTAGGAAACAGTGAACAGCAGTAAAGCAGCATGTCTAATGAATTGTGGAAAGCAGTTCCTCACCCCTAATCCTTTTCTTTCTGCTTTTACTTCAAGCTTATGGTTCATGTGCTATTTTTTAATTATAAAATCACTTCAGTCCACAAGGGGAGCCAAGTTGGAATTAAAAATGATTCTGTTTCATTGGAGATATAAACAAGATGTCTATATGCATATTGAGAACTATGGTATAAAAACAAAAACAAGTGCTGATTATAAGGCAAGTGTGCAAAAAAAAGAGACTGAAATATGCTGCTGCTGAAATATTCTTGAACGCGAGTTCTGACATTTTCAAATTTCCAGGTTACATAAAAGTGGACAATTATGGAGACTGGGACCATTACCGAGCTAGGGCAGAGGTTTGTGGAGAGACTGATTATGTCGATTTGTGAAACTGACTGATTAGTGATAAAGGGATGCAGTGAGAATAGGAAGTAGCGATGCACAAAAATGATAATGGAAAAAAGCTGTGCATAGTCTAGTCTCAATGTCACTATAGGAGTTTAATAGTTAACTTCTCTTTCAATACTGATCTAAACAACAGTGTAAACATTTCTAAACTAGATCATCTGAAAGCAAACATGAGTCTCTTGTCAGGTAACCAGAGGGACCAAATAAAGCCCAGTCAAAGCGAAAAAAACGAAAGATGTCAAATCATTTAACTGTTGCGTCTTGATATAAGCCACTTTCTATTCATCAAAGAATCCTGGTTGTCACCAAATTTTTGAGCAGCACAACACCAATAATAAATGCATTTAATTAAAAAATATTTTAGAATAGACTAGAACAGAAAATTCACAATATTACTGTTTTACTAAAGTGTAAACTTAAAGGTACAATATGTAGAAATTTTCGCCACCAGGGATCGCTAACCTTAAAGGCGTATATTGATGACGTATTTTCCACATATGGATCTTGTCGTAAATCTGATGGATCTTTTATGGATGAGTGAATAGACTGATGTTTTTAACATGACTGTGGTATGAAGCAGGGCGCGATTGCTAGATGTAAAACTTACGACCAGTGCCACACGGCGAGTCCCGCGGATATAAAGGAATGAGGACATTTCATTCTACCGAACTACATACAAGTGCTGAATTAATACTCACACAGTTCAGTTTATTAGACTAATTAAACTTGAGGTAACGCAGCGCTGTTTCACTTGCTCTAACAGTTACGTTACACTATCACACTAAATGCCATTCGAGTGTGTTGAATGTTGTTAGTTGGGTTGTTTGTTGGCTGTACGAGATCTAGCAGTAAGCTAGATCAACATTAGAATAACATACAGATCATATTCTAACATTTTGTCATGTTGAACTAAATAACATTGATTCGTTTTATGTACATTTGCTCACCTGTCTAATAAAGTACATGCAACACTCGCGTCCCCGTCAAGTCGCAGACGTGGAGCTCTCGGCATCTCGAAAGATGTTGATCTTCGTTTTAGTCCTCTTTTTGTCTCAAAGTCTGCTTGCAATGGTCCATAATGTTTGAACAAATCCATGAGCGTCCTGCTAGGTATAACGGGCATAACCCGGTTGTCCTCGTCTGTCGCCATGGTTACTATAGCCAGTACTAGCGCAAACCTGGCGGAAACTGGGGGTAACGCGGATATGACGCCATTGACTGGCGACTCCTCACCCCTGCTCACACGCCCCATTTCTTTGGTTAAAATCAATAAGTAGTTGGAAACATTTGGGATATTGTAAGTAATCAACTAAACAAAATATATAACATTGGCCTGGTGGTTTTTGGATATTTTACTGCAAAATTCACATATTGTACCTTTAACACACACAAACTGTACACCAAACACATTCCTATCCATGTTAATAATACCCGTATGAATTTACACACTGGTCTAGGGTGGCACACCTGCATTCCATGATATGATGTTTTTCATCTTTAGTTTGCTTATCAGCTTGTGAGCTCACAAGCGTTAAGTATATGGTGATTCCAAGTTTATTACTTCTAAGTTTGGGAGATGTACATTGATGTACAAAACTCATTTCACATGGAAATTAATTTTGTGCATACCAAAAAAGGTCTGTCAGAGAAAACAATTAGGGAGATGGCTTACTAATAATACAAGCTAAATATCCTGCCGTATCAAAGTGTTTTTCAAAGAAGGTTTTCTGGCACCACCTGGCCATTGTTCATTATGCCTCTGACATTGACAAAGAACCATAACAACTGACTTCAGAATGTGCAGTTAATGGTCCTTTTTCCTTTTTTTAAATAAAACAAGACTTTTAGCCCAGCCACATTATATTTTAAAACTTGATTGACAAGCAGAAGAGTGTACAGCTGCAGATGTAAAGTATAATTGAGGTCCTTTGTGTTGTGTGTGTGTTGTGTGTGTGTGTGTGTGGTGTGTGTGTGTTAACAAATATATATATATATATATATATATATATATATATATATATATATATATATATATATATATATATATTTGTACACACACACACACACACACACACAGTATATACACACTTGCCTCTGTTAAGCCTTTAGAGAAAGCAGCAAGGTTTTGACTGCAGCTGAAAAACAGGTACAGATGGGACTTCTGTTTGTCCCTGGACATTTCACCGTGACTCCTCACAAAGACACCAGTCTACACATACACGCAGCGTGGAATGAGAGAACTGCCTCATTGTGGAATAAATTTTGTCTCTCTTTTGCTTTCTAATTAGCTATTCGCTGCATGGTGCAGGTCCCTGACTCGCATCAGAAAGTAGAAATGAACATAGACACCTGTGCGCTTTATCCACATTCTCAACCACATACGGAAGCTTCAGAAGCTTTTCAGATGGGCCCAGACGAGGCCTCAATGCACAGCCTTTACAAGCTGAAATCTGGGATCTCCTGGGTCGCCATTGATCATGGCAGGGGAAGAAACATCACAAATGCTCACAGGTGGAGTCCCGGACAAAGGAATTATTTTTTTGTTGGAGACGTTGCCTGGTGGGAAGGGCATGTGCTCTGACATGTTGCATGGTGCTGGGTTGTGCGGTTGAGAATGCTTTTAAATTCCAATTTAATTCCTGAATTTAAATTGAGGAAGCAGAAAGGATGCAGAATTGCTCTTTGAATCGTAAGAAAGGAATATTAAAATGTAGAGTGTGAGTGTAGAGAGGGCTTATCAAGACAAACTTTGAATGATGACATTGTTGGAATATTTTAAAAAAGCCCTAGATGCAGACAGCTAAATCTGTTTCTATAGAAATTTGTCCTTATAGTTTTTCAAATGCACTACTTTATTTTTGACAAATTTATTGACCAGCAAGGGAAAAGAGTTGCCAATGAAATAACCTGTTACATTTATGTTGAATTGTTAGTTCATTAAATTCCACTTCCAATTCTTAAATTCTGAATTTTGCTCAACCCTAGCGTGGTGGCCAGGATTTGAATGATTGAAATCAAATCGACACATCCTTATATTTTTCCAAACATGGACGTGAATGAAACACAAAGGGGGATGTCAGATAGAATGACAGCTTCAGTCACCATTCACTTTCATTAGAATAATGCAGATCCAATGAAAATGGAATGGTGATTGAGGCTCTAATTCTACACTAATGTCAACTTTCATTACATTATATACATTACAACTTGCATTAAACTGAGTAAATTACAGATTGTCCCTTTAATTGGTCCAGGAAAAAAGCTTAATCCAACACATAACTTCCATGTGGGAAATTCCAATACTAAATAATTTCTTCATTTAGTACATAAAAGGGAGGATGTACAATTCTGCTGACTTTATGTGGTCAGAAATGCTTCCTCAGTATCACCCATCATGCTTAATAATCCCTTAATAAATATTTTATGAGTTACCCAATATTTTATTTATCATCTTGAATACAAAATAACAGACCCTACCAATTTGGTTCAGTAAAGCCATGTTCTTTTTAGTCAGACATTTAACCACAATTATATGACAGAGGAAAACTAGCATTAACAGAATGTTTGCAAACAAGATAAATAAAGAAGACAGTAGGCATTAGTTTATTCCGTACAGTATCACAGGTATACTGATATAGGCTGTCACTCAAGGGCTGCGCCTGCGGTGCTGATCTGCTCTTTTTTGCCCTCTGCCAGCCATAAAGCCCGACTAAACCCAACAGCTTCCGATACTGACAGTTTTTATAATTGACTTAAACTGTCTGAGCCCCATTTAAATTGCCATTGTTGCAGATAGACATACGTGAATTAGGTTTTATGCTATAAACAGCAAATACACAGCGAGAAAAGTCTTTGTGTTGGCACGTCAGCCCTTCCACACCCCTTTTTTTTTCTCCGCATTTAATCGGTTTAATCACTGAAGGGTAATCAGGTCCTGACCGAGCTTCTCGTCTCCTCTCTTTCAGACACTTCTCTAATCCTCCTGCCTCCAAATCAGCCCCTCACCTGCCAATCAGCTCCTCCCCAGTGCGACTGCTTCTTAAAGTGGCTTTCCATGACTTAACTAAAGCCAGAGGATGAATAGCAATAGATATCAAGGGGATGACGGCTCTTGCTGCTGTAAAAGGGATTTTTTCCTGACATCTACCTTAAGTTTAAATGGCCACTGAATCTCTGTAAGCAGGGATTTGTGACAGAAGCGTCATGAATGAAAACATATTGCAGAGGTAATAGGAGTACTGAAGAATGCATGTCTGAAATTGTGTAGGGTGTGTACGGCAGAAATGGGACATCATCTCTTATGATGGGTTTTAAATGATGATTTAATGGTCAATTACATAAGTACTTTGCCCTAACATGTTAAGCCTGGTGCACACTGTATGATTTTGGCCTAGGTTTGCAAATCCTAAATGACTCCTCTGATAGGCTAAAATCTGTAGTCTTTGATCGCTAGTTTGACATGTTCGCTGACAGCTGATTAATGACCACTGCGATTAGATTTTACCTATGATGAAATTCTGCCATGTCAGAAGTTGAGACACAGTCCTGTAGTGGCTTCTCCTACGACAACCATCAAATAAATAAAAAAATAGGAGGAGCACAGAACCTGATTTGACAACAAACTCCACACACATTGTCTTTTCTATTTTTCTTTTCAAGACAAACCATTATCAAATTAACACTAGAGATCATTGGTTTGCTAGCCACCATTTCTATCCCGCATCTCTCTCAATGTCACTGAACGTGTAACGGATTGACAATATAAAACTCTGGACGAGTCTTCTTGCGTGCATCCGTTTTAACTAATGTTTATTGTTGTATAGTCTGACATTAAAGACAACTGAGATCCTACAGTCACAGTGTGACATGGCTTACAGCACGGATCATGTCTGTTGAGTCAATCAATCACCAAGGACTATAGTAAATTGTATAAATAAAACTGATCAGAGGGATTATGATCATTGTCATACAACAGTTAATGCTTGAATATTTCATAACAGTCTAATGTAGCTGAGCTGTACAAATATGAGATCACATATGCCAGCTAGAGTAAGACGTCTGATGGAAGCTTGTTTTAGATCTGTAGTAGGATCAAGCTGAACATTTATGGCAATTAGCTGGTCCACGATAATACGATGATCCAGAAATTAATCAGTGACTACCAGCTGGAAAGGCAGATTGACCAGGAAGACTTTCATAAAACGGGTTATGGAAGACCACCTTGCAACAGTAACAAACCAGCTTACATCTTCCACAAAACCATACAGTTTGTCATTTTCTTTTGGCATATAACCTATACAGTACCTACCTATTCAATCTCACTTTTGTCACTTGTATAAGAAATTTGTATAATATAATAAATATTTCACATCTAAAATTGAAGTGAACAAACTTGGTATAAACTTAAAATCCCTGCTGATGATTTTGTATATTATCGGTCCCACTTTACCTGAAAATAAGCAATGGGAATAGTATAAAAAGGAGAAGCATGGCTGGTTTGAATTCAAATGCACAACATGAAATTAGGTTTGGCAGCTGCCAGTGCCAAATGTGATTATACAAGTTAACCAAGGCAGGTACCCGCTATGCATGTAATTTCAGCCACATACATCCTTTCTTCCAAAGAACATCTACAAGGGTCACACCCAATCATCACGTGGCCACTCCCACCTTGTTCGATGCAAAGATAGCTGTAATATTTACCAGGTGATTAAACATGCAAACAATCTGTAATTCTTCTCCAAACAATATGCATACACCTATGGGGCAACGTGAAATGTTCCCTTACAGTAAGCTCGTCGATTTAAACTACAGTAAAACAAAACTTCACGTCCAATATAAAATCCTTAGTAATATCTGGTGTCTTCAAACGATCTTCTTTCACAGTATTAGTGAAATTTGGCAAATGCAACTCGCTGCAAGGCAGCCAAAAGCAACAACTTACAAATTAAAAAACGTATTTGTTTATCAACAGGCTATGTCATCGCAAAAAATGCTGCCGCTAAGAAACTTTGAGATCCTCAGAAATACACACGCGTCTCCACAGTGATCTGATGCTCTCAGCGTCCAGTTTAAAACACCTACCGTGATTTGTGGTATCCTCGCGTTTAAGTACAAGCGAACTTAAATCAAACTCCGCTATCCAGGAGATTGAAAACGTCCTTAGGATTCATTCAATTGCTCTGTGAATGTTTCGTCCCGCTTATTCATTCCTTTCGACAGCACTGAATCATGACTCCACTCAGCACTTCACTGCAGCTCGCTGTGTGATTCTGCTCAGACATACATTGGCCAGGGGCGGCTACTAGACCTTAACGCCTCCTGTCATTAATTCTTCATATTCCCACATAATAGTGACGAATTGCCCTGTAAATCACACAAAATCACGGGGCTGTTATATATAGGCTTTACCTATATCCTATAATGTTATATAAATCGACACAGCTGGAAATCACTGCTACTGATTTAACGTGCAGCTATAGCCTATTTGTGGTCTCTAAATCAAGTCATTCGATCTCAAGACCCAACCTCCTAGACCACCTTAGCAGTGGCGGCGCCAGGGGGGAGCTAGGTGGTGCTGTAGCTCCCCCTATAATAGCCATAGCACCCGCCCAGCACCCCCAAGAAATGTCTGCGATTTTTTAATATTTATTTTAATGTCATCATGTTTGAATAGTCTTTTTCATGTTGTTAAAAAAGGGTATTAAAGAATTATTAAAAAAATATATATTTAGTCTAAAAAAACATGAGGCCCAAACAGGCGATCTTCTTTGGCCAATGGACGCGGCGCCCGGTGAACGTTTGCAGACATCCCAAGTCTCACGTACATAGATAGCGGCCCCCTGATGGCCGCAAATTAGTTCAAATCTCCCGGAATCTAAGCTCCAAACGTGTAGCGCGCGCAAGACAGAGAGAGCGAGAGACCTTGCGTGTGTGTGTGTGTGTGTGTGTGTGTGTGTGTGTGTGTGTGTGTGTGTGTGTGTGTGTGTGTGTGTAAATGTGCGTGTGTGCGCATGAAGCGCATGTAAAAGCTCCAAACGCGTAGCGCGCGCAAGAGAGAGAGCGAGAGACCTTGCGCGTGTGTGTGTGTAAATGTGCGTGTGTGCGCATGAAGCGCATGTAAAAGCTCCAAACGTGTAGCGCGCGCAAGACAGAGAGAGCGAGAGACCTTGCGTGTGTGTGTGTAAATGTGTGTGTGTGCGGCGTGCGCATGAAGCGCATGTAAAAGCTCCTAACGTGTAGCGCGCACAAGACAGAGAGAGTGAGAGACCTTGCGTGTGTGTGTGTGTAAATGTGAGTGTGTGTGCATGAATCGCATGTAAAAGCTCCCCCCCCCCCCCCCCCCGTCAACAAAACCAAACAATCGGCCCAAAATTCAAAGCACCGTCTATTAAGTGTGGAGCATCCCCATAGCACCTGCAACAGAAAATCTCTGGCGCCGCCACTGCACCTTAGCAGGTAACTCTTAAGGCATATTTGTACAAGGTTTGTGAAAAACTCTTTTTCTCAGAGAAAAGATTCAAACAGTTGATTTTATTTTTATGAAACTAGACAGATGAGTCATTAGGCTGAAGAGCAGGTGAGATTTGGTGCAGCAAATCATAAAGTCCAGAAAAGACAAGAGACCAAATTGTCTCTCCTTAATAAAGAATGTACAATCTCTGCAATTGCACTTTTGTATTAGTTCTTCTCAGCTCCTCTATAGTCCCCAAATATAAAACATAAGATAGTAGCGCACATAGGCTACCTCAGCATCAGTTCTTTAAAAAAAGTTTCTGATGGTTTTTTTTACATTCTTAAAGCCAGCAGAAGTTTAAAATCCTAAAAACATCTATAAGTAAATGCATTGTGATTACTAATTATCATATAATAACCAACATCTAATTAATTCATTTTCAAACTATGTTTAAACTATTGCATGCATGATTTTTATCCAAAGCAACTTACATAGCTTTTTAAAGTATTTTATAATTTCATGCATTTCCTAAGAATTGAACCCATGACCTTTGCATTACATGATGCATTGAATTGTAAAAAAAAATATTTCAATATAATGAAATCTTTTATTAATTTTATTAAATTGAAATGTATTTTTTTTTTTTTTTAAAAACATCCCTAGAACTAATAGAACAAGAATTAAAGGGTACCTATTATGGCATTTAAAATGTTCCTAATAATGTTCTGGGAGTCCCCAACAACATTTTTACATGCATGCAATGACAAAAAACACTTTTGTTGTCTTATAATATGCATTTATTTTTACCTGATTTGCTCACCGACTCCCTAATGATTCGTTTGACGACTCATTTGTCCAAACCCGCTAATCGGCGGTGATTGGTCAGATGACCCAGTCAGTTATATTTTGCGTTAGCCCAAAGCTTAAACATATTGATAAAGCACTGCAGTACTACAATACGCTTCACATAATTTCACATATTTCAAAAAAAAAAAAAAATGACATTGGAGACCTAGAACCTGCTGAGCGTAACTCTCACTCTCTCACACACGCACGCACGCACACACACACACACACACACACACACACACACACACACAAAAGCAACAATTATTAATAGTACTTACAGGTTGTGATTCGGAGGAGGAAGCTGATCCAAATAAACTTGGTATTGAACGTTCCTTCAGTATCAGGCGACCCGCAAATCCACACTTGAAAGCATTTGTGTTTGTGAAGCGATCGTCATTAAAATAACGCGAACACAGCTCAAGGTGGCTATACTTGTGTGGTATAGTTGTAAATATAAACTCTAGCCACTGAGTCTTCACATGCTTGTGAAAAAAAAAAAGTTTGCTTTTGATTCGCACTTCAGAACAGAGTCTCGTGGACATGTTGTTGTCAGGTTTCTCTGTCTGCTCGGCGCGCGCACTGAGTGGGCGTGTCGAATTTAAATAACTTGTACAAGTGACGTACGAAAGTGCATCTTTCGTCTATCGATTCATATCAGCGACTCAGAGACGACTCTTACTTTTGAGAGACAATAACTTTGTATACGGTGAACTTTCATATTTAAAACTTTGCAGGATGTTTTTGTTCACTTAGATCTATGTTACACACTACATGAAAGGTAATTTTCAAAATTCCATGATAGGTACCCTTTAAGCATTTACAAAGACAAAGCCTGGGGTTAAGATTGGTGATGGTTCATCATGGCTTTTTCCTTTCAGGACTCGAACCAGCAACCTTCTAATTTCCAGCCCTGAGATGTAAAGACAATAATGTGTGTGTGTACTCTTCTGAAAATAAAAATAAACATGAGTCTATGGCATCACTCTTGACTAGTCAGACTCTATGGATTGTGACGTTCAAGTGAGCGCTCAATGCCTGACTGATCTGGGCTCTGTGAGGTCCTGAGAGAACCGCATAAATAATGCTTCAAGGCAAGGTGACCCAACCTAGATCATTACACGCTTTGCTTGAGCCCTGAGGCTTATATTTATAGACAGAGACTACAGGTACAATGCTCTGTTGCACTCTTTACTTTATTCTTTCCTGTCACAGACAATTTCAGCCTTTATTCAGTCAGTGATGGCACACACATTTTCAGAGGGATTTGGTGCTCAGGGGCACGAGTGCAAACATTTTTTTCGAAGGGATGTTAAAGATTCGATGATTCCTAGACAAATGGTCACAGTAATTATATTATTTCTATAAATGTAATGCACTTTTATCACAAACAGCCAATTTTGGTATTCTGCAGGATTATTTTTACATCCATAAGGTGACTGGTGACCTCTCCCACTGTTTTCAGTTTTTCAATTATCACTACTAATGGTAAAGGCTATTCTGTATTGTATATTTTGATATAATCTAGGACCTATAATTCAAGGTTTTATTCCTTTGTGTCAGATAGCTGGGCATCTCTTTATATTTACACTTTTGGCAGACACCAAACTCTATTGTTTGAGCTATGGGAAACCGTTTGAGCTGCATGAAAAAAAATGTAAATCATGGAACACAAGTCTGTAAACTTTTTATTCACTTCAGAGCAAAAGTAAAAGCTCACTTTTCCCATCTCCCTTTATGGAAAACTTAACCATACCAAAGCTGATCACTACAGCATTGCATGAGGTATAAATATTCTCTAAAGGAATGTGAATGCAATTGCGTATATAGTTGTTGTTGTTGTTTTTTTGTTGTTTTTCATCCTTAATCACAGAACACTGTATCTCTAACACATGGATTTGTAACCCTTCAGTATGAGCAGGTTCTTATTCCTTATGATCTAACAATGATTCAATTTAATTTTTTTCTGCCAAACTGGGAATGATTTTTAATGATTAATGTTGTTAGCTCTGTTGGCAAACAAACAGATATCTGTTTGAAGCCCAATTTGCTATTTCATTATTTTCTGTTTTGGAATCCCATTGTATCCATTGACCTCTACAGGCCATCAAAAACGCTTCACACTGTTCATTATAAAAGTGCATTTATTAAAACATCAACATCTGAAAGTGAAGCAGCATGTACATTTAGGAAATAAAAGCACAATATTTTTGGCAAGACGTTGGTGGTTATATATTTAAAGAAACACGAAACTGACTAATGTTTTATTCTGATATTTTTGAAGTGCATCATAGTCTCTGTATATTGTATGTTTAAAGTTTTATCAGCTTGCTATCTGTAGTTTTCAGGTTACGGGAATTTGGCTTAGATAAAATGGTAATGAGGGAAATGTGGGTCAAATGGTGCCTCTCTCGAATCCCAGAACAGGCATTTAAATAGTTTTCCAAATGTCTTTCTTATATTTTCCCACACTTTCAAGTTCACTCATTCTGGGTTTCCTTCTATTCTGTCAATGACCACTCACGTCCAGTTGCGACAGTCGCACATGGGAGGTCATTCATAACAGGAAGGTCCCAGTGATGTGACCCATCTTTGATAATTATGTTCATATAGATTGAATTGACTTGTAGACCAACATAATAAGATCTACCAAGATGGCCTGCTCACATTGATAACTTGAGCTGTCTTATATTTGCAAGGTGCTATACTGTTTTTCTAAGTAAATCCATTCAGAAATAAAGTTACTGAGCCAAAAAAAATCCCAATATACAGTATGTCAGCAGTTGTGGACTAGAGTGTTTTTTGTGAAAAAGAGTGTTTTGTCCCTCCAGGGCCTCAGTGAATCACTTGACAAACCATGACTTATGCTTCCGATCAAGAGGCGGTCTAGTTCTGTGCAGTGACTCGTCTATAATGTGTTGCCAGTTGTTATGGGGATAAGACTCAGGCTAGTTTCAACAAGACTGAACCATCACATTTTAGACTGCACCATGCGTGAAAACCACCTAGATTGGTAGAAATCTATAAGATCCAGCTATAACGGTTTAAACATCTGGTCAAGCACAATAAACGATATGGCTCAGGGAACGATCAGCTCTCCGCTTGTTGTGAAAAAGGACGTCCTCACTAGAAGTGGGACAGAGCTCAAATCCAACAACACCTCAACTGCAAAGTGGGGTCCAGAGAGTCAGAGACCACTAGTGAAATGGGGATGTTTATTGCACTCAAACTGACATGAACTCTGTATGTCTGTTTAAAACTCTGATGTTCATCTTCTCCAGCATGATGTAAATATGATCCAAGAGCATCTTGAGCTTCACTGTAAGCAAGAACATTTGACCTTTTGCACATGCAGAGTTTACAAGTCATAAGTTGTTGTGGTTAAATCTTGGCATTTCTAAACAACAATAAAGCTATAAAGCTCATTATGTTTTAAAAGAGATGACTAAATCCATCCCAAACTGCACACATGCGAAGAACCTCATCAGCATGCTGCCGGGCTTGATTTGAAACTATTTACTCAGTGGGAAACATGAATTCCAGAGCTGCTGTGACTACAGCCAGAGGTCACTATTAAATAATGTACAATTCTCCCTGTCGCCTGTGGGGAGAATGACAGATCACAGTGAGAGAATTCAAGCTATTTGCAGCTCCTGACGTCATCACAAGACAAGGCAGGGTGATTATTCTGCAAACACGTCAACAACATAGACAATTTAGTTAATGAAATTTGTTAGTGCTGTCCACTAAAGGATATAAATTATTTACAAATGCTGCTTTGAGAATAATTAATATGGCTGAAGGACACAACACAAGTTGCAACCATGTGGTTTAAACTTCAGTGCTTTAGACTTCTACATTATCACTAGTGCTGGGGTTTTTACTCATAAAAGGCATTTTTATTGAGTATAAAGTAGAGAGCATTTGCAAAAATGAGGCAAGTCTGCATTCATCAGGTTCAGTGAGTCAGAAATGATCTTTCACAATTCCAATAATCTGCGATAGACTTTAATACAGAAGAGCAACATCCAAATGTAAGCCGCTTTACTCCATGATGAGCAATAACTGGAATGTTTTGTGGAACAATTACTCATGGTTTTAGGAATGATGTTTGTTGGTTGAAATTTCAGAAGGATTGCAAAAGTTTTCAGAATTTTTCCATCAAAAGATTGAAGCAAAGATAGCTGTGTGCATGTGCGTGTGTGTGTGTGTCTGTGTTGTGTGTGTGTGTGTGTGTGTGTGTGTGTGTGTGTGTGTGTGTGTGTGTGTGTGTGTGTGTGTGTGTGTGTGTGTGTGTGTGTGTGTGTGTGTGTGTGTGTGTGTGTGTGTGTGTGTGTTGTGTGTGTGTGTGTGTGTGTGTGGCCACATTTACCTCTTTGTAGACCTCTTGGTTATCAGCTCCTCTCTTCTTCCAGTCTTTTGTTGCTCCTTTGTGTTGCATTTGCGGCTCTAACCCTCCAGCTCTGATATCATTCCTGGCAGGAGCTATTAAAAAGGCAGCAAAGTAAAGGGCTTCAGGAAAGGTCGAGCATTGAGGATGGGGAGCAGGGAATGAAAATGTTAACAGACATTATTAATTGACATCCACATGCTGTGAATACAACCAGGTATAGGACTTCTCCACCCTGTGGGCGAGACAGGTAAAGTGTGTTGGTAAGCTGATACTGATAGTATATCATAGATTCGAGCAGTGCATCATCACGTGTCGAGGTAGTCAGTCACGATTTATAAAGACACAACATGTGCAGTGCTTGGAGGAGACGGGTACCGTCCTGCATCTGAGCGCTGCGGGGCATACATCAAGCCAATAGGTTTTGGCAAGCTACACTCCACATTGTAAACTTTAACCCTGCCTCGTTTTTGTAAGCTTTCTTTATCTCTTTCTGTCTCTCCTCCTCAGTCTGAACACAGGGATCGAGCCAACTCTTAAAATGTGGCCACTGGCATTTAGTTATGTAAACCAGATGAAATAAGGTGAAGGTAGTGTTACGTGAAGATAAATTCTCATGTGTCATGTCCAAATACCTTCTGATAGTAAGCTGTCAAATGTCCAGATATACACGTAAAAAACTCATTATTTTGAGTTATCTTTTTGCATGGGTTTTTTTTTAGTTTAACTAACTTATTTTGATAAGTTGAGGACAAGAAAAACTTAAAATTTCTTGTTGTCTGGTAAATCTAGTTATCTCTACACAAAAAAATAAGTTGAAATAACTAAATTGCTAAAATATTTTTTACAGTGTAGGTATGCAGAGGACAGTCAGTGGCTGATGCTCTTTGCTAAACAAATGACATTTAAAAAAAAAAGGAATAAAATGGCAGACTCCTTTTTCTTGCTATGGGTAATTTCATAACTAGCATTTTATGCAACCTAAAAGCACAAACTTTTTGCATATACAAAATTACAGCTTGACTGGAAATGACACTCAATAAAAGTATAAAGATATACATAAAAGTAATATTTAGTTTTTTCTTTGTTTTCTTTCAATCATCACATGCCTAACCATCTTCAGAATGCTCTTTACCAACACTGTTTTTTCCTTTTATACATCTATAATGTGTATATGTAAATTTAATCTTCACATAACAAAAATAATAAAATCAACTCTTAAACCATAAAAGTGCAGATATACCATTCAAATTTATACAGTTTAAAGCAAAAACACCTGCAATGGTATGTGTTTAGTTTTCTTTCAGTGCAGAGCTCTCACCGCTGTCCAAGTAAATTTTAGGCGAAGCCTTGTCTTGACACACTCATCTCCACATTACATAAAGATAGAGTGACAGCCTGGGTCTTCCGGGACTGTGTTTTTCTCCCAACTGTCATAGGAGTTTCAGCCTCATCAAGTCGAACATCAGATTCTTGACAGAGAGTAGATGAAAGAAAGGCCCAGACTGGGTCGCCTTTCATGCATTTTTGAGGAGTGATTTGGAGTGATGTCATGCCAGATGGGTTAAAGAAGTAATAGCCTTTAAAAATATTTAGTAATACAAAATGTGAGTCATTTGTAAGCAGTCCATTTATATCAACAAATAGCAGTCATACAGCATTGCAAATGTATCGGTATTGATTTGATCACAATAGATTGGAAAAAACCCAGCTGTCGTATGGGATATTCATAGCTCTTCATATCTCATAAAAATATAATACCAAAACATCCTCTGCACAATCCCATACAAATTTTCATTATATTATACCGTTAGGGATGCATAAACCTTTGCATTACTAAACCAACACCTCAATGTAAGCCTATATTAAGTATTTTCTGTAGTATATTGTGTATCTAAACCTCACACTCCTTCACCTCACTCCACACTTGTTCAGGGTATTATTTACTGGATGTGCAATCTTTTGCCTGAACTAATTGAGCGGCACTGCACAGCTGCCACCCAGTTCAGATTATCACTGGAACAGTCATAGCTGCGCTGTAATGAATGATTTTGTTCATATAAAAAGACTTGGTGTGATAGATAATACAGTCTATTTATTTAGACTACGAAAATAAGCTATAAACAGGAAGAGTAAAAAATGGACTTCGATGAACATGTGAAAATATGTAGTACGATATTTGAAAGACATTTTATTAGAACGCAGGTATGGTTATTGAGATATAATGAGGAAATGATGTTGGCT
The DNA here is from genome assembly GCA_036326025.1 of Chrosomus eos. NCBI lineage: Eukaryota > Metazoa > Chordata > Actinopteri > Cypriniformes > Leuciscidae > Chrosomus > Chrosomus eos. The sequence goes on along the minus strand of CM070818.1, from coordinate 18,734,770 downwards.
TTCTTTACTCCCTTCATCAAGTGCGTTCCGAACAGCTACATAATGGCACACAAGTGCCCTGCTCACTCCAAAGTCCCTGCTCTCTCCAAAAAGTCCCCACTTCAAGGGCTCTGTCGACTGCCGACTTAGAAGGGAGTAGGACATAGGGATGCTCACAAGCAATAAGCACTCCCAGTTGGTTTCCGTCACTTATTGGGGTCACCTGGAAATGTTTCCGTTGTGGTCTGTGCTAGTTGTAGCGCGTTGTATTTGATTGTATTGTAAGTATTTGGACCACTCATGTGAAACTGATGAAGATGTTTTCTTAATTTGTGGGTGTTTTTCTATTTGCATGTGTTTTCATCAGTTGCAGCGTGTTGAGCTCTCTCAGCCACCGTAAAAAAAAAACAAGATTGGTAAGAAAAATGTGGGTCATAGAGGTTCTTACGTTCTTTAACTGTATATTTCAGCTGTGCGGGCTGTGGTGTTGGACTTGCTGATTCAGTACAGCTGTTTAAACAGCTTCAGTTCAGTCCCTTCCCTTCTACTTTCCTTCCTGTTTCTCAAGCCTAAGCACTTCATGCCCTCATTGACCAGCCAGATACAGTATAGGCTATCAGAGCAGCAGTCTACAGTTCAGATCTCATTACATCAACATAGATTGACTCAATGAAAAGGTGTGCAGCAACCAGCAGACATGGATTTAGCTTAAAATATCTTTGAGACAAGATGAATTTGTGATACTGTTACAGCCTATTATCATTGCATCAATCAAAGTTGAAGTGCTGTTAGCAGTGTGTGTCAGTCTAAAACTTTAAAGACACGCCCCCTCTCTTTACAATCCCACCACTTTGGAGTAACCATGGTATTTTACCTGTCAAGGAAAGCAAACTCGGCATCCGTATTTTGAAGCTTTCAGCCCTTCCAGGGATCGGCTTTACGATGTTCGATGTTCGGCTTTACGGATCGATGTTCACTCTCGTCTTTAAAGTCCCCCTGTGGTGATAATCTAGCTTTTTTAATGTGCTTTGAGACAAACCATGTGCAATTTCATCAGTCAACAACACCATTGCTGAGTATTTTCTCCTTAAAAAGGCAGTGAACCTATACGACAGTCTCAAAAACACGGGTTCAAATCGCTGGTGTTTCTGACATCACAAACTACCTTGTAACCAATCACGTCAACGTACGTATGATCATTAACGGGTGAATCTCTGAGCTGATGTGAATAAGTGGGGGTGGGGCAAATTTGCTTATTCATAGAACTGTGTAGACTATATTAAATGAGGCAAGGGTAAGAGTAACATTCAAGTGAGTTTTAAAGGATACAATTATTGACCACAGGGAGACTTATTTTTAGGTCCCGTGGCCTGTATTTGTATCTGTTTTTCTATTCCTTTTATATTAGGACGTTGTTATATATATATATATATATATATATATATATATTATATATATATATATATATATATATATATATATATATATATATATATACACCAGATATGTTATCATTGTTATTTGTGATAGGACACTTAAAAGTACTGAAGTAGTTACATGGGGGTCAAACCATAGACATGGGGAAACAGTGATGTTAGTTTGTTGTTTTGTTACTTGGGCGCAGCCATCTTGAGCTTCAACGGTCCCGTGACGTCACTGGCATAGGCTACCTTGACAGCTCCAGCTAAATAGCATCTCAAGAGCATAACAGATCGAGAGGGGAGTCTTATTGCATTGTGATCTGTTTCAACAAGTGAATATAACACCTCCGATGCCATCAAGGACCGAATAACTGTTTGCAAAATGACTGTGGCATAAATGGACCCTGCCAATTCCTGTAAACAAGTTCCACTCACCTCTTGTTATCGTGATGTTCACCCTCACCGTAGATCACCTTGCTAAATGAATTCGACATCGAGGATGCTATCCAATATAAGCAATTTCCATCGACGACACCCCAAGATACTTATTACAAGGGATGGCTGACCGAAACAGTCGTTCCGAAGCTTTGCGAGATGGGGCAAATTTTCGAAACACTGATCCGAAGCGTGATTCAAAACACTCATGTCACGTGACTTCGGCTAAATGAAGCTTCTGAGTGTTTCGACCAATGGGTAATCCATCGACCGGAAGTTGAAGCCGGCCGGGTCCCGCCATCTTGTAGCAGAACTTCACTTGCGGCAGCATTTCCATTGACTCCCATTCATTTTGGCGTCACTTTGACAGCGAATAACTTTACATCTGAGGTGTCCAAAGACTTCATTTGTCCACTATTTATTTCTAAAGAAACACGACAATGTAAGGGCTCCATTACCTTCTATGTTACATTATGGCCCCGTAGAAACAGTTTTTGTAAAAATAGGCTAACGATTGCGTCATAACCACTCAACTCTGTGTTTTTATTAGGAATTAGGTGATTCAGATTTGTCTTGCATCGCTACTAGAAGATTTACAACTGTCAGACTGTCGTCTCGCTCAGTTTGAGCCTGCGCAGTTGCTCAGCCATCAGACAGGAAGTGCAATAATCGGGCTTCAAGTCTTCTCCGTTGAAATCAATGGGGTCGCTGTGTCCATTTCTTTTACGTCTATGATTTCAACGGAGAAGACTTGAAGCCCGATTATTGCACTTCCTGTCTGATGGCTGAGCAACTGCGCAGGCTCAAACTGAGCATAGACGACAGTCTGACAGTTGTAAATCTTCTAGTAGCGGGGCAAGACAAATCTGAATCACCTAATTCCTCAAAAACGTTGTTGAAATATTTGTCCCATTGCTTTTATGGACTCTCTATCTATTGGCTTCTCCCTTGAATTTATGCCTCTATGTCCCCCCGATTGCCTCATAGACAGTAAAAGATTGCATGCGAGCTTCTCCTCCTGTCTATACGGTAATGTCTCTATTGTGTGCCAGAAAGTCGCGTGGTTATGATGCAATCGTTAGCCTATTTTTTACAAAAACAGCTTCTACGGGGCCATAACTAAGATACAAAGTAATGGAGCCTTTTATACATTGTCTGTTTCTTTAGAAATAAATAATGGACAAATGAAGTCTTTGGACGCAGGTGAAGTTCTGCTACAATGGCGGCTCCCGTGAGGCTTCAATTTCCGGCTGATGGATTACCCCCTTGACAAAGACCGATAGGCTTTATGCCATGCTTTATGCACAATCGCTTCCACGTTTTGTCTCAGCCCGCCCAGTTACATCCGGTGCTGAGTCGGAAGCTGTTTTTGCATTAGGTGGAGATAATGGCAAATTACACTTGCTGTTTACAAAAACTTCCTGGGTTAACGTGAATGATGTTAACGTGAATTAACGTGAAGTCATAAAAAAAAATACAAAAACACCAAAAATTGAGCATACATTCAAAGTTTTAGTAGCTTTTTGTTACAAGAGGTAGATAAAGATTTGAAATAAATCTTAACATCTTCTTGAAAGTGAGAAAAATTGGGGTAACTTTCATGGTTTTACATTTGTGGATAAAACATTTTGCAAGCAAAATAATTAAAGGTATAGCGGAGGATTTTTCCGAATTTTAGAGAAGACCCGCCCTCTCCAATATTTTTAAAAATGCACATGCGCAACACTCTGATCGATTGAGTGACCGAGGACTCAAGACATGATATGCAATGGAGAAGTAGCTTGTTGCATTTGTGTAATAAATACTATGGTGAACACATTGGAATTATCGAAAATGAACACACAAGGTTTTAGAATATTTCAGCGTGATACCATTTACAATTTGGTCATAAGGCTACTTTAGACAAATTGAGATGTTTACCGTGTCTATGCGGTGCATGACTTGTGCCAGGGCTAGCATCGCTAATCATAGCTTACATTAACTTTTACTAGCAGTGATTTTAAATGGATTTCTCCAAATAGCATGACAAACTTTACCGGTCTAGTAGAATCTTCGGACTGCGGCATCAGTGGGAAGCCCAACCTGTGCTTTTAGTGCACGCCAGCGTGTGAAATATTCACCCAAAATCACTCTGGTCTTGTTTCTATATTCCTTTCTCTTCTTATCATACACTTTGTATACATTTTTTCTCTTTCGACCCTCAGCCATTTTCAAAGGAATGGCTGAAACCGTAACTCATCACACATAATACACCTGAAAGTGCACATGCGCAGAAAGCGAAAACTACATAGGGACGAGCACGTACGACGGCGTTACGTAAACATATCAACAGAATGATTGACTCTTAGTTGGACCAATAGTATAGGCTACCCACCCGGAAAAGAGAAATCCTCCGCTATACCTATATAAATTGCAAAGAAAAAAACATTTCTCATATTGCTTCTCAAAAATGAAAAACACAAACAAAACATCCTTGAAATAAGGCTCAAAGTATTTATATATATAATTTACAATGAACTGGCAAATGTCTTGCCAAAATGTTCTTGTATGATCACAATGCCAAAAAAGATGCAAGCTTAGTCTCTGGTTGTGAATCACAAAAAAGTACAATTTGGATAATATCGATGAACAAGCTTAAAAAAAATCTCTTTAACCTTATTTACCAATAGGTACTTGTTAGGGAGAGTCCAAAGGCATGAAATATTTTCCACTAATGTGTTCCATTTTGTAACAACATGAGGAGTTTAAACAAATGTTAATTTCAGTATTGGGATAAACTTCATATATGTTTGTTTTAAACATTATTTTTGAATTAAATTGTTTACAATTGTAACAACCAAAATGTTATCGAATTATATTTTGTTTGTTTCAGTTCCCCTTTAAGCCGATGTTCCGTTTGTTTGTTTGGCCGGAAGCATACTACTATACATAACTCATCGCATATAAAAAAAGTTAGACGAATGTTCTATTAACGTTACTGGAATTATATACATAAGAGAAACCTTGCCAGAACATTAGCCAAAATTTTGAAAAATCTCCCTGTTAAGTTATATTAATTAATCCTTAAGTTTAATTTATGTTATAATTTCATTTTATATACACTGTAAAAAATATTTATAAATACACTTTCATTTTTTCCCCCATTTTTCATGAGCTGAACTCAACGATCTAGGCCTAAGACTTTCTCTATGTACACAAAAGGCATATTTCTCTCAAATATTGTTCACAAATCTGTCTAAATCTGTGTTAGTGAGCACTTCTCTTTTGCCGAAATAATCCATCCACCTCACAGGTGTGGCATATCAAGATGCTAATTAGACAGCATGATTATTGCACAGGTGTGCCTTAGGCTGGCCACAATAAAAGGCCACTCTAAAATGGGCAGTTTGTATTGGGGGGGTCTGAAAACCAGTCAGTATCTGGTGTGACCACCATTTGCCTCACGCAGTGAAACACATCTCCTTTGCATAGAGTTGATCAGGTTTTTGATTGTGGCCTGTGGAATGTTGGTCCACTCCTCTTCAATGGCTGTGCGAAGTTGCTGGATATTGGCAGGACCTGGAACACGCCGTCGTATATGCCGATCCAGAGCATTCCAAACATGCTCAATGGGTGACATGTATGAGCCATGCAAGCGAGTATGCTGGCCATGCAAGAACTGGGTGTTTTCAGCTTCCAGATATTGTGTACAGATCCTTGCAACATGGGGCCGTGCATTTTCATGCTGCAACATGACGTGATGGTCGTGGAAGAGTGGCACAACAATGGGCCTCAGGATCGCATCACCGGTATCTCTGTGCATTCAAAATACCATCAATAAAATGCACCTGTGTTCTTTGTCCATAGCATACGCCTGCCCATACCATAACCCCACCGCCACCATGGGCCACTCGATCCACAAACGTTGACATCAGCAAACCGCTCACCCACACAACGCCATACACGCTGTCTGTCATCTGCCCTTACAGTGAAAATAGGGATTCATCCGTGAAGAGAACACCTCTCCAAAGTGCCAGATGCCATTGAATGTGAGCATTTGCCCACTCAAGTCGGTTACGACGACGAACTGCAGTCAGGTCGAGACCCCGATGAGGACGACGAGCATGCAGATGAGCTTCCCTGAGACGGTTTCTGACAGTTTGTGCAGAAATTCGTTGGTTATGCAAACCGATTGTTGCAGCAGTTGTCCGGGTGGCTGGTCTCAGACGATCTTGGAAGTAAAGATGCTGGATGTGGAGGTCCTGGGCTGGTGTGGTTACACGTGGTCTGTGGTTGTGAGGCCAGTTGGATGTACTGTCAAATTCTCTGAAATGCCTTTGGAGACGGCTTATGGTAGAGAAATGAACATTCAATTCACAGGCAACAGCTCTGGTGGACATTCCTGCAGTCAGTATGCCAATTGCACGCTCCCTCAAAACTTGCAACATCTGTGGCATTGTGCTGTGTAATAAAACTGCACATTTTAGAGTGGCCTTTTATTGTGGCCAGCCTAAGGCACACCTGTGCAATAATCATGCTGTCTAATCAGCATCTTGATATGCCACACCTGTGAGGTGGATGGATTATCTCGGCAAAGGAGAAGTGCTCACTAACACAGATTTAGACAGATTTGTGAACAATATTTGAGAGAAATAGGCATTTTGTGTATAGAAAAAGTCTTAGATCTTTGAGGTCAGCTCATGAAAAATGGGGGCAAAAATAAAAGTGCGTTTATAATTTTGTTCAGTATAGTTGGTTTTATCTTATACAATGATATCTTTCAGATAGTAATGTTGACATATGTTATAAATACAGGTCTGTTCAGATCTTTGTGTGTGTAAAAAATGTACTACATAAGATGACTTTGTCTCTATTAGGCTAATCTTTAGCTGGACTAGTGTCTTTTTCTCCATAAATATCTGAGTTCCAGGAAGTCTTCGGCTTGTTAAGATCCAGTACATTCCTCTAAGAAATCAGAAACCTAAACATCTGGCTTTTAACTAGGCAACAAAATTCCCTGAAATCTTGGAATCTCTGGAAGATTCAGAGAGCCCAGCATACTGACAATCATGAAAAGTTCTATATTTCCAACGCTATCTCACGACCAATTCGTACGAATTTGTACGAATGATTAAAAGGTGGCTAATTCGTACGAATTCATACGACCTCACTCGTACGGATTCGTACGATTTGTCTAAACCCACGTGATGGGTAGGTTTAGGGGCGGGGTCAGGAGTAGGTCATTCGTATAAATTCATACGAATTTGGAATTCGTAAAATATGTACGATTTAGCAAAAATCCTACAAATTCGTACAAATTCGTACGAGTGAGGTCGTATGAATTGTTACGAATTAGCCACTCGTACAAATTCGTACGAATTGGTCGTGAGATCGGGCTGATATTTCTACTGGCCTCATAAAACCACAAATACCAGCCAAACTGGAAAGATGTTACGGCAAAAGTCAACTGAAGATCTACAATCATATTCATGATCAAATAATGATGTACCACCCTGTCAGTATTGTGATTACTCAGTTTCTTCTGGAAGCTAGAAAACTATACAGTGGTATTAAGCAGAATGATCACAATAATATGCATAAGTCAGCAGTCTGTCAGTCTCCAGCAGCTGGTAAATGCAGGAAAAAGGGTTATGGCCTATATGTGACCTCATGCAGAGTGCAAAGGAGTGGCGGGGCATCTTTGGTGCTGATCTCATTGCCGGATATGTTATGCTTCTTTACTAGGACCAAATTATTTCCAGACAGGATATTATTCTTATTCCATACATGCAGAGAGGAGGAGGTTATAAGTGGTTAGTGGCTTGTCTCACGGGTTCAGTATTCTATTCTTTGAAGGAAGCTGCATTATCAAAGTAACTGTTAGTGGTAGGTAAAAAAATTCACAAATTAGAAACTTTTGGGAGAGTATGAAAACCAAGCATGAACTGTTGCTGTGTTCTGACTGGCAATGTGAGGGGAAAAACAACTTGAACCTACGGTACATCACATTCCCTTTCCACAGACCATTTAGTTCCATCAAACCTCCAAACATTTTCTTTATGGGGTTTGTTAGTAAAAACATACCATAAGAGCAGTGTTACACAGCATAAAAGAGCCATGTGCGAAACGAATTGCGTTTATTAAGTCAAGTAGACCTAAAAAAACAAAGGAATAAGCACATGTGTGGTATATTTATTACACTTCAAGGATATAACAGGGAACGTTCTCAGAACTTTGGCTAATGTTCTATCAAGGTTCTCTCAAAGTCATCCAGTAATGTTAACAGAACATTTGTTCAAAGTTAGATGGTCTTTCAAAATCTTCTTAAATAATCCTCATGTATTTGTGTATGGATTATATTGATTAAAAAAATCTATAATGTTAACTTTATGGATCAAACAGAAGTCTGCTTATAGCTCTGTCTGCACTGACTACAGTATACAAAGAGAGCCATTGTCTAGATTGTCTCAGTGGTGTTTCTTTGCTCTTGTGTGATATGTCCAGCTAAAGACAAGAGTCCTGAAGAGGTTAACAGGAGAAGGGTCCATCTGGCCTGGAGGAGGGGAACCATACACTGGCCTTGGGCCATCCTAGCTTTATTACATGTCCACCTAGATGAGTGTTCCAGACCTGCCATGAGCGGCCCTTCAGATCCTCGATCCAGCCGGACCTGTTACCAGGTCAGCCTTTTTCACTTATTTTTCATGTTCACCCTCATATCTCACCTTGTGCCTCCATGAAAATAACTGTAGTTCCTGTAAAGGATTGTTCTCCTGCAGCTCAATGTATGGCCCTCTGCCCAGGACCAGATGTACAGGATGAGTCACTACAATGAAACAGCCATGAGTATCCTAAATGTACTGTGTGGATACAAAAATGACTACTCACTGTAAAAAATGCTGGGTTGTGTTGAACATGGGTTGAAACAACCTAGCAATTTTTTAGAGTGCTGTTGCAATACCAGCCTATAGTTAATGTTATCACAATTAGGGAGGAGCGGGGCACAACCTAACACATTTTGGTTTTGGCTCAATTATTTAAAAAAGAATTAAGTTAGATTAATATTTTTTTTTTTACAGAAGCAACATACACATCTCTGCTACAAATGAACACTTAAAGTTTTTTTCTAGGACCTACCATTTTCGTACAGTTGCACTGAAAGTGACAGAAGTGCAAATGTTACAACTTACCCCATATGCGGGGTTAATTGTAACAGACAGAGGGGTTAGTTGTAACACTTGTGTGTAACACACATAATTCAGTACTATTTTATCTGTATAGTTTGATATTGTTTGTGCATCTGTATAGATCGATATCCATACATCCATCCCTCTTCCAATCATCCTTCTATTATGGATCAATATCATGGATAGAGATATAGGAAAGGGCTGCAGTTTTGCTATAAATAAATAAATAAAATCATCAAATATTGTAATTGAAATTTAATTATATTTGTGTGTGGCAGTTGCATGCTCAATTATTATTATTATTAATAATAACAGTAATAATAATAATAAAAACTAGCTTAAAATCAAATTTAAAGGGTTTATTGCATGAAAAACAGGCTATATTTTTTAATAAATAAACAAGTGATCAATGCATAGTAAACAAAATTTTTACATTTTAATTCCAACATTGTTTGTGAAAGCCCAACAAAGTTTTATGTGGCAAAATAAATATATAAATACTCAAACCTGAAAACTTGTGTGGCTGCCTGTTTTCATTTGATTATCATTGTACAGTTGGTGGCTTAGTTGTAACACTGTGTTACAACTAACCCCGCTGTGTAAAACATATTTTAAGCCTATAGCTAACAGTTGCTAGGAGTTGCTGACATGTTTCAAAACGGTGCTGTGGTTTAGCCCACAAGACGGCGATTAAGGTAATATAAAGTAAGATTTGGTGACGTACACACCCAGCTCAGAAACCAAAAAAAAAACGTACGATGAAAAAAATTACTTGCATGGTGTCAAAACACTATTTGTCCAGTATCTTCATGAAATCTTATTAAAACTTTCCAAAAATTTGCGGGAGACCGTCTTCTGGCAGCGAGAGAAAAGGAGCGGAAACATAACCGGCTTGATCCTGACTAACTATGTAAACGGTCCGTGTTACATCTAACCCCGCGTTAGTTTGTGCCCCGCGCTCCCCTAAACTCTGTTAGTAGTGCCACTGTCATAAAAATGAAATGAAATTAAAAATATATAAATGAGAAAAAATAATGACAAATTTCAAATTAGAGCTATGTCAACAGGGCTTTAGCGAAGACACAGTAAAAGATTCATTAAAAAAGATTTGTTCATGAACCACCACCATTCTGAAAGCTTTAAAACACACAAAAAAGTTATTGGGATGCACTTATAAAAATGGAACTTCATTGTGTCGTAAAAACACAGCGTCAATGAGTGACACTCTGAAAAGCAGCAATATGCAGCGTAAGAGTCAGATGTTCGTCAAGCGCAAAAATGAAAAATATCATTACCCTCCCTCTTGCAGCGTCATCAAAGTCCCTTAAGGCAAGTCATTTGACTCGGCGGCCATCTTTGAAACCCCACTCGGGCAGCAGCTGTTTCAGTCATACAAGTGTGCAGCTCATATCTCTTTGAATAGGGAAACATCAAACTCTCCAAAGCTGTTTACTAAGATAATTTATTTAATCTGAAATCACCAATAAAATCTGACAACAATTGTCTTACAAAATTTTTGTTTCTTATGCTCAAATAGCGCCGCTACAAAAAGCGTATTTTCCGGGCTAGACCGGCCAATGGGCATGTGCCGTCCTCAGAACATTGACTATTTGCATCCGGAACTTCTGACAGTAGCCGCAGTTACAATATTCCTTTACCAATCAGCGATTTGCTCTTTAAACAGTGCTTTCCCCTTTTTCAGCAGTGATAATGTTAATTCCAATCAGCTATGAGGTTAATCACCATACAACTTTGATTGGAATCATAATTTTTTTTTTCAAATCAGACAAAAAAAACCAAAGGAACAAGACTGTACTTATCAGCGGGAGGAAAAGAACTACAATCCCATGAAGCATTGTGAAAGCATACTTAAATAAAAACCAATATGGAAATTACTTGAATTATGTATATGGAAATTACTTGAATTAATTACATAAACTACTAATTTACAAATGTTGATTATGTATTAAAAAACAATATATTTAACAAACATTTAAGTATTTTGAATGCATCTAGGCAAATATGCATCTATGCATATAGAGAGATCGACTCAATTCTGTCATTAGCAGTGCCTCATTGGATGGGACGGCAAAACAGCTATTTTGCCATGTTTTGCATTTTTCGACTCTCTGATTGGTGTAATTTTCTGTATAGCATCGTGGGTAATAGCCTATAGTGAACACGATTTTTTTTTTAATGGGCTAAAATAATTCGGGCTGAAAATACCATGGATTATGTTTAAAGTAAATGTAGGCCTAGTTCAGAGCTGATTTGACTTTTTGAACTTCCCTTTGGTTCTCATTTTATTAGTGGACTTCCTCCTCCCCTTCATTAGCCATCTCTGTGAAGTGAAATTAGATTAAATTCAATGAGGGTGAGCAGAGTATGACTCGGTCACAAGAGAGTGAGTGTGTGTGAATGACAGCTCTGTCTCGTGTATGTCTCTGTGGCTTCCTGTCAGCTGCTCTTTCTCATAGTGACCATATTTGACTGTAGATATTGCTTATAAAATGCAGTTTCAAAAACTATACTTCATAAAAACGTCAGCATTCTACAGCTGTATATACAGCTACATGATGACATAATAATTCTGCTGTCTATGAAAGCTATTACAGCAAAGAGCAGCAGCTGTTGTTGTTTGGCAGACTAGCAGTAGGCCTACATGATCAGAGCGATATTCCAGACTGCTTTCTGACAAAAGACAGCTCAGCTCCAATGTCATCCCTGCAGCATTATAATTACAAGTGTAGCTCTGGAGACCTGGAACAGAACATTACCGGAAGGATGGGAGAGGAAAACGACATCCTCTTTCTTTAAGATCAATGGAGACCCTAAATGCTCAGGTAAAAAAAAAAAAAAGAAATACACAGTAGCCTACTGAAGGTTTTCAGCATGAAAATCCATAGTATGCTGCTTTTATGTGTATTATTATTATTACTTCATTCAGAGCACTTGACATGTTTCTAAAAAAAGAGAAGTTGATCATGAGTATCCATGTGTGTGACTCCTAGGCAAGACTGGAAAGTCATGGACATGGTCTTCTGAAAACAGGATGGCAGGGCAGGCCGGATATGAAGGGGGCGACAGGTGGCAATGAACCCTCTATTGTTGAGAGAAAGAAGGGTGGGTCATGCCATTTAACACCTCACATAACACAGAGGAAAACACAGACCACCATGACCATTGAGGAAGACCACCATCTGCTGCAGAAGTGAACAAAATGCACAAGCAATGATATTTTACAAGTAATTTTTGTAATGCAGTTTACTTCAAATTTAGTTTGGGGTGATTTAGTAACACAGGGTGTGTTTTTATTTACTTGCCTATTATACAAATGTTAGATGTTGACCACCCAGTTTACTTTATTACGGTAAGTAGAACCATAGAGTAGAACAGATGTGCTACTGCCACCTAGTGAAGATCTGGCAAAAGTGCATGGTGAATAAACACTGAGCACAAAGAGGTGTGGTGAGTCATTTATTGTAACACATTCAGCTTAAGAAAGATACATGTAGTTACAATACTTTTATCATTGTATAATTACTTGATTGGGGACTGTATTAAAAAATGATTTTTTTACATTAAAACAATCAAATAAGTTTTTACCTTTTATTAAGAACTCAAAATTGTAAGTATTTAACAGAACTATTAAAGATGACAAAGAAAACACTGTTAGCACTTTTCCATTTATACTTGTAATAACAAGTATACAATTAAAGTCATAGCGGTGCCAGAGTAAACCAGTTAAATTAGGATCAATGCAATCAAAAATAAAATAAAATCAAGTCTGCAGTCAACTTTGGGGGCTTATCTTCATTTTGGTTCACATCATCAAGGAATAGCTTTATATTGTACTTCCTTACAAATATGCTCATACAGATATGCTCAACTTAAGCATGTAGAAAAAGATAAAAATTTATCATCTGTACAAAAAAAGGGAACATTTTGACTCCCAAGACTTGTCAAAATCAACATGCAAATGAAAGCTAAAAATATATACACACTAAAAAATATAAACAAAGGCAACAACACTGATGTACAAACATAAATGACAGACTATAACACAGCCAACTTTGTAATTCGGGACACGCCACTGGGGCAGGGTGGAGATTGTGTCAGTCTATGTATACACAAAACAAACACATGCTAATATCTAAAGAAAAGTCCCTTGTTTTAACAAAAGCAGGCCTTTGTGGTTTTTCCGATGTCTATAAAGCATAAACCGAAGTTTAATAGGCTATTAACTCATAGTTTGGGTCACTATAATGAAGAATATCAAAGCAAATATGTTGAAGGCCAGCCTGGGTGTTAAAAAGTGTTGTATAAATAGACAATTGATGGGCACCAGGACTTGTCATACGCTTTTCATTAATTTACGTGGGCAGCTTTCATGTTCTGCAATTCAGACTGTCATTACAATGGGCTATTCAAACTGGACTAAAAAGATTTGATTATATATATATATCAGGCGATAGTGTTACTGACTAAGAGTGAAATCTCATTACTAAACACAACCCTAAAGTTTATCTTTTGAAAACACTGTATATACTGTAGAAAAAGAGGGAGATCTGTTGTTCCAAGCAAATAAGGAAGGACTGAATACATTTGTGTGCAAGTGTCCGTGTTTCCTCCTCAGTACTTTGGCACTTTGGTGTACTCTTCTTGGTGTACAGTCTTGCAAAGGCCCATAGAAAGTATCATACCAAGGAGCTGTAAGAGGAAAAAAATGGAAATGTGTAATCTACAGAAAATTGTTGTTACATTTCATTGCCCAAAAAATGCATTGATAATAAAACACCCCATGGTTTCTTAGTAATACACAGGCGTATTGGTCATGACGCCTTGGCCAGAGGACATACAACATACCTCAATGACAGCCACACCAAGGCAGATTCCCAAAATAATGCCATAATTTGTGAAGAGCCAGCTCCCCACCTTATCCATGCAGCCCTGATGAAGACAGAAAAACACTGTCATAACATGATTCACCTGAACTAACCTGTTATTGAAATCATTCACCTCAAAATTCATAAAATTATTAAATAAACAGGTCTCTTAATAACTTTGCCCTCGGTGTTCAGCAAAAGTATATCTTATTTATCTACCATTTCAAACAACCAAGAATGAAAGTTCTGTCATTTACTCGCTCTCATGTAGTTTTCCAAACCCGAATGATTTTCATTCTTCTGTTGAACACAAAAGATATTTTGAAGATGTCAATGGGGCCCAAAACTGGTTACATTCTTCAAAATATCCTCTTTTGTGTTCCACAGAAGAAACAAAGTCATACAGCTTTGGAACCACATTTTTATGTTGGGTTGGACTATCCTTTTAACAACACAGAATCACACGAAAAATAGGGAAACATGGAGGGATTTACTTAACACGCTAAAATGACTAAGTGATAACTAATATTTCCCATACCGTCTCATAGATGGGCAATTTATTATACGAGTCCAAACAGAAGCCGTTATCTGTGACATTAAATGGTTGGAGGGAAGCATTGTGGCAGGAGCATGAGTACAAATTCTCTGAACTGTTCTTTATCATGTGGTTCATATCCCAGTCCTCACTTCCAAGCCAGCCACAACACTGCATCTGAGACACAAACAAGAAACAACAGGGCATGAAGCATTTTATAATGTTGGCTTAATGATAAACCAGGATTATTCAATCCATTAAAATCTCTCCATCATACAAGAAAATGAACAGGGAACAGTCATAATGTTGTGAAAGGTTTAACTCGGTCAACCAAACACGAATTTCTACATTCCAAAGCTTGAACCTCCCACAGAAACCGAGTGTTTTTCATGGCAATACATTCGAATGACATTTAATACACGTCTCAAGCTTGAATTAAAGACAACACATGAGTTTCGCCCATTCTCAACTCACTGTTCTCTGTAGGTAGTCCCAGGCAAGCTCTGCGGTTTTGTTCGGTCCGGTGTAGTTTTCTATGACTTTGGACACAATTCCGGTTGTCTCCTTCCTCAACTGCAATGAAAGTTAAAAGAGTCAGTGGTTTATTTTTCTAGCCCCAGGTATTTGACATGAGATTCACATTGCTGACTGAGGAAAAAGTTACTAAGCTACTAAAAATGGAACAGTGTCTCCTTTTCCCATGAGAAAAGCATGTTGCATTTGTATTGGAAGAACATCTTCTGTATTAGCCTCCAAACCAGTTTGCATTTTTGTCCAAAATGAAAGATGAGGAAAAAAAGGACAACGTATATCATCTATCCGCTTCAAATACTTTATGATTTACTGCATATCCTGCTCAGACGCTTCCTATAGTGTCCTCAGAGACACTTGCTGCTGGCTGACCTAGGTGGAGGTGTGAGTAAAGTGTTTGTGTGTGGTCAACCCTTTGCTCATCTTCCTCCTGTGTGATTTTTTCCCCTCACGGGTCATTCTATTCAACAACAGCGATCCTCAAATGCCCTGCAAAGACTCCATGTGTATTTTTTGGTATGTGATAGGGGGCGATATCATTTCATTTTCAGCCACCGATTCTCTTGACCTCTTTTCCAGCTGTTCCAGAAATCTAAACAAAACCTTCACAATGAAATCTAGCTGGAAAATGGAACACATGGAGTTTTCCTTCAACTTTTCTGAAGTGTTTTAATGGCACAGAACATGCAAGCCATAAGTGTCTTGCACTCCAAGAAACATTTTGATGACAGGCTTGATGAAAATGTTTTCCTTCTATAGAACACGAAAGAAGATATTTTGAGGAAAGTTGGTAACAAAACCGAAAAAAAAGGGATTCACAATTGTTTGGTTACAAACATACTTCAAAATATCTTCTTTTGCATTCAAAAGAAGAAATATGGTCATACAGGTTTGGAATGACATGAGGGTGAGTAAATGATGACAATTTTAATTTTTGCATCAGCAATCCCTTTACGGCAGCTACATTAACTCACCGAATCCCGCTGGAAGTAGATGAGAACGGCAGCAGCCACTTGACCAAGGAGGATGAGCAACAGACATGTGAAGTACTGTAGAGAAAGCAAAAGACATTCATTGAGATGCATTCAAGACATGCATTCAGATATCACAGATCCATGTGCACCCCCACCACATATGTCGGTCTCACATATGTACTGCACAGTCCGCATATATGTGCAACAGCTGGTTCTATCCAGTATACTCGGATCGTGTGACATGAAACTGCTCAGCAAGGCAAATTTCCACATAACAGCAGAAGTTCCACTTTGACTTTACATAAAAAACATGATTTACACACACACACACACACACACACACACACACACACACACCACACACACACACACACACACACACACACACACCACACACACCAAAACTCAATTAGGATAGATAAAAATAGTGCTGAACATTTAGGGCTGGTTCATTTTTGTCTCTTACCAATCCGAGCAAACAGCGGATCTCATATATGGCCCCCAGACAGCCCAGAAATCCCAGAATCATGGACAATGAGCCCACGCCAATCAGAATATAGGAGACCACCTTTAGGGCCATGGATGCGTCCTCTGTTAATGAGAAACACAAACACAATCCTTGTTACAAACTAATCATTTCATAATTGTGTAACTCTGTAAACAGCCCTTATTTTCTACACTTTGGTAACACTTGCTAAACATTAACATTGGTTAATGCATAAGGTAACATGAAATACCAATGAAAAATACGGTTACAGCATTTATTAATCTTGGTTAATGTAAATTTCTACATATTAAGCAGTCTGGGGTCGGTAAAAGTTTTTTTTTTTCTTTAAGAAACTAATACTTTTATTCAGCAAAGACAAATTTAATTGATGAAAAGTGACAGTAAATATTTTACAGTACAAAAGATTTGAAATACAAATTCCAACAATAGTTCTTGGTGAGCATTTGAGGGGGAAAAAAATGTTACCCACCCAAAACTTTTAAAGGGTAGTTTACATTTTTAACATTTGTACAAATTAGACAAAAATGATGATGAAAAATAGTTATAAATTAGCAATAATCTAGATAAGTAAATGCTTTAACCCAATTAAACCTTGTGCTAAAGTGTCATCAACACTTTTTATATGGTTTGTTGCACAACACAAACTAATTTTAGTGTCAAATACTCCAAGCCAGTAAATACAGTCTCGGGTTGTCCTCATGAATATGCATTGTGTAACGTCGAGATGGGGTTTGGCCGGTCTCCCTTGCAATCTTGACTGAGTCGTGACGGCCTATAGTACAGTGCGACGCTCACTGTACGCCATTGAACAGTTGAGTCAGACATTCTGTGGCTTTTCCTCAAAGAAGCAGCACATTCTCCAACTGTGCACTGGTCCTGCTTCAGTCAGGATTTCATACGTATTGTCAGAACACCATACTGAGAAGCCTCTGTCATATCATCCAGCCTCAAAACACCTCTATGGCTCCCCAGCAAAAACAACATTACCACAGACAGCCTTACAAACAATACCGCAGTGTGGAGCAGAGCGCTGTGTGACTGTGGGTGCAGAGGATACAATGGCCTATCATGTGACCTGATGTAATCATCATTACGAAACCCAGCACTTAGATGAGATGACCAGTTCAACCATGATGATTACAGCATGCGTCAAAGCAGCACAAACAACACAATGAGTTCATCTTTTCACACGGTTCGGTTGAGAAGGCCCAATCTAAATCTTACATAATTCAGGCTATTTAATAATTAATGATTAAGAGAGAAATAGATACTGGGAAACCTAGAAGCTGGAAACTGAACTGTGAACCAGCGGATTGCAATTAGTTACAAGTAAGCAAACAAATCTAGTATCCTAAGGAACAATGTGAAGCGAGTTGACTTTTTGGGAATCATCTCAGCCCATTCTGTTCGTTGTGGAGAAATTCTCACATGATTCACAGCAGTTGGTTGTTCTGAAATGTTTCACTTAACTTTTGGTAAAAAATGGCAGAGAGTTTTTAATTGGAAACAGTGAGATAAGGCTCTAAATATTATCGAAATTCTGTCGCCATAAACAATTGTAGAATAAAGAACAAGACCTCTTTCCTTTAACAAAGCAAATGCCTTTGTAAGTTCGACCACTGTGCTCAGCAGTAACCAAGTTCAAAGCGTTTGGCTGAGGAAACCATTTCCGAATGCAAAAATTCGGTTTCAATTATTCCATCCAATTCCCAAACCCCAAGAATGGGCATTGGCATTACAAATAAAAGCATTAAACATGTGTGTCTGCAATTCAGCTTCAAATGTGTGGGCCTTTCTAACTTCAGTACTGTAAATCTCAAACAACCCCATGCTGTTGAAGTGCCTAATGGTGTCTAACGGAAACAGGAAAATCCTCTAGGGATCAGTGAGCCGGTGAAGGCCACCGGCATCTGGATTAGAGAAACAATGATGTTCAGAAAACTTTTTTTTTTTTTTACGATGGGTAAAAGGGCTCACTGTTTGCATGCATGGCTGGGAGTCCCAACAAACAGCCAGCGACCGCTGTGCACTGCAGGAATGTGTCCGTCAGATGAATTATGACGTGAAAAGGAAGAGTACTAAAGGTTGACAGATTCACTGCTGTTGGTATCATGCAATGCCATGAGCCTGGGCTTTCTTAAAATCAGTTTTCTGCTCTGAACAATCAATCAAGAAAAAAAAACTTTATAGAACAGCCACTCAGACTGGGTTCAAGTCTTGGGTCAGGCACACTACATTTTACAAGACAACCTTTGAAAACTTTTCCCAAGTCAAATACTGTAATAGTTTTTTTTTTAGTAAATTTAGGGACTGTCAATGTGATTTGAGCATTGAGCAATGTGTTCATGCACACATTCTTTTGTTATATTCATTTCAGTCATTTTACTTGGACTGAAATGGCCTCTAAATTTAGTTGATGAGAAAGAGCTGATTTAAACTAGCATGCATAAACTGTTCCGTTTTAGCTTACGCCACTGAAGTCAATCCAAACCATTGACTAAGGATTTAAATTCATATTCTTTCTAGACTTTCATCGTTTCAAAACATTGCCAGTGTACTATTAATATCTTGCGGTGTTATTTTTTTCTTAACAATATTTCAGTCAGCAGTGTTTTAACTACAAGCATTTATCAATCTTAATGAGGTGCATTTATTTGTTGATAAAATAAAATAAAAACCTTTGTAATTGACCACTTTTGTCAGTAATTTTGTTGACACAAAAATAACCAAATCACCATATTAGAATGATTTCTGAAGAATTGTGTGACACTGAAGACTGGAGTAATGATGCTGAAAATTCAGCTTTACCATCACAGGAATGGTTTACATTTTAAAATATATATTACAATAGAAAACAGTTATTTTAAATTGTAATAATATTTCACAGTATTACTGTATTTTTGATTAAATAAATGCAGCCTTGGTAAGCATGTTTGACTTCTAAAAAAAACTTTTGACCTGATTGAGACTGGAGGGAGATAGAGGCTCATTCTTTTCCCTACTTGGATATACTTGCTCACCAGTGTTAATTTGTTCTTTCCAATGACTAATGCAACGAGAGGCCTGATCTGAGCATTGACGTGATGCATGCTAATGAGGCAGCCGCTAAAAGAGCCCTGTGTGGCAGCGAGGGAGCACCTGCAGTCTGCCTCAGACGTGCTATGTCACACACAGGCCCTGCCTGGCTCGCGCACAGAGCCGTGAACTCAATGGCTGATCTGGAGCCAGCTGTGAACATGTAGCTCCAGCCTGCTTGGCAGTGTCTGTAAGACCAGACCTAGTGACCCAGAGCTCCCTGCAATGGCCTCTGGGATGGAAAATAGATCAGAAGTGTGCAGGGAGAGAGGTGATGAAAAATACAGAGCCCATCGTGAACAATCTGTCCAAAAGTCTGAATCATATGCTTTAAGATGAGACTAATGGTTATCATCAAACAAGAGCAAAACGAGAGACAGATGGGCCCTGTAAAAGTGGGTCTGAGTCACTGGTGCACAAGCCCAGAAGGTTTCATTCAAATGTACAACGGGATAAAACTTCACTAATGAGAGCATAAAAAGACAAGATCAACGACCAACTCTTATCACCACTTCCGCTGGATTTTACTACAACCAACTAAAAGCAAAGGAACTCTATCATGGGGCATTAAATAGCCTTTTAGATGAATGTAAACGCATTTTCAAACCATCCTAGAGAAAATGGCTGTGAGAGTAGATTTAGGTTATTAGGAGCATCATTTTCCTGCTTCTTTAGCTAAATGACATTTTATGGTTTTCTTTTCGTTGCACACATTTTATGCAGAAACTTACGCAACACTGCAATGATGCTCTGATTGTCTAGGAGGATCCACAGTCCAAATCCCATAATCGTAGCTCCGAAGACCTGTAGAGAGACAAAAAAGAATAGAGAGGGGGGGGGGGGGGGCAGAAGAAAGAAAAAAGGAACGAGAGAATCAATCATATAGTGCAGGACAGGAGGGGAACGAGGGGCCCCTCATTTCAGTTAACAAGCTGCAACTTGTTCACTCCAAATCTCTTGGACAGAGCTAAAGATGGAAACTCTAGTATTAAAGTGTTCCCTGAAAGACAGGATGGTTGTGTGCTTGTGTGTGTGAGAGTATGTAACAAACACGCTAATCCTGGCCTGTAGGAAGCTATGAACTGTTCACTTATCTCTAACTGTGGGGTTCCAGACTCTCTCACATCTGGGACTGATTGGGCCGTGCTCCTGCGTGGCAGTGGCTGGAGGGGAGGGGGAGCGCAGCGGATGTTGCCGGAGTTCGACAGCAACACAGTCTTCGCTAACAAGCGCTCCATCTACTCTCCTCATTTATAACACCAGGGCACATGCTGGGGCGCTATCATGTGTCAAAATGCTTTTTTAACTGATTTTGACTAAGGTTAATTCCTTCTGTGTACCGATTCTTTTGTTACTCTGGTGCGACTTCACAAATAAGGTGCATGGAAACAGGAAAATTGGGAATGGGAAGAGACAAAGGCAAATCCAGCAACACTTGTTGATTAACTATTTAAAAAAATCTATACATTTCAGCACACAGATCTTCTTTGGGGTTTAAAGAAAACAACTGAAGAGATTTTTTTATAGAAAAAATATTAAACAATGCTATAAATTAAAGAATAATATTTTATATATTTTTTAAATAAAATGCACATACAATTATTTTATAAATGTATATAAAAATAAAATTAACAAATATATAAACAAAATAATTCCGGTTCTCTCTTTTTTTCCTGCTCAAGTCTGTCCTAAATCTAATCTTATAAAACTTTGTGTACTGCAAATACTGTTGGCTCTAATAATAAATTGCTTGTGATGTTCCTAATTTCTAAGTCACTTTAGATAAAAGTGTAGCAAATAAAAGATACATTTATTTTAGATAAATAAAAAATAGCAATATGTAAATGCGAGGTAAATATTTCAACTACAAATCAGAACATACTAACACAACCGATCTAAGTTGTCATCTGTTAAAACATTTTGCTTGGCTCTTTTAAACATACTGGTTGTGTTCCGAATGGCTGGAATTAATCATTTGACTCTTCCTGTACCCTTTAAGCCTGAGCACCCTGGCCTGCAGAGAATAAACTTGGATCAGAGATTTCTTTTTTTCCTACATGGAACAATCCCAAGTATGACAAAGGAGAGCAGGCTGTTTCTCTCTCTGAGATCAAGAAGAGTAAACTGCCTGGGTAACAAATGGCAAACACTTCATCTGGATGTTGACTAGAGTGCATTCCTGCGACAGAGATGCAAGGCTGCTATGATGCACCTTTAACTAATAAACATGTGGCTTTTTCCATGAACTGAAAGACCTTAAACAGTAATGACTTATTTATAATACAGCGAAGATATCACTGGTTCAGTGAATGTCAGTCAAACTTATGTTAAGAAAACTGGGACATCAGCTTTTAGCAGTGAGCTAAAAATCATCGTTTATAAAAAGAAACAAGCTGGGGGAAAGTTGTCCTCAGAACATTTGGAAAACCTGCCTAGAACAGTTCACCCATGCCTAATGCAGTTAATACTTATAAGGTTCAATTTGATTACTTTTGTTAATCTATTAGGTATTATGAACTAACAATGAACAATCATTTTACAGCATTTACGAATCTTCGGCAATGCTCATTTTTACATTAGTGTGTTAGAAACTAACAAATTAATGAATAATATAGGCTAAACCTAATGCTTGTAAAAAAGACTGTTCATGTTTGTTTAATGCATTAATGTGTATCATAAACTGTGTAAACAAACCTTATTGAAAAGCGTTACATCTAATGCTAACATTCTATTAGTGATCTTACTTTTATTAGTTCTATTGAATGAACAATAACAAAGCAGTTGACATTCAAATGACTCAACTAACTGAACTTTTACTTGTTCTTTAAATACTAGAAAGTGAGACTTACAAAGAATATTAAGTTGAAGACAAACAGGAAGTACTTGGTGGCAGCGATGCATCCTTTCCCCATTTTGCTGACCTGTAAAAATCCAAAACAGGGACACAGAAGTAAATTAAGGACCAGTTTATATAATACATTTGACAGATTAAGAAAAATGGCAAATGAGCAACAGGACATATAAACGGATGGCTTACAAAAACTTTTTTTTTGCAGGATTAGTGATGTGTGAGCTAAATAAAAACATAGAATCTGTAAGCAAACGTACACTTTCATCATGCTACATGTTTGCTAGAGTTTAAAAATTCAATACAGCATCCCCTTGCTTTCAGGCAGAGCATGCTGTCATCATCAGATCAATATGGAGCACACAAAACTAAAATCCACAGGATAGGTCAATACTCCCCTTTGGACTGCGTGATGGCTGTTGGCACTCTTTAGATAATGACCCACATTCTGGCTATCATTAATAGGTTAGTATTATACTTCTCATGCTATTTGTGGGCCTGTGTGCTGCGTGGCACACTTTGGCACGTAAAATGACCTCAGAGAGGTCGAAAGAATTGTGAGTAATGATAAGCAGCAGCAGATATAGAGCAACAACACAAAGCAGATCAGGCCACAGACGGAGAAAACAACATTGCTGAAGCCATTTATAGACAAACACAGAAGCTCATTCAAAGCTTTCTTGCAGTGGAGATGAATGGATGGACTTTCATTCCACCACTCAGAGATACTACATCTGAAGAAGCACTTCAGCCCTTGTTTTACAGTGATGTAAATTAACCCACTGAACGTCACCTTTGTATGAGTGTCAATATATAAACAGCAGAGTATTTTATGGTTACAAGTTTGGGCAGTAAGATTTTTTTTTTTTATATTAAATAATAGTTCATATAATTAAATTAATTAATAATTTATTCAGTATTAAAGTAAAGACTTTGCAATGTTAGAAAAGATTTTGATTACAAGTAAATGTTGTTCTTTTGGACTTTCTATCCATCAAAGATTCTTGAAACAACATTGATAATAATCGGAAATGTTTATTGAGCACCAAATCAGCATATTAGAATGATTTCTGAAGTATTACACAATGTGACACAATAGACTGGAGTAATGGTGCTGAAAATTCATGCCATCACAGGAATAAATTGCATATTTAAATATGTTAACATGGCAAACAATTATTTTAAATTGTAATAAAATATTTCACAATATAACTTTTACTGTATTTTTTATTTAAAAAAGCTTCTTTCAAAATATAGCTCCAAAGTGTGTGTTTAAATGTATATAAATACACTCAAAATGTTGCTTGGGATAAAAGTGTCTAAAATAGAGAGAAAAAGAGAGCTTTTTTTTTTACCAAAAAGCTAAAATATCCCATAAGCCAACACTGTACACAGAGTGTCTTTTTCCTTTTAGAAAATTATCTTACAAAAAGAAACACTTCACAAGCAAACTTACATTAACTTCTACGTAGTTTTGAATCAGTTCATGGGGAACTAACCTTGTGAGGAATAGCCTGGAATAAACAAACATTGGTTTAACTAGCTTGCTTCAATTGAGTTTTGAAGAGAGGAATGACAGTGCTGCTGAGCTGAGGCCAACCAGCTCAATTAAAAATCTCATATTTTTCCACCATGGGAGAGATCGTAAGGTTTTTTACAGACGTTGATATGTCCCGTGCGACAAAAGTCTGTGGAATCAAATTACCTGCACTTCCTCCTCATTCTACAGAGTGAAACAAGACTTTATTTTTACCTTAAGTGAATTTCCTAATGGCTGTACAAGGTCTTACACGAGACATAAACAAAAGAGGTTTTAAACAAATTCAACCTTGATAAGAGCACTGTTGTGCTTCTGATCAAGGTCAGCTGATATCACCATATGAAGGTCACAGAGCTATTATGACTACTTAAAAGAGTGCCAACACACAATCTCAGTCAGATAGATAAAAAGTGTGTCACATTCGAATCAGGCCAGCACATCACCACAGGGAGAAATCTGACCATATATATAACCGAAACAGTTGATCAGTAGAAGTTTATCTTATCTCTGTCATTGCAAAATAACCTTAGGGCCTGGTTTCACAGACAGGGCTTAGATTTAGCCAAGATTAGGCCTTAGTTCAATTAGGACATTTAAGTAGCTTTTTCACGAGCCTTAGAAAAAAAACATTACTGGTGAGCATCTTGAGACAAAACAATGGCACTGCCACTTTATTTTAAGATATGCCAGTCCAAATTACTTTCAGTTCAAACAGCTCAAACATGCATTTAATCTGGGACTAGTCTTAAACCTCATCTAAAGGGTTTACAAGCTGAAAGGCATTTAAATGCTTGCAAAACGAGTACAGCCACTGCGAGCAAGTATCCTTTGAGGTTCATCAGCATTCAGCTCATCTACACAGTGTACACTGAGGCTCTAGTCTAGTTCACACTCCACTCTCAGACCACCCTCCCCCACACTCACAGCGATAGGACCAGCTTTGATTTCCCACAACCACAATGGCAGCTTTCAGCCACGCTTTTCAAATCGAACGAAAGGAGAAACTCACACACTCAGGAGCCCACTGTAGCCTTAAAAGTTATACCACCAAACTGATGACATCCTCAACTTTAACATCCAAAGAAGACTTACAAGTGCACAACTGTTGTGGAATCTATTAACACAAGCACCACCATCTCTGCTGACTGAGCAAGTGTGCATTATATACAGTGACTGAGCAATAAAATGAAGCCTAAAGCTGATAATTTAACCCCTGTCTAAACACCTTCCAGGCTTTGTCATTTCCATGAAAACTTTATTTAAACATGCACATGCCAGACAGGTTGCTACTGCAACCATGATGTGGGCTGGCATAAAGGGGTGCAGAGAAACCCCTCTTGAGAGACTAAACAGTCTCACACACAGCATGCAATAAAAAGAAAAGTGAAACCCCAAAAAAGGGGAAGCCCACAGGGGCCAATGGCCGTGTCTCTCCACAGTTACTTCAGCCAGAAACAAGGCATACATTCATTTGGACGGTTAATCTCTCTCCACCTGAACACAAAGACCAACTTGATGCCACCAGTCATGTTAAAGTGGGCTGTGCGAGAAGCTACTAAAATGGCCCAGAGAAGTTATTAAAAGTTGTATGATGAATGATGACTATGGTTTTAAAAAGCAACATTTAAACAACCGGGAGGGACAGATGATTCTGTCTGAAACATCACCTATCAGGAATGCAGGCAAACTGGAAGTTTACTCGAAAGGAGGTGTTATTGTTTTGAGTTTACTCTCGCGAAGCTCAGATTGGTTTTGTTTTATTGTATCAACTTAACTCTGTCTCAGATGCTTGTCCTACAATTCTGAGAAATGAAGGTAGACTCAAATGAGACAACTGTTGACATACAGTAAGACCAAAGGAGCAATAAGAAAATAAAGTGGATATCAAAGACCAAATCATTTGGTTTTAGGACAATTTAATGCAAAGTGTTTTCATTTAGGCCTACCTGATTTTAATAGAATGTGTTGAAATGCTGAGATCTCTTAGAGGAGACGCGAAAGATTACTGAGGTATTTTTCTTAAGATTATTAACAAGTCTCCATTTGTGCTCCATATTTTCTCGTTGTCTAGGATATACAACTGAGATATACAACTGATATTATCTCAGATTTCCTTCCTATTGGTACGTTTGCAATCAGCTAATTCTAAACAATAAAAATAGTCAAATAAGTCAAATCAAATAATGGATGCATGCACTTTGCTTTTACACAAAAACAATTGACTATAAATTGAACTTGAGCTAGTAAAGTGTAACATATTCCTGTTATTAAGGTATTTATGCATTATTTTTGTAAGTTAGTCTAGTTTAACTTAACACATCAGCATCTTACAAGAACTATTTTGTAGGCAGATCACCTAGTTTCAATCAAATTCCTATTCGCCTCCAAACAGTTGTAAACTGACCTGACCTACATACGACAAATCTCATATTACAGTTCATAACCAGTGCATTGAACATCCTCACAAAGAAAGCACCCTAAAAATACTAAAGTGGAAAAAATAGAGACTTTGCGCAGGCGGGGAAAACGGGCTTTTTAATAACAAAAATAACTCCAGCTAATTATTTTGAGGACTGTGGAGAATACATGCTTGCTACTTCATCTTGGCTGATAATAGCTCTTCCCAGAAGGAACAAATTATTAGCCTAAACTGAAAGCGAAATCATGACAATTAATGCGAAAAACAACCTTTGACAATTTTTCATAATGTTTTACAGAAGTAAACTGTGAACAGAAATTAATTAGCCTACCCTAGATACAAAGTAGAAAACTGAAATTGAGTTATAGGACAAAACACTGAACAGGCGAGTGTTACTCCGTTCACTATTACTGTAGCTAATACACAAACTACTGACAGAAAATCTATTATAGGCTACATGACACACCAACACATTAAAACTCCATGTGCTATTAAAACACTTGAAAAGAAATCTAATTTACCAACTCATGACCACTTTCTATATACTTTTCACTTCAGTCGTAAGTTCAATTTCAGTTTGAGATGTAAAGAACTATTCAGTATGAGGTACAACAAATTACTTTAAATGTCAAGCTCTGGAAGCATACTCACGTATAGTGTCTGGATGAGAAAATGAGAAAAGTACAATAGATGTCAGCTGCGCGTCTCCTCCAGCGTTAATGAATCTCGTGCGAGTGAGCAGGCTGGAGTTACAGAAGAAGAAAGCTGCTCACAGGCTCCCCCGTGTGGATGTTTTAACCTTACAGTGCTTCTCAACCAAGTTGTCCACTTGGGGGCCTCAGTGAACTGTCTGCTAAGAAATACACAAAATATCTTTAAAAATACATCACTTTACATTTAAACGTTTAACAAACGACATTTGACTATAAATAAATAAATAAAACTGACCCATAAATTATTAGTCAACTGGTCCTATGCGAATATATATATCCCATTTAAGATAAGTAAACATTATATGAGAACATTTCTAAACGTTAAAAAAAACGCTAGCGAAATCGCTTTCTCCGGAGGTCAGGCTAATAAAGCTGCTCGTTCTGTTTGGATCAGTAGCTATATGAGATTGAAAACAACTTTGTGTGTTTGTTCAGCAAAAGTTTAAGAGAGAAAAAATACAAAAAGTAGCTGTTACCCTCACCTTAATCGTCGATGAGAAAGCTGTTGAAATGAAGGACACAAACTTGTTGCACGTAGAAGCATAAATGACAGCATGTGGGGGAATGAAAGAAAAGTGAAAACCCCTACCAGGGAAAATCCCTAGGATCAACTGAGCTAGAAGCAAGCAGTACATTCAGTTCAGGACACATAAATCTCGCCTCATTCAAAGCGGTCATTAACTGAAAGTAAAAGATGCATTCACTGTGAGTAATGCCACCTGCTAAAATGTAAGTACAAAACTTTTGGATGCTAAATATATGACGGCATGGAGGCAAAAGAAAAGTGAAACCCCTGACAAGGGGAAACCCGCAGTAATTATCTATAATCTTTGGAATTGAGCCAGAAAAAAGCAGTAGTTCTCTCTTCTATAGTCATAATGTATGTGTTGTGCACTGAGCTGCTCTCTTCTCCCCATCATGAGTGTAGCTATATGCCCTTTACTGCTGATTGGCTACATACATGCATCCACTTTGTATATCCACTTTTCAACAGCTTTTTTCAAAAATCGCTTACTGCACCTTTAAGCTGCAAAAATACCTACCCAATGAACAAATCTGCTCCTACATCTTAAGTTACCACCAATCGTCAATGATAAAGTGAAAGCAGGAATGTCATCTGCTGAAATGGGGATTTAATAACAGCATGTAAGCACCAAGGGGAAGCCCAGAGTTATTGAGCCAAACCAACACCTATAGGCCTAAACTGCTCCTCACTCAAAGTCATTATAACACCAAATACTGCAGAGTAAGCATTCACTTTGAGGGTTGATGGATTATTTTCAGTATAGTTCTGCTATTAAAATTGCCATTGCTTATCAATTTTTCATGACACAGGCTTTGCAGGACTGCACTTCCCAGCTCGGGTGAGGCCAGTGGACATATACTGTATCCTACCACATGTTCAGCAAAAGTTCAGTGGCCTCAATATGCTTTTAGGGTATGTGTGATATATACTAGATTTTAAAACTTTCAAACTGCTTCTGATCGAAGCTTTCAACACCTTTATATGGAACAGAATCAATGCTCCTGTGGGTAGAAATCAGACCAGGATTCAAGAATACATTACAAGAATTGCGGAAGTCCATCAAAGCAGCAAAAAGAGCACGCTCCCAAAAACTTGAAGGCCTCCATCTACAGAACAACACACACATTATGTGGAAGGAAATCCAAGCTATTACAAATTACAAAAGGAGCACCAACATCAGTGAGGTTAGAGATGATACCCTGCCGGACTGCCTTAACAACTTCTACTGCAGATTCGACAGGATGAACTCTGACACACCCTCCAAACTCCCCCACAATGCTGAAGACACCGCTTTACAGGTGACACACACACAGGTGCTAAAGGCTCTGAAGCAGGTCAACCCCCGCAAGGCTGTGTGGGACCTGACGGAGTGTCACCCAGAGTCCTGAAGGCCTGTGCTGAGCAATTAGCAGGTGTGTACACAGACATTTTTAACCAGTCCCTGTTACAAGAGGCAGTTCCACATCTGTTCAAGTCTAGCATTGTGATACCGGTTCCAAAGAAACCGAACACTGCCACCCTGAATGACTTTAGGCCTGTGGCCCTAACGTCACCAGTTGACATGAAGTGCCTTGAGCTGATATTAATTCATATAAATTCCTACATCCCAGACACTTTAGATCCAGTACAGTTTGCCTATCGCCCGAATAGATCAGTGGACGATGCAGTGGCCTTTGTTTTACACCACATACTTCAACATCTGGACTACAATAAAACATATGTCAGGATGCTATTCCTAGACTATAGCTCCGCCTTCAACACCATCCGCCCTGCAAAACTCATTGTGAAGTTAACAGACATCGGACTGCCGGCCTCTATTTGTAACTGGATTTTAGACTTTCTTTTGAACAGACCGCAGGTGGTAAAGATGGGAGGGTTAACATCAGGAAATATTACAATTAGCACAGGCACCCCCCAAGGCTGTTGCGTCAGCCCAAAGTTGTATACACTGTACACACATGACTGCGTCTCCACCCAGGACAGCTCTCTCGTCATCAAATATGCAGATGACACAACCATCTTGGGCCTTATTAAGGGGGGGGGGGGATGAGACAGGGTACAGGGAGCTGGTCAATGACATAATTGACTATGGAGAGGAAAATGTCCTGTTCCTCAACATAGACAAGACCAGGGAGCTCGTCATAGATTTTAGGAAGAAAACCCCTCCTCTGCAGCCTCTCACCATCAAGGGATGTGGTGGAGAGGGCCGATAGCCATAAATTCCTTGGCCTTCATTTAACATCTAACTTGAGCTGGACTACAAACACTGTTACCACAGTGAAGAAAGCTCAAAAACGCCTTTATTTTATCAGGCTTTTAAAGAAGGCTGGGCTTGGGGTGTGCTCTCTTACTCATGCCTATAGAGGACTCATAGAGAGTGTCTTGATATATGGCATCATCGTGTGGTTTGGAAATGCTACACAGGCAGAGAAGAAGTCTCTCCAAAGAATTATAAAGACTGCAGAGAGAATCATTGGGACAAACCTCCCACCCATAACAACATTGTATACAGAGCGCTGCAAGAAGAAAGCTCAGTCCATACTTAGTGACATTCATCATCCAGCGCATTCACTATTGAGGCCTAGATACAAATCCTATAGCCTGAGACATATAAGAGCGGACAGTATCATAACTCACAGAACACGTTTTTATAACAGCTTTTATCCAGCAGCAGTGAGACTAATGGCAGATTCACATAAATAGGGGATATTTAGTATAAATGGTTGGTAAACACTGGTGCACTTTCTCTCTTGACTCTAAGGGTGATGCAGTACAATTCCTATGTATGTGTACAAATTCTTTTGTGCCTTACAAATGGCAAATAAAACTTTGAATACGTTTTGCATTTGAAAAACTTTACAGATTTATTAATTAAGCACATTCACTGTACAAAAAGTAACTGTCAACCCAAACGTGTGTATAAGAAACTTAAGCAAAGACTGTAAAACTGACAGTAATCATCTTTGTCCATAACAAAAACAAAATACAAAAAATGTTGCACATTTACAGATATTTAAGAAATATTACACATTCCTTAATCATATAAATATTTACAGAGCAAAAAGTGACCTAAATCTACCGTATAATCATTAACTGTGCTTTGACTTGACAATCGATTCATGGTCCCTTGTCTTGCTAGTTAACAAAGTATTACTAAACAGTTCATTAAAAGAGAGATGCACCGTATAAATAAACAAACAAACAGTAGTTTAGTTAAGTAATGCAGTGAATATCAAATTATGAAATGGGTTAATCAGACCAGCTCTTAACAAACACCCAAAATACTATCTAAATTGCTATTTCCAAAGCATATATATCTAATCCTTTGATTTCCCTTTGGAACAAAGTCATTTGTGTTTTACTGGAAGCAGCATCTGAGATCTATGGAAGGGTATTGTGACTGTTCACATCTCAAATGACAGTTCATTGATGGAAGCATACTATTAGGAATGACACCTGCTATATCTAATTATAGAATAATCATTTATACTATTATTAATCGCAATTAAATTGAGCTGATGTTGGCCCAGATGTTGGTGGTGTGATAAAGGAGCTGCAACATTCTCAATTATGGCTACATTATAGTTACTAGAGGTGGATAAATATAATAGAATTTCAACATGCTAACATTTTTTAAATAAACACTTTATGTGGAAGTTGAACAGAAGTTTTAATTCACTGACTATATATATTTTACTGACATATTTTATATTTATAAAAGTGCTACATTTTAAAGCTACTGCTGATCTGCATTGTTGACTTCATGCAAGGATCACTAAAGGCATTAAGTATATCTTACTAAATACAATTCTAAAATGTACTATTGTTGTGCATAATGATAGTTTTAAAAAAAAAGTTCAAACAAAAAGTAAATTCTCTGAAGTTTGCTGTCGATGATGAGACACAGGAACCATCATATGAATTCAGACTTGAATACTCCTTTTTTACTCCACAGATGATAGATAATCATATGTTTTGGAACAAAATGGGAGTAGATAGTGCACTTCAATTTTGGGGTGAACGGTCCCTTTAATACATATAGTTACATTTGTGAAAAATAAACCATGAGTAACATGCAGATCATACAACGAGTCCGAACGTGAGAAAAAAATTATTCTCTGTAATCTCTTCATCTATAATAAAAGAGGAGTTGTGCTAAATTAATAAATTACACTATTGACTTTAGTACCTGTTGTGTAAATGTCTGTTAGGTATATGTAAAAGTAACAAACTAATTACGCCTGAATTAGCAGGGGTAAAATTTCTGTTTGAAGCCACAAATAGCTGGATTTGTCAAAGACAGTAATAAATACAACTGCAAAGTTAATAAAGTATTTTCTGAAATACACACTTTAAATACCATTTAATACTACATCCGTTTTACTTTTTTTTACCATATCGCAAAATGTACTGTTGGCTGTTGGGAGTCCAAATTCAAAAGGAATGTATTTGCAAAGGCTTTACTTTGTAATGTTTATCACTTTGGAATTTCAAAACTTGTAATTCATATGCGTTATGGAGGTAAATTGAAAAGTAAATTAATAAGAAATGTTAGTAACTACATGTAAATGTAACAATTCTATTTTTTAATTACATTCAAAGTTTAATGTAGGCCTATTTTAATTTTGTATGTATGCTATTCCTTGTTTTACCCTTTGTCTTACATTATTGGAGGTTGTACTGTGGTGTTGTTGTACGCACGCCACACCACACTAAGGAATTTCATTAAACTCTTACATAATATGACCTGAATTGTGGTCACCTTGCCAAAACAATTTGAACATTTGGGAGACTAAATTCCCTGACACACACACACACACACACACACACACACACACACACACACACACACACAAACACACACACACACACACACACACACACACACACACACACACACACACGGCATGTGCCATACATCAACCCTCCATATATACTCTCAGAAAAAGCTTTTACAAACAGGTAAGCTGTCAGATAATTATAGCCACTGTAGTGAACTTAATGTAACAAAAGTGAAGATCTAAGGCCCTCTGGATCTAATGAGATTAATAACCCTGATACTGTGCTTACATAAAATGGAAATTTCCCACAAACAGAGGTTGATTTTCAGTCAAGTGTAAATTCATTTGGTCCAGGCAATAGTGCGATTCAAACCCACCCATCTAACACAAGATTTTGTCAGATTGGTGAACACATGGTAGCTGGCCTCTCTCACATCTTTTTGGAGCGTCGGCCAAGGTGATGATAGTAACTCAAGGTGATGGAGAGGAAGAAGGCTTCACTAACAAGAAGAATGATTGCACCATTGCACATTGTACCCATCTCCAAGAGAGTGATGGATGTCACTGGGGAAAGAATGTGTATAGAGACTAATTGGCAAAGTCAGTCAAATAAGTAGTCAAATAAGTAGTCAAATATATATATATATATATATATATATATATATATATATATATATATATATATATATATATATAGCAAAAGGGTGCCAAGCAGAATTCACAACCCTATTTAACTAAAAAAAATATGTGCAGACACAATGATACACTGCCCTCTTATGGAAATACATGCTTTAGCATTGGTAAAACAATGCCATAAGGGTATAATGGAAAGGATTTTTTTTAAAAATCAATAAATCAATTGATTTAAAAAAATCAATAAATTTATTGATCAATAAATCTGAATCTACCAGTAGATGGATGTACCATAGGCGATGTCACAAACATTGCAATCAGTTCTTTTATCATTTGGCCTTTTTGTTTTGTTTTTTAAAAAAATGTAATACTACTCCAGAATATATATATTTTTTTTTTGCAACAAACATAATGCAAAAAATAATAACAGTCAGACTTAATTACAGCTTCAAGACAAAAAAACAAAAACAAGCATCACCTTCAACCCATTGGCTTTTTATTATGTGACAGACTAAAATGCAGTAAGTGTGATCACTATCCTCAACTTATATTTATCACAAAGTAAGGAGTTTATTGGTTAATTTGAACCGTATGCTTGGATTGGATTTTTTAGAGAGCTGGTTGCCATAAGAGGGCAGTACAGCCTTAAGAACCTCTGCTAACCAGGACTCAACAATAAGAATGGCCTATAGTGTTTCAAGCCAGATTTGACCAACTTCAATATTAATTCAAATAAATAAAACATAACACATTAAGTAAATATTAAGAAATATTTTTTTTCTGGCACATAAATATAAATATATTAAATAAAATATACCATGTAAAAAAATATCATCATTGAGCCCTGCTAATCATCCTAAATATAATTTTCTCCAGTTTAAATGCCCCTTAATTATGAGTCTGCCCCTTAGCACTGTCTGTCCACTGTTCTCAGAAAAAGAAAATCCCTCTCTCACCTAGAAATTGTACCCCGAAGTAACATGCTTCTGTAAGTAGCGTCCATTGAATGATGACCTTTTCCGCTGTGTACAAGCCATTCCACAGGATTAATGAGATACCTGTTGGGAAGAGGAAACACTCAGAGTCAGTTCATCCTAAGTCAGGTAGAAACAATAAAAGGGGCGCATCTATTAAATATAATGCGGAATCTCCTCAAACCCAAGCACTTATGCTCGGAATTAAAAAGCTTGAAATCTGGCCCAAGATCAGAGGCCCGATGCTGGTGTGGGTTCTGATTCTGTTCAGAGAGTCCTTCTGATCTCCTCACACACTGCGGATATGGATGACAAGGAGGGTAGCTGTTTCTTCAACCCTGCCAAGTGCCATCTGCCAGCACTATTTTTCCAGCCTTGCTTGAGTAATTCCCACCACTCAACTGGCCATTGATCTGACAGAAGAACACTCACACCTTGCAGCGCCACAGGGGCATGAATTGTTGGTGAGCTAAACCAGGTGTCACACTGTTTATAGACCACTGGAGCTCAGTAAGGGGTCTGACCGCAAAATACAGCCCTTTTGAAATTTGCATACTAACATCATGTGTGCATACAGCAAAGCCTTCAGGGCTCTTCTTCAGCACCCTACTTCTGAGCATTCATATAGATAATGTATCTAATAATATTTTATCACCCACTGGTTAGGGCTGGAATCTAAACAAATTGGGGAGGGAAACTTCTTTATGCTGAATTAGAGGCTGTGTTATGCTATTATGGAGAAAAGACAAATAGGCTGCTGTTCATAATGAAATAAGGGCATAGGGAGGGAAGGGATTTTATTTCCACAAAACTCTTTCACATACCCATAAGCCACCCCTGCAATCTTTTATAATACAGGACCTCCTACAGCTGACTGTAAGCTCAAGCACGGGTGTGCCTGGCATGTGCTGTTGTTGTGAAGCGTCCTGGGACCAGCAGGGGGTCATTAATAGTTCTAGTGCAATAGCTCTACCCAGCACTCTGAAAGCCCTGCCCTATATGTGGCTAAATGGAATTGTATGGACTCATCCATTTTTAAAACCGAGACGTAAAATATTCATATCTCGTGAAATCATACTAATCTGGCAGTAAACTGCTCAACTAGTCATGAATATTTCCTGTGAGTGGGAGACAGACTGGGTTTACATTATGCATTTGCTATGCGTAAATTGAGGGTGGAAAAAGTGTTAAGTGTTAAGAATTGCACATATGCTACATTGACAATATTATGTGGAGAGAAACGCACATTTAAATATCCCTTTACAAAATGGTGGCCAATTTTACAAAGTGTCCTAGCCGGTCCAATACTTATTTATACATTTTATTTTCATGATATCCACAATGCTTTTACAGACTGTGTACTTTTTTTAGCCCTTGTGGAACTTATAGTATTTGTTACATTTGTCAACTTTTGTTTTTATAATTCATTTCTTCTCATTATAGACTTATATATGGAGTGTGATGCATATGGAGTGTGAAGAAGTATTTCTGGAAAGGTGTGAAAGAAATGATAGATAACATCCTTGATGTTAACATTCTGCTGTCACCTTTACTTTTTTATTTTATTTATATCCTAAGGAGATCAACTTAAAAAAAGAAAGAGTATATATTTACAAATATATGTATTCAAGCAATACAGCTTATTTCTTTAAATTGGAAAAGTATTTGAGCACCAAATATAGTACGTTGGCTAAAAGAAATGGTAATAAATATGTCAATGGAAAGATAACTTATATTTTAAAGGATACATA
Source organism: Chrosomus eos (assembly GCA_036326025.1). Taxonomy (NCBI): domain Eukaryota; kingdom Metazoa; phylum Chordata; class Actinopteri; order Cypriniformes; family Leuciscidae; genus Chrosomus; species Chrosomus eos. The sequence continues at coordinate 18,699,075 of CM070818.1, read as the reverse complement.
TACAGTTTTTGATAGAGTTTGGGGACCCGTGTAGGAGTTAGAAAGGTGTTAATAGAAAAGAGGTGGTACTGAATATCAATGTAAAATACTGTGAAGGATTTTTGGTTTATTTGTTTGTTTTTGTTCTTGTGTTTGTTTCTCTATGTTACATGGAAATGTATGTACATGTGTATAGTTCAAACGTAATAAAAAAAAAACCTGAACATACATAGAAGGGCTCCGCCGAAGAGCCTGATGGAGATCCTGGTGGTGGTGAGCTCAAATATTATCTCGTAGAGCTGGTTGGGGAAAGCCAGGGCCTACAACACAGAGAACGTGGTCACATAATGACTGTAATGTTATGAGACCTCTAGGGAGAGGCATTAAAGGGATAGTTCACCCCAAAATGAAAATTCTGTCAGTAATTACTCACCCTCATGTTGTTCCAATCCCGTAAGACATTCGTTCATCTTCGGAACACAAATTAAGATATTTTTGATTAAATCTGAGAGCTGGATCACTCCTCCATATAGGCTTCTAAGGGACTGAAACTTGCCGGCCCATAAAAGTTATTAAAGACATCGTTAAAATAGTCCAAGTGACTGCAGTGGCTAAATCTTAGGTTTATCAAGCGATGATAATACTTTTTGTGCGCAAATTTTTATTATTAAATTTATTACTTTATTCAACTATTAATTTCCTTCTCTGTCGTCCTCGAGTCAGTTCACGTAGTCACACACATGACCAGCGTCAGCCAATAGTGAGCCTACGCGTGACGTACAACACAGAAGCGCTGCGCTGTTACACTATGTCAACAGCTAAGGAGAATGACATGGAAGAGAAGAGATGGTTGAATAAAGTCATTATACTTTTCTGGGCCGGCAAGTTTCAATCCCTTAGAAGCCTATGGAGGAGTGATCCAGCTCTCAGATTTAATAAAAAATATCTTAATGTGTGTTCCGAAGATGAACGAAAGTCTTACGGGGTTGGAACAACATGAGGGAGAGTAATTACTGACAGAATTTTCATTTTTGGTGAACTAACCATTTAAAGCTGCAAAAATCCCTTCAAGATGACAGTGAAATGAGAAATGTCAATTAAAAAAATTAATTGTAATATTATTTGTAACGTTATAAATGTTTTTACTGTCACTTTTGATCAATTTAATGCATTTCTTTTAAAAGAAAATCTATTGTAGAGTAACGTAAATGATTACACAAAACACAATGAGCATTACTTCATTTTGGAGCATGAACTATTTTAAAGTAACTGCTCACCATTAAGGATGTCGATGTGAACAGCACTGCAGAGATGAGGAGCCAAATCCTGCAATGAGAGAATCAAAGACATTACACATCAAACCAACTGACCTCTAATAAGACACAAATGAGCCACAATCAAAACCTTTAAGGATTTGCACACACACACACAAAAAATGCTAAGAACATTGGAGCAATTAAATTAGTAGGGTGTCTGATGTCACACGTAAAGACAGAGACAAGCTTGAAGTCAGTGGTCTGATGTGAAGAGACTGTTCATGTTTAAAGTCTTACCGGAGACCAATGGGCTCACGTACAGCAAACTTCATCTCATTACCCAACATCTGACTGATCTGCAAAATGAGAATTGATCAATATTAGCATGTAAAATTTACCCAGTTTACTAACTTCTTTTTAGAAAAAATGTAATAATTAAGAAGACACATTAATATACTATTCATTCATATACTACCACTATAATATACTAAGTAAAGCAAGGTGGCGGACTAAAATACAGGCCCATGGAAGAAAATGTCAAATTTAGGAAAACAGGCCTAACTCAGAGAGTGGGATTATCTGATTTGCTGATTGCAAAAGCCTTCCAAGACTGAATGGTCCATGCAGAGGGACACAGATTTATTTTGTAAATATTGAAACTTTGATGTAGCATCTGGAGAGACTGATAGGAAAGTTTAAGTTTTGTTCTGATTTAATATGTGTATTTTGACAGCAGGCTAGGTGGTTTCACAATGATGGCTTTGTGTTCGTAATCCAGGCTGTGGGCCACAGGGGAGCACAGCTCCTTTAGACAGAATCAGACAAATACAGATAAGGATGGGGAAGGTGGTACAATATATACAGTAATCTTTGTTTGGGTAGCCTAACTCTTATCATTCTATAAGTGACAGGGGATTTTGTAGGAGAATGCTGTTTAAAGAGTGCTAAAGCTCTAGAGGAACCAACTCAAAATTATGCTCACCAAGGTTGCATTTATTTGATTTAAAATACAAAACAAACAATAATATTGTGAAATATTATTACAATTTAAAATAACTGTTTTTTTACTAAGTAATTTACTCTGTGATGGCAAAGCTGAATTTCCAGCATCATTACTTCAGTCTTCAGTATCAATATTATTTTAATATTCTGATTTAGTGCTTAAGACATATTTCTTATTACTATCAAAGTTGAAAACAGTTGTGCTGCTTAATATGCTTGGGGAAACCACGCTAAATTAAAAAAATCAGGATTTTTAAAAAACTTAATTTTCATGAAATGTTACTTTACTGTAACTTTTGATCAGATTAATGCATCCTTACTGAATAAAAGTACTAATTTAATATATTAAAAAAACTCTTTTTACTGTTTAAAAACAGTAGTGTACATTTTGTGGGCAAAAGAAAACAGGTGGTTAAGATAAAAAGGGCAGTGGACCTTTCGCTAATAAGCCTGGTCTTAAAAACGTTAACTGGCCAATCCTTTCCCAAAAAAACTGTAGCCATCTGCCATATTTTTTAACAAACTTGTGCTCGTCCAGCGTTAGTTCAGTATATCTCGATAGTTAGCAGCATATGCCAAATGATGAAACCCGAAAGCATACTGGAAACCTTTTGGTAACTACATATAAAATTGTATTTTTAAATTCATAGCTAATCTAGATGTTATCAACAGCAGCGAAATTACAAACAGGAAAGCTTGTCAGATCCAGTAATACTAACCATAGCTGTAAGGCTTAGCGAAGGGTCTAATGTGCAGTAGGAAATTAGTAGGCTAATTTTACAGTAGCAATGTCCATTTACTTATCTTTGAAACACATAAACAGGCATTTCCCTTACTTTGATGTGCTCTAAAAGAAATTAGCACAATTATTGTTTCCTCGCTCCTTTCCATTTCCATCTCAAAATGATGTGCGTGGCTTCCAGGCCTAAAAAAACAATACACCCTAATGGCCATTAAACATGCAAGCTCTCTCTTTCTTCTCCCACCCTAAAAGAGAGGGATCTATCAGTCTCTCTCTCCGCAATTCTGCACTAAAAGCCTCTGCAGCGTGGGTAATTTAGTGTTGATGAAAACCTGATCCGTTTCTGATGGGAAGCTGAACTCTTGGCCAAAGATCATTTCATAGGGGGAAGCAAGAATGTGATCGAGGAAGGTGAGCGGGACTGATGAAAAATGACTGCTGTGGCCTGCAGAATGTGGCCTTGATCAGTACAAAATGTGGACAGCATGTAATTGTACTTTCTTTAGTCTTAATGCATGTTTCTTGCTGTGGTAGGCCCCTAATGAAAAAATACCTGTGTCCCCTAGTACACGGTGTGCGTTTGTATGTCTCACACCGTCTGTTTTAACCTCTCAGGAGTGCCTAAATAGTAATAATCACAGATGAGCTGACATCAGCAGTTTTTGTTTTGTAAAGGTTCCGTTCTATAGGTTTCGATTATTGTAATATTAGACCATGAAGATTTACTGCACTGACTTCATTCAAATAAAATAACCAAAAAAAGGATACTATGAACAAATGCTGCTGTACTTAGAAAACAGCTAGTACGGCAAGTCATTGAATCCTCTCAGGAGAAAAGTGTTCAGAGAGATATGGTGTTCAGAAGCATGTCGCACCGAGAAACAAGAGCATGTCATGTTCTATGGAGACCACCACTCAATCGACACCTCGCTCTGGTTGTTTCTGAGAGGATTAACACATCTCAACAACTGCTGGGAACAGGGAGTACTCTGTTTTCTCATAAGCCCTGTAATGGCAGATGATACAACAGTATGGGTGTAACGGATCGTATTGATCCAGACCTGGCCACACGGTTTGCCATGCATCTGACGTGGATTAACTGTAAATTAAAGGTTATCATTTGCACATTTTAAGTGATGCCAATTTAAACATTCAAGGGATTCAATTTTAAACCAGTTAAGTGTTAGTCCAGTTGTTTGATGAGAATGAGATGAAATGTAGTTGCAATAAAAGCTTTAAGATTCCGTACAACTGTAGCAGCAGATGTCTATTATTCTGCTGCAAGGAACTGAGGAACAACTGATGATGGCACGTTTTGACGTTTAGTTGACCAATCAGTGGTAAGGGGCATTTCATTCCGGCTCACGTGTAGAGACCGACTAGTTAAGCTCTTTATGCTTAAAGAGCTTAAATGTAGGGTTTTCTACCCCTGAACAACAAAAAATTGAGAATTTGGTTCAGAGAAGAGTGTTTTGTTTTAGCAATTCCCGAAAAGCTGTAAAGCAATACAGATTGCCTCTCCCTGATAGATCCGATCCATGACTCAAAAACTGTAATATGATCTGACCCATAAGTGACCACAGGATCGCAGCAACTGCTTATTTAAGAGACAAACTAATGGAGAAATTAAACAGAGTACTGATAAACTTTGCACCCAAAAGATACTTTGACTTGTGAAACTGCTGATTTCTTAATATAGCATCTCTAAAAAGCTCATGTGGAGCTGGATTCATGCATGTATCTCCAGCCATTATGGTGCTAGCTGAGCCATCTCTGTTGAAACAGAGGGTGATGGGCGACTGCCCCTTAATGGATGTTCTCTTAGATCTTTCTCTGTGACCCTACCCAAGGATTGATGCACATTGCAGGGGAGGAAAGGGCAGCTGTGTCTGAGTACGCCCATGTTTCATGTGGACTACCTCAAAGCCCCATATGTTTTAGTAGTGCTGAGCGTGAGATGGGTAGTGGTGCCAATAAGCTTTCATTGTGGGGTATTCATATTTGGGATGTGAGAGTCGTTTTCATTTTGTTTTGCACATTTAATGTTTTCCTTTTTATTTTTACAAGGTCATGTTAATGTTACATTTTAAAATTAATGTATTTCTGGAGCAGAAAAAAATCATTTAATTTTACCTCCGATTTTGCATGTGTCCGTTTTCTCTGTGTAACTCGCAGAAAGTTCTGAGAAATGTCCAAATGTCCGGAAGATGAGCAAGTTGAGGGAGTATTTTGTAAGTCATGTCAAACCATAAGATAACCATATAGGCTTGTTATAATACCGGTTAAGTGCGACAATAATATGATATGAAATTTTATATCAGATTAAAGGAGAAAAATTATTTGGCACCTGAACAGTTGTTATATCAACAACCTAAGGAAGAGAAAACTCTTAAAGTGTAAATTGCAGGTAAAAATTTTCACGAAGATAATGCAATGTGCTTACTAAATATAAAGATAAGAACCGCCCACCATTGTTTTTTTTTATATTTTTTTATACCAAATGCTGAATATAATGAAAAGTTGGTTCGTTTTACAGTGCTTTTAACCACGCCCCCTCCTTCCACTAGGCTGGGCGTGATGTCATAACAGGGACTCCAAGCTTTTACGGTCTATGCAACAAGCCTAGAGTTACGTTATATTGGAGTCCTAGCTAGCGAAAATGGTTAACTATTGTGCTTGTGCGGGATGTACGAATACATCAAAAACGGGGGAGAGGCTCCACAAGTTCCCTAAGGACAAACGGCTGATTCGTGCCTGTAAGTGTTCGCATAACTTACCCGAGGTAGAGCTTAGATCGGCCCAAAACATCAAGCAAGACCCTAACGTTACCCGAGCCCGCTGTGTCCGAGTGCGGCCCGACACATAAACTGTAATTAGAGCCCAAGCCCGGTTTAAACCCGGCTATTTTTGAATACGTGTGTCGTTATAACTGACGTGCTCAACTACTTTCTTATATTACTTTCTCTCGACCGCAACATTCATGTTTTGTCCCGCTCCCGCCCGCAAAAATACTTTTTTTCTGTACCTCCAAATACTTTCAAGTTAGCCTACGTGTTAGCCCACCATACACATCAGCATACATGCTCCTGATCAATTGTTTGTTGCATTAACACACAAACCACTGTTATAACATAAAAGCAAGCGGGCTACTGCGTGCATGGTTTGACATGACTGCGCGCAAAGTGCGATCCCATAATAATTCCTAAAGCTGACATCAGTTCACAGAGATCTCGCACATCTCTGTTATTATCAATGAAGCTTCCATAATATATAACGTTACACTATGTTTGTTATAATTAGAGGATTTGCCAGCATAGTCTGTTTTGAGCGGTGAGGGGAGTCCATCGTAAATGCTTCTGATTGGCCATTATTGCGTTCAAGAAATCAACACATATGTCTGTGATTGGCTACATCGCTCCTCGCTGCTGACATGTTAGAAATAGAAACTCTGCCTGTAAACCGTTTCTATTTTGTTTTAGATGTTCTTATTGATTTTCTGCAACAGATGAATAAAAATGTATTAGTTTTTACGTTTTATTCAGATATTTCTAGTTTGCGGGAGTCCCGCAAAATCGTTTTATTCTCCCTCAAACAGCACACACAGAGTGAGTGCATTACTGCCCGCAGCTCCCTGTTATGACATCATCACCCAGTTACGGTAAAAAACACGCTACCTTTGAAGAAACCCCAATAAATGCTATTTTAACGCATTTTAAGACAGACATTTTTAAATATATCCATATTGTGCACTTTAATGTACACATTAATCGGTTGTGGTGGTTAACCTGCAATTTACACTTTAAAAGTCGACTAGTCGGTTGCAAAATTTCAGTTAATGAAATTAGTCATTGCGCACATCCCTTATTCATTGTCGTGCATCATGACTGCACAACTGGCTTCAGGATGAGTGTGTGGGGACAATTAGTGTCCTAGAGCAGATCTGGCGTTCCACACTGTGACTGTGCCACAACTCATCTAGTCAGCCACCTCCCCCATAGCAGGTGTGTTCCTAATGCACAATAAATTTGTGGTTTGTGTGTGATGTATTCCTGCCTCCCATAAAGCAAGAGAGCTCTGTATGCAATATATTCTATAATGCATATATTCCTTTCAACAAAAAATATATAAATGATAAACAGCAGCATCTCAGAAAAAAAGAAAGCAGAAAAAAGTCAGCTAGAATCCAACAATCCAAAAATAATGTTTGTATATTTTATTTATATTTATATTATTATTATTTAAATAATATTTACTTAACAGAATACTATATTAATTAAGAAATATAATTATTAATAACAACAACAAAATGTTTATTATTATTCAATTAATAAATAAATCAATTAATTAAATACTTTTTGATTGCTGTTGAATGAAATAATATATGAATAGGCTATATACATACAGTTGTAATTGAAATTATTCAACCACCATTTCAAATCAGGTTTATTGGCCAAATCTACAGACTTTCAGCTGTTTGCAATGAACAAATTAAACAAAAGTAATTGAAATAGCTCAACACAACAGATATTTCAAATGGTGTCCCCAAATTCAATTGATATACAACTACACAACTAAATACAACTAAAATACTACTTTTAATGACTTCTGCAGTCTCAAAATTATTCAGCCCCCTGAATAGAATCCCTCACAACAGCACAAATCTGCAAAACAGGTGTTGTTTCAAGCACACCTGATGCAACTAATCAAGGGCTCTATTAGTTGTACCAGGTTTGCTTGAGCTAGAAGACATGAAATACCTCAACTGGCTTGGTTTGTTGAGTGCCACATTTGTCTGTGGTCAAAAGAATGTAAAGTCAAAAGATTGGTCCGAAAAGTTAGCTTAGTTTATTTTATTTTATTTCACATAGTTTGCAAGTTCAAAGTTAAAGGAACGGTGGTTACACTGTCTGGACAGGGCAGAAAAAGGAAGCTATCAACGGATGCAACCAGATTTCTGAGAAGGCAGGATTAAAAAAAAAATGGTGTGGTGGGGCTCTGTGATGCTCTGGGGCTGCTTTGCATCCTCTGGCATTGGAAACCTGCAGCGTGTGGAAAGCAAGATGGATTCATTGAAGTATCAGGAAATCCTAGGATAAAATGTCATGCCGACAGTGAGGAAGCTAAAGCTTGGGCATCCTTGGACCTTCCAACAGAACAATGATCCCAAGCATTCCTCAAATTCCACCAAGGCATGGTTGCAGAAGAAGTCCTGAAAGATTCTACAGTGGCCATCAGTCACCTGACTTGAACCCTATAGAAAATCTCAAGTGGGATTCGAAGGTGGTTGTAGCACACAAACCCAAGAATATTACTAAACTGGGCTAAGATTCCTCAGAAACGCTGTCAGAAGCTGGTGTTTGCTTATACAACCATTTACAGCAGGTCATAGCAGCAAAAGGGTGTTCTACTAAGTACTAAAGATGCTTGCCATAGATGGGTTGGATCATTTTGAGACTGCAGAAGTCATTAAAAGCTGCATTTGCAGTTGAATTTGGGGAAACCACTTGAAACAATTATTGTGTTGAGCTATTCCAATTACTTTTGTTTGAATTGGTCCTTGTAAACCTCTGAAAGTCTGTAAATATCACCAATAAACCTGATTTGCAATGGGGGTTGAATAATTTCGAACTGCATATATTAAAATATAGGAAAGGCAAAGCATGGCAAGTTTATTAATATAGCACATTTCATACACAATGGTAATTTAAAGTGCTTTACATAGAATAAATTAAAATAATCAAAAGAAGATTAATAATTAAAACAGTTCAGAATAAAAAAGAAAGTAAAATACAGTACAAACAGTCGGACGAACAGTGGCACAGTGATCATTCAGTAAATGCACAGCTAAACAGATGTGTTTTGAGTCTGGATTTAAATGTGACTACTGTAGGAGCACATCTGATCTCTTCTGGAAGCTGGTTCCAGCTGCGGCTGGCATAGTAGCTAAAAGTTGACTCTCCTTGCTTTGAGTGAACCTTTGGTATTTCTAGCTGATGAGATCCTAATGATCTGTTGGGTTTCAGTCAGCATATCTGCAATGTATTGAGCTCCTAGGCCATTGAATGATTTATATACCAGTAATAATACTTTAAAATCAATCCTAAATGTAACTGGGAGCCAGTGTAAAGACCTGAGGACTGGTGTGTATATATATACACACACACACACACACACACACACACACACACACACACACACACACACACAACACACACACACACACACACACACACACACTTCAAGTTGCACTATTAATTTGAAAATCCCTAAAAGGCATTATGACTTATGCTACGTTCACACCGGACGCGAATAGCGCGTCAAATTCGCGCCTATCGCGTCTAGTTATACGCTTGACCACTTTGAATCCATTCGCGCGTCAAGAGCGAAATTGACGCGCGTAAAAAAACAAAAGTTAAAGCGAAATTTACGCGCGTCACGCGCGTCAGATTCGAAACCCTTTGGCGGCCATGTTGATCGAGCATTCATCGAGAGTCACCGCTCTGTATTTGCTCTAAATACAGCATATATTCTGAATACGAGAGCAGAACGGCGGTGTAGGGGTAATCGTCGCCGTATTTGTGTCCACCAGACCCTTCAAAGGCGAACCCAGTGTGGCGAGTTTCACCATTTGCTCGCTCCAGGAGCTGCGCCTGGATGACGGCCGCTGTCAGCGGTACTTCCGCCTGTCCCGCGCCCAGCTTGATGACCTGTTGTCCCGCATCGGAGCGAGGATCACCCTCGCCCTCATCCACCTAATCTGTCATTTATATTTGTTTTGATGATAAATGGAGCCAGCATGCAAAAGTGATTAATCTGTCCTGTGATTTTTTTCTCTCTCTCTCACACATCACTGTCCAGACCCTATGGTCCAGATCGAACTTATATGTTGGTTGTCTTTACATTATAATAATGTTTCATATAATCTAGATATGGAATAAATAGCATTCAATATAAAATGAATATATCTAATAGGCCTATATTGAAATCAAGTTTTATGTGATAAAATTTGCTTTGTTGTGCATTAGAACCACTGTCATATTACAAAATAATTTATTGAAGCATCCAGATACTTAACCACGTGACAGCAGCAAGCAGCTAGGCTCCTGATTGGTTAACGCGGCGCGAATTGACGCAGAAGTTCAAATTTTTCAACTCGGGCGGCAGACGCGAATTCGCGTCAAACGCGTGAATGCACAAAATGCACCATACGCGCGTCACGCGCGTAAAGCCTTGTTTTATACTCGACGCGTCCGTACGAGCGCGAGTCTCCGCTGACTGCGCGCGCCCCTCTCCAAACGGACGAGGCGTTTATACTTGACGCGCTCGCCGTTGTGCTATTCTGTGAAACGACAGGGGGCGACTCGGAGTACTTCTCCTCTAAACCACCAGGAATCAGCAGTGAAGAAGTAGTTTGCCGTTTATTAGTAGTTTATTAATTGCTGATTCATAAAAGAGTAATAAATGCAGTAGGTTTATTGTAGCCTACTTTCACTGCATGTAAACTAAACAACTGAAGCCTTATTGAAGAGTGTTTAAACCTTAATTTCATCAGCAGGGCTTACTTCTGTTATTGTATGTTTATTTTGTAAATGTAACCATTACTTTAGACAAGTGCAAACTGGGTGCTTCATGCAAATGTGTTCCTATTCACAAAATGAGAGGCTTTTATGGTCGCCCATCAATGCAAATGTATCTGTGTATAGAAGGATCATAAAAATGCTGGTACAGACGTACCAGTTCGGCTAGATTCGGCTCGAAGTCGTTCATCTTCGGATGCGGCGCCGCGCGCGAAGTTACAAAAAGTGCCGTGCACACCGCCAGGCGAAATGGGGTCTTGCGCACCCAACGCGCACGACCGCCCACACCGCAATGACGTCATTTTTGCCGCGCGCGCTTCGCGCTCTTGCGGACGCGTCGAGTATAAACCAGGCTAAAGCCTTGTTTATACTCGACGCGTCCGCACGAGCGCGAGTCTCCGCTAACTGCGCGCGCCCCTCTCCAAACGGACGAGGCGTTTATACTTGACGCGCTCGCCGTTGTGCTATTCTGTGAAACGACAGGGGGCGACTCGGAGTAATTCTCCTCTAAACCACCAGGAATCAGCAGTGAAGAAGTAGTTTGCCGTTTATTAGTAGTTTATTAATTGCTGATTCATAAAAGAGTAATAAATGCAGTAGGTTTATTGTAGCCTACTTTCACTGCATGTAAACTAAACAACTGAAGCCTTATTGAAGAGTGTTTAAACCTTAATTTCATCAGCAGGGCTTACTTCTGTTATTGTATGCTTATTTTGTAAATGTAACCATTACTTTAGACAAGTGCAAACTGGGTGCTTAGTGCAAATGTGTTCCTATTCAGAAAATGAGAGGCTTTTATGGTCGCCCATCAATGCAAATGTATCTGTGTATAGAAGGATCATAAACATGCTGGTACAGACGTACCAGTTCGGCTAGATTCGGCTCGAAGTCGTTCATCTTCGGATGCGGCGCCGCGCGCGAAGTTACAAAAAGTGCCGTGCACACCGCCAGACGAAATGGGGTCTTGCGCACCCAACGCGCACGACCGCCCACACCGCAATGACGTCATTTTTGCCGCGCGCGCTTCGCGCTCTTGCGGACGCGTCGAGTATAAACCAGGCTTAACGCGCCAGACGCTCAATTCGCGCCATTCGCGCGAACTTGACGCGCGAATGAGGCGTATTCGCATCTACCGCGCCGCACTCTACGCCTCATTCGCGCCGCAGGAATTTTTTACGCGCGTAACGCGTCTTTGCATTGACTTAACATTGAAATCACTCGCGCCTGACGCGCTATTCGCGTCCGGTGTGAACGTAGCATTAGACAACATAAAAAAGCAACAAAAAATCAGGGAAACACTGCCCAGAGATCACTAAATATTAATAAAAATTAGGGTTGGAACAGTACACAGAAGTCACGGTTCGGTTCATACCTCGGTTAGGACATCACGGTTCGGTACGATTTCAGGACAATGGAGTGAAAAGCAAAACAAAAATGCAGAAGGCATTTTTATAAATGTCTTAAGCCTTGTAGTTTTTTAAATAAGTTTTATTTATAAAGGCATAGGGGTTGGATAAATTAAATGGGGTTGGATAAATATGTTTTGCTTTTAAAACTGTGTGTGTGTTGTGTTGTGTGTTGTGTGTTCACACCAAACGCGAATAGAGCAAAATTTATCTTTATTTACAGTTTAATTTATTTTTATACCGTGTATTCTCCGTGTAAATTCGTGCACCGAACCGTGACGCCCGTACCGTTTCGGTTCAATACGAATACATGTACCGTTCCACCCCTAATAAAAAAATAAGCTTTCATGAATAGCTATTGAGGTCAAATATGAAAAAGACTGATGCAGTCAGGTGGGACGTTACCTTTGATCTGTGTACCTCTCCGTCATCATCCTCCCCGCCGACACCCAGAACCTTGCGGGACTTGAGGCGACTCACAAGATCAGTCTGACTGTGCTTCTTCATAAGAGAGTGGTGGTGTGGAGGTCATGGCAGCAGAGGAAAGCAGGCACTTCAATGAGCTGTCAGAGGGACTAAGAAAATGATAACATCAGCAGGAGCACTTTCTCAGAGTTGTTTGTGCCTAGTATTCCAGTTATGGAAAAGAAATTCACAACTAGTAATATGTAGGGTTTGTGAAATTTAACAATAGCATGTCATTCTGTTTCACAACTGTGACTATAATCATAGCTATCAGTAAGGTTTTACACAGGCTAAACGAAACAAGACAGCAGTAGAAAAATACATACACATTGCATTGTGAGTCTACATGCTCCCCACACAGCTGCACACAAAGATTCAGAGGAAACTGTTTTAGCTGAATAGGGATGTACTTTAAACATTTTTAAAGATTGAAAAGCAAAGAAAGAGACATCAAGGTTATAACCACCAGACCCATATAAAATGTATGCGTGTAAAACTCCACAGATTTTCCTTCCGATCCCCTTCATTCACAAAATCCTACATATTCCCTGTCTCTTGAATGCTTGTTAAATACAATACCAATCAAAAGTTGGGGGTTGTTTGTTTAACCCTTATTTGATCCTTGGGGTCTATATGACCCCAATCGACTTTTCTGAAGTAAATAAACATGGTTCCCTTCATCTCAGTTGCATAAATTTTGTCACTTTTCCTACATTATCTATATATACACACACAAAAAAACTGGGATTGATTCGGTTGTTCTAAAGGTATGTAAAAAAAAAAGTCACACTTATGACCTTTGGGGTCAATATGACCCCACATTGAAATGAATGGGAAAATCGAAAAAAATTTGTTTTTTATTTTTCATTTGTAAAAAAAAAATCAATTAATCCAGAATAAATCTGAAAATTTCTATACCACAATGAAGTCCTGGTACTAGAGCACAAATGCAATGTGGAACGAACATGATCACTTGCACACACAGGTGCACACGCACATAAACACACACACCGGTGTGACTCAAATAGAAAGCATTTTTATAGATATTGGCAAATAAAATCAATAATTCCAGCATAAATCTGAAAATTCTCACACATAAATGAAGGCCTGGTACTAGATCACTAATACAATGTGGAATGAACATTATCACACACACATGTGCACTCACACAGACAAAGACACAAATACACACACAGATAGAGAGAGGTGTGACTGCAATAGAGAGCATTTTTATAGAAGTTGGGAAATAAAATTAATAATTTCTGCATAAATCTAAAAAAATTCACACACAAATGAAGGTATGGTATGAGAGCACAAATGCAATATGGAAAGAACATGACTACACACATATCACACACACACAGAGAGACACACAAACAAACAGGTGTGACTGCAAAAGAGAGCATTTTTATCGAAATTGGCAAAAAAAAAAATAATAATTCCAGCATGAATCTAAATATGTTCACACATAAATGAAGGCCTGGCATTGGAGCAAAAAAACAATGTGGAATGAGCATGATTACACACACACACATGCACGTGCGCGCACACAAACACACACAGACACACAGGTGTGTTTACTCTTCACTGTTCCTATCCGCCTAGTGTTATGTTTTTTGTTTATATTTACTTTTTAAAAATTAATTTCTTATTCTAAAGTTAATCATTTTATACATTTCGATTATGGAAATAATATGTAATTGCAATCAAGTATTTTCTTTTAGTGGCAACTTATGTGGCATTATTGCAAATTTATTTGGCATTACTGCAAATTTATAAAACATTATTGCAATAACAAGATACTTCAAAAGACCTCAAACAACAACAAAAATAATTCTAAACTTTGACAAAATACTGATATAATGTTTTTTAAATGTTTAAATATATATATTCATAACAAAAGCTGTTATAAGAGCAGTAAGTCACATCCAGAAAAATGAATGGATCTCTATGGGGCCTCTGCTGGAAGTATATGGTTATTACACTTTCTGGCTAAAAATATATTATCTACAAAAAGACATCTAACCAGCAGATGGCAGAATTATGCATCTAACACCTAGATCAATATCCAGAAACAACTCGTATTTAAATTTGATCATCATTAATGTGTTTTTTTCATAAAAATGTAATATTTCATATTTATGCTAATGCTGTAGTTGAGGAATTCTGCAGTAAATAGGTAAAAAAGTACTTCATATCCCCCAAAACACAGCATAAAAATATAGATGAGAAGTAAACGAAAAAAATGATATATAATTTGTATTATTAAAATTTATATTTTTTGTACAATAGCTCTATGCATCTTTGGGGTCATATAGACCCCAAATGCACTGAGTGTAAACAGGAAACTAAGAGCATTTGAGGGTTAAATATTTTATCTATGCTAACTAAGGCTGCACCAATTTGATCAAAAATCCACTAAAACTGAAATATTATTACAATATAGTATAATTGTTATCTGTTTTAATAGCCTATTAAAAATATTATTTATTCCTGTCATGGCAGTAGCTACGTTTACATGGACGGGACCCTAATAATCTGATTGTAATCGGACTACTAGCACAGTCAGAAACATCAATCAGAATGAATTGGCGAAATCTGATTAAAATTTAATCTGGATTGTAAGGGGTGGTATAAACCTTTTCTAATCCGATCAAGAGGACACGTATACACTTGATCGGATTAAAAAACGAAACTGGAAAGTACTGCGCATGTCCAATGATGCTGAAATGGCGCAATGACATATGACGCGAGGAACGAGCCTTTGTTGTTGTTGAATAAAATGTCATAAATGACTGTTGTGTCATTCTAATATTTTCCTTCCACTCATCGTCTTGGGCCCTGTCCCAATTGGCACACTTCATAAGCACTTTCGGGCTTGTGGACTTACAATGGCTGCTGTGTGCACCTGTCCGTTAAGTCGATGAATCCGTAGGGTGTCCTATTTGTCATTTTAGGATTCAGAAGGGTGCTCGCAAGCGTCCCCTTTGCGGTCGATATGTGCCCTCAATACACACTTTTGTTGGGCTCGCACTGAAGTGAGCTCCACAGCAGACTTCTTCCCGACAGTCAAAGCGGCGTTATGTCACAAAAGTGCTGACTCGTAGGAAGACCGCAAGTGTTTATGGTGCCATTTGGGACAGGGCCTTTGAAGTGGAGCAGAACAACGACCCACTAGTCTTTGTTTCAGACTTTCAACCACAGACGCCTTGTTTTTGGAGCGGGAAGGGAAGTTTTTACTGCTCAATAAATATAAGCAGCACGACACAAAGCTTCATGTGCTCATAGTCTCCTAATTTGGACCTGAAATAAGAAAATATTAAGTTTAAAACAAAGAAAAAATTTAGGAAAAATAGTAAGAGCAAACAGCGAGAAACTGTATATTCGTGCACTGTGCTCATGTGAAAAAATAAATTGTGATTTGAAGCTTGTGAAGTTGTGACACATAAATGCGAACATAAACCCAATCACTTTATTTAGCGTTCATGTAAACACTATGTTTGGATTTATAACGAAGTGTCCATGTAAATGTAGCTCGTGTCACTTCATTCTGATATGCTGATTTAATGCTCAAGCAACATTTCTTTTCTCATTTCTATTATCAATGTTGAAAACAGTTGTGCTGCTTAACATTTTTGTGAAAACTGTGATACATTTTTGGGATTCTTTGATGAATAGAAAGATCAAAAGAACAGCATTTATTTGAAATCGAAAAAAAATATATATAAATGTCTTTGCTGAGCCAATTTAATGTGTCCTGAATAAATAAACTCCATTTAACACGTAATTTTATCACAATTTTTTTTTTATATTCAAACAACGGCCAAAAATATTGGGTTATTTTTACAAGTAAACACAAAAGGAGACAGTGATGACCTTGTGACATGACTGCATGAATGTTTACTGTCAATGAGCTTTGAACAGCCTAAAGGAATGAAATGTTTAGGTGAGAAGAACAACACATAATGTCTCATCAGTAACAGGAAACGGTATTATGTGTATGTGTTGTTATGTTATTATCCTTCAGTGTGGATAATTTCGACATGAAATTACCTGACATGGCTCAGGGCACGGAACACACTTTGAAAGAGGTTCAAAGACAGCTAATTTCTGCTGCACAGAAGGGAACAGGACATGTTTCCCTGATATCTTGTGCAGACTGCTTATTGAACAACCCAAAGCCTGTCTAATCTAATTGATTAGCTTGGTGTTAATGAATAGAGCTTGATTCATGACAGCAGCTGCCTCATGTTGATTCTAGCTCTTTTGCTCTCAATCTAAAGAGGACAGAAAGCACAAAAGTAAGGCTGCTCAACTTATTGTGAGACACTAGATGCTGCTTACTGCTAAAAGATGAACTGAAGTTGCCGAAGGAGAGCAGCCCCAAAGAGTCTGTAGGGTTAGAACTGATTTTCTACTCCATTACTCAACTCATTCCCATTAGAAAACGGAGTAAGGCAGCTAATAAAAAAGAGAGAGAGATAAAAAGGCAGGCATCTGCCAAAATGGACCACAAATTTACTTTATGGAGGCATTTAACCAACAGCTGTCAGAACTAAATGGCTTGCTTCATTTTTTCTTTTTACAAAATAATAAAAACTAAATGCTAAAATCTAAACATTGTATTCATGCTCTAAAGAGATAGAAACCCTTTAAAATCCACTGACATCATGAAAGTTAAACAGGCTTTTAGCTTTAACTCTATAAGAACATTTATACTTGCACTTAAACAGCTCTAGTATAAGTCTGTTATGGTCTTTCACATAGAATTACAACTCTGCAATGTTCCTGGACAGTATGCAAATACTAAACAATAGAACATGGTGACAAAAAGCCATCAAGCAACACTCAAAAAGTAGTGAAGTATCAAATCATGTTCAGTGAGATACACATAAATGCAACCATATTAATTATTCATGTCCCGGTGCATGCTGGAAAAAATGCAGATGTGACTGAATCACAAGTATTTTTCAGTGTAGGCCTATATCGTGATAGCAAATCTGCATTATGATGCGACAATATTAAATAAACCCAAAAATAATAATCAAGTAACTCTTTTTTTTCTTTCTAAAAACAGTTTTTTTACAATGTCAAGACACCTTTATTTATATAGAGCTTTATACAATACAGATTGTTTCAAAGCAGCATTAGTGATAACAGGAAAATTATTCAATAATGCAAACAGTTAATTACGGATGCAAACAGTTCATTTCAGATGTACAGCTCTAAAAGAAAATCGTGTCATTGTTCTGCTGAAGTTAGTTCAATTCAATTCAATTCAATTCAATTCAATTCAAACTTTATTGTCATATGCACAGGAAACAGTCGTCACACAGTACAATGAAATTCTTCATCTGCGAATCCTCCCAGCAACATCAAACATCAATTTAAACACACATAAATAACAAGTGACTAGACATTAAAGGGACATAAATAAAGTGCAATAAATAAATAAAGTATGCAAAGGTAAGTTGTCAGTAGTTCACTTCCATGTCCCTCCGTCTCTGTGTGTGTGTGTGTGTGTGTGTGTGTGTGTGTGTGTGTGTGTGTGTGTGTGTGTGTGTGTGTGTGTGTGTGTGTGTGTGTGTGTGTGTGTGTGTGTGTGTGTGTGCATGCAAGGTGGGGGTGAATCATTTCACCTCTCAGGATCAGAGGGCGGTTTGCAGTGTTGAGGGAATGGGCAGTGGGTAGGTACCATTCACAAGCCTGATGGCCTGTGGGTAAAAGCTGTTTTTCAGTCTTGTTGTCCTTGCTTTCACACTTCTGTAGCGTCTTCCAGATGGTAGAAGTGTGAATATGTTATGCTGGGGGTGGCTACTGTCCTTGATGATGTTGTGGGCCCTCCTGTTGACTCTGATGTGGTAGATCTTCTCCAGCGTTGTTAACCCTCTGAGGTCTGAGGTGTTTTCTGGGTCCTGGAGGTGTTCTGAAATGCTCTGACATTTGTGCTTATTTCTGTTACTTGTGACATTTTCATGGCTAAAGTCTGATTACACTGTATTCAGCACAAACTCTGCTACAGTAATATGTCAGCAGCATGTATGTACAAGTTTTTAGTTTTGAGATAATGACGTTTATGCGTGGTTTGTGAAAAAACAAAAAAACATTTTCACTGAAATAAGGTCATTAAACCCATACTAATTATTTCTTCACAAGAATTTTGAAAATTGTATCATGTGGCCTAGAATATTTGCTTCAAAACTATGTGAAAATCATCGTGACTACTCATTCAGATAAGACAATATATTGACTTAAAATTTGTAAGACGTGTTTTGTGTAAGAAAGCTTTATGCGGAGGGGCGTTAACAACCCATTAGTATATAGTGTTTTCACACCTGAGAAAGACAAAGGCCCTCCCCTAATAGCCCTATAAGGTGCTATCAGGTGCTGTCATTGTGAGAAGCCTTGCACAAAGAAGGAGAGACTTAAAAAAGAATGGCTTTTAGATGGTTTGGATTTATTTACAACACAACCAAGTTATTTACAACACAATCAAAAAGATACACAACCAAAGACAAAAAAGCACATTAGTAAAACACACTGATCTAAAGACAGAGACTTGGACAGTCACACAGCTTTGTGCCATTCCTAAAACATATAGGTTACATACCTGTCATCTCCAAGGTGTTTGATTTTTCACCATGTTCATGTACAGAGACTCACGTGAATGTCAGCTGGACTCATCAGTGCTGGTCCCTGTAAAAACATTTTTTAGAAAACAAAAAAACAGCTGTGAACATGCTGATATTAGGAGAAACTATTTTAGATTTGTCTGGTTCAAATTATGAAATTTACTAAATACATACATATACTACATATATGAACTCCCAATATATGTTGTGCCTTGTAGTTGTAGGCATATGTAGGGCTGCATGAAATAATAACAATAGCCTGTAGCAGCTAGGCAGCCTATAAATCACTAAAAAGTTCAGTAACACTACATTAGAGAAAACTATATGGATTATCATGTTACTTAAAACGTTTCCATTCGTTACAACGTTATGAGATGAGATTGCTGGAGTAAAACCATAAAGCCTAATGATTGGTTTGTTTTGCTTTTCAAACCCACAGCGCGCGCGCGCGTGACTCAAACTCAGCGCATGCAAACATTTACTGAATGCGATCGAGCCGGACCAAACTATGAAACGTTATATTAAATAACGTTTCATAGTTTTTTGGTCCGGCTCGATCGCATATTCTTACATAATTATACATACCTTCGTGTGAGCAGATATCCACAAACACAATAAACACAAGTCTAAACATAATATTCACAATCATACGAGCCTTCTGTATCGTGCTGTTTAATTATCAAACATATGTTTTTATGTATATACATTTAGCATTAGGCTTCATGTTTTACTCCAATCACATTTCATAACGTACATTTTAGTCTGGCACCAGTTTAACTAGTAGCTACAAGTTTATGCAACAATAACATGCTGCTAACATGCTACTAACAAAGACATGTCTTACCTTATAAATCCTTCTTATAATCAAATTGTGTTCTTCTAACTCGTCTGATGTAAATCCAAGATAAACAGCACAGCACACGTGAAGAGCAGGACTGAAGACTGAAGTCGCGGATTATCTGTTTTGAGGTCGTTAACAGTTTGCGTTCCTCCACATGGCTCATTAGTATGCGAGCAGCTGTTGCGCGCGGGCGTGGTCACATTAACTTTAATTAGCTCAGGCTGGAGAAACTGTACGTCCTTGCTTTCATACGAATTACTTAAACAGAGAATATTTGTTTTTGATATGATTTACATCATTTAAAAATAGAGACTCAAAGTGTTGTAAAGACATATGTTTCATGTCACAGTGACAAGTATTAGCTGAGTTACAGGTCATGTTCTGTTGCGTTTCAGAATGAGCTTTACATTTAGAGAGACGGCAGAACGCGCATCATGTTCATTTTCTTTATTTTACGAAAAACACAACATTTTGTTTTTATTATGAGTGTACACAAATAAAAGAAGACATTTAACAGTTTTGAATGATGTATAACACTTACATGTAAGATCAAAATCAACAGAGTAATTTGAGTCTCTTTTGCACTGATGAGAAAAAAAGTGAGCAGATCACGGCCGCGTGACGGCCGACCCCAGAGGGTTAAGGCTGTTCCAGTGATGGTTTCACTGATGATTCAGTTATGTTGTAAAAATTATCAATTATTTATTGATGTGAACTATTGAAATGAACTATTTCATCCATAAAGCAATTCTGCAGAAAAATAGTGAAGTCACAAGATTGATCCTAAAAAGGACAGAATGCTCAAGCATACCTAAGCATACCACCAACAAAACTAAGCAAAGATTGTTCTTGCTCCGGCTTTAACTTCTTGATATTCGGCAGGCCCACAACGGACCGAATGGCTTCGCTCGCATCTTCCTCCGCTGCCATTACTGAACTACAACTCAAAATAACGCACGACATCAACGTCATCGTTCTCAGCCACTCCCTCTGTTCGCTGATTGGCCCGGTAAAAAATTGACCGGAGAAAACCAGCTCAGTTCAGTTCTCATCCAATAATGTCAGTGCCTTCAAATCAATAATACTGATGAATATTAAGGGTGTGTTCACGCTTGGCATGTTTGGTTTATAATGAAACCTGGTGTGATTGCTCTGTTAGTGAGGTTTATTTGAATAAGTGTGAATGAAACCTGAAACATCTGAAACCTGGTGCGCACCAAACAAACTCTAGTGCGGTTCGAATTAAATATGAGCGCAACAAGGACCAAAGACATGTAAACGAGCCAAAAACCAACGGGACATGATGACACAAGTTGCGATCCTAAAAAGGACAGAATGCTCAAGCATACCTGTTTTTTCTTGTCATAGTCGCGATGTTGCGCATCGCAGTTTGGTACAGACAACAGAACCGCGTCTCCTTGCAGCAGATATCGTTTGTGTGTGTGACAAAGGGATTCACGTTGCTGTTTTGACTCCTTTAAACATTTCATAAGCTCTTCTAGTTCTCAGCTGGTCAAAATGCCATCATATGTAGGCTACACACATATAATGTGCCCATTTAGACCAGCACACAGCATTGTTTTGGATGTTCGGTACTAAAAGCCGACCAATCAGGTTGTGAACGTATCCCTTTGTCTTTAGGTTCAGTATCTCTTTGGGTTCGCTGTTAAAATGCCAATGTGAACGCTAAGTGGACCAGGACTAAATTTTGAAAGAAGTGAACCAAACACATAGCCTGGTCCCACCAGACTCTCGTACATTTCATTTCATTTGTACATAGAGTCTGGCACTGCTCCATTGACCAGCGTTAACTTCCTTGTAGGCGGGTACTCTATTGAAGTCTAAAACTATTGGATCTGCCCAGAGTCACTCTGGATCTGCTATAATAACCAATCGCTAACGTTTGGTCACGACGTATGTCATATGTCAAATGTTTCCCGAACCCCGTGGGGAGGAGGGCCACAACATCATGGCCACCAACAAAACTAAGCAAAGATTGTTCTTGCTCCGGCTTTAACTTCTTGATATTCGGCAGGCCCACAACGGACCGAATGGCTGCCATTACTGAACTACAACTCAAAATAACGCACGACATCAACGTCATCGTTCTCAGCCACTCCCTCTGTTGGCTGATTGGCCCGGTAAAAAATTGACCAGAGAAAACCAAAGACTACAGCACAATCCCAGACGTAGTACTGAAAAAAAATGAAAATTGACGCCAGTATGGAGACGAGGCTAAATGGACATGCAGAAACCAATAATTTTCCAAAATATTGTCACAAATTAACACTGAGCTAGACACTATGCAGTATGCAGATTAATATCCGTTTCTCTACTGTCATCATGCATCATATTAACACACAAATTATGTCAATGAGTGACAAACAATATTTATTTGATATATTCTTAATTTCTATCAGTACTTTATACTGAATACATTACAATCCCAGCAGCACAGGAAAACCGAAATTACAACTATATTTCACCCCCTGTTTATTTGATATTATTTTGACATTTCGACCCAGATAATCTCAAAAACCCTCCAGGCTGTACAATACAGCACGAATATTAATGCAAAATGTAAACTGTCTTCTCCATCCGTTTTTATTCACAGTCTGCCATCCATGACAGCTCATTCAATTGTTCTTCAATCTCATTTCATTATCTTCACAACAAACAATAAGTTACTTTCTTCAGTTGCCTATAGTAACACAAAACTTTGTGCCTTTCATTTGATCATAAATATATTCAGGGATCATGCCTCTCTAATCATTAATCATCTATTTGAGGCTGGCAGTTATTAATTATGTGCCCTCTATTGAAATGTTAAGCATATCATTTCCTCGATGTCATTGTCTTTACGTTCAAAGAGGGTTTTAGGCGCACAGAGGGCAAACATTTGAATTCTCCATTAGCCGTGCGCTTACAATGTGTTGCTTAATCACGGCAGTTTGCCAACACATTTAAATAAGCTGACAACTGAAAAAAGTACTACGATGTTACATCAATCAAATAGCCAATTCATCATTTGTTTGAAAGATGACAGTATTTTGACTTGTTCCCTTGACTTGGGCCCACTAATCATCTGGGAAAGGGAATTTGTAAAATAATTGTCTATAACAGATCTGAATGAGGGAGCAATACACGCTCAAATGTATCCACAACAAACCATTTAATTATCTATTTTGCTGACAGAATCATTCAAGTTAAACAGGCTTTTGGCTTTAACTCTATAAGAACATTTATACTTTTACTTAAACGGATGATTTGTGTTTGGCAGGCGTTTGTTGCAACAGTGTGAACTAGGCTTTGCAATCACTGCAGGACATTTATCAGACAAGAAGATGCTGCAGGACATCACTGAATAACTCTCCATCTCAGCCCTCATCCTCCACTTCCCCCAGGACAATGTGCGGCTTTTTAACTTACTACCATTATCAAGAAGCCTTCTACCGCTTCCATTACTAGCCTCTCTGGAATACTTGAGAGCCCATCTGAACTAAAACCTGCCTACACATACAACGCTACTGCACAACTCAGCAACATTGTACTCTATATTACTGCATTAGCAAAGGCATTCTACTCAGCTATATGCTCAGACCAAATATACATTTATGTCCATTCTGTATATTTTGTTAGTATTTAAATGAATTTATATTTAACTTTCTGGAATTATCACAGAGATGCAGTCATTTAACTTTTAAAACGATTCAGTCTACTGCTTTAACGGTAAATATGAAATGATAATAAACATAAAATTCACATAAAACAAAACCTTCTGTAAAAAACAAAATAATTATTTGCCAAATAATTCAAATTCTGTCACATTTACTGAAACGATTATGTTGAAACGATACCAAACATGTGTGACTTAAGGCTGGGATACACTACACAACTTTTAAAATCTAAACAACAAAAGGTATCATACAATAGCCGACTTTGTAAATAATCACAGAGAAAAACTATACATCATACACTAAACCAATGAGGATCACACACTGACCTTTTAGGTCTTTTTGAACACAACAATCTCATGAAGAAACATGACTTGTTGAAAACAATATGTGTTCTAAACTCAGCTCAAAATATCAAACATTTTTGATATCCTGGATGGATTCATAGTCTGAAGCTACAAAAAACATTTGGCTGAAATCAACTTCAACTGGCCTACAATAACAAATTTCTCAACAAATTAACATGCACATCAATCTAGCAATTACAAAACATGTAGCTTTTTAGACCTGTTGCTCGGTAACCTTCTTGTGACAGAGCCTTCTTGACCCTAAACAAACAGTTTGGCAGTAATCTAGTCATTAACTGCTTCCTGCTGCTTAAGAAAACATTGCATCCATGCAAAGTATAAAGAGGTTTGCGAAAATAGCAGGGTTTGAATGTTATGAATGAATAAATGTTACCTTCATGACACAGACATTTCACAGCCCCAACAGCAGAGATGAACATCTTGATCTCATGTCTACACACCAGTCAAGCTTTCGCCATGACAACACACTCTCATACTCAGCAGAAAAGAAAGGTCAGTGCAGATCTGGGTGGGATTTATAGTCATGCATATTACATGAATTGGGATCTGACAGATTAAACATTTCATCCTAAGCACATATTTGGAGTGCAAAGGTTCCTTAAAATGAAACAAGTGCATCTAGAGCTCACAGAAAATGATGAGATGGAGGTGAAGTTGTTAAACATCTAATATATTATTAGTCAAAGCTTCAATGTACGTAGGTTCCATTTCAGTTGTCAAGAAAAGCAGTTTTATTACAATTAAGATGCAATGCCTTCAGTTGTCATATAAAAATGCAATTAGTCAACTAATGTCTTAAATGAATGACTAATATAGTAGACTAGAAAAATCGTTGGCCGGGGACAACACTGGATAGTAATTCTATGAATTCTACCTACTGGCAGCTGGCATGTGAGGGAAAGCTTGGAAAGTCCAAGAGCTGCTCTGAGTCACCTCAGTGAAAATAAAGTGATCGAGCAGTACAAACCTGGTGAAGTAAAACAGAGCTGACATAATGCTCATAATCCAAACTAAGAGGTGATTCATCAGCAGGAATAAACAATGAACACTTCAATTTTTCCACCAGAACACTTAAACAAAGAGCAAAAGAAAGGCTACTTCACATTGCTGTACAAAATTCATTTGGATCTCATAAGTTTATATTTACTACAAAAATAGAAAAATCATGTTGTAAATGTTCTACTTTGATTCTACATGTTAGTTCAAATCTTTACAAATGCAATTTTACTAAAACATCAACTAAAAATAAAATAATAATAATTGTATATTCTATACTATACCAATGATACTAAAATAACACTGGTGAGTATGAAGTAGAAAAATCCTTAATATTTATACCGATTTGAATACATTTAAAATACTTCACTTTACAATGTAATATGAAATAAAGTACATTTTCTGACCGATGCTATATGTCTACACAATAAGCGAGCAGTATGATGTGGCATAACCAAATTAGATTGTTCCCATTATAAATCAACAAAGCTGCCTGCAAGTCAGGCAAGTAGTGGATATTATTGTGGGGTAACAACAACAACAACATTCATAAAAAAACAACATCAAATATGTTAGAAATACAAAAGCTGTGAAATGAGATTAATGACCCATGCCATGATGAAAATATAATAACATTGAGTAATGTCTCATGATACTGGCAAAAACGCTGACCAAACCAGAATTTTCAGTTATCGCAGCAATTATTTGACCCACCCACATTCAATTTGTCCCACAGTCTTCCTACCTGATGGAGCAATAACAAACTTTAACGTTTGCTTACACTAACTTTTATGTCTGAATAAGAACACCAATTATTGGACAAAAAACGTTCTCACGTAATAACCTAGAATACTGCCTAACACTTGATGGTTGCTGTCAAATCTTCATCGTCGGTTATGAACCTGGGTTTGCTCTTTGATACCAATCTTTCATTTAAAAGTCACGTTTCTAGTATCTGTAAAACCGCATTTTTCCATCTTAAAAATATATCTAAATTACTTCATATGCTCTCAATGACAAATGCGGAACAATTAGTTAATTCGGTCATGACATCAAGGCTAGATTATAGTAATGCTGTAATGGGTGGTTGCCCTGCACGCTTAATAAACAAACTACAGCTGGTCCAAAACGCAGCAGCTAGAGTTCTTACCAGAACCAGGAAGTATGACCATATTAGCCCGGTTCTGTCAACACTGCATTGGCTGCCAAATAAACATTGTAGGCTATACATTTTAAAATAGTGCTGATTACTTACAAAGCGTTAAATGGTTTTACCTCCCAGTACTTGAGCGAGCTCTTAACGCATTATAGTCCTTCACGTCTATTGCAATCTCAAAATTCCGGCCAGTTGATAATTGATAATATTAAAATCGACTGCTGGCGGTAGATCCTTTTCCTATTTAGCACCAAAATTTTGGAACAATCTTCCTAACATTGTCCAGAGAAACACACTCTGTCAGTTCAAATCTAGACTAAAAACACATCTCTTTGACCTAGCATACACATAACACAATTATAAACTTCTATAATTCAATGTTAAGCTGCATAGATTAGGTCAGCAGGAACTGGGAACACTTCCCATCAATCCTGATGTACTCGTTAAATCATAAGAAGAATTTATCCCGAGGTTTACTGCAGTCTGCCGGATCCGAACCGTATTCGGATCTGATGAAGGACCTGCGACTGGACACGACGACAACGCAGTCCTAAAGTGTCAACTGGTCTCTCCCCTGTGAAGGCCTCCTTCCCTTCTCTTTAACTCTGCACAGATAAAAAACTGACAAAATATTTCCAGTTCACGTGGCTATGCGGAAGCGATAAATTATTCTGTATTATAAATTAAGGCCAAACAAGTAATTTGTTGAGGTCAATTTGTAAAGAAAGACTACACACATATATATTCAAACGCACATACCTATAGGCTAAAGACGTAATACGCATGTGCACGCGAAACGCGTTAAGGGTTTTCTGTTAGAACGGTGTCGTGTTAGCGGTTCCTAAGTTAATTACTAATGATCTTTGCAACGGAAGTGAATCTATCAAGACTAACTTACAATGACTTTATTCTGGAGCTGCTGTAAAGCCAAAACAATCTCTGTTACTTTGATTTCCTTTTATCACTGTGAAGCTGCTTTGAAACAATATTATTAAAAGAGCTACATAAATGAAGGTGACTTGACTTGACCAAGTTAACAAAAGAAACTGTTTAATCATTAAATTACAAGCCTGCTTCTCGATCAAACTTTGACAGCAACAAATCGGTATCAAACCAGTTTAAGTTTAACTATTTTTCAGTAGTGATTTTAAAACAAATAATCCTACCAAATTCAAAACGTCTGGGCTAAAGTCTCCAGGGCCAAAACTAGGTAAATGTCCTTCCAATGTTCCAAAAATTGTCCTAACAGTAATAATTTTGAACACAGCCAACAAGCAACTAATTATCATGCAATGATAATCTTGAAATGATTCTGTGTGAGCAGTTTGGTCCTTGTGGGAAAAGATATACACATTTGAAATGTATTTACTGTAGAAGAATGCTCAGCATTTAGCAAAATTTACCCCACATTTAGTCTATGGTTATAAAAAGAAATGAGTATAGCTAAATATTTAAATGCTCATCAAAGAGGTTCCTGACAAAGACCCCCAAATCTAATTAGGCTGGAGGATGAAAAGCCCTCTTTTCTGGTGTGCAGTCATCTGTGTCGGACAGTGAAAGGGTTGAGGATGATCTTTCCATGGCCATGTGGGGAAAAATCAATTTGGTTTATATGTAAAGGCTACAGATATTCTGCACTTTGTTTCACAAAGGACTGCTTTGAACCTGTTTTCATTTGGTTAAGTGGCATAGAGCTTCCCATGCCAAAAGAATCTTCATGTCTGGAGAATATGTGTGGAGGGTCAATTGGGTATTTATAGAAAGATACTTTATTGGTCTGAAGGGAAATGTATTAAGTCAAATGATTACCCTTCATAATATGTGACAGACATGCAATCAGCCTATATAGAGATACTTCACCGTGCTCATTTGGATGAAAACCCATCATCTGCCACTTCAGTCAAAATGATTTGCAAAAAACAGGAAGTAAAAAAAAAATCCTAATTCCTTGTGTGAATACTGTAAAAGCCTTTAATAAAAGTAAACACTGGCCAAATAAATGGAAACATTAAAAACTAAGCATCACATAAAAAACTCATTTATCATTAACCTTAATCCATCCGCCATCTGTACCTCTATTACTTTACAATACTGGCCATAACAAACCAGATATAAACAGATGATGCAACACATTTTTAGAACTTGTTCAATAAACAAGATGCGTTTCATCTGGACAAGCTTGGGTGCTTTTCCCTTTTTGTTTATACTTATTGTCTGTATATCTTCTTACCAAAAAGTATTAAAAGAAAGGTCACGTAGTGCCAGCCTCATAGCATAATTGCCTAAGTCATTTTGTGTTTTTTCTAGTTTTTCAAAGACATTGAAATATGACTTAGGCAATTATGCTATGAGGCTAACGATATAATGATTTGAAGTACAAGGGTTGAAAAAAAACTGTGCGAGGAATTCATGGATTGCGACAGACGAAGGCTTTTATGTGAGTGATGGGAGTGTTAGTCAGCCAGATGCAAAAAGCGACATGGCTAGGTGGGTTGGGTGGTTAATTGTGAAGAAGATAAGACTAAATGATTGTCTTTAAGTATCAATCTGATTTTGACAGCAACAGGAAGCTAAAAAGAGCCACTTTTCATTTGCAGCTTTGGACACATTTAATAACCCTGGAAAACTGCTCCATATTTCCTTCACCAGCAGCAACCTCAAAATCAAATGACAGACTGTTAGCATATAACACTGTAGTAGATAAAAAAAAACGAAAATGTGCTTTCTCTACTTTAATAGAAATACAGCCCTCACACTCCTTAACCTTATACCTACAAATTTACAATTTAAATCACCTGGCGATGGGAACAAATTTTCCTTCTGGCCCTTTTCTGGACTTGGGTTACTGATGATCGGCCATTTGACTACGCACAGAGCCATTACCTCAATCAGAGCTGTTAATGTTTCACTTCATGAAGCACAGCATGCATCTTCCTCAGTGACTCACATAAGTGCTTTTCTACAGCAAAAGGACACAATGTCTGAAGAGGCTTTCGGAAGCATTTCATCCAATACTGTCTATAGGGTCCTGATTTTATTGACCCATGATGTGACCAAAATTATGGCTGTAGGCAATTTAATGTGTTAACACTGAAATTAATTATAAGGAAATTAATTAACTAAAACAATTAGCACAATTAATCAGGCCCCTGACATGTATGCACAGTCCATAAAAAGGGATTTTCCACCAGAGCAATTCAAGCTTGAAGTACCAGCTTCGTGTTTTTGCATGTTTCATGTTACACATTGCATCATATTTAGACAAATATTAAATGAATACAATTTAGATTTTATGAAAAACTTAAAACGCTATGCAGTCAAATTATTTCCCTGATTATAAACATGCTGTTATTTGACAAATATTATATCAAAATATGAAACGAACACAAATGTAAACAACTTACTTCTAGTAAATTGAGATGAACGCAGAAGTCAAAATCCCACTCTCTGAACATATGGTCCAGCGTCTTCCGGTAAATACTCAGATACACATTCCAACATGCATCTACAGAGATCTAAAGAACAGAGAAAATTATTAATTAATGTGAAGCAGTTTAAAGAAGTCAGACAGAGCACAGGAGACTGGCCTAATTAAGAGTGTTTCCTGTTATGTACTTCCTTTCCATATGGTGAGAACCGTCACATTATGTGCCAATTTCATTTAGAAGCTATACTGTAAAACTGTTAAAGGTACTGAAATGGAAATCAAAAGCTATTTGCTATTTTATACACACACACACACACACACACACACACACACACACACACACACACACACACACACACACACACACATATAAATACAGTATATATATAAATTATATGTATATATCTACATTATATGTACACACACATCACTGTCTATTTAAACATAACTAAACAATTATTCCAAACCACTGCAAGCAAAATAAGACCTTGTGACCAACTGTTATGCCTACCCTTTAAAACACTGTCCCTAAACACTGATGCATTGAGTGCTTTAAATACGATTATGTGCTATTCTGAAAAACAGATAAGACTGTTGACACCGATTTCTGTTGTCATATACAAAAGTCTAAATGTAAGACTGGATTTAAATATTAGTCCACTGAAAAATGAGAACAAACAAATCGACAGCTGATTATAATTTAGCAAAGAGAAGGGGGTTTTAAAATAACAATAACATTACTGTCCATCCCAACAAACATCTTAAAAAAATTAAAGTAGTTCATGTTGAAAAAATTATAGCATAGCATGTCTGTAATCAAAATCAATTGCAAATCATAAAGTAATTCTGCCAGCATAACAGAAATATAAACATACTCAAACCTAAAAAACACAAAAATACATCAAACAAAAGGAGTGTAGGTTGACAGATTGTATTTGTACTTTATAAAAAGACAGCAAAACCACTAAAAGTATGCTATTGTTTATAGAAGATTTAAAAGGCAGATCAAGTATGTACATATAGCCTATCAGATGACGATTTTTTTTTTTTTTAGTAAAGATATGATATCTCTCGAAGGGGGAGTGGCAACTGCAAGTGTCTCTTCGATGTCTGGAACATTGTAAGCCTAGGCTACTTTCAAAATGAACTTAATAAATGTCAAAAAGTGACTTTAACAGAGCGGTCCTTATTCAGGAGTGTAGCTACTTGGCTTTTCAAAACAATTTAATTCCATCACCTACTTTACTCGTCATTAATATGACCATTTATTGTATTACAAATGCAAAATGTTCGCCCTGAAGACAGAAAAACTGTCCAAAGCCAGCACACAAGATGTATTATGACAGATACAACGGACGGAGCACGCCGAGTTTGGAAAAAAAAAGTTAATATATTCGCTAACTCAATGACAATTGAGATTGTCAATGACAATCAGTTGTTCTTTTTAGGCTAGAGCTAAAGCAGATAAACACTTTAAAATGGTAAATGTGTAGGCTAATTACAGTAAGTTGTTTTCACGGTTTTATTAATCGGACCAAACAGAGAGAATGTGACGAACACGCTCCCTGCTGCCTTCAAAAAGAAAATAGTCCTAAATAACACTTTTCCTCATTTTGAATAAAACCAACAGCAATCTATAATGCTTGAGTTTAATATAAAATAACAAAAATTGCAGCTAACATTTCATGAGACCAAGAAATGATTATCAATTTTACCTTATATTGCAGACAATCTGTTGTTTGCTGCCTTGAATGCAGGGCGCTCGCGTGCTACAGTTGTGACTACTGCAAAACCAACACAAGCCACACGCACTCAGTTACCGTAAGCAACAGAAGAGAATTCGCGCGCAGCACCGGGCAACTACCGTAATGAATATAGCTGACAAAACGTCATCGTTTTCTTCATCACTTAAAATTATAGCCTTGTGTCTAAGTCCTCACTGTTTTTGTCGATAAAGCAGTCATTGAGTGCCTTTGAGTGCCTTTGAGATTGATGACAAAACCTTCCTAAATATAAATGCTTAGCAAAAACGAATGTTGTTTATGTGTGTTATTCATGGACAGACACTCATAATAAATATTGTAGGCTACAGTTAGCAAAAAATGTATTGCAGTGACTTTAAGATTATAGCAAATAGCTTATATTTGCTGTTTCAATACTGAAAACATATTTTAGAGAATATTGTTTCTTGAAAAATGTCAAATTTTAGGCAAGAATGTTGAATTAGCTAGATGTATGTCCCTTCTGGAGGGGTGAATGCTTAAGGGGATTGTTCACCCAAAAAACCGAGAATTATGTTATATATTATTCCAAACCTGTATGCATTTCTTTCTTCTGTAGTGAATGACACATGAGGGTGAGTAAAGTGATGACAGAATTTTCATTTTGGGGTGAATTATCCCTTAAAGCTGTTTTTTGGAACCTGGGTTTATGGTCTTACATGATTCATGTTAGTCATGTTCACTGTTTTACCCCAGATCAACCAAAAAATCATGATATTGGGATTTTAACTTGCGTAATTTATTAAAACGTCCCAGTTAATGAGATATAGCCCATATGACCTGACAGAATGTTCCTTGTTATTAAAGACAAAAAATGACGCCAGCCAATTTAGTATAATCTGGTGAACATGCTGTCCTCAGCATTAAATTGCAAGAATATTGGTTGGGTTATGCATTTTATTGTGAGTATCTGTCTTATTATGAAGGTATTCAAGGCAGACTGTATGAGCTAAATGAATCACTGGAAATGTCTCATTGCAGAATCTATTTTCTGGCCCTAGAAGCATTCTACAAGGAATAAAAAGACAAATCAACCCCTCAGGTTAAACAAGGTGTCTGTAAAGACATTTTAATGGATGATTTAATTAATAAAGTCATAATGCCCCATAGATGCAGATAAGGTTGGGCGTGCTTTAAATGGATTACTTGTTTGTTCTTGCTATTTTTATATATTAAACTTAGTGCAAAAAAAATCATTTTAAATGAAATATAGGCCTACTGGAAGGCAGGTGCTTCATGAAATCATTACAAAAATCTATCATTACACACACAAAAAAAGGGTGGAAAATTTTCTAAACCCAGACAGGCTATGACCTGATAGCTGTCCTCACATACCTAATCAATTCTTGACAACGTGTGTGGGGGGGGGGGGGGGGTGCATTGGGTATATGAGCTATAAAACCAAGCGCAATAACCCGTTTTGATTTTA
Organism: Chrosomus eos; assembly: GCA_036326025.1. Lineage (NCBI taxonomy): Eukaryota > Metazoa > Chordata > Actinopteri > Cypriniformes > Leuciscidae > Chrosomus > Chrosomus eos. The sequence continues at coordinate 18,666,344 of CM070818.1, read as the reverse complement.
CAGCAGAGCCCAAAAATGGCGTTGAACTGGAGGCGATCATATTCTCACATAAGATTACTTGCATCCTCAGTCGATTCCTGTCACAGCTAATATATCCAGCACCCCAGTCAAAGTCCATTTCATATTACTGAATGTTAGGTCCTCCATCTATTCCTCAAATCTTTTTGGAAATTTTTATCTGAAAATGTATCTGTCTTTATCTATCTATTTTCAGTGTGCCCTTGTTCTGAACAGCATAAAAGACTACATTGCTCTTACACAAGATCACAAACGCAATTTCATTTTAGTTAAGCAGGCTATGTCTTGGATCACATCACATGCACCTCTGATAAAAGGCTCTAAACAGAACAGCTTTGGCTGCGCTCCTGATTACCTCTGACCCTCATCAAATGCAGTCTGTAACCATGTGCAATCAGTCTTATGCATTAGATCGTGCCTGGCCTACTTACTCTCAGGAAAGAGGAATAACTCATTGATGACATGTGAATATGTCTGAACACACGTTTCATCTGTTTCAGAAAATATACAATACTAACAAAAGTAACATCACTGAATGTGTTATGACCTCAGTTAAATTCTAGCCATGTAATAGAGTGGAGTCCCAAAGAGGAAAATGCTCAGCCACTCCCCTGCTTCCCATGACACTTCTAATGGATCGTGATGACGACTTGAGATGTAAAAGTGATCAGAAGAGAAGAAACATCCTGCCACAGAAGGGGAAAGAGAACCACAGTTTATAAAACAGGTTGTTAAATTGCAAAGCATAAGTGGATAAGATAGCAAAGAAGAGAGCAAAGAAGAAATGGACAAGAAAAAGGAAACAAATACAATTAAATACAGCAGTAACAATACTTTAGAGTATTTAGCTGTGGTTTGATTTTCTCTGCTTTGTCTCATTTTGTTTTGAATGGTATATTCTGTAAATTTTCCATAAAATAAAAAATTGCAAAATTCAAGTCTTCCATTTATCATTCATTAAAACCTTGTTTAGATTGAGAATGTGAGAAATATTTACTTTCTATTCAATCTATTTTTTCTATATGAGAAGTTTCATGGACATCACACAGACAAAAAGTTACAATAAAAAAAAACAGTAATAGTTGTCAGTCAGGCAATTTTTGAACCACAATCTGGCCCACTTAAAACAAGAAACCTTCCTCCAGAACAGCATGAACATGTTGAAAGTACACTTTAGACCTCAGGAAAAAAAAACTGCTACATGGCTTGTGAAAAAGGATTATTGCAACATCGAAGCAAAAGAGTGAGTCACAAAGGCTATAACTGTATAACCCATTTTGTTACATTACCATTTTATATTCTAATTTATAGATGGAACCATACAGGATGGTATCTATACACAGAATACAGGATACCATCCACAGGACGGTATTGATCAAAAGTGAATTTATATTGGCTTTGGTTATGTGACTTTCCTGTACTTGTCCACAATTGATTGGGTTCAGTTTAATGTATTTAAGTGCAGTGGACATAAGAAACCAAAGGCATCACATGGCCACAGAAGATGGGGGGAGATTGTTGGGAGATGGGACAGCAGAGGATCTGTCTCAATCAGAGACTGAATATTTGAATATTTGTTTTCATTTATTGTTGCTGCTACGTATTGTCCATTGGGCTGTTTTATCTCCCCTTCAATGTATTTGAATAAACAGATCTTATTTTACCACATATGTGGCCAAAATGCATGGTGCTCCATCTTTTTTTCCATATCAACACTCATGCAGACAAAAAAAAGATCCCCTATCTGAGGGATGTGAAATGGGATATATGAAGTGTAAAGAAAAAAAACTGCAAGATCCAAAAGGCTGAAGTTTTGTCTTATGGGTTGTTGTGATAAATTCACACAATGAAGGGCAAAATCCTGCTCAGAGAGGAGAGAGAGAGAGAGAGAGAGAGAGAGAGGAGAGAGAGAGAGAGAGAGAGAGAGAGAGAGAGAGAGAGAGAGAGAGAGAGAGAGAGAGAGAGGAGCAAAAGAAAATGGTCCACTTTATATTACAATCCAGACTCCAGAGGGAAAGTGTACTCCAGCTGAGGTATAAAATTACCTCTATTGAGTGTGTTGAGACTTTCGGATCCGAGACAAAGAAGGGAATCTTATTTCTAACTCTTATTTATATAACCCCTATTAAACGCAAGTATTCTATCAGAGATGCATACAAACATAATAACACATTGTCAATGAGTATCTTTTGTCTCAGATGTCACTATCACCAAACCACCACATGAATTACTCGATCATTTTCTGAAAGAAATTTTGTAATAAAAAAACAAAACATTTGGGACTAACTGTTACTCCCTAAAGATATACGTAATTCAGACAGAATCTTGCCATTTTGGCTTTAATGCGGACAGGCTATTGACAGCTAATTGATTCTGTCTGGTCAATTCTAACAACAATGTCACTGAATACACATATAACAAGATTTCAAATCGATAAAGCCTAACTGTAGAAAAAAATGTAGAAAAAAATGTTCAATAACAAAATAGCTCCACCAAGTGGACATTACTGATCCTTTTTTATTTGTGAAGACATGCCTCAGCCATAACTGTATGATGCTGTATTGTTGACCTGATAGCCAGATAATTTTGATAAAATTTGATTTTAAAAAAATACAATAAAGTCTCCAAAAGTCATATAACAAATGGACACATTTAAATGGACTCCAAATAATAAACCCAGTAAAAACGGTAAAGTTACCTGAAAATCTCACAGCTTTTATCGACTCGTGTTTGCGATGTGGTGGAATTATTAATAACTTGTTGTATGAGGCTTTTACCTGTGCGAAATTCGTGTAATGTGCTCATAAATTTAACATGATGTGTGTGTGGCTGAGCAGGGGGGAGTCAGTGAGCTGATTATTAGCTAACGTGTTGATTTCGGGTTAGCATTAGCAGGCTATACACTAGCTCGCATGCTAATGGTGCATTCAAGTCTTGTCGGAAAGATCGTATTTACGTAGTAGCCATCAAAAACGTCATAAATACGAGTGGAGAAGCTTAAAAGAGTTTACGAGTTGGGGGCGTGTTCGCAAATTGTCTGCACAAAATATAATAGTATTGAAATATAAAAAATATAATATATATCTATAAAGTTTACAGTGTCAATGTCAATGTATTAAACACATTTAAAAAATCAATGCATCACACCTGATGCACATTCATTGTTCTTAACTTTCTAGAAGTACAGTATAAAAACCTTGATGTATTTTTGTGTAGTAAATTAAGAGAAGGGAATTCCCAACAATTCATCAAACTCATAAAATATGAACTTCACAGAAGGACTTGAACGTTCTTGTCAGCAAGTTTCAAATCAACGTATTAAAATCTGATGTAGAATTTAATCCAAATCTAAAATATGTGCCTAATATTACAGCAAGTAATAAAATCAATGAATATTTCCGTTTTAAAAATTATTTGTGTCAAAAGGCCATTCTTCCTGGGGTTCATCAATTTCTAACTGGGTGTTGTTTTGATAAAAAATGTAATTGGTAAACCCATAATAGACCTCATTCCCTCTAAATGTTGATGCCAGATCCAGATATATAGTATAAGATAAACAGAAAAAAATCACTTCCTCTAATACTACATCTACATGGGGTTTAGCTGATCTGCTGCCATTTGTCCTAGTTGCTAGCGAAACTTTGGCCAAAAACTTTTTGGGACTTTGGTTTGGCCCAGTTAACCCCTGCTGGTAGATGCCGTAACCAAACCGACTGGCTGAATAAACTTTTTAGTGAAGGCCATTTAAATGTAGCCATGTATTCTGATTAAATTATTTGACTATGAAATGCAAAACAAATAAAAAATGATGTACACTGCATGGTATTGTTTAAATAATTTGCTATATGATATTCGTTATTTAACATGGGACGAGTCCTTCAATACACCTCTGCTTTAATAGGAAAGCAAACTGCGATCATCAAGTAATTTTATGGGGTTTTTAATAATCAGCAAAACATGCAGGAACCACATGATTTCCCCCTGTCATTACAATGAATAAATACAAAAGAAGATTTTAATATCTTAATCTTCTGGCCAGTAATCTAATTAACCTTACAATATGTAATATAATATGTAAAACACATAGGCAAGCACCATTTTTAATGAATTTCTTAAAAAAGGATTAATTCACATTTCATTTAAAAATTCTGATACTGCAGTAGAAGGTCTTCACTGTGTTCCTTGGCAGTCTGAAAGGGAAAAGATAGCAAACGTAAACAAAACAGAAATACAAGATCACAAAACAACAACCTGAATTAAATTTACCAATAACGTTTTCAAAAAAGATGACTATGAATGTGACTTTCTTCATAGACTGTATCACAAGCAGAATAATCCAAATGTAATGTCAAATACATTCTACTGCAATTTATGGAATGTAAGTGTTCTCTAAATGGTAACAAGGCATCTTCAAAGTGACAATAGCACCACCTACACTTACTAAGATGGTGTTGTTCATTGCCTTCAAGCGGTTCCAGAGGTCTCGGAGACTTTTATCTCTTCCTCTAACTCATCCACGCCTGCCTGAGTCATGAGATCAGAGATGTTCTTCTCCAGGTCATCGATTCGCGTACTCATCTCATCAAGTATTAGAATTAAGACAAAATCGTTTTTGAATAACCCATCATCTCATAATTAAGCTAGGAAGCATGAATCAGATTTTAACTGAACAAAACAAAACATAGTTAGTGTATTCCACTCAATTGAGCTACAAATATGTCTGAGCAATTATTATATGCAAAAGGATATTTCGCCCAATGATCTGGTCTGACATGGTCTGGAATTTGTCCTGCATCTGCTGCAGCAATGTCTGTACCTGAATTGAATAAAAGAAAAATGTTAAAGTAAAAACGAAACAAGCAATCAGAATAAACTTGAGCAGTTTCACTTAAATTGTGAATGAACGACTAGCATAAAAGAAATATCTAGAATCGTGTGGGTTTTGCGTGGGCTTCCCACACAGGAGTAAAAACAGCAGTTTAAGGGCATGCTCTCCGCCCACGCGTGGAACTGAAACCATAGTAACAAGGGAAACCTCTCAACATCATCGTGTAACTGTAATCACAAGATACCTGACATTGAAATAAAGAAAGCTCTCGTCTCATAACCGTCCTGAAAATAAATTATATCTACATTCTTATTTAACTTTCTAATTTAAAGAAAACATTTCCTTTAGGAACTGTGAGTGATCACAGAGTGATCTGTCAGTATGAGTTTAAGACACATATCCATTAATGAAGTCAGGACAAATCACAACACTTAACCCTTCTCAATATTATACACTAATTAAACTAACGTAAACTGTTATACGTTGGCTAGTGCAGTGCGCGTGACTAAATAATATAGGCGGCTGTAAAAGTGCAAGACCCAGCATTGTAGCTCGGTGAAAATCAAACACTCACCACAACAGTCAGGTCCTGCGATGTTTTAAGGTCCTTCTCGGACATTATCTTCTTCAACAATTATACGTGCCTTTGCGTGTGATCAAGAGCCCTGGGCAGTTCAGCACTGTCTATGTGAAGCATTCGAGGTGGAAACTGTCGTGGAAGCAATAGCTGATTTCGTTGTTAAGGGGTTTGGTCAGTGAACTAAAATCAATAGAGCGGTTTATGCAATTGTAGCTGCTATCATTTTATTTCCTACAGAGGGCGCTAGGTGGCTCAGAAAGTCAGAAATAACAATTTTGCAGCAAAAACAAAGATTAAAAAGAATATTATGTCACATAAATCTGAGCAGCTGAAATTAATAGAGATCAGTGCTGGCTATATAGTTAAAAATAACTTAATAAAACCTTGATTTTCAGTTTTTATTATATTTTAAAGTAGATTTAATTAATACATTTTTTTTTCGACAAAAAATGACAGTACTCATAAAAGAGTATGCTAAATGTACACAGATGACCTACTTCTTTCGGCAAGATTTTGAAGTGTGCATACGATGGACACTTTACTATCCCATGAGGCCACGGGAGAGGATTCATGAATGGCAGTGAAGCAGTGAAGCGACAAAACTGGAGAACTGACGCTGGTAGGTCACATGACAATGACAATTATGGCAAATGTAGCACGAACAGATTACATACACAACACACACACAACCATATATATATATTTATATATAAACAAAGTCGGTCGTGAAGTTATTACTTATTCAAAACGAGTACTCGAGGAGACACAGTCACTTTTGCGTTATCTCGCAAATGTTTGCGTTACCCCCAAAAACGTTGCATTCATTTGAAAAACCTTTTGAGCTCTTTGCGAGCGAATAAAAAGTTTTCTCTGCGGAATGCAAAAGTTTTCACAAGGGAACGCTAAAGTTTCTCTGGGGCACTCAAAACATTTGAAAGAGAATGCAAAAGCATTGACAGATGTTTTTTTTCCTCCATTTCATATTTTTTCCTTTACCATGTCCCCTTAGGGGCTCCATAACTTTTCAATAAATTAAGAAGAATTTTTATTTATGATTATTAGAATTGTCACTCTTTCCATTCTTAAATTTAATGGCTCCACAATTATAGCATTTGATACTTTTTATGCTATTTAAAACTTTTTATGCTATTTAAGACTTTTTATGGCATATTAAGTTTTAATATTTTGTTACCGATATGCCAGCGGTCACGTACTAGCTATTTCCTAGATTTAAATAATTTTATTTACCATGCAGTGACCGCCATTTAAACAACAGTAGAAGAAAACGTGTCTCCTGTGAACCAATGGTTTTTTAAGCCCCCTAGCGCCCCCTTTCCATGTAAATTGGTTACTTCATAGCAAACAGCTTCTTAGCCATTCCTCTGGATTAAGTTTAATGGTATAAAACGTCATTGGCAACCGACAAGAACAGGAAAGTAAAGCCTGTCTATCCGATCTGTCTACTGATCTTACTTATTGATTGAAATGTCCACATATCTGCATAGAAGGATGATAGTTTAGAAATGTATCGCTATTAATTTAATCGTAAACAATGCAAGCACAAACCATAAGATTTGCAACAGATATACTCAATTTCCCACGAATATAGCGACTGGCGCAATGATTCATGGGTATTACTGTTTATTTGTCATTGCATTCAGTGCAGTCTGTCGGAAAATCTCATTGGTTGAACTACATTTCCCATTAACACTTAGATGGCAAATTTTACATCGCAACGGCAATTTCACCGCAAGGGGTTTCTTGAGTCAGTTGACAATATCGTCGACTTCGGTGAGGCGCGCCGGAGGCGACACGCACACGTATTTTTTTGGGAACTCTGGTCGTTTTCCCCCTTCGTCAAAAGGGATAATAGCCCGAACGCAGAGTTCATATTACTAACATTCTTTTGCAAAAAAAAAATGCTGGATCCTTGGTTTTATTATTGGTTCTTTTTCACTTGGTGGTCCGTTAGGTAATAGAAGCTTGATTATTTTTTCAACGCTACTTGCTGACCAAAATTAAGTTAATTAATCCTTCCAGGGACTCAAGATCCAGCGATATTCCATTGGATCCGTTTTTAAAACGTAGTAAAATCGTCGTACAAGCCATTCTAATGCCCAGCTAACCAGACTATAGCTGGTCAGCCGGGGCTTGCTGCGCCCAAGCCGGGCGAAGATTGACGCTGCTCGGTGTCATCCAACTGAAGAGGATCGAGTTTATTAGGCGACAATGCTTGAAATAATGTCCGAGCACCAAGGTAAGGAAAAATCTTGACTTTGATTTTAAATATTTAAACTTTAACCATGTTGTGATAAACAACACCCACCAACGATCAGTTTTAGCAGAGTCAGCTAGCAGCTTTAGCAGTTAGCAGCTTTAATACTGCAGTCATTTAACATAACTTACTCTTTAGTTTGTAAGTCTGATTTCTACTTGTAACTTAAGCTTGAATCATTGCCAGTCACTTTCTAGGGTATGATCGTGGTAATGTAGTAGTGGACATTTTACTTGCGCTGACGAGCTGGTTCATACAGGGATTGGCCAAGTTGCTATCTTGTGCATTGGAGTGAAATTAGTCGAGTTGATTGTTGCTAGTCGTTAAGCAGTTAGTCGTATGGTTCAAAAGCATTCCTGATGTCCAACCATTGCTTTCTGTTTAAATTATTTAATGTGCACGTTTCCAAAACCGCAGTTACGCATCTTTGCGCATTTTGTCTTCGCCAAGTAACGTTAACAGTTAAACCAGCTCTGTTTTTAAAGTAGTTGCTGCTGTTGATCATTTTTAACCCGATGGCAGTTGAATGGCTTTTGTTTAATACACAGTTCGGCGTTTCTCTGATATATTTACACCATTTAAGACAAAAACGTTGTCTTTTTAATACAGGTCACTGCATTGTGCTTAGCGTTGTAGCATTTCGCTGCTTGACTGTAACCCATTGTTTTGCCGCGGTAAATGTATTGTCGATGGTGTCTGATCTCCTCGTAGCACTTATTGATTCGGTTGTTGTAAATACTCCATAATCAACCATATGATTTGATTAGAGTTTCCAAACCAGTGAAGTTGTCTTGGCTTGTTTCGACGTCGAGAATTAAGGCTTAAGCCGCATGCTGCTGCGTCCTTGTTCGTTTATCACCGGTTTAGCTTACTGTGTATGTCGCTAAATTGGTCTAGTTTTCTCCAGAGTTTAAGTCCCTCAAATCGTGTGGATGTTTGGATGTAAAATGGTGCTTTGAGCACTTGAATTGTACGCCTCGATCAACAGGGTGTCGCGAGGAATAGCACAGTTAGCCAGTTAGCTTACCGTCGAAAACGCACTTTTTACTAGGTTTGTACCACTGAAAACGGCACAAATCGACTCCGTGCAACGTTCTTTCGGTCAAACCGGTTGTTTAGCCACGAATTAATGTTAGTCTTTCCCTTTCTTTTTGCTACATAGATTCATTACTGAAGTGCAAAGCAGAGACTCTGGTAAGTCGAACAAGGAAATAAAAAATTTCACCCTACAGATGGTAGTGCTTGTCCCAATGCTAATGATTGATGTTCATGTCCAGCCATCAGAGAGAAGAAAGAGGACAGTGGAGGACTTCAACAAGTTTTGCAGTTTTGTTCTTGCATATGCAGGTTACATCCCTTCTCCAAAGGAGGTAAGAATGGAGCATTGTTTCACATTTATGTGTGGTTTTATGTATTGAAGCCCTTGTAAAATTAATGTTCCCCGAAGACCTCCAAGTGCTGCAAAATTTTGACATCCATTTCAGGGCATGGAGTCTGTATACTAATGTGCTAGGTAGTGTTGCACCTGCCATTCATAAGTCTCTCAGGTAAAACAAGAGCTTGTTGGCACAATTCAGTAAATCTGTTATTTAATTCCAATTGTTACTACTGGTCTAAGGCTTCTGTAAATGTTTAGTTTGTACGTAGAGTTCCTTCAACTAAGTTTATTGATGCAGTGCAAAAATATTTTTTCAGTTGTCAAAACTAGGCTCAGTTGTAACTTGTGCACAGTTGGTGCAACCAGCCCCTTCATTGGTAGAGGTCAACCTATACTTGATTTTTCAGATGATAACTAACTTAAATAACTAAATCTAGCAGTTAACTGATTAATTGGCTGATAGTTTAAGTCAGGAGTTTAAAAAAAAGTGCTGGAATTTTTATGAAATTAACGATGATGACCTGCAGATTATAACAGTGATAACCTGCAGATTTACCGAGTGCAGTCCAGGGGTGTCCTGCTCCAGGAAGGCCACAGTCCTGCAGAATTTGGCTCCATCCCTAATTAAACACATCTGCACCAAGGTAATTAAGGTCTTCAGGATTACTAGAATCTTCTGGGCAGGTGTTTTGGGACAAGTTGAAGCTAAACTCTGCAGGGTGTTGGCCCCCCAGGATCAGGATTGGACACTCCTGGTTTAACCCGTACTATCAATGTACATTTTCCTTTTAATGTCCTCTTGAACTTTTGACTGGTCTTTTGAACCTGTATTTCTAGATGTCAGTGATGGCTTTGGGGTTTTAATACCAAATATCATCCGATCCATCCAGATTGAGATTTGTGTGCCTGTTTCTGTCGACAGGAAAGGCCATGGTCGGCAGCATCCTCCAGTTCTCCAAATAACTCTGGTGCTTCAGGAGAAGGCAGTGTTTTAGGTGGAGCGAGTTCTAACATGGCTCCCAGCTGGAGTCACGGCACTTCGGACTTGCACACCATCCACACCTTCGTTCGCAAGGCTCGTGCCAATAAGAGCAACAAGAGTATGCGGCGGCTCTCATCTGACAGTCCCCTGATGGACAAAATGCGTTTAAAAGACTCTTTCTATGAGGACCAAGTCGCCAGCAAAGCCGAACGCAAAAAGGACAAGAAGCTGAAGCGTCTTTCTCTAGGTTCAGGCGCTGGCAGTAGCAGTGGTGGCGAGAAACGTGCAAGGATCAAGCGCAGTAAAAACCCCAAACAGTCCAAAGCCCTTAAGAAGCTTAAGAGCTCGGCCCACAGCGAGTCAGACTCTGAGAATGGTCTCGGCCATGGAGAGGAGCATTCGGACCCGGGAGCAATGACTGAGCGCAGACTACAGGCACAGGTGAAAGAGGAGAAGGAGGAGGCCACCCAAGAGGCAGACATGAGCTCCAGTGAAGGAGAGACTTGGATAGCGGATGAAGACATAATGGTGGAGTCAGGTTAGTTTATTAGGGACGGATGAAGATTTAGATCAATTGTTTGTGTATGTGTGTATATACTAATATATATATATTAGTATATACACACACATATCATTTATTTTTTTATGTGTAGGACTTAGTTTTTCTTTTGGTTTTTATATATATATTTTATTTATTTTATTTATCTTTTCCTTACAGGGGACGATTCGTGGGATTTAATCACCTGTTACTGCGGTAAACCCTTTGCAGGACGCCCCATGATTGAATGTAGTCAGTGCAGCGTGTGGGTGCACCTCTCTTGCGCCAAAATTAAGAAGTCTAATGTGCCTGACATATTTAATTGCCACAAATGCAGAGACACTCGGCGGTCAAGTCAGAAAAAAGACACTTAGATGAGGGTGTTCATTCCCTCCAAGCTCTGAATGTTCCCGGTTCTCCAGTTTTTTTGTACCCGACACCATTTTCAGTTAAAAAAAAAAAAAAAAAATCTTTTTTTTTTTTTCTACTTTCTTTGCATTTCTAGTTTTGGTAACTAGTTACTCATTACGTTTTGCAGTCAGAGGTCTCAAATACAGATGGAGAAATGGTGTTTGAATTAATCTTTTACCTCCTGAGTTGGATATTAGACCATGAGTAGAGTGAATTCTGTTTGGCTTAAATGTGACGGCTCGTTTATAAACTATCCTTTTGTCACATCAAATTGACATTTGAAATGATTGGCTTGCATATTGGTTAATTGGTACTATTTTCCTTTGTGGGAAAAGTTAGAGGGCACCGTTTCCACCCTACAGTTTCCACAAATGTATACTATATTGGTTGTATTGATACTACAATTTAAAAGAGTCTGCTTAAAATAAAATAAAACTCTACAAATTACAGGAAAATGTTGTCATGAATTTGCCAAAGATATGATATGAGAGATTGTTAGAAAATTCATTATTTCTTAGTGAACTGTCCAGTTGATAATTTTTTTGTTTAATTTGGATAAATGGCTTTTTTTTTAGGAATAGTAGATGTATTGTGTTAGTCTGAATGCCTTTTCCTGTTGGTGATCAAACACCCTTTTAATTGATGTTTATGTCACACTCAAATTAACTTCAGTCAGCTAACATATATTAGATGATCAAATATAAAGAGCTATATGAGTCATTTAAGCAGGGAATCCTTTCAGTTGCAATTATTGATATATCAAACATTAATTTCTTCTAACTCTACTGGTAATGTACAGTATGTTAACCCATGTACTTTGTCGAAAAATCTATCAGAACTTTCAGTCTTTAATCACTTGCACAACATAGTGTTATTTTTTTTTTCGATGTGTTGAGATTTTTGGAAGATTTCAGTTTAATAAGATGTGAAGGCTAGATTTAGGAGCTTTGCTGAAGCTGTCCTCGAATGAAATGGTTGTAATTGTTTTCAGGAATTGTTTGGGGGGTTTTAAACTCTGAGAACTGGTGAAGATTACTCATTTATGCTAAGAGCTCTTTCATTTGAATTAGTTTGGAGACTATTGTTTGGATTTTTTTGTTTGTTTGTGAAGCAAGGGGGACTGGAAATCCCCATAAACCGAACATCTCTTGCTTAATGTTTCAGTCTGTAAATAGCACAGATTTTGAGAAGTGTACATATGTGAAAGTGAAGAGAAAAGCAAAGCAAAAGGTATATTTTTTTGCATCTGATATCGTTCTCTTTAACTTCCTGAAGAAATAAAACTTTTCTTTATTGGGCTTTGAATGTCTTATTTTCCAAATCTAGCTTATTTTAATTCACAGAGACATGATACATATTAACATAAGTTGAAAGCACATTAGACAAGACTCAGTAGTTTATCCATGAAGGTTTTATTTGCAGCAACACCAGTACAGGGTCTTGTCAGTTTGTACCCCACTAGAGGGAGCTAATATTCATAAAACATAAATAAGTCACAGTTCATAAACCTGAGATGCAATGACTTAATAGAAACCAAAAAAGAACTAAAACTACACAACATGATAAATTGTCATTTTTTACGGTATATGTAATCTGTCAGCTTGATCACTTTGCGTCATACTCCTTAAAATCTCCAGGTTCCTCCTAAGGGGGAGGGGGGGAAATATTTTAACATTGGTAGGATATGCAGACTTTACTTCAAATGTATGCAGCCAAGCCACTATGGTTTTCTTTTGTCTGAAAATACCTTTCTTTTCCAAGTAGACAAGTGGGAGCTGCCAATGGGGTCCAGAGGAACAGTGATCCTCCTCCTAATGGGGGAACAAATGTAGAAAAAGTGTGAATTTGGGCTTAACATAGAATAGCTGCTTAATTTTGAAATCAATTTAAAAATTGTAAAATAAATAGAGATTGAAAGGAACTATATATATATATTATAACAAAATCATTTCAAAATGTTATATTTAATGGAATACATTGTTTAAAATAACGGCATAAAGATTCCAACTGACCCCTTATCCTTGTTTTTGCGGCGGTTGCTGTTTGCCGGTTGCACGTTGATATGTTCCAAAGGGGAAAAGAAGGCAGGAGACTTAGCCGGGTTGGGATCCCAGTCCCGAGTCATTTCACCTTCATTTCCTGGGAACAAGTCTGCCAGATCAGAGAGCTCATAGATGTGTGGTGACATCTCCTGATCCGACCTGTGATAGCTCTGCAGGGAATTAGATGCATTTTTAATATATCTGATATATTTTCAAATGCGTCTATTTCAATACTGTATTAAAGCACATCAGAACTGTATACAAATGTGTATTCTGTTGAGAAGAGGATAAATGAAGCGTATAAGTAATGTGATATTTACTCTTTTCATTCGCAGTCTGTCTGGTATCAGGAAAGCATAAAGCTCGTCCATCAAGAAGTAGACAACCAGAATAAGTAGCAAACACCTGGAGCACATCATCTGAGGGTACAACATCACACCAAATATTATATTGAGGAAAATATTTTCTTTAACGCCGATAAACTGTTCACAGGGAACACAATCACTGATTGGAAGTTGTTTCAAAAGTTTCTGTTCTCACTGGCCACATGTTAAGAAAAATGTGGCAAATTCAGCTCAATTATTAGGACAAAATTCAGAATCTAATAAAAGTGTATTGTGTTTCTGGTATTTACCTTCTTGGTGAATTCGTCTGTCCTTTAGAAGGTTCTTCAGGGGTTGTTTGACAATCCTACTCTCTCCTGTCTTGTCTTGCTGTGTATGTAGTCCTCTTTGTCAAGGGATGTGTGTTTTGGGTATTTGTAGACCCGAAGATGGGGTGGGTTTATATAGGATGACCAGGAGATTATGGATAAAGGGAGTCGGTGTGTCTAGCATGACTTCACCCACCTCCAAAAAGATTAGAACATGATAAAAGCATCATTTTGGTTGTTGTTAAAATGTTCTAGTTCAAACTCAGGTTAACAAGTTGACAAGACAATATCTACTTCGAGGGCACCCAGAGAATATTATAAGACCTTAAAAGTCAGTATTTCATAATGACATGTTTGGATATTCTTATTCATAGTATGAACAATACATAAACTATTGATTCCAAATGTAAATTACCCAAAATTACCTGAAAGGTGTGTAAGGCTTTAGTTTAGCTATATTCTGTTAACTCCTAATTAAACAATTCTGTAAATAAATGTGATTTCTGCACTGGTTTTCAAATTCTGACGGACAAAGAAAACGTTTAAAGGGTTCTGTCAGGCACTTTATAGAGGTTCCAAATATGGCATCATTTTATGGATATCATTTTGATTCATTTCTTTATTTTAATTACATTTTATGAAGTAGCTAATCAAAATAACAAATTATTACAAAATAATTAATAATCTACCATATATTCTTAAAATAAAATAAAACATTAAAAGTGAAATGCAATGATATGTTACAAGTTAATTTAAGCAAAGTGGACATTCATTTTGAGATTTTCAAAAGATTACATTTAATAGTGTTATTAATTAGTGTTTTTAAAGAATTTTATTAGTCATTTTAAAATGTAACATTTTATAATTGAATTTGTGTTAAACGAGTAAATATAATCCAAATGTGAGAAACTTACATGTACAGTTAAACATGTCAACCGATATAAAATAATCTCTAATAATGGTTATGGTTCTAATAATGGTAAATTCTGAATGTTCAGTCATTTGGATACGCTGTGTGTGGCCTGTTCAGGTATCAGATAATCTCGTCTCGCCCAATTTCAGTTTCAAAACACTGGATTCTCATCCACGTACACCAGAACGGTCTCTCTCTGTCTCATTAGGGATGGTCGTAGTATTAACAGAGGAAACACACACACACACAGAAGCAAGTAGAAAAAAAGGAGGAGAGGCCTCTATGGATGGCCTACCAGCAGTCTGACACGTTTTCTCTTTTCCTCTTTTCCCTCCCTATCCTAATTATCGCTATTTCGGGCAACTGGGGCCACCAAACATAGACTAGCTGTTGACAGACAACCCATGGTGAAAATAAACTACCTTTACTAAACAGGGCCGCTGCAATCCGCCAAGATGTCTGTCAACAGAGACTGGGAACAAATTGTTGCCACTGATTACTCTAATTAGTGTAAAATTAATGTGTGTGCTCATTTTTGACAATCCCGCCTTCTCGTTTCTCCCCTATAAGTACCTAGGGTTCCAAATTTAGAGCAATACAATTCTAAAGAGTCCAGTGCCAGCACCAACATAAGCTTTTTTTTTTTGTGTGTGAAAATAATTTGCAGAATCAATACTTTTTATTTTTACTATGTATGTTATTTTAGGCTGCGTTTTTTCATTGTATATAACATTTATTGTAGACGTAGTAACGTTTTTCCAAAACGTTTCAGATGATAGAATGGGTGGTTCATTTTCAGCACTTCATTTGGCGATTCAATAAGATCTTGAGTAATATGCAGAGTGCATATTGCACTACTCTGATTTCATCCAAGGTATGGATCAGTTTTTTTATACAGTACTGCTCACTACATTTGCAATTATTTAAATTGAAAAGATATTTGTCTACTGGTTTACAGCCTGCTCTCAGCTTTGTCTTATGGATGTTGAGTAGGTGAAAAGTTCTCTGCTTTTTTTTTCTTTTTTTTTTCTTTTTTAAGTGACTACTACTGTGTGTACATGCAGTCTACTAGTTATATCACAAAAAAAATGCAGCACATTAAACCAAACATTCAATTTAAACCACAGACATGACAGGGCATAACACAGAAACAAAATTGTTAATCTCTGTGAAAAATGCAGTCTTTTAAGTTGAAAACTGAGAGCAAGATTAAAGATTTGGAGCTGTTTAAAAGGTGATTGAAGCTGTTTTACTGTATAGTTCTTTGTAATGCTTCGATAGATTATGTTTATCTGTGTTTAGTATTTTATGGTGTCCGTTTGGTAAAATATTTCTTTACTTTGTTTTCAAACGTTTCCAACATTGTTCTTATTTGTAAGTGCAATTTGTACAAAAAGGTGTATGATTTGTTATCAAATGTCAACTGGTAAAAAAAAAAAAGTAATTTCAGTTGGCATGTATGTGTATAGGGATTTCCACAAGGTGGTACTATAACAAAAATATTCTTGTAACAAACATTTGACATTATCTCTGCAAAGTGCTTAATTGTCTTGAATTCTCCCGTCAACCAGCAAAAATAAATATATTTTCCAAAACATACTTTATTGTAATTTTTTGCTTAATATAACTGATTGTTTTTATAATTTGTTATTGATTTTTTTGTATTGTTTTACAGTGAACAGTGACCGTGCATACTTTTGAGTCTTGACATTCACATAATCACATATACAAATTCACAATCCTTTCTTTTATAAATGCTGGGCCTATAATAATGTGTGAAATGGTGATTAAAAACAGATAGTAATCATTGTCTGAATTTGAATGGAAGAGATATTTCACAGAATCTGCTCAGTGTGCCTCCTATTGGGTGAGATAAACAACGTGGTAAAGCAAATGCAAGTTTCTCCGACTTGCCAACAGGTTAAAACAGACCAATAAAATGTCTTGTTTAGTGAACAATTATACTTTTCATATATTTTATCATATAAGTTACGAAAAGCTCTTACTCAAAACACATTTTTTAAGACTAGGTCATGGTATGAGGATTGTATCTAATTTCGGAGCAGATTTGAGGTGTTGCTGAAGGTTATTTATGTATTTGGGTGTTATGGGGTTTTCACGCGTGGGTCTGTCAGGAAATAAATTCAAGCTGCATAGGCTACGTGTTTTAACAAGCTATGTGTGGGGTGTGAAATATAAGAACGAATAAATAAAAGAACAAGTTCTTCCCATTTCATTGTCGTTTACTGAACACTGCAATTAGCGCAGAATTATCCACTTTTTCTTTAAAAAGTTAATCTAGTTAGTTGCTTAATAGAAGTCTCGTGGGTTTCTCAGGTTTCTAATCGAATGCGTCATAAAAGGGGAGGAGTCTGATTCATAGAGAAAACGAATGCTTTATGTTTGGGCGTAGTGTTAAAACGATACACAGTCTTTTTATTTTTAGCGAAAGTGAAGAAAATTATGTAAACATCTCTTCTATCCATAAATCCGAATAATCACTGCGACAACAATAACTACTCTGTGGAGATTTGTTTCCCTAAGGTTTGTTTGAGGAGTATCAAGTCTGCCCCAAGAGCTGAGATGTAAGTGAGAGTTTTTATGGTGGATTATGGTGGATATATTACCCTTTTTGAAGACTATAACGGCTATAACGTTACATCGTAGGCTACGTTTTAAAGGAAACCCTTTTGTAGTATTTTTGTTCGCTAAATTGTTATATTATTTGCTATACATTTATAACAAATGATCTTAAGTCATTTTGATTAAATATAGTCTCTTTTTCGAGATACATTTCGATTAAGGGTTTTGGATCCGTTTCTATATTTCATTTTCTTTTCTTTTTTCGCCAATGCTTGGTAATATTTGCCTTTTTCTTTTGTGAGGAAACCAGTGTAGGCTCAAACTGACTCATACGATAAACACAATCTAATATCCGTCGCCACACCCACCTGACCTTACGTCATGGCAGTCAGTGTGTTTCTCGCCATTTAACAAAGAAAAAATAAAAAAATAAACAAGATAGTTATTGTTAAATTTTTGGCACGTATATTGCACACGAATTTCCTTTAAGATCCGGGTTGGGTTTCCGTATTTCTTCATGTAAACCTGGTTCTTTTCATTTCAAGTTGAGCTGTTCTTTTGGACCTGTTTAGCTTGTTTCCAGCGATTGTATAGTTCGCAAATACAACTTCCCTACATTTTCTTCGCCCACTTAGTGATCGTGGTGCTGCTATACAGGCGTTGGCTCTGAAAAGCACACATCTGTCTTCAACATGTCTGGACCAGGTAATGATAAAAATTTGTTTGTATTTTCCTTGAAAAGCAACAGCATGTTTGTGGATTTGTAGTTTAGGAAATGCAGCATATAATGATTTAAATAATCAGTGAGTTTTGCAATAGCTATCCCACAGTACCCACCTGCTGTAACTGCCAATCATTGGGCTGAAATCGGTCCACACTGTCTATTTACATGTTACATGTTAAGTGTGATTTGTGCTGTTTTAATGAAGGTGTGAAACTGAAGGTGAAAACATTTTCTCTAGAGGTCAGTGGGAAAGGAATGCAGGAAGTGTAGCCCTACAAAAGTGGCTGTGTTCCACATTTATAAGTTTCCACAGACCAAAGGGAATGTGGGGGATGTGTGTGATCCTACACCAGGAAATGGCTGTGGCTTTAGTTTTACCTAGCTATTTTTTTCTTATTGTACAAGATGTTTGTCTGATCATACAAAACTGATATCTGTAAATATGTGGTCTCTTTGGTTGCCTGTTGGCCATCATAAAATGTAGAAAATAAAACATGATGGGGTGATCTAAAATCAGTAAATGCACAGTGAATCTATATATTATATATATATATATATATATATATATATATATATATATATATATATATATATATATATATCCCTTAACATTCTGCCAAGGTTGACCACATCAAATTTGAAAGATAAAATTGGTACAAAAAAAATAGACAGTTAAAATAATCGAGGATCTCACTCACTTGCCCAAGTTGTTATCCATTTATAGAAGTGATGACTGCTTTATGATACGATGTATGATATGATTAAATTTCATTTACTTTCATTTAAAGGGAAAATAGTCAAAAAATAACAGGGTGGACAATAAATTGAGGAACAAGCTAAAGACTGATTTAATAAATGATTAAATAATATACATTAGAGAGAATCATTACTGATATACCCAAACTAGATTTTTTTTTTTTTTTTACAGAAAAAAACCCTTGTATAGTAATGGTTGTATTTATCATGAAAATGGGATACAGGCCTGGGGACAGGAAAAATTGGTGATATGTGGTGATTCAAAATACTTTAAAAATAACTTCAATATTCTTAGTTCAATTGGTGTTATTTATGATTAAGACTGGTTTAAAATTGATATTGTTCATTATTTTAAGGCAGTAAGATCATATTCTTTACGGGGGACACAAAATGCACTAAATCCAGGAAATGACCCAGAGTAAATGTATCATGCCCTTAATTCAGAGCAGATGATTGTGTTCTATCTTTCTTACAAAACAATATTCAAAGTCCCATTTATACCAGACTGCATTTTGCTACTAAATTGGCAGTCAAGTGATTCCTTAACCTTGTTTAAGTTCTTTGGAGCAACTGTGTTCTTAACAAGCTGGGGAATTCAAGCTAGTTTCACCAATCAGACTGACACTATTTAGTCCATGTTAAGAAAGTGGATCTTTCTGTTGCAAAAGAGCTTGCCTCATCCATTGTCTTGGTGAATTACTCAAGACAAGAAATGTTTATTTAAGTAGCACTGAAAACAGGAATGGAAAGAAGGGAGTGTCAGGGACGGTCAAGGATTATGCCATCGGTCATACTATGCAGGTAGTCTGTTTTGATGAGTGAGTTGGGGGAGGGTTGTAGCAGTGCCATAGACAAACTATGTTCTCAATGGAACCATCGATGGCAATAAAGAGCTTTTTATTTTTAAGAGTGTATTCAAATTTTCTTATGATTCTCTTTTAATTTAATTGGAATAGTGGATGTCTGAAGGAAATTTATTGAGCTAGTCTGAAAGATAAGTGACTTGAGAGTTTTTTTCCCCACTTAACATAATGCTTTGTGCAACGGTAAGATAACATGATGGAAGCAGGTTGCGATTCCATGTGGCAGGTCTTGATAATCAAATTAGCAACGATTGAGGGCTTAGATTAAATGTGAGCTCAGTTGGTATGCCAGACGACCCAGAAAGCGCCCCTGCCATTTATCAGTAAGGTTCATAACTTCACCAACAAACAATGTGTCATGAATGCTGTCCACCACATTGGTGCATTCTGGTTCAACAATCTCTTAATTCAGTGATTCCACTGTGTGAGTGGTCAGGAATTGTTGGGGAAACTGCATATTTAAATAACAGTAAATTTACTTTAAATAAACTACGCTTTCTCCCCTAAGCAAAATGTCAGCAAGCCTGTTTTGAGGACCTCGGGCATATTGATGTCTTCTCTCTGCTGGCAGTGAAAGCATCTGTTGTTTCTTTGCCCCATGGCTGTCAGTCTTGAATAGACACAGTTAGAAACAATGAATCGTTTTTTTGCTGTGATTTGCATTTTTTTTTTTTCAGTGTCTAGGTAGGAAATATAATTATTTGTGATCGTACATGTATGATGGCACCTTTCAAATAATGTCCATGATGCTAAGGGTTGTACCTCAACAGCACCTGAATGAGAGACATTTGTGATGAAAGAGCGTTATTCCATTCAAATTCATTACGCCCCCGAAAGCTTTGAATATTTCGAAATCTGAGCTTTTTCTTAGGAAAATGGCAGGTCTGGATTTGTTCAAGGGGAGGGTGAGGCGTGCTACACCTGAAGTGTTCACTCGTGAGATACACTACTGTTTAAAAGTTTAGGGTTGGTTTTTGAAAGAAGTCTCTTATGCTCACCAAAGCCACATTTATTTGATCAAATAAAGCACAAACATTAAAATAGGCCTAGCTGTTTTCTTTTTTTAATATATTTTTTATTTAATTTATTCCTGTGATTGCAAAGCAAATTTTTGCCATCAGGAGCCGTAATATTTTTTGGGAAACAATGGTAATTTTTTTTTTCAGGATTCTTCCATAAGTAGAAAATTCGAAAGAACAGCATTTGTTCTTTAGTGTCACTTTGATTAATTTAATGCATCCTTTTTAATAAAAGTATTAATTTCTCAGAAACAATAAAACTTTTGAGCGGTTGTGTAGATGGGTGCAAGTAAAGAATTATCCTCTATTTGGCTCAACATCATTATCAAGAAACTAACTACAATATTTTTAATCTTGTAATATATTTGTATACGAGAACAGTTTGCCATCTGGTAGAGAGATCTAACGGTATGAACTGTTACTGAACTGATTTTCTGATGGGGTTCTTTGATGTTGATGTTCAAAAGTATGGTATAACTTATTCTCAAAAATAATATTATATAATTTGAGGTTGTAATACTTTTGCATGCAACCTGTATTACTAACTCAGAGAAACCCGACCTTTAAAAACAAAACAAAAAACATCAGAAAAGGTGCTATATTAAATGTTTTGCCATTGGTTTCCCTTCATTATTTATGATAAAGTTTTAAGGGTTGCAATTTGAGGTAATTATTTTTGATTAATTATATATTTTAACAAAATAATTTTTGTTGTACAGATATTACATATTTGTCCTAATTGCTGACACTCAGTTAATGCCTCATTTTCATCTACTTTATATGTCTGAAAAAACATAGTGTGGTAGTTGTAAAAGAGCTGATGTGATTAAATATTTACCATCGTCTCTATTTCACAATTACATGCATTGTTCATGATGTTCTTATAATGACTGCAAATAGTCAATATTATTACAATGAATTATTCATGACCCTTTCTGTTATCGGTGGCTATTTTTGTTTTTCCCATTGGAATGCCTCGCATGCACGCGCAGTCTAAAATAGATCCAGTCCACAGAACATGGGAGGCCTGGATTAACCATCTCAAATCTGATCATACAAGAATTACCCAGCATACATGCATAATTCTGTGTGTCTGTATTTATTGATTGAAAGGGATTTTCATTAACCACTTGAATGGAAGAATACATTCCTAGTCTTCAGGACTTTCTACAGCATTTCAGGGCATCTGTTTATGATTTAAGACTAAAAAGAGGCTGACTTATGTGAAGTAACAAAGTACAGGCGGGAGTAAATCAACAACAGAGTAGCTCAACGAAAACTATAATATGTAGAGTTTCTGACTTCAAGCCACAATCTTAAAGAGCCATACAAGCACTACATCCAAAAATATATACAAACCAACTCCATAATCTGCACAAAAACATCCCCATTAATGACTCGGCACAAATCTATCAGACTTGCATGTGCCAAATGTGCCAACTTTGTTCCCTCCAGATTTTTACATCATTGCTTAATATTTATTTTCATAGTAAAGCTAAATAAGCAATATACTAACATTATGGTTTTCTCTCTTTGCATTCGAAATTGTGTTAAACCAGGCTACCCATCTCCACACCAGCCACCGTATCCCATGCCCCAGCCAGAAGGACACTCCATGCCCCCCTATCCCGTGGGAGGTTATGGCGATCCAGGATATGTGGCCTCACCTGCAGGGTTTCAAGTAGGGTACCAGCCAGTTCCAGATCAGCCAGTCATGTATCAGCCTGGTCCAGTTAGTCCAGCATCACACCAGGGCCAGCCGTATGGAGGTAAACATGTCTAATTTGTACTTAATTTACAAAGAAAAACAATTAAACGGTGGTAGGTAAAAGGTTAATGTGTATACTATTATCATATTATCTATACATTATATAATATTAACATACTACTTTAAAATAATATATCTTAAGTACTTAAAAAGCTAATATTTACAAATCAAATTTACAAAAATAGTATGGATTCATTGAAAATGTGCTGTTTTTTTTCCACACATTCATTGAACTTTAATACTATGAAGACAATGCATATTTTTGCATCGTGCAAGCTGACTAATTGTGATGTGCCTTTATCAACCTTCTCTAGCACCTGTAGCTGCACCAGTGTCAGTGCCTGCTGGAGTACCACCTGGTCTGGAGTACCTCACTCAGGTAGGCCATGTCTTTAGGTGCATTAAAGTCATGTCATATTATATTAATAATATGATACCTTAAATTATATAACTACACAAAACAAACCTGATTAGCATTCAAAAAGATTGAAGGAAAGGTCAGTGAAAACAGGAAAAAACGCCATCTTTCTTGTTACTAGTATATTCTTTGCATTTCAGATTGACCAGATCCTTATTCATCAGAAAGTGGAGTTGTTAGAGGGTAAGTCTTTTTGTTTATTATTTATATGTAGTTGAAGCTGTTTACTATATTTCAGTGCAGTATGTGCATTAAAGCACATGCTGCCCGTTTCTATTCTATTTTTTTAACCCTGAGACAATTTGCTTTTTTGTTACACTTTGTTTAAACATAGCTTGTTAAACTCATAGTTAATTGTAAACTTTTTTCAACTCTCCGCATACTTTTCGGTCCTCTACAGCATTCATTGGCTTTGAGACCAACAACCAGTATGAGATCAAGAACAGCCTCGGTCAAAAGATCTTCTCTGCCAAAGAAAAAAATGACTGCTGCACACGCAACTGCTGTGGCGCCCTGCGCAGCTTTGACATGAAGATCAAAGACAACACTGACCGAGAGGTCATACGACTCATCCGACCTTTCCGTTGTGTCTCCTGTTGGTGCCCCTGCTGCCTGCAAGAGGTATGGCTAACAGACAAGTCATATCAAAGCTAATGTATGATTAACCCTAGATTGCATAAAGTGGGTGTGTTGCATTATGACTCAACACAGTATTTTTGGTTAAATGTTTTGTCAATAATAATGTAAGGGAATTACAGTTGTAATAAAGAGACCAGCATGCTCAATGTTGAAGTTCAATCATTTGACAGAGAGTTCGCTGAAGACAAAGTTTTCCATACTTGCAGAGATCATAGAAAATTCAACTTAAATAAAAAAAATGAATATATCTTAAGAAACAGAATACTAGTACTTATAGTCATATGGATAATCAGTTGACGTCATTTTACATGTTCGGATAGGTTAACAATACTATTTCATATTTTGTAATTTATATCTACAAGGAAAGTGGAGAAATGACATGTTTGATATATTAAAAACATTTGTGAATCATCAGTTATTTCATTAATAGGACTTTTTTAAGAAAACCATTGATTCCAATATTGGTCATTTAGTGCATTTAGTTATGTTAGTTAAGTCTCGAAAACCTGAAATGTTTACATCTAATCACTGTATAGGATCTGATCTTTGTGTTGGGTTCCAGCTAGTGACCCATCTAAAGGACATGTTGTGTGATCTACTACTGACAGGCACATGTGTGTGTGACTGAGTTATAAATGGCATAGAGTCCGTGTGGACCTAAAGAATGAGTCTGACAGTCAACAGTCACACTGTTCGTTTAGTTTACGTATACACTACTGTGCACAAGTTTAAGGTCAGTCAGTAAGCTTTTGAAAGAAATTAATTATTCAGCAAGGATGCATTACATTGATCAAAAGAGACAGTAAAGATATTTATAATGTTACAAATATTTATATTTCAAATAAATGCGGTTCTTTCTATTCATCTAAGAATCCGGAAAAAAAATCTATCACAGTTTCCACAAAACTATAAAGCAACACAGCTGTTTCCAAAATTGAATTACATATTTTTTTATATATATATATATATAATAAATGTTTCTTGTGCACCAAATCTGCATATTAGAATTATTTCTGGAGGATCATGACACTGAAGACTGGAGTTATGATGCTGAAAATTTAGCTTTTTCCATCACAGGAATAAATTTAATTTGAAAATATATTAAAATAGAAAAGTTATTTTACAGTGTATTAATATCTCACAATATTATTACTGTTTTTGACATTTTCAATCGAATAAATGCAGCCTTGGTGAGCATAAGAGACTTCTTTCAAAACCATTAAAGAACCTTACCGGCACACATAGCTATTAGCTTAAAAATCTTTTGGGCATTTCTATACATTTAGCATTTGTTATGTATATACTGTAAATGACGATGTCTTCTTTTGAATATGTCTCCTTCAGATGGAGGTACAGGCCCCCCCTGGAACAACCATAGGGTATGTGAAGCAGGACTGGCATCCCTGTTATCCAAGATTCTCCATCCAGGGGCCCAACAAGGAGACGATGATGAAGCTCGAGGGACCCTGCTTGGCATGTAACTGCTGTGGTGATGTGAACTTCGAGGTAGCTATTTAGAATTGGATTGAAATTGAAATTCAAAGGCAAACGTTATTATGACGCCAAGCAAAATCTTGCAAATCAAGCAAAAGCTGGTGGGTTCTCACCATAAAGTCTTATTTCTTTCTTTAGCTCAAAGGCAAAGACGGCAGTGGGAAGCCTATCGGTCGGATCAGTAAGCAGTGGAGCGGCCTGTTAAAGGAAGTCTTCACTGACACTGACAACTTCGGCATTCAGTTCCCTCTGGACATGGATGTTAAGATGAAGGCTGTACTTTTGGGCACTTGCTTCCTTATTGTGAGTATTAAACTAACAACACATTTAATGATCCACACATTAGATGGTAGTCTGAAGTGCCAGTAATGCCTAAGAGGGCATTCCAGTATGCATAAGAGCACAGATCGTTTACCATTATGCAACTACAATCAATATAAAAATATAAAATAGAAATCACATAGACTAGAACACATTCTTCGCCACTGGATATCTGTTCTGACTCGAACTTTGATTTTGTTCTCTTTTTCTTTTCATAGGATTTCATGTTCTTTGAAAAAGTTGGAGACACAAACCAGCGCAATACTGTGTTCTCTTAGAGCTCCTGAAAAGTTACTTATAAAGGAACATATTTTCAACTAACTCGCATCACTTTGCAAAACTTCCAGGTCTTTTTTAAACCGGCCATCCACAGACTGTGGTAATTTCATCAAAGTCTTTTTCTGTGTTTTCTTAAGTAACCAAACCTTATAGAAAGCTGCCACTACAGTGAATCAGAAGGACATGTTCATGGTCATTTTATAGTGCTCACATGACCAGCAACATTTACAATGATATTTACTTATGATACCTCATGAATAACTGTTCACTGGTGCCTTTAAACCAGTCATTGCCTAGAATAAATCACTGAACAAATTACTGTTACAGCATAAGCAGCTAACATTTGTATGTTTTTGTTAACTTTTTTCTTAGAAATAAACTAGATGCATGTTTTTCTTTTATTTTTAATACATAAAGAATATTTTTCTGTCTTTAAGAAGGAAATTCACTTTTATTGTGCTAAATTGTTCCTACAAATTCCTACACAGCCAAATAATACATGATGAAGTGGGCAGTACAACTAGCAAGGTGAAAAAACCTTGGTTGAAGTGAAAAAACAACCAAGTAGCAGGTTTTCTGTTTTTATGTTACTTAAAACGGACAGAAAGCCAATTTGTATTGACTAGTAGGGTTTTTTTTCAGTGTGTGAAGAAATAGTGTCCTACAGAGGGCGCTTGGAAAACCAGCCTCCCATTGAACCGCTCTCAAATCTTAGGATGGTCTTAAATATTAAATGTTTGCCAATTAAATGAGTAGCATGGAATACAAATAACAATTCAGGAAATTATTCTAAAAACTATTAAGTAAGTTTTCTGTCGTTACATACCATATGCCAATGTTTTTGTCCTGGTTTGCTATATAGAGACTAGCCTTCTATCAATATGGGAGTATATTAAATACTTTATTGTTATATACAAGTATGTACTTTTTCTTTAACGTCTGTGTTTTGGTCACTTTTTCCTTAAACTTTGATATTTTCTCACATTATACACTGCAAATTAAAGTTGTTCTCTAAAGTAAGTAGGCTACATTGTATCACATAGTAAGACATCAGTTTAAAATTGTTGTACACAAATTTTCTATGTCAATCAAATTTACCACCACGGTAGCTCTCAGCTGAGAGTTACAAAACTCCCTGGTTTACCCATAATCACTGTACATATGTGTCTTTTTGTCTATGTGTTTATATTCATGTCTATAATGTGCGATATTAGTGTAACGTCATGCATAATAAACGTATAATATTATTATGGTGATTTGTGTGATTTTTTTTTTTATTTTTTTTTTATGACTGGATCTAGGAAAATAAAACAGGCATATTGGTGCACTGTAAAAAAAATTTGGTAATTTTACATTAGCTGTGCAGTGTATTTTTTCCTGTATTTTTGAAATGCGGTTAATATTGATAAAATAATAAAATAGACTCAATTCTTGTGTATAATGTTAAATAATATCTCTGCTTCAGTGTTACTTTAACATTCTGTAGAGAATGTCTGTTAAAAAAGAGAAAAGTACGGTCAAATTAAAAGGATAATCTGTTAAAATTATTTCCAGAAAATACAGTAATCTACTCAAACTGCCAAATTTACTAAATGAAACGAGTGATGTTCACTCAACCATTTAGTGAAAGTTTATTGCACTTACTAGAAAATAGTTGAACTCAATAGAGAATAAATGTTGAAAGTTAATTGTTTTTTTTATTGAATAGGAGGGACATCTGTTAGTTTATTTCAGTTTCAGCTGTTTGAGCAGTGTTTAGTTTCATTTTATATTAAGAAATATTCTTTGTTTGAACTCAAATGACTTCCGTGAACCCAGAGTTTATTTCGGTCTCCTCCCCTTTTTTGAAGAGGAAGCAGTGTTTAAACACCTCATTCATTCTTTTGGTATTTATTCATTGCTGTTTTTACTGATGTTTTTTTTTTTTTTTTTTTTTTTTGTAAGATGAAGTCTATATAACTTCTTAACTGGCAACTGAAAATACAGTAGATTAGAGTTACATCATGTAGTGGCATTTAAACTGTGGCATTCACTGAAAATCAATCAACTGTGATGTGCACCAGAAGTTGATGGACCTCCCTCCTGCTGTTCTTCCACACTCTGGGGACGGGAGGAGAGATAAGAATATCCGTTTATATTAGTTATAAGATTCTATAGGCTATCTCATTATTACACTTTTAATTAGTATGAATGTGTAATTGTTTATGTGTTGAACATACATTACTTAGGCTTCTGGCAGAATACTGTTAATTTCCATGTCTGTGAGAATTGATAGTAGGAATTTAATGTGAAAATGTCAAAAATGACCTTACATATTTATGAAGGCCTTGAATCTGCGGGAGTGACTGGCTCTGATGAAGTCCTCCAGGAATTCCTCAGCCATTGGCCTTCAGATTCAGGTCAGGCATCTACATCTCTCTCACATTCCTCTGCTCCATCTCTCTGCATCTTCATTCCTCTGCATCTTCATTCTCTGATTCACATCTCCTCTTTCTCT
The DNA here is from genome assembly GCA_036326025.1 of Chrosomus eos. Lineage (NCBI taxonomy): Eukaryota > Metazoa > Chordata > Actinopteri > Cypriniformes > Leuciscidae > Chrosomus > Chrosomus eos. The sequence goes on along the minus strand of CM070818.1, from coordinate 18,638,366 downwards.
GCATCTCCATCTCTCTGCATCTCCTTCCATGCAACCTCCATCTCCTCTGCATCTCATCTCCTCTGCATCTACATCTCTCTACATCTCATCTCCTCTGCATCTCCTCTGCATCTACATCTCCTCTGCATCTCATCTCCTCTGCATTCCTCTGCATCTCCATCTCTCTGCATCTCCTCTGCATCTCCATCTCTTGCATCTCCATCTCCTCTGCATCTCCATTCTCTGCATCTCCATTCTGCATCTCCCATCTCCTCTGCATCTCATCTCCTCTGCATCTCATCTGCATCTACTCTCCTCTGCATCCTCTACATCTCTCATCTCCTCTGCATCTAAATCTCCTCTACATTCTCTCTGCATCTACATCTCTCTCATCATCTCCTCTGCATCTCCATCTCCTCTGCATCTCCTCTGCATCTACATCTCCTCTGCATTCCTCTACATCTCCTCTGCATCTCCTCTGCATCTACATCTCCTCTGCATCCATCTCCTCTGCATCTCCTCTGCATCTCATCTCTCTGCATCTCCTCTGCATCTACATCTCCTCTGCATCTCCATCTCCTCTGCATCTCCATCTCCTCTGCATCTCCTCTGCATCTACATCTCCTCTGCATCTCCTCTGCATCTCCATCTCCTCTGCATCTCCTCTACATCTCCTCTGCATCTCCATCTCCTCTGCATCTCCTCCTGCATCTCCTCTGCATCTACATCTCCTCTGCATCTCCATCTCCTCTGCATCTCCATCTCCTCTGCATTCCTCTCTGCATCTCCATCTCCTCTGCATCTCCATTCCTCTGCATCTCCATCTCCTCTGCATCTCCTCTGCATCTCCATCTTCTCTGCATCTACATCTCCTCTCATCTCCATCTCCTCTGCATCTCCTCTGCATCTCCTCTGCATCTACATCTCCTCTGCATCTCCATCTCCTCTGCATCTCCTCTGACATCTCCATCTCCTCTGCATCTCATCTCCTCTCACTTCTCCTCTGCATCTCCATCTCCTCTACATCTCCTCTGCATCTCCATCTTCCTCTGTCATCTCCTACTGCATCTACATCTCCTCTGCATCTCCTCTACATCTCCTCTGCATCTCCTCTGCATCTACATCCCCTCTGCATCTCCTCTGCATCTCCATCTCCTCTGCATCTCCTCTGCATCTACATCTCCTCTGCATCTCCATCTCCTCTGCATCTCCATCTCCTCTGCATCTCCTCTGCATCTACATCTCCTCTGCATCTCCTCTGCATCTCCATCTCCTCTGCATCTCCTCTACATCTCCTCTGCATCTCCATCTCATCTGCATCTCCTCTGCATCTCCTCTGCATCTACATCTCCTCTGCATCTCCATCTCCTCTGCATCTCCTCTCATCTCCTCTGCATCTCCTCTGCATCTCCATCTCCTCTCCATCTCCTCTGCATCTCCATCTCCTCTGCATCTCCATCTCCTCCATCTCCTCTGCATCTCCATCTCCTCTTGCATCTCCTCTGCATCTCCATCTCCTCTGCATCCCCTCTGCATCTCCATCTCCTCTGCATCTCCTCTACATCTCCATCTCCTCTGCATCTACATCTCCTCTGCATCTCCATCTCCTCTACATCTCCTCTGCATCTCCATCTCCTCTGCATCTCCTCTGCATCTACATCTCCTCTGCATCTCTCTACATCTCCTCTGCATCTCCTCTGCATCTACATCTCCTCTGCATCTCTCTCTGCATCTCCATCTCCTCTGCATCTCCATTCCTCTGCATCTCCTCTGCATCTCCATCTCCTCTCCGTCTCCTCTGCATCTCCATCTCCTCTGCATCTCCTCTGCATCTCCATCTCCTCTACATCTCCTTGCATCTCCTCTGCATCTCCATCTCCTCTCCATCTCCTCTGCATCTCCTCTGCATCTCCATCTCCTCTCCATCTCCTCTGCATCTCCATCTCCTCTGCATCTACATCTCCTCTGCATCTACATCTCCTCTGCATCTCCTCTGCATCTACATCTCCTCTGCATCTCCTCTGCATCTCCATCTCCTCTCCGTCTCCTCTGCATCTCCATCTCCTCTGCATCTCCTCTGCATCTCCATCTCTCTCCATCTCCTCTGCATCTCCTCTGCATCTCCATCTCCTCTGCATCTCCTCTGCATCTACATCTCCTCTGCATCTCCATCTCCTCTACATCTCCTCTGCATCTCCTCTGCATCTCCATCTCCTCTCCATCTCCTCTGCATCTCCTCTGCATCTCCATCTCCTCTCCATCTCCTCTGCATCTCCATCTCCTCTGCATCTCCTTCTCTCTGCATCTACATCTCCTCTGCATCTACATCTCCTCTGCATCTCCTCTGCATCTCCTCTGCATCTCCATCTCCACTGCATCTCCTCTGCATCTCCTCTGCATCTCCATTTCCTCTCATCTCCATCTCCTCTGCATCTCCTCTGCATCTCCATTTCCTCTACATCTCCATCTCCTCTGCATCTCCTCTGCATCTCCTCTGCATCTCCATCTCCTCTGCATCTACATCTCCTCTACATCTCCTCTGCATCTCCTCTGCATCTACATCTTCTCTGCATCTACATCTCCTCTGCATCTCCATCTCCTCTGCATCTCCATCTCCTCTGCATCTCCATCTCCTCAGCATCTCCTCTGCATCTCCATCTCCTCTGCATCTCCTCTACATCTCCATCTCCTCTGCATCTCCATCTCCTCTGCATCTCCATCTCCTCTGCATCTCCATCTCCTCTGCATCTCCTCTGCATCTCCATCTCCTCTGCATCTCCTCTGCATCTCCTCTGCATCTCCTCATCTCATCTCCTCTGCATCATCTCCTCTGCATCTCCTCTGCATCTCCATCTCCTCTGATCTCATCTCTCTGCATCTCATCCTCTGCATCTCCATCTCCTCTGCATCTCCTCTGCATCTCCTCTGCATCTCCATCTCCTCTGCATCTCCATTCATCCTCTGCATCTCATCTCATCTCTCTAGTCATCTCCTCTGCATCTCCTCTGCATCTCATCCTCTCATCTCCTCTGCATCTCCATCATTCCTCTGCATCTCCATCTCCTCTGCATCTCCTCTGCATCATCCTCTGCATCTCCTCTGCATCTCCTCTGCATCTCCTCTGCATTCTTCATCTCCTCTGCATCTTCTCTTCCTCTCTCTGCATCTCCTCTGCATCTACTCTGCATACATCTCCTCTATCTCTGCATCTTGCATCTCCTCCATCTCTCTGCATTCATTCTTCATCTCTCATCTCCTCTGCATCTCAATCTCCATGCATCTCCTCTGCATTCCATCTCCTCTCTCTCATCTCCTCTCCATCTCCAATCATCTCTCTGCATCTCCCATCCTCTAATCTCTCTGCATCTCATCTCACTCTGCATCTTCATTACCTCTGCCTCTTCATCTCCACTCTTACATCTCCTCTGCATCTCATTCCTCCATCTCATCTCCTCTGCATCTCATCTCCTCAGCTCTCTTCCTCTGCAATCTTCATCCCTTCATCTCTCATCTCTCCACTCTCTCATCATTATAATAAATCTACCTCTAATATTTAACATTGGTAAGTTACTCTAAAATAGTTATTATCTAACTCAAAGACATCTTCACAGTAATTAGATTATGATATTTATTATGTCTACTTATTACTAATACTATCCCTATCACTCAACCCAATCGGCAACCACTTTAATCTTTCAATGAACATTCTCTATTATTCTTCCAATTTTGGAAAGTAATACCTTTAAATATGTTAATCCACTTAGTTTTACGTTGTTCTATATCTATCTTATTATTCCACGATTTTCTTAAATTCATTCCTTATTGATTGCATATTGACTCTTGTATTATTACACCACCACATGTACCATTAAATGTTTTAATTCAAATTAAAAAAAACCGTATGCATTGACTCAAGCAACTATTTTCTCTAAAGCTAAAACTCTCTGTCCTTAGCCGCTGCAGCCGATAAAATTTAAATAAAAATTTTAAAAAAAGTATTCTCCATATGCTTGCAGAAGCACATCCAGTTATTATGCTAGTGAGAAATATGCAGACATCTTTTGTATGGCGCTGTTACCATGGTGACTCGTAATATCTGCGCTCCATTGATAATGGCTCAATTAACTCAGAGTCAGTCAACTTTGATTGCAACTAATTTCAGCTGTTCTGTAACCGAAAACTCAAGTTTCCCATCTCAGGGTAAGTCAACTCAGAGTTCAAGTTTTAACTCAGAGTTGGTTGAACCTTCTTATTGAAACGGGCCCCAGGATAGACAGTGCGACAACATTTTTTGATGTCAACAAGATGCTCTTGTTTTTGTACAACCGGTTTACCTTCATCAGTTAATCTCAACCTCACATTGTTCACAAATATCTGAAGCCCCACCACACACACAATAAATATTTTAGAGTTTGGCATAACTCGATTACTACAATAATTGTTTGTGTCTTATTTGAAATAATTTTAAGCCATCTTGAGGCCCCCTTGAAAGGTTGTTGAGGCCCCATAATTCGTTAAGAATCACTGACCTACATTACAACGGCGTTCCCAGAATCCCAGGTTCATATTTTGAAAGATTAGCACACAAAAAACTGAATAATTAATTAGATAAATCATTAAGTAGTTCTTTTTGTAGATTTGGGTATCCATTTTGCCCCAAATCAGGTGCCAAATTCAGATTAGATCAACACTTTGTAATAAATTGAATGAATGAATGGATAGAAGTCTGATCTGAAGATAATAACACTTTAGATTAATAACTAATCTAGATTACTTCATACATTTTGAGTGCTTTGTATGCTAAAATCTCTTATCTCACATTTTACCTGCTAAGTAATGTTGAGGGTAATCTTGGCCCTTTCTCATGTTGTTAATTTGAATATGTAAGAAAAGGGGAGGGGATAGGCTAATATAAAAACAGAAAGTGCAAGTGCATATAGGATAATGCCACAAACATTTGTTTGTATCAGCGCTAAACGAAAGGAAATCACAACATATTATTAATTCCTTTGTTCTAACAATCATTCCAACACCAAGGAACTTCTCTGGGCTTTTTCGTGGAGCATCCTAAGAGGTAAAACTTTGTGCAGAGTTTTAATAGGTAAGTGATCATTAACATTGGTCTTTGTAGTTGTTGGAAATCATAATACTGTTTCTGCCTTCATTCGGACACAATTTTGTGTAAAAATGTATTTGTTTATTTTTCCTCCATCACCACAGAGGTCGTGCTCCTTCTCTAACAAAAGGTGATTGTGCAGTCAAACAGACTTGTCTTCAAAATGTCTGAACCAGGTACTGACGTTTTATTCATTTTAAATAATAATGGATAACACTTTACAAAAAGGTCTCATTTGTTAACATTAACTAATGCATTAAGTAACGTGAACTAACAAGGATCACTATATGGTTTTAACTTTTATTAACCATATCACGTTTATTTCATATGCATTAACTAATGTTAACAGATACAACTTTTGACCTTAAAAATGCATCAGACTAAGACTAATAAATGCTAAAGAAGTATTGTTCATTGTTAGTTTATGTTACCTAATGTGATTAACTGTTAACAAATGAAACCTTATTTTAAACTGTTACCATAATAATAATAATGTCTTTATTTAGTTAGCAGTCACAGTTTTACTGATGACTACTGCTATGTGATTTGTCTTGAAGTGAATTGTCTTCTTTGAATATTTTTTTTCAGTCTAGACAATAGGTGTCAGGAATGAAATGTACATTAACAAGTTTTGGCACATTTTATGGAATACAACGTGCTTATGTGTTTGTGATTTGTCTGTCAACCGTGAGAGGCATAAACGTTCTTTTTTTCTCTACTGTAAATGTCCCTGGATAGTTATAATATCCCCTTCTAACCATTGCTAAGAAAAAGCCTTGATTCTAAAAGTAGGCCATATGACAGCTTTGAACAGACCAACATGGTTAAAGCTCTCAAACCCCTTTCTTACTCAGATTCAATTTTGGTGTGTAAAGATGGAAGGTCTGTGATCTGAAACTCAGAAGATGTCTTGTCTTCCTAAAGGTTGCCCACCCCAAAATGACCATCCAAATCCCATGCCTCCGCCTGAAGGTCCTGCACCGGCTCCTCCTGCAGAGCTCCAGCCAGTGAACCAACCAGCTCCAGTTCAGCTGGTCATAAATCTAAATGGTCCAAGCAATCCAGCACCTCAACAGGTTCAACCATATGCAGGTAAACATAGAACAGTGTGAGTGCACTGGACAGGTTCAATATGCAGGTAAAAAGAATAAATGTCTGCGTGTGATGTAATATTTAGATGTTCAAATGTTATTTATTTTAAAGCCATAATGAATTGTGTGTGGAATTAATGCATTTACTAATCATTAATGCTGTAAAGATAATGCGAGGCTAAAGATCCTCATAAATGTCTCTAGCACCTGCAGTTCCACCGCTGGCTATACCTTTTGGAGTCCCACCCGGTCTCGAGTATCTCGTTCAGGTGGGCCTCTCTCTCTCTTTTGTTCTATCAATGCATTTGTCTTAAAGTGTGATGCCTGGCTACTACTTGTTTTTTTGTTTTTGTTGTTTTTTTGTGCCTTTCAGATAGACCAGATGCTTATCCACCAAAAAGTATCGTGTATAGAAAGTGAGTCTTCTCCGAGCCATGTTCATGTTTCTAGAGCACTGCCAATGTTTAAAAGCATTTTTGTCCACACCTTTATCATTTCTGATAGATTGTATACTTTTACATGTGCCATATTTAAAGGAATAGTTCACCCAAAAATGGCATCATTTACTCACACTCATCTTGTTCCAAACCTGTACGAGTTTCTTTCTTATGCTGAACACAAGAAAATTTAAAGAATCTTGATTGACAGTTGACGACAGCCATTGACTTCTAAAGTATTTTTTTTCATATGGAAGTCAATGGATGCGTCAACTGTCTGGTTACCCATATTCTTTCAAATATCTTTTTTTGTGTTCAACAGAAGTAAGAAACTCATACAGGTTTGGAACAATTGAGGGTGTGTAAGTAATGACAACATTTTTGGGTTAACTATCCCTTTAATCTGACAAACTTTTATCTTACTTGTCTACAGTGTTCACTGGCTTTGAGACCAACAACCAGTATGAGATCAAGAACAGTATCGGTCAAGAGATCTACCTCGCCAAAGAAAAAAGTAACTGCTGCACACGCAATATCTGTGGTTCAGCACGCAGTTTTCAAATGCGAATTAAAAACAACGTGGGTCAAGAGGTCATACGGATGAACAGACCAATGCGCTGCTTCCTGCAAGAGGTAGCCTACAAGACTTTATCAGTCTTATCAAGGGTTATGCAACATCTAATTAAAATGTCAGAAATTGAAAGAATCGCCAAGGATGCCATTGGCACCTAAAGTGACATTAAGCAGAATCAGTTTTTTGGTGACAATTTACAGAAGAATCACTTAATTAAGATGTTTGTATAGTTGAGTTTTTAACAAGAGTTACTGCTTTGTAAAGGAATGTTGTGAATTCGCTATCGGCTCTAAGTGATTCAATGATTTAAACCAATTCTATTCTGTTACAACCTGTAACTGTAGGTGCCTCAAAAAACTTTGTGTCTACTTACACACATTTCACATACTTTCCTTTCTTTTTTATTACTTGATGTGGATTTTCCACCCTCAGATTGAGGTACAGGCTCCCGTTGGAGTTACCATTGGCTATGTGAAACAGGATTGGTCCTGCTTTTTACCAAAATTCTCCATCCGGGGCCCCAACAATGAGGTACTACTGAAAATCCAGGGGCCCTTCCTTCCTCTCAAATGCTGTGGTGAAATACACTTTGAGGTAACTTTTATTTCAGGCAATGCTAGTCCTTGAATTTATTATTTTTTTAAACTCAAACATGTTAAGGTCGTTTTACATTTTGCATACCAATGCATGATTTGCACAACTAAGAAGGTCTATCTTTAGGTAAAAGGCATGAATGGTGGGAACTCAATTGGTCGAATCATAAAACAACGAAGTGGTTTCTTAAAGAAATGCTTCACTGATGCCAGCAACTTTTGTATCCAATTCCCTCTGGACATGGATGTTAAAATGAAGGCTGTATTATTGGGTGCTTGCTTCCTTATTGTGAGTATTAAGTCAAGGATTTCAGTGATTCACTTGACATCCAGCTGTATAAATTCATTCAGAAGTTCATTCAGATCTAACATTTTAAACTTTATCGGAAATGAATTGTGCTAAAATATATTGGGCCAGATTTACTAACAGTCTGCCTTTTGGCATCAAACAGTCAGGATTTATTAAAGACATGCAATGAAAAATGAACGATGAAAAGGTGTGGACACAATTATTTTTGTGGCTGACCTTATTGCATATGCATTTGTTGGAGCTTCCCTTTCAGGCGCAAAATGGGATGAGAGTATTTAAATATATCATGCAACGTGATTGGTTTGCAGTAATCAATTTACTTTGCGCATTTATATAACACTGAAAAAAGGCATGTCTTCATCCATTTTGCGTTTATTAAATCTGGCCCATAGTATTATAGTAGTGATTTTTGTTTGGACTAATCTCTCTTCATTCTCTTTCTTTCTTCTTCCTAGGACATCCTGTTCTTTGAAAAAGGAGGAAATTTATTTTTAAATATATTAAAGGGAGTGTAAGAAATTATAGTCTGCTCCGATCCAACTTCCACTCCAATATAGATATATTGAAATGTTCCTTCACTTAAAAGAGCTTATTTATCATAGAATTAATTCCTTACAATCTTAAAAGTATCACAGAGTCACGTTTATTACCTATAGCGTTGGAATGACAGCGGGTATTCAAGAACCATCTTGATTAGGTAGCTTCAAAACTGCCAGTCCTGTTCTCTCTATTGTAAGTTAAATGAATCAGATGGGTTGATTGGATTATCATCAAGATGTGAATGAGACTGTTATACTGATGAGACAGCCCATTCTCACCCCAAGGCGTCATCTAACTGACGCCTTGGGAATCAGTTTGACCATGCTTCAATATTCGACGCTAAAGGTACCCTTTAGCGTCAGTTAGTTGACGCGATCCCAGGGCGTCATCTAACTGACGCGTTACCCTTAGCGTCAGTTAGATGACGCCCTTCTACCCAGACCTAAACCTACCCGCGTCATCTAACTGATGCGTTACCCTTAGCGTCAGTTAGATGACGCCCTGGGATCGCGTCAACTAACTGACGCTAAAGGGTACCTTTAGCGTCGAATATTGAAGCATGGTCAAAATTGTCAGTTAGATGACGCCTTGGGGTGAGAATGCGTTGCAGCAGATCAGGACTGGGGAAATGGGCGGACTCCTGTACTTCAGTTACATGCTGAGGGGGAAGACGAATGGAATACAGTATAAAATGTTTGAGCTGAGATTATTTCGGGGTTCATTCTGACGCCGGTGCTTCGTGTCCCTTGCCACTGCTATGCTGTAATAAACTTCATTTTTGAGATCTTCGACGTCCACATCATTTTTTCTTACAGGAGCATGAAATGTTTTTTTTTTCTATTTATAATCATTTCCTTGAGGGTCACTTATAGTGGTAGTGAGGTTTTTATTTATTTTATTTCTTTATTTGTTTTTATTTCTTTGGTAATAGTCTTTTGCACCCCATCCCTGGCACTCTGACTGAACAGCTCAGTTTGAGGGCACTTGCCCTTTAAGACTTAAATGTAAACTCCCAATTTTCTTGATTGTATAATTATTTTTGCAATAATATATGCTTAATATAAATACTGTAGATATTTGCTTTAATGCATTAGAGGAGACAGCTACAGAATTATTAGAGGAAAGACATAAGGCAATATGATATGTAAAATTGTTTTTGTGTAACTTTCCAAAAGTTATTTATTGATTTAACTTCAAATCTACTGTTGTGGCTTTAAAAATATTTGCACCGTTCTCATCTGTGTTCAAATGTAAGCATTCTTCGAAATATACACTACCTTTAAAAGTTTGGGTTCAGTAAGATTTTTCTGAAAGACGTTAAAAAAAATTATCTGTAAGGATGCATTAAAGTGACTGTATAATGTTGCAAAAGAATTCTTTGAATAATAAATAATAATTAAACAAATGTTTCTTGAGCACCAAATCGGAATAATAGATTGATTTCTGAAGTATCACGTGACACTGACGACTGGAGTAATATAAATACAAAAAGTTATTTTAAAATGTAATCATATTTTGCAATATTACAATTGTATTGTGTTTTTGATCAGATGAATGCAGCCATGGTGAGCATAAGAGACTTTTCCTGAGGGCCTAAATTAATTGAATCAACCTAAAACTGTGCAAAGTCACTTCTCTGTCGTAATTCCATTTTAAGTCTCTGAGGAGGAGCCAGTGTGCAGTCTTTCAAGATTGTAAGGACTTGATGCAAATCCACATTTTATGTCTGCAGACGATTTAATGGTTTTGCTTTCTGTTTGAGGAGATACCTTTTCTCTCGGTATTGTGGATGTGGTCTGATTGATGGTATTGTGTATATGACAGTATAGAGTAGGCCATATGTTGTCATAGAGAAAAATGCAGAGCCGGGCAGGCAACTTTTGTTGGAATGAAACCCAGACATATACGTAAATGGACTCATGGGGCCTTATCTGTCCACTTGCCTTCATCATCAGTGAATTTCGACACTAGTGTGAAAGCATATTGTTAAGGAAATATTCAGACATGTGTTTTCCATAACTTGGTAGTTACATTTGTACAACAGATATTAACAAAATGTACTAAATATAATATCATTCGGTCATGTTTCTTGAAAGTGTAAGTTTCTATTGCTTTTTCATAATTAGGATATTTAGCTTTCATAATCAGATTTAGCTCAGACAGAACTGACAATATACTGTTGCCAAGGCACTAGGAATTGGAAGTCAAAAAGGTGGCATTGGAAGTCAAGATATACTTGTTCTTTTCTAAGTTTACTTATTGTAACCTTTCCTGGAATATTTTGCAATGTTTAAGGTTAAATAATTATCAGACAAATGTCTAAATACATTCTATAAATTGGTGATGTTCTTCTAAAGTATGTAAGTAACATGATCAGATAATCAGACAAGCTTGGTCAAAGCCACTTGCAAGTTTTAATTTCGCACTGATGAATAGTAGAATGCGGTATTGTTTGGTAAATTCAACAATGGCACTAAATGACCAACTAAGTAAAAAAAAAAAAAAAAGATTTTATTTTCTAGTCACAAATTAATCAGTTACTTTTCCTCGAAGTGTCTTCAGCATGTACTATGGACCAATTAATCTATTTAATTAAACTTTTAAAAAGCAGTTATATTTCAATTTCCAATCATTCTCTTTCCTGTTATTGTACCAAAATATGCTTTAACTTTTCCCAAAGGCTTATATAATAATTAATTTACACTAATGTTCAAACGTTTGGGGTCGATAACATTTTGTTTATCAAAAATACAGCAAAAACAATATTTGTTATAAATAATATTGTGAAATATAATTACAATTGAAAGTAACTATTTTCAATTCAATTATATATATATATATATATAAATATATATAAAAAGTAATTTATTCATGTGATGGCAAAACTGAATTTTCAGCATCATAACTCTCCAGTCTTCATTGTCACAAGATCCTTAAGAAATCATTCTATTCTGTTTTGGTGCTAAAAAAAACACTTAATATTTTTGGGGAAACTGTTGTTGTTGTTTTTTCTCGATGAACTGAAAGTTCAAATGAGGAGCATTTAGGCCTTTTTGAAATAGAAATCATACTATTTCAAGAGAAGATAGCAGAAGTGGAATGCAGTCATACATGACAATACATTTCCTCTTTACAGTTGTGGCTTTTATTGATACACATCACTGAGGATTTAGATCTAATGATCAATATCATATGGAACTTGATATGGAAAGTGATAGTATAGGCAAAGAATACATACTAGAAAACGAAAGTGAATGCCAGAAACGATGTGTGTGTTAAAAACTAATTTCATAACTTAAGGGCTCATGATAAACCTCAAACAAACAGTATGCCTAATTGTTATCACTTCATTGCATGAGTGGATTGATGTTCCGTCTCCAAATAGAAAATACATACATTCCCTTTTATGCTAGACTGTATGTTACTCCTGTAAGGGGTATACAGTCAAAGACCCAGAACCAGATATGAAGAATGAAGACCCGGAGTCAGAATTATAAAAAATTAAAGAAAAGTTTTACTGAAGATAGTTTGCAGTTTCATCAGCAGAAGTCAGCTTCAAGACTCACACAGGAGTTCGTAGGCCGCCCCGCTTACAGTTACAAAGATCACAGCAGTTATACCATTTTCAAGGTCTAAGCTACGTCATTGCTTACAGGTTGAATGGTTCTCATTGGCTTAGAAATAGATAAACACAGTAATTTTCCACACACATACAGACAGACGGAAGCATATCTCCATCGATTATGCATCTGACACATTCGGACCCACGTCATGACCTTCCAGGTCGCAGATTTGGGTTGTTGAGCGCCAGCATGTCTCGAACAACAATTCACTCAATCTCCAATAATGCCAGTGATTCCTTAACCAAGAAGACTAACACACACACCGACACACAGCTTTTCCAAGGTTGGATTTAGCCAGGCTCAAACTATAAACATGAGAGTCATCTCAAAACATCAAGATAATCCGTTCTTTCTCTTAACTTTAGTATAACTGGAAAGTAAGGCTTTAACAAAGAAATGGTCCATTAAACTATAGGTTTTAACACGTTGAAGATCTTTCTCAAACACAAAACAAGTCCCTATTTCATTTCTGGAAGCTGGGATAAATAAGCAAGCACTTTTACTGCATTCAGATATCAAATACATACATTAAAGAATACATGAAAAGAATATTTCAGTGATTATACTGGTAACTTCTATAACAAAGTGAAATCTCAGAAGCCTAGAGAAATCATTCAACTCATTTAATATTTAGAAAGAAAAATATTGATTAATAATTTGATTATAATTACTCATCATTACATATACATTGAAGCAGCAGTGGATTTCAATCCACCCCCATCACTCCTAAACTGATAATCACATGACTTTGACATAAATAATAGCCTAGTATACTGAAAAAAAACAATTATTATTTTATGCACAAGAGCAGGTCGTTGTTTTAATGCATTTTCTTGCAGTCCAACCACAGTCAACTTGACCATTTCAGTTATACATTGCGAATTACAGCATACTTTTATTCGTCTTTACTGTTTCCTTTTATTTTCATCAAAGGCATTCATTTTAATTGGATAATCTCATCATATTTTGTGTGCAGATTTTTCTGGCCCACATAGCACACCAATATGTGATCAAGTCAAGAATACCATCGGTCAAATAATAGGCATTCGGTCAAAGAGCATCTTGAAATGTACACAACTTCCAATGTGTAAAGAAAAAAACATGGCAATAACAGTATAGGCTACTCAAAATAATGACTCAGTAAAGATTATCACCTAGAGAAATCCAATGTTGGTTTGGCATCTTGTCTGCTAAAAATGTCTCGATTTGGGCAAGTTTAGGAGACAGCAAGGTTTCCTTGCATGGTGCCATATGCTTACAGAACACATATTTACAGTATAAGTAGCTAGGCCTACATTTATAACTCTTTGAAAGACATTTGTGATACTATGACACATTGTGGTTGTTCTGGGTATAGCAACTCTTCTTTTCAGCCTCAGCACTTCCCATTTAAGTATTGTTGTAAAATGAATAAGACATTTATTTGTTAATGAATATTCTTGTACCATATGTCTTGTTTTAATGTCACAATACAAGCACAGGTTTAAAATGCTTTACAATTGCAGAAACAATAACGTATCAATAATTATCTCAGCATTTTATGGCACATTTTGTTCTTGTGATAAATATAGGCTTACTTGGTATTTATGTGGAAAATGTTCGTTAAAATACTGGTGAAAAATCAAGTCATCTCTTTATGGAAAATACACAGCATTTTATTTTCCATAACCTTGTATGCATTTAATTTCTAATTATTGTATGAAAATCTGCAACCAAGCAAGTTTTACTTTATTAAACATATACAAATATTTCTAACATTCCATAAATCAAATACATTTACACAGTTTCACTGAATTTACCACATACACATCACAAAATATTTGAATACAAAAAAATTGTACATTAACAATAAGCAGTCACAATGGCAACTGGAATGACATCTGTTAAAAAAATTGTGCATTTAATACGAACGATTATGCTGTCTTTCCAAACAGATGTAAAATAACAACTGATATCACCAGTTTACCCATCAGGCAATAATACATTCACTATAGATAGTTTCACATTGGAGATGAATGGAAACTTGATCAGGGTATAAAACAGAGTTTTTGTGTGACCTCTTAACAATTCAGTGATATCACAAAAAACATCATAAATCAATAAAACTAAAATAAATAAAAACTAAATCCTCAATAATTATGAACAATCTTAACGCTTAGCATTGTCTTGCGTTAAACTCTTTCTCCTCGTCTATCCGGTGCAGTTCTTTCTTTGTCTTTAACCAGTCGGAAGACGTAACGGCTTGCCCCATGCAGGTCCCAGTTGTAGCGGGCGAGGATTTTTTGACATTCCTCACGAGAGCACTGATTCATGTAATACAGCTGGTCTGTCTGATGATGCAAGGAAAACCCAAAAGAATGACAGTGAATGACATTGAGAATCGAAGTAATGTATGCAATGTATGAAATCATTTACTTTGAACAAGTGTTAATTCTCTATTACTTTAAGCTGCTGTTCCGCCCGTGCAGGATTCCAGTCATTGCGATGCAGAGCTCTCTGAGCCTCCTCATTGGTCACTCCATGCACCGCCTCCTGAACCTGATGACAAAAGAGAATTGTATTACACAAAATTTTTTTTTTTAAAAAAACACATTACTTATACATTTACTACGAAATACAAATAAATGTATTTTTTTCATACAAGTTACGCAAGTTACTATTTTTTCCCATTCATTAACTGACAGCTCTTCTGTCCTCATGTTGAGAGAAATCGGGAGTAAGTGCAGCGGTGTTGTGTGCGCCGAGTAAACATGACGGTTATTGTAGTTCTAGACTAAATGTGAGCAAAAACATACACAAAAAGTATTGCACAATTGAGTATTTCTTAAAATGAATAAAAGGAGTGAAATGCAAAATCAATATTATGCAAACCTGCGGTAATTAAATATGTTAAATTACAAAAATATATTTTATGTATTTAATCTCACTTTATTAACCAATGTCTTAGTTGCTGACCTTTGATGCTCCAATTCAACCATACTAATAAGCAAAAATGACTCTAGATAAACATCAATTTGTGTTTTATTTTTTAGTATTTATTGCTGAAGTAAGAGTGTTGCCCACTGCTCATTTTTTAGGTACCCGTCTCTACTGTGGAGAGGTTGTAAAGAACGATGTACAACTATTTGAGGATATGGTAGGGCACTCGAAAAGCTTCTGCTCCATAGGCCTGTAAAGTTCAGGGAGCAATATGCGGCTGCCAGTAACATCAGTGGTGGAGTATAAGGTATCAAAAACATGGCAGGCGATGATGCTGCGAGACAGAAAAGACCCAACAGTACGTCAGGTGGACATTGAGGTCAGAATACTGATGTTACTGTTGCCTTTGGCTTGCTCAGTTGGGGATATTCAAATTAATTAACCAATCATTAATACAATTGATCAGCCCTACCTAACGTGGATGTTTTTTCCACTAAGAAACAAACATTGTTATGTTATTTTGATTGATACTGTGAAGCTGCTTTGATACAATCTATATTGTGAAAAGCGCTATATAAAAATACTGGACTTGACTAGAATAGGTCAGAATAGGTTAGCCAGCAGTTCATTGAGGGAGGCGGAGGAGCGCTATGAATAAGCAGGTGGGTGAGTGTGCGGGAGAAGGTTCTGGCAGGACATCCGGAACATGGACGAGTACCGGATTAAGTTACTCCATCAAACCTCCATACATGGGTGTTGGCAGATAGCCACAACTGCATGCTCTATGGAAAGCCAGCTAACCTTTAACATGTCCACTCCCCTCAAGATGTCAAGTTTAGTGGATGGGAAATTTTGGTGGCAACATGACCAAATTTTAACTCTTGTGGCAAGAAAGAAGCCGAAACAATCTCTTAAGGGGCTTTGTTTCATTCAGTTCCTTGGGTCTGGGGAGAGCAGAGATGAGGAGTAAAGGAGTCCTGGCCATGGCAAACGACTGGGAGATGCGGTCAGAGCTTATGCAGCAACTCAAATTTTCAGAGGAAATAATCCATATTAGCCTCAAACCTGATATTGTGCTCTGGTCTCTTTGAAGGACCCTTGGACTGCTTGGAATTAATGGCAGGGCAAGGAAACAGCTGGTAGCAAACATTACCAAACAAGCAGAGCTAGCATCCCGGTGGATATGGATAAAACTAAATCAGCGGTGGCAGAACCAACATGGTGAAGGGCAAAGAACACCCTGAGTTTGGAGGTGGTGTAACTAGGACACTGGCGAAATTATATTATAATAATTATATATATATATATATATAAGTTCTTTATTCAATTTTATATAAATAGTACTGAAATCACATTAATAAGATATAAAAATGGTTGAACATGAAGAAATCTGCATACCTGCGCTATGACTGCTTCCTTGTTAACTTGTGGTGGGTACCTCTCCCTTCCCTTCTCTCGCTCTCTTTCTTTCTCTTGCTCTTTCTCTCTCTCCTTCTCTTTCTCAAGGCCGTCATCTAACTGAGGGCTTGACTTGGCCAGATGTGCCATCCTGACAAGGTTGTTAGTCCCTAAACACTGCTGCTGTGGTTGGAATTGGAACTGTGTCTGTAGCTGTGGATGAGTTTGAGGGGTCCAGCCAGCTGGGTTTGATGTTCTCCGATCATGGAACATCATCTGGGGTTTGAAGCTGGTGGTTGGTGGGCTGATGCATTTGAAGCTGGGGGGTGGTGGCCGTGGAGGTGGGATGACAACAGCATCACTAAACCTGCGGGGGTCTCTTATCAAATTACTCTGCATGAGTTTGCGTGGGTCGGGTCTCTGAGCTCCATTCCCACCAGCACCTTGACCTTTGTCCTGTGAAACATCAAGGATGGACTCCAGGCTTATCGATATGCCTGAAGATTGAGAGTAAGACAGAATTGGATTGGATGCACCATCTTTCAAAATTTGAGGGTTGGTATGATTTTTTTAAAGGGTACCTATCATGGAATTTTGAAAATTACCTTTCATGTAGTGTGTAACATAGATCTAAGTGAACAAAAACATCCTTCAAAGTTTTAAATATGAAAGTTCACCGTATCGACTCTGAGTCGCTGATATGAATCGATAGACAAACGATGCATTTTCTCTAACTTTCGTACGTCACTTGTACAAGTTATTTGAATTCGACACGCCCACTCAGTGCGCGCGCCGAGCAGACAGAGAAACCTGACAACATCATGTCGACGAGACTCTGTTCTGAAGTGCGAATCAAAAGCAAACTTTTTTTTTTCACTGCCCAGGGACAAGCATGTGAAGACTCAGTGGCTAGAGTTTATATTTACAACTATACCACACAAGTATAGCCACCTTGAGCTGTGTTCGCGTTATTTTAATGACGATCGCTTTACGAACACAAATGCTTTCACGTGTGGATTCGCAAGCCGCCTGATACTGAAGGAACGTTCAATACCAAGTTTATAAAGATCAGCTTCCTCCTCCGAATCACAACCTGTAAGTACTATTAATAATTGTTGCTTTTATGTGTGTGTGTGTGTGTGTGTGTGTGTGTGTGTGTGTGTGTGTGTGTGTGTGTGTGTGTGTGTGTGCGCGTGCGTGTGTGTGTGAGAGAGTGAGAGTTACGCTCAGCAGCTTCTAGGTCTCCAATGTCATTTTTTTGTTTTTTGAAATATGTGAAATTATGTGAAGCGTATTGTAGTACTGCAGTGCTTTATCAATATGTTTAAGCTTTGGGCTAACGCAAAATATAACTGACTGCGTCATCTGACCAATCACCGCCGATTAGCGTCACGCAAAGGAGGGGTTTGGACAAATGAGTCGTCAAACGAATCATTAGGGAGTCGGTGAGCAAATCAGGTAAAAATAAATGCATATTATAAGACAACAAAAGTGTTTTTTGTCATTGCATGCATGTAAAAATGTTGTTGGGGACTCCCAGAACATTATTAGGAACATTTTAAATGCCATAATAGGTACCCTTTAATGATTTTGTCTCTTATGCCAAGTTCACACTACACAACTTTAAACGGCGGCAGATCGCTGTGCTGTTCAGACTACATGACTTGCTCTGGAGTCTTGAAGTCGTTGTGGTGTTCACACTACGTGACACTACATACATGATCTGCAACAGGGGGTTACACACTACACGAGCTGACAGCAACTATGTCACCCAACGACTCTATCCGGTCCCCAAACCAATTTTTTTCACGAAAACACACGCGAGATGTGGAATGGAAAATGATGCGAAACAGGAGTTGTCTATTTGAAAATGGCGCTTCCATGTCATTATTATACCTATTGTCTGCTATATTTGCTTCTTATTTATTAAATTATTAAAATTAAGATACAATTTATACAAAACGAAATCCAATTTGAAGAAAGACTTTCTACTAAACAAAACTTATATAAAGTGGTCAAAATCATGTCTGATCGACTCCATGTCTCACGATATATTGCGCCTCTTATCTTACTCATGCCGTTCCCTTTTTCATAATCAACATAGATGAAAAAAATAACATTAATATTTAAACAAATATGAAACTAAATGCGCTTATTTAATGGCTACAACACGTAAGTAGGGCTTACTCTCTATATGTATAAATTGCTGCACATTAATTTAATTCAGAATTTTGCAAGTTGAAAGGCATTGTTTGTACATAAACATATATGCAACATTTGTCAAGTTCACGGATAATTGTGTGTATTTATTAATCATTATGATACTAAAATCATAATAAAGTAGGCTATATGTGCAAAAAAAAATCAGATAAGCCCAGAATATGAACGCAACGCGTTTAATTACACGTTAAGCATTTTCCTCCCATAGAAAACCATTATAAGAATGCATGTGTCTTTTCTTAATTCGAGCGTTTTTAATGCGTCGTTTAGTATTTTACACATGAAGATTAGTGAGCGCGAATCACCCGCAGATTTGCACGCGATTACAGCCCGACCTGTCGGCGAGCTCGTTAACTTGCAAATCGGCTTAAATCGGGCTTAAAATCGTGTAGTGTGAACTCGGCATTATGCTCAGCACAGCTGCATTTATTTCATCAAAAATACAGTAAAATATATTCAAATAGTAATAACAATATTAATGTAATTTATTCCTGTGAATAGCATTACTCCAGTCTTCAGTTTCACTTGGTCCTTCAGAAATCAATCTAATATGCTGATTTGGTGCTCAAGAAACATTTCTTACTATCATCAATGTTGAAAACAGTTGTTCTGCTTAATATTTTTGTGGAAATCATGATACATGTTTTGCAAAATGATTTGATAACTATAAAGTTTAAAAGAACAGCATTTATGTGGAAAAAAAAATTGTATAACAATGTGAAAGTCTTTACTGTCACTTTTTGATCAATTTAATGAATCCTTTAGGAATACAGGAATAGATTTCTTTCAAAAATCGTGCCAACCCATAACTTTTGAATAACAATTTTGTAGGTACGTTCAGGCCTTCAATAATACTCAAATGATAATGTAAGACATTTGTTACAGTATATTTTAAGTTCTAACCTGACATTTTCTTCAGATTTGAGCCTGCCTTCTCTCTTGCTAAAGGAATCCTCCAACGTCTGGAGCTGAAAAGTTCACATTGAATGGCAAAAGTCACATAAACAGTCCCATTAGATTGACATTAAGCACTTTAGTAAATTCAATCCTTATAGTTTACAACTTCATTTAAAATGTCACTCACTCATCTGTTCGTTCTGGGGTGGCCCAGCTGCGTGTCGGACCAGGCACAGGAGCTGCTGCTGTGAGAGCAGGGGCAGCTAACACAGGGGGGAACCAGCCAACACTTAGAGTTCTCTGGTTTTGCCCCTTCCACTCACACATTTCCAGCCTATGAGGAAACAGAAGAGCATAGCATAGTATTTGGTTTCTCTACTTTTAATTTACAAATACATTTAGATGAATAATCCACAGCACCTTCCCTTTTCTGTCAAGTCTTGGCCTGCTTTAACATTTGTGTTCTTAATTTGCACTCCAGAATAATATATTGGGAAATCTATCTGCTAATGCATATTGCATATGCTAATTATTTCAATAGCATCAAATGTCACTAATGTATACTGTATCTAAAACGGTTTAAAGTCATTGGTACCTAGTTTTGCTGTAATTATTAAATTATGAGGAATTTGTTCTGTCAAATTTAACATTTGTTGAATTTTTGTACTGTCCAAGTGTGGTTTGCATGAGAGTCTGACTAAACTTCTTTGTTGATTTAAATTAAGGGTTGAACTATGAATGGAATGCAACTAAGTCAAATGGAGGGGAGACAGGTTAATAATTACCCACAACGACCTTTATCAGAGTCAGAGTTAACTAAGATTTATTTGCATGACTTAACAATACTGCAAAAGAGCATAAGGTAAAAGAAATAGACAATAGAAAATAAACGATAGACAATATCAAAAATAAACAAAAAGAAGGGGGTAAACAAAAGAAAGAAAAATACATTACAATTAAAAATCAATTATAATATTGCTTGCCCGTGGGCTCTCTTACCCATGGTCTATTACAGTCACTAGATCATTCGCCTGTAGACAGAGTTTTCTGGGATCTATGAGATCTTTCACGGCACGAACCTCCATTGGCTGTGCCTGAAAATACATTAAAGAGAGAGAATACATCCTGAATTTAGATACATCTTTTGTAATATCAATAGCACAAGTGGTGCCGTTAAAAGACTGTGGTTGGTAAGATTATGCTCATCAAGGTTGCATTTATTTGGTAAAAAATATATAATTACTGACCCAAAAATTTTGAACAGTGATGTATATTAATAATATTACAAAAAAGTTTTGTTTTTAATGAGAGGTAGAGGCTTAACACTTACATCTGCTACCATGGTGGTGAGCTGTGAGAAGGTCGGTCGGTCAGCAGGACTGCAGGCCCAACATTTGCGCATTACAGAGTACAACTCCTGCGGACAGTCTGAAGGTCTCTCCAACCGCTCACCTTCCCGCTCTACACGACACAAAATCTACACGACACAACATGCATCCATTAGTCACCAATGGAAAGTGGCGTTTACAGCTGCACATCATAAACAGAACAAAACATTTTTTTTTGCAGTTTAACTGCATCAAACCAACTATGTACCTGTCTGCTAGACAGTCCCAACCAGGGCTCCTCACAGTAAGTGAACATTTCCCACAATGTGACACCAAACATCCAGACATCTGAAGCATGAGAGAAAGAACCCACACGCAAACTCTCAGGAGCACACCTACAGAAAGGAGTCTGGAATTACTATCCTTGACCTAAGTGGGTAATAGTGAAGGCTTTGCTTTCTGAAATTGAACTCTTTTTTGTGCTTAAATTCAGTTTCTCACCATGCGAAGGGGATGCGTTTGTGTGGCGTCATGATATAGTGGTCTTTGTTCAGATTCAAGCCTCTCATTAATCCAAAGTCTCCAATCTTCACTTGCTCTCTAGCAGCCAAGAACACATTCCGGGCGGCAAGGTCTCTGTGGATGAAGCGTCTGGACTCCAGGTATTCCATACCTGCAGAAATCTGTGTGCTGAAGAGCCAGAGTCGTGAAAGAGGATATTCTCCCTGTCGTATCCGCAGAGTGTCGTATAAAGAACCAAGAGGAGCCAGCTCGGTTACCTGATAAAAAAAGAAAAAGTGTAATTATGGCATCCATCTTAGCATCACCAGCACTTCTTATGATTATCAATGCTTAATATTTTTGTGCAAACCATGATACATTTTTTTTCAGGATTCTTTCTTTGAAAAGAACAGCCTTTAGTTGAAATATAAAGCTTTTGTAACATAATAAATGTCTTTACTGTCACTTATGATCAATTTGATGCATCCTTGTTTATATATATACTTTTTTTTTTTAATTAAAGATCCCAAACACCGGCCCTCAAATGTTTGAACAGTAGTGTACTTCTTTAAACAATATTCCAATTTATCCAGTTTTATTTTACTCCACTAGGGATAAGAGGGATTATAATAATGTCAAATAAAAAACGAATGTTAAGTAAAATACAAATGACCAAAAAGTAATGCAGTGTATGCACCAAGATGTTATACTAATATAAAAATGTTATTTTCTATTGCACTTTCTGCAAGTTACATTGTCGCGCCAGTATATAGCTAAAGTTATTTATTCCCTTTATGAGTGAATTACTGAATCACTGAATAAACTGTTTTATTTAGAAACACAATTAATTCAGGTCTTTACAAGCGAATCATTGAATGATTCGTTCAAAGGATTCACTCAAATACACTTAATCATTGAGGAACGTGAGGTAGTTAATTCTGCTTTAATTTGAACATTTGTTTCTTTAGCGGAGCACACAAAAAGAATAAGTAAATCGCAATGTTATATCTAAACTGTAGATACTCAATATTAACTTTTTATTTATTTAACTGTTCTATAAAACCCAATATCACACTCACATTCATGTTTTGGTCTGAATGTCAGTAGGACTGATACAATAAACAGTAAAGTTACAATAAAACAAATATAAAAAAGGGAATAATTTGTTTATAGGCTATGTTTATTCATACAAAGAAAAAAAAAATAAAGAATATGGGTAACACTTTATTTTAAGGTGCTATTAATAAGCAGTAATTAACAGTTAATAAGACACTTATAAGACCTTATAAGATGCATATAAGATGCATATAAGCATTAACTACTTCATATAAGGGTTAATTAAAGCACAAGACGAACCCGGAGAGGCAACTGAGCGGCCCCGGAGTGGTCATGACCCAGCTGGACCCCAGGGGATGGAGTCTACACTCACCCTGGCTGTAACTGTCGTGAGGCTCGTCGGCGGCACGATTGAGTAGAGCGGGAAAAGTGAAACAAAGCGTCCTCAGAAGTTATATGAAGTAGTTAATGCTTATATGCATCTTATATGCATCTTATAAGGTCTTATAAGTGTCTTATTAACTGTTAATTACTGCTTATTAATAGCACCTTAAAATAAAGTGTTACCAGAATATGATTTTAGATGAAAAGTTATGTTAACCATTTTAAGAGGATGAGTAAGGACAACCCCATAGAGGTGTATAATGTTGTGGTGGTCCAGAGACTGCATGATTGTAACTTCCTGGAGGAACTCAGTCACCATGTCGTCCTGTCTACACGATCCACTCCTCAAGGTTTTCACTGCTACAGACAACTTAAAAAGAGGGAAACATGACAGTTAGGGTGACATTTATCCTGTGTTTAAGCATCTTGATAGACAAAAAGAGGACATCCGTAGATACTCATTTTTTGTATATATAGTACTCACCACTCGTCCAGTCGGAGTGTGCCATTCTGCTTTCCTAACTACCCCAAATGAACCTGAGCCAAGCCTGTCCCCAAAGATCAGTTCACTGTTCTGGATAAGACAGGGGAGCGTGCGGCCTGTCTCTGGCCCCTGGCCTGACCCAACACCATTATACTGCTCACTTCCCTCAGGGGTGCGAGCATTGAAGGGCTAGCAGAAAACAGACAGTGATTATCACAGGTAGGCTAAGTCAATGAATAAACAGAGAGGGAAAAAGATGTGAAATACCTTCGCCATCCACGACTGTGGTCGCATGTTGGTTTTGTAGCGTTTCACGGCTACCCATAATCGTCGCTGTCCTTTTGACACACACAAAATAAATAAAATTCACAAGAAAACCCCAATAAATACAAAGCTAATAAAATAATTCAAAACAAAGAACTAACAAACAGACACACAAACATGTTACAAGTTAGAAGAAAAGGTTATATAGAACTTTAAAGGGTTCTGTCAGGCACTTAAAAGAACATTTTAGGGGTTTCCATCATGGGATCAATTTACGGATTTAGTTTTAATTTATTTTTAAATTATTATTTTTTGTAAACATGCTTTATCCCTGACTAGAATTTGTTTGAATAACATGTTAAACATGAAAGAATTTTGCAATCATTTAAGACATTTCTTCTTATAGAACCTTTTTGGCATAAATGGTTCTTTAAAATTGAGCCAAGAACGTAATTATTTTTTTGTAACTATGCTCTGGATGCTGCTATGTAGTGTCTAATGAATGTTCTGTAGTGTTGTAATATATTGACTGATGTGTGTATGATCTGAAAGCTTTGATTTTGAGAACCAGTGAAATAGTTGAGCCGATTGTTTGATTTTGATTTTTTTTTTTCAGAAAAATCAGGGTTTTTTGTAATTAGTTTGAAGATTTGGTTTTGTTTAATGTTGTGAGAAAATTAGTGAAGGCTTCAAGAAACGTGTCTAAGCAATTGTGAAAAACTGTAAAGATAATAATGATATCAGAAACATTATATTTAGCCCTGAAAGAGATTTAAGCACACAAAACAAATCAAAATAACATGATCTTCAAATAAAAAACTGCTTTACAAGACAAACCTGGTTTACTAATGCCAATCTGTTCAAGATCTGCTTCTTTAACGTAGTTCAAGTGTTCAATTCGTGTTACATTGAGTCCATCTCGCATCCTTAGGTAGAATCTCTCTAGCTGCACTTCAGCGAGGAGCTGGTACAGCCACTGAGTGTCATGATCCATCATTATTAGACTGTCCCACAGCAACTCTGAGAGGCAAACAGAGCAATGCGATGAGATCAAAAAAAGAAGTACGATAAACCTAAAAAATCTGAGAGTGTGACACTGTGACTCGATTGAAAGAGATTCTTTATTTTTCTGGTTAGCACTTTCCAGTTTTGTATTTATTTTCATAGAAACTAGTTCTATACACCTAGAGTACTGTATTTAAATATCTCTTCTGAACAGACACCGCATGGCTGTTAGAATTAGAGGTTTCACAGGGTTGCTATGGATGCCTGTTGGGAATTTGCAGCCAGCCAAAAAAACAAGAGAGAGCTTTGTTGAGAAAGTCCTCTTAAAGTGCAAGGTGATCTCATCCTTTTTTTCTTTATTCAGTTTAGGTTTACAGGGATGGTGCGCATAACTCATTTCTAAAAATGTGCCAGTTTGAGGTCATTTTAACTGTAGTTCAACTGCATGTATTCTCAACTAAATAAATAAAGATTTACATAAATGTAAAACTGTTTTCAAAATACAATTAATACTATTTTTGGTAACACGTTATAATAAGGTCCTCTGAGATTACATTAGTTAATGCATTATCTAACTTTAGTGAACAATGAGAAATGCATTTGTTACAATATTTATTAATCTTTGTTAACATAATTGAATAAAACTAAAACTGCTTATTGTTAGTTCATGTTAGCTCAGGTCCATTAAATAATATTAACAGATACAATTTTCGATTTGAATAATCTATACGTAAATGCTGACATTAACATTAAGATTAAGAAATGCTTTTTTGCATTTGCATATTTTTTTATGTTTTTCATAGTACCCGTTGATACACAGATGCTTTTGAATGCTCCCGTGTGTATTCGTGCAAGCACTCTGTGAAGAGCTTCAAAGGTTTCTATTTACAATGTGTTTTCGAAGTGTTGATCATTTTAGCCAATCACAGACATACCTGTTAAGCATGTGAACGCAATGGCCAATCAGAGGTGTTTAAGTAAGTCAGAATCTGCTCAACACAGCGCAAAACCAAGGGGGTAATCCATCGACCGGAAGTTGAAGCCGGCCGGGTGCCGCTATCTTGTAGCAGAACTTCACTTGCGTTAGCATTTCCATTGACTCCCATTCATTTTGGCGTCACTTTGACAGCGAATAACGTTACATCTGAGGCATTTAAAGACTCCATTTGTCCATTATTTATTTCTAAAGAAACACAACAATGTATAAGGGGCACCATTACCTTCTGTGTTACATTATGGCCCCGTAGAAACAGTTTTTGTAAAAATAGGCTAACGACTGCGTCATAACCACTCGACTCTCTGTTGCGCTGTACAGAAATTACCGTACAGACAGGAGGAGAAGCTCGCAGGCAATCGGGGGGACGTCCCGTCAGCGATATTTTTTTTCACAGGATGGTAGGGGAAGACTCATTAATATTCATTAGGGAACTCATCCCTGATTGGTCTTAACCCCAGTGACGGGTAGGTTTAGGGGCGGGGTTAGGGGTAGGTCATCAGACCCCCAGTGACGGGTAGGTTTAGGGGCGGGGTTAGGGGGTAGGTCATCAGACCAATCAGGCATGAGTTCCCTAATGAATATTAATGAGTCTTCCCCTACCATCCTGTGAAAAAAAATATCGCGTCCCGTCAAGGGAGAAGCCCATAGATCATGCGTCCATAAAAGCAACGGGACAAAATATTTCAACGTTTTTGGGGAATTGGAAATAATTCGGTATGAGAACTCTTTGCTCAAGTTCCCCGTCTCTGCCAGATTAATGTTGGCAATTTTCGCGCACAGCTACTAGAAGATTTACGTCTGTCAGACAGGTTGCTCACGTCATCAAGCTTAGTTTGGGTCGGTTTGAGTCTGCGCGTCAGGAACGGAAGTGCTCAAAAATCGCTAAAAATGGGCTTCAACTGTCTCAACTGAGTTCCAATGAGATGGCTCTGTCCACTTCTTATACTGTCTATGCGCAAAACACCAAGCTTCAGTGATTATAAAAGGAGCGCTGCTCGTTTTCTGTTTATAATCCATATACAATTTGAATAAAAGTTTTGTTTTTTCATGCTGCAAAGTTTCTGGATTTACAACTCAGCAATGATTGACAGTGATATAACCATAGCAACAGGCGGTCAAAACAATCTGATACTTGAATCAAGGAAGCAGAGAAGTTTATAAACCAAACAAACTACTTTTTTCAGCAGATGCCAATGAGGAGAAAGGTATGTGGCCAACCACTTCAGGCATGTGTGTGTAAAAGATAATGATTTACCTGTTCAATACAATTAAACTCATAAAGCAATTATACTATGAATGAATGACCACTGAATACCTCTCTAAATTATTCTAACTTGTTTGTATTGGCAAGGAAATCCCCCTCTAACAGCGTCATACTGTATGCACAAGTATGCAACACATTGTTTTTAAGTTATATAGGATGAAACCTCAAATAAATACTATTTTGGCCTGTTCAGCACTGTCATTGCCTTCACGTGTGTGTGTGTGTGTGTGAACTCCTATCAGCATGCGTACAAAGAGAAAATGAGAAACTCTCTGCACTGCACTTGTTTACAGAACTAGGACAACATACAGACCAGCTCAGACACATGACCTTTAGTGAATAATCAGCCAGTATCCTTGAAGGGATCACTCTAAAACTATGGGGGCTTGTCTGAGCAGGTAACCTGAGAGCGTCAAAATAAGATTCTAAGACTACACACCCAAAATCCACACCCCGAATGACAAGAGAAAAATGATCTTCAGAGGACACAGAAAGATTATCACAACAAATCATTTCAGTTAACAGTTGCAACATTCAGGCCTGTTTTCCTCTAGCCAACTTGACGAAGCCGTGCTTGGTTGTTTCCATTCACATTTCATAGTCTCGTCTGAAACTGGGTGTGAACTGATAGATCAGACAGATTCTACAGCAGTACTGTAATCAAATATGCTTCAAACCTTGAAAGTCTTGAAAGCAGAAAAGAGTGGCCATTTACAAAGTTATGAAGGCGTGTAAACCCAGCACATTGAAACAAATGACTGCTTCTGTTTGTTTGGCATTTTGTAGTCAAAAGGTGTGACATTAATCCTTCAAAAACTATAGAAATGTGTCAAACATATACAGGTGACTTATGATAGTCACAAATAAATATGTGGGTCATACTACATATTACTAATTTTCCAATTAACAGTGTAGTAATAATTATTATATCACAGATATTTGAGAGATTTGTTGTAGTCTTTAAGGTTGCCAGGCCAATCAATATTCAGAATGAGTGTTGGGATTTTTTTTATTTTTTTTTACACAAACATGAAATGGTAAAACAGATGACAGCATTAAAAATACAGCATGAATAATGTCAGGTCAGTTTTTTTCTATTTTACAAAATGCGTAATTTCAACAAATATAAAAAAACACATAGGCCCACACTGAAACTGAAACTACACACACTGTAGGTAGGAAAAAACTGCATAAACATTAATATATATATATATATTGCCTATCCTATAGACTAAATAAACTACAGAATAATTATTATACACCGATACGAAGGAAAGTATTTAATGCAGCTTCAGTACGCAAACGTACATATAATAATAATAACCTCCTCATTTCACTTTGTACTATAAATCAGCCATTACAGCAGATAAGGACGACTTAGATAGATACCTGTGCCCAGGTGAGTGCTTGAAGCATAACACCAAAGCGGAAATGACGCTTTTTCCAAAAATAAATTCCCTAGCAAATCCTTAGTTTTGACCAACCAGTTTAGACTCTCGTGCACTTTGATTAAATATATTACTTATTTCAAGATATATAATTCACTTGTTGCAGAATAAGAATGCTACTTAGTAAACAAAAGCGTATACTTACAAATAAACGATCGACGTTATTGTCCACAATCGATCACTTCTTCTTCAGCTCGTGTCAAATGCACTCCTGGTATGAGATGTCTTTGAAGTCGTTCATTTTCACTGAGTTTCACGTATAGCTATTTATAATCCGACATACTAGAACAGCCTATAAAAAAAGTAGTATTCTTCTGACTATGATTTATCTGAAGTTATAAGAGTCGTTTTTAAAAGAAGGACAGGTGTTTTAGAATGCGTCAGACGTGTGATTTCAAAGCCTTCGGTCTGAGTTCTCACTCCGCCTCCTCACGTCCTCCGCCCTTCAACAATACTTCCCCCTCTTCACCTGTTGATTTATACCTTAACCTTTCTATTACATCATACTAATAATGACTGTTTTTTTCTCCCCAAATTAGACAATCATGTACATTTTGTAGATATTTATCTTCTTCCTTTCCCCCCGTTTTTTTCGCTGCATGCTTCAAAAATTTACTTTAAAAAAGGCACTACTTCCCCTGTAGCCCATACTTGAAAACCACGTTATTGTTTTTTTTATTACCCATCATAATTATATATATATATATATATATATATATATATATATATATATATATATATATATATATATATATATATATATATATATATATATATATATATATATATATAATATTATTATTTCATACTCTTTATAATAAATAAAACTTTGTACTGTGTCTATTGTGTCCGCAACTGATATTTATTTTGAATGTTATGCAGTTTGACAACATCATGGTTTTCCATTTACTTCCATTTTACTAATAAATTATTTTAAATGTGGTGCTATACATTGAGTTTAAGATTGCGGTAATCATGGATAAATGCAATTTTCCAAAGTTCAGCTGTCCATGAAATATAGGCTTATTTCTTGTTATAGGCATACATTTATATAAACAAAGAAGTGTTGACATAAAAAGGCATCAACAATTGTTTAATGACAAATTAAAATAAATGGGAAACTTGGGAGTTATTGTATAGTACACACTCATCATGAAGGAACTCTCACGTGTGGACTACATAAAGCCCTGCATCATAGAAGAACTTGAAAACAGAGACTATTTTCCCTGTCATTTTCAGTCATGACTCTCTGATCCTGTCTTTCCAGTTTGACTGGATATTTATGGACTTTCTTCTTGTCACAAAGACACACACATGCATACATATGCAAATGATCATGTGAAATCGTGTATTACATTACCCTTAGCGTATCACCCTTTCGGGTAAAACTAACTTTTATGAACAATTCACTTCCTGGTTCTGTATTATATAATATTGAAATATTGAAACATCATGGTTTGTTCTTGCTAACTTTACCAATAGAAAACTGGTGTATAATTTTTTTTTTTAAATTAGGTTTTTTTTGTTTTGTGATCCATAAAATGTGCACAGGCTAATATGACCCACTGGGTTGCATAAAACTAACTGCAACTTCACTGCATGGAAATCTGCTCTAAATAAATCATTGCCATCAACCAAACTATTCTTCAATGAGCAATAATAAATAAATAAAAAAGTGGAGACCTTTGTTTATAATAATGAACCACATCAATAAGGTTGGGCAACTGATCTTTATAATGACATGACATTATATCAGTGGGTATAACAGATATTTAACAGCTGAGTTCTAGGAAATCCCATTTGCTGTGAATCTGTTGAGTCAACTGCATGTTGCAATTCAAAGGACTCATCATTTAGCCAGACTTGTGCAATTTTCACAAGTTCTTCCTTCCTTCCCATCATATTTTGACACCTAGAAATATGCAGCATGTTCTTAACCATTGGATCTTGAATTCAGGCCGGAAACATGATACTGACAGCATAGAAAAAGATCACAAACAAAATAGATGAGTAGGCCTACAAGTATTTGAAGGATGCATTTCAATTCAGCCACTGAAAACCTACTCAACAATACCAATAATAACAATAACCTACTAATTTTTTTAAACCTATTAAATATCTAAGTAAATTCTACATACTTGATTCAGAAAAAAAACTAAATTAGGGTAGGCCTACAAGGGAACACCGTTCTTCTATTTGAAACTCATTTTTATTTTACTACCTTCATCACACGATTTAATCCAACATTTATATGTTAACATGTAGCAAGTATCTTTATATGACATTATGAGTATTATTTTTCATTTTACTTTATTTTACAAGTGTCTGTAGCGCCATTACAAGAGGCCTATGATGTCATCAGTTGCGCGCAGCAGCTGTTGATGGGTTCGTGCAAAGACCGCGACTGTATTCATTGATTGAGGTGGACATCCTCGTAATACACAATCTGGTTTCTTTGCTCCAAAATCATTTAAATTAAAGGCAAAGCTGCCGCGTGTGTTTTTAATTTACACTGGTTTAAAACTGCTCGTAAAAGGTGAGTGATATGTGGGTATAATTCAAGAGACTGTACAGTAGGTAGCTGTTAGCTAGTCAGCTAATTAGCGATTTTGCACATGCCAGAGATCGAAAACTACCTAAGCAACCATGAATTATTCGGCTTATAACGTCGTTACAAAACACACAAAATTAGTTTTGTTCTCTAGATATGACAGGACTATTGAAAGGCTTTGATTAGGCATGCTAGATGTGAATCTGTATGTTCTTCGCTCATTTTTGTTGTTGATAGTAGCATTTTGCCATTGTGCATTAATATATGTGCAAATTTCATGAATCACGTTTGGTTAAACGCGGATAAATTGTCAAATTGTTGTGAAAATGTATGAATTCTAATACTTGCTTTCTGTCTGAAGTGTTATGCTCTTTTGTATTTGATCCTTTTAGATAAGACTAAATGAAAACAGAATGTAAAATATATGTATTATATTTTTTATATATAAAATTAGATATATGTAAGATATCTAATATGTACTCCACTTTGACAATCACCATACATTATACAAGACCAGTTATCAGTCAGTTATAAATAACATATCTGTATTATGCAAATTATCCACCTGCATCAGAAACAAAATTCATGGTACTGAATTTACCCCAATTCACATTTTTTCACTCTTGCAGACGGCAAGCTGGCGCAGCTAGCAGGTTGCCAGTGGACTATGAGAGACAGTGGTGGAAGCCTGGCCCAGAACCGCTGGCAAGGGGAACTCTCCTTGACTGTGAGCCAGGAGGCCAGCAGTGTTGGGGGCATGGGAGGTGATCTAATGGATCCAAACTCCCCTCCCAACACCACCAGCCCCATTCACCTCAAAATAGCTCACAGGAGCAAATCTGGACTGGAGAGTACATAGAACCGGTAGAGGTTGATGAAGAGCTTGGATTTGATGAGAATGAAGAAGATATTGAAGAAGAAGAACAAGATGAGGAAGAGATTGATTCCGAGTGTGCTTCCTGGGAAGAGAAAGATGAAGTGGAAGACTGGCAAATGCCATTTGAATCACAACCGCAAGTCATGCTCGCTAACAATTATCGGCAGCAGATGTCCTCACATGAAGGGGAGGCCAAATTCCAAGCTAGAGACTTTCCCGAGAATCCCTTCCAGATTCGACTTCATGGACTTAGGCAGCAAAGACTGAAGCGCTGGCGAAGACTACGGTCTAGTGCAAGTTTACGCAACCGGCTTGTGCAGAATTGGAAAATGTGGAGACAGCGGGCGCAATGGGTTGGCAACTTAGGGTATCGACGGGCAAGGAGGTGGCGCCGGTATAGCCTTTATGCCAGCAAGAGACAAGAACAGGGATGTAACACCTTGGGCTCATCACAAATAGGTTTGGAGACAACAAGTAGAGGAGAACCAGGTGAGATTTTTCCTTTTCTCATTGTTATTTAGATCAGGGGTTTTCAGACTGAGGTATGTGGACCCCCAAGAGACCGCAAGGGAGTACTAGGTCTATTGAAAAGTTTATAGAAAAGATTGTTATATTTAAAAAAAAATTAATTAAGTACATTTGATTAAAATAAATGTCAAAATATTAAAATAAATCTATCTAGCAATATACATGAAAATATAATATCTGCATTTTAAATTTTAGGATGGGGTCTCTCGCATTAGGATGATCATATTTAATGATCTGTGGCATCTAAAAGATTGACAACCCCTGATTTAAAGTAAATAGAATTATAGCCAAAATTGCATTATATTACTGTTTGTTCTCTCTCCACAGAAAATCCCTTTTTTTGTTTCAATGGTTATCCTCAGTCAAATTCAGTAGTGACTGGGGTCGGGAATATCTTTCTATACCCGTGAAGCCAACCACTCAAAAGATGGAGATGGTCCTAACAGAGGAGCACAAGGCTTATGTCCAAGGTAGAACTCCTGTTGTCTAGAAGCTGCAGAAACATACATCCTATCTCATATTATCTCTTTAGGTTATGATATGGAAGAATGTCCTGCATATTTAGATAATATAGGGTTTATGGATGTAATACTGCTTAGTCCTCACAGATCTTGGTGTTAAAATGTCCCAAACTCAGTGGTCTTGGTACCTAATGCATGCATTTTTTAATTTATTTCTCAGGTCTTCTTGATGAATACCTTCGAAAGTATGGAAGTCTAATTCCTGTACAATCAGATGATATTGTCGAGGAACTGCAGGGGATCTTCAATGAGGACTTTTCTCAGAGTCAAAGGTCTTACTCATGCACAACCTCAAATACACTCATTTTCTTTTAGTTCTTTGTGTTTGTGCATCTATTGTGTATCACATAGATCTTTAGAAGGAAAGACAAAGTATTATTCTTTTCTGTACTATGTGCCCACAGGAAGGTTGCGGTGCAACATTTAATTCAATGCTACCAGAGATCATCAGGGACTGCCATGTTGAAAGGGTTCCGGGTGAATTACAAGCGTCATGTTCTCACCATGGATGATCTTAGCACCCTCTATGGACAGAATTGGCTCAATGACCAGGTCAGTTTTGAGTTCTACATTATACATTTAATTATTTAGTTTTTCTCATTCTTGCCTAATGCACACATTATTTCATCTGATTTTTTAAGATCATGAACATGTATGGAGACCTTGTGATGGATTCAGTGCCTGAAAAGGTGAATATTCTTTTCTTATTTCTCCTATGGAATTCTTTCTTTTCTTCTATATAGTACAGTTGTATTCACTTGTGTTCATTGGTTTCTGTTGTATCTAATGCCTTCACATTTACTTTTAGGTGCACTTCTTCAACAGTTTCTTTTATGACAAGTTGAGGACCAAAGGTTATGATGGAGTGAAACGGTGGACAAAGAATGTAAGAACTGTAAACTTAACTACCTCACAAAAGTTCACTACTATTCAAAAATTTGTTTTTGAAAGAAGTTTCTTATCTTCATCAAGGCTGCATTTATTTGATTAAATTAAAAAAAAGTATAAAATTGTAGGGCTGGGCAAGTTAACACGTTATTATCGCGTTAACGCATTTATGAATTAATGCCGACAATTTTTTTTAACGCACGTTAACGCAGTTTTTTATTTATTTATTTATTTATTTATTTTTTAAAGTCCGTTGCTCACTGGCTCTGAATACTACACACACGCCTACAGTCAAACCATGGATCACAGGAGGGGTGGGATGTTGGGCAGCCAGCAAATAACCCACCCAAACAAGCAGTGGAGAGAGGCTTTGGCAGGTTCTCTCAGGTGAACAGAAATGGAGACAGCGCTCCGCGAGTGAATGACAGGCGCGGATAGTAACTAACGGCTTCTGTGCGCTACGCAGCTGTAGCCTTTTTAACTTAAATTAAAATTATAACGTTACATAACTTTACCTGATAGGCCTGCGTTTAGTTTAGTGGGGATGCTCTGCCATGTGAATTCCCTTCTGTTGATGTCCTCATAACTATTTAGATTCTGGAAACTCACAAACAGTGAGCCGAGGATCAGTCTCTCTTCCAATGATTTGTGCTGGCTGCGCGTCGTGTACAAAAGTTATAGACAATTCTGCGTCGGCAACGCGTGGGCGCGTGCGTGAGGCGAGCTTGACCGCAACAGTTTCACAGGAACGCACCCGCTTCGCTGCACCTTGTGCTCGACCACTTCACCTCACTCTAAAAGCTGATTTATACTTCTGCGTCGGACCTACGTCTGAGCCTCTACGTTGGTTTTCATTTACTTCTGCGTCAATTACGGGAGCATGTGAAACCCGGGGAGCGATTCAAGCAATCAGCGCTTGCGGTACGCGTATTGACGCGTTGTTGCATTTTTGGAGAGGTGCACGTCAGGGTACGCGCGCTACACACAGCCTACGGCGTAGAAGTATATTGGGCTTTACCTCTGTTTAATATAGCCTAATCTTAGTGTAACCATGGCATGACCAAACCTAAGCTACTATCAGAGAAGTAACGTTGGTCGACTTATATCTGTAGTAGTGGTCATGACCTCTGACAACATGGACTGTTTCTGCTGCTCCCTGATAAAAGATACCTGTTGATACCAGCTGTTCAGGAAAAAAAAGAAAGAAAACTGGACTCGTTTTAACTAGATAAAAGGTAATGCCCAGTGCCATATAGCTTTGTTTTAATATTTTATTTGATTACATACATTTTTAAGTTGAGATTTACAATAAATATTTTATTGCTACCGTGTAAAAAGAATACTGCTGGTATAAAGCACCTTATTTGTTTAAAGTTTTTGCAAACCACATGTTATTGCACTTTTGTGTATATAGCAGTACATTTAAATCAAAAGTGTGCAATACATTACTTTAGAATTCATTATTCAATTTTGCGCATAACAATGCGATTAATCGCGATTAATCGCAGAAATTCATGCGATTAATCGCGATTTAAAAAAAAATAATCGTTGCCCAGCACTATAAAATTGCTATTTTAGTATATTTTAAAATGTAATATATTCCTTTGTTGGCAAAGCTAAGTCTTTCAGTGTCGCATGATCCTTCAGAAATATATCTGATATGCTGATTTGGTGCTTAAGGAACATTTCTTATCATTATCAATGTTGTGCTGGATTCTTTAAAAAGTTCAAAAGAACAGCATTGGAAATCTTTTCTATCTTGACTGTCACTTTGATCAATGTAATGCATCCTTGCTAAATAAAAGAGTTAATTTCTTAAACTTTTGAAGATTATGTTATGTATATAACAAGATCATATACATGTACTCATCTGATAATATTTTGGTGGATCCATTCTTCAGTGCTAATCCTCAAAGCAAATCAGCAGAAATGTTCTTGTTCTTGCTTTTATCAACACACGTTCAAACATGTTTCAGGTGGACATCTTCCAGAAGGATCTTTTGTTGATTCCCATTCATTTAGAAGTGCACTGGTCCTTGGTCTCGGTTGATATTAAACGGCGCTCCATCACATACTTCGATTCTCAGCGAACTCTTAATCGCCGCTGCCCCAAGGTATAAGCCACATAAAATTAGTGTTTTATGTGCTATAGTACACTCAAAATATGAAATGTCTTTAAACCTGTGTGCAATGTCTAAAACAATATAAAAATTAACCTTTGTGTTTGTAACTCTAATTAGCTAAGTTAACATTTTTCCCCTCCACAGCATATTTTTAAATACCTGCAGGCAGAAGCCATGATAAAAGACAAGAGAGACTTTCTGACAGGGTGGAAAGGCTTTTTTAAAATGGTAAGTTCAGACACTGCAGTGAACATTTCCACAAATTGCTACTTGTTCTGACGGCTTTCCTTTTTTTCTAATGCTGTTCAAATATTTCAATAAAGTTAATAAAGCCTCTTTTTTATGTTACAGAATGTTGGCAGACAGAATAATGACAGTGACTGTGGGGCATTCGTCCTGCAGGTTTGTACATACACCATTTTCATATAGCTTACCATGGTCTGGGGTTTTATGAGTGGTGGTTGATAAAATTTAGATTAACTGACACAATACTGTACATTTATAACGGTTTATCTAGAGTAAAATCCATTCAAATAGACTGTGGTGGTTGAAGTTTTTAACATGCTTCATCCAAAATGCCTTTTCCTCAGTTCTAAACATAAGATTGACCTTTTATTTCTCTTTATTTATCCACCTCCTCTGTAGTACTGCAAGTGTCTCGCATTGGGTCATCCCTTCAGCTTCCGTCAGCAGGACATGCCCAAGCTGAGAAGACTTATGTACAAAGAACTGTGTCATTGCAAGCTCTCACTGTGATATTTGTGTAAAGACTGCACAACCAGTGAGGAAAGAGATACATTTGTCCAAAAAGCCTGAGAGACTTCACAATGAGGATATTTCTTCATCACTCACTTTTATTTTTTATTTTGTATAACCTTTTCAGTTGGTTTCGTACTGGAGGCCAACATCTTGACTGAGAGATCTGAGGTAATCCAGGGTCGAAAGCCTGTCTTGCCCTTGTGACATACTGCCTAAATGGAACATTCTGTTTTGGGTTTTGTATTTGTTCTGTGCATAAAGATGAGAGTAACTGTGCCCTGATGCAAGTGACGAATCATGTCTGCAGTTTTGTTTTTAATAAATCGTCTTATGAAAATTACGATCTGGGTAATCATCACAACATTTAAATTGGTATTCTCTTATTCACATTGTAATTAATAATGTGGTATTTTGAAATGGCCAGGATTTATTTTGGTAGTATTCTTATCATGTTAGCTGTGTCTGTTCACCCTTATTCATACTGGAAATAATCCCAATAAGATTTTTTAAGCATATTTATATGGCATATTAAATGACCCACTATTTAAAATAGCTGTGAATTATAGATGACTCACTTGCAAAGTTTATGTACCGGAAAACAGCTCTTGGGTAGTAATAAGGGAAGCGTTACTTCTGACTATATTTTCTGGAAGTAAGCAAAACTTTATGAATATTATTTTACTAATATACAATTAGCTATTTATCATTTAAAAAATGTAGATGCTAGAAAACCAAACATAACATTTCTTAAAGAAAAGAAAAAAATGGTGTCATATAGTAAATTGTTTTTTCAACTTCCAGCAAGGATTTTGTTCTCTTTTTTTCGTTTCGTGACGTCTTTAAACAGGCGCTTATAATAGGGAGATACCAACCGTTTCTTGACCAATTGGAAGACACGCTGGGCGGGTCTATAATCTGATTGAACGGGAAGTTGTCCAATCAATGGACTTTGGTCGTCGTCACGGGTTAAGTATTTGCGCGTTTCCGCCAGTCTACAGTCCTTTGTAATAATGTCGTCTGAACATGAAGATAGGTAAGAAAACGTGCTCGACGAATTTTTTATATATCTATGTAAGTGCTGATCGTTTTATGGGAAATGTTTAGTCAGTATTATTGATTTCACATGTTTCTTTGGGAAATATTGGATATTTGTCTTTCGTCAGCGTTTTAAAAGCTAGCATTATCATCCGATTTGGTACGTTCGTTCTCTCCCTGTTCCCGCCTCGTAAAACATTACCCAGTAAAGTGTTTTTCACCAGTTAGCGTAACTACCATGCGTTTTACTTTAGATTAAACTCGTAATGTTTATTGGAAAGTCTTTTCATATGATTTTTGTAACGTCTATTCGACGTTCCGTTAGAATGCCGGTTTTTGTGACGCAACGTGTCTCACGCGCTCGTTCAGTTCCTCGTGTGGCCGGCGCGTCCATGCGGCACATGGTCACTCCCTTATCCCCGTTTTAAACAGATTTTAAAACTACATTTTTAACGTTCATTTTAATGTACTTTACCATAGATCTCCCATATCGGGTGCCATTTAATAGAAAATCTGTATTTTGTTCGCAGATGTAGGCCTACAAAGGAGAAAATATGTAGGCCATGTGCCTTTCCTGGGCTAGACAATAGAGTATTCTTGCGATGTAGGCCCAAGGCCTATAGTCATATAGGCCTATTTTATTGAAATGTGTATATAAATGATAAAGATGCTGATTATTTTTAAAAATTTAAAAGGAAAATAATGTCGTCGGTGAAACTATTAACTTTCTTGAATACGTAAGTCTATGATTAAATGTATACATGGATTGGTTTAAAACAGAGTTGACGCACGGTATTATTTTAAACCGCTTTTATAAAATAGTAATGATCGAATTTGTTTCCGACGAATTACTAGAGCCACGTTGTTAATGGCGCTGACTGAAAATGGCTGCCTCTTGGTCATATTCTTAATTTACGATGTCAGTGTCTTAACTGTAAAATAACTTCTACATAATCGTAATCCTAAACCGTGTCTTTTCCGTGGATCGCTAAAATAGATATTAGGCAGACTGACAGCACTGGTAACGGTTCACTTTTGTTTTATGGGAAATGATCCAATGCAAGCGAATAGCGACTGAGGCTGTCATTCTGACTAACTTTTTCTTTTCTTTTTCCCCACAAGTCATCATGAGTCTGAGTAAGTTTTCGTTTTTACTTGACTAATTAAACATTTAACAATATGTGAATCAATGTATGGGATGTTTGTGTGTAGATAAACCCCAACACTATAGGGGGGACTGAGTGACTGAATTATTGGATGAAATCCAATTAATTACCATGTCTAGTTCTCTGTCTGAGTTTCACAACTCAACACTGGAAATGTGAATTGAGTTTTACATCAAAGCCGTACTAATTACAGCCTCTCATTTCAGACCTAGAGACAATGGCCCTGAGGGGATGGAGCCAGATGGTATCATTGAGGTTGGTGTCTAAGAGCCATTAAATTTGTTTCTATAATTATATTTATGTAAAATAAAACATGTGCATCAGCATAAACTATAAATGTTTTTTTTTTTTTTCAGAGCAACTGGAAGGAGATTGTCGATAGTTTTGATGATATGAATCTGCGAGAGGCTCTTCTCAGAGGAATCTATGCTTATGGTTTTGAGAAACCTTCTGCCATTCAGCAGAGGGCAATCCTCCCTTGTATCAAGGGTATGTAGAACTTTATTTCTATCTGTGCATAGTCATTTTAATTATTGGATCGTGTTCAGTTTTTTTTCATGCCCTTATTAATTGGGCAAGGCTGTGTCTATCAGTGACACTGACCTATATCTGGTAAGGGCAGATAAAATAAAGCCCATATTCATCCCAGTCAACTCAACACAGTGAGGCATAGACTGTTTCATGGTATGGGCACAAGTGCTTTCCTTAGTACTTTTAACAATACATTTAGACACTCCCATGTGATTGAATGGCCATTGGTTAATATTCTGCAGTTTTCTGTCTGTAGGGTATGATGTGATTGCACAGGCTCAGTCTGGCACAGGAAAGACTGCCACGTTTGCCATCTCCATTCTGCAGCAGGTTGATGTGGAGCTGAAGGCTACACAAGCAATGGTGCTGGCTCCCACCAGAGAGCTGGCCCAACAGGTGAAAAGCATTACTCATTCAGGTTTGCTATAGCACACAGGTTCTGTCTTTGTCTTCTATGTCTCTAAAGAAAAAGTGTGGAAAGTTTAAGCGTGTCCCCTATCAACTGGGCAAGGCTGTGTCTGTCAGTGACGCAAAGTCCGATATCTGTTAGGGGAAGAGGAAATTAAGGCCGTATTCATCCCAGTCAGCTCAACACAGTGAGACAAAGACTGTTTCATGCTATGGGCACAGATACGCATCAAAATTATTTTATAACATGATTCACCATCCATTTTGTTTCTTGTGCAGTGACTCATAGGCACAGATGGTGTTTTTTTTTTTAGATAGTTTTTATTGCTAAACCGTCTTTGTCGTCTTTAGATCCAGAAGGTGGTCCTGGCTCTTGGAGACTACATGGGGGCATCTTGCCATGCCTGCATCGGTGGCACCAATGTCCGTAATGACGTTCAGAAGCTTCAGGCTGATGTGCCCCACATAGTGGTTGGGACCCCTGGCCGTGTGTTTGACATGCTTAACCGCAGATATCTTTGTAAGTACAGATTATGGGCACTATTAAGACCTGTCCTAGCATTCATTGTTTCTCAATTACCTGTTCTGTTTATTGTAATGGTTCGCCGGTTAGTATTTTGCATGCCTAATGTCTTAGAAATGACACTTATTTTCCTATTTCAGCTCCTAAATATATAAAGATGTTTGCGCTGGATGAGGCAGATGAAATGTTGAGCAGAGGCTTCAAGGACCAAATCTATGAGATCTTTCAAAAGTTGGCCACAGATACTCAGGTAAACTAATACTTTTTTTTTAACCATTTTCTTGGTGCCCACACCAAAGTACCCTCTCCTACCAGCTTCCTATGCTGTATTGGGAATCATTATCTTTGGTAGAGAAATGTTTCTGCTATCCACTATGATTGGGCTCTTGGGTCCCTCTTCATGACTATTAAGCAGCTGACACTTCATACCTTAATTGAGTTTTTAATTGCTGTGCATTGTTTTAACTTCAAATAGATGAAAGCTGGCTGAGAATTAACCCCTGGTTTCACAGATTAGGCTTAACCCTAGTCTGACTAAAATGCATGTTTGAGTTTCAACTGAAAGCAACTTTTACTGACATCTTAATGTCATTTTTTTTTTCTTGGGTATGTTTATAAAATACTTAAATAGCCTAATTGAACTAAAGCCTAATCCTGACTTAATCTAAGCCCTTTTTTGTGAAACCAGTCCATAACTTCCTCTGCACCATGGTCAGCTTAGAAGATTGCTGTAGAGTTGACCACCATGACTACATTTGTTAACCTAAAGATGTGGTTAGTGTTGACTCATTTTGTAAGCTTATGCATGGTTTTTCTTTTTCACAGGTGATTCTTTTGTCTGCCACCATGCCTCAGGAGGTGTTGGAGGTGACTACAAAGTTCATGAGAGATCCTATTCGTATCCTAGTTAAGAAAGAAGAGCTGACCCTTGAGGGAATCCGGCAGTTCTACATCAATGTTGAGAAGGAGGTGAGTGAGTAACAAATATTTATTTCTCTACCCTAAGATCTTCAAAGTTGTTCTAGTTTACAGTTGTTTGTGACTGAAGTAATGCTGTTTTGTGATGATCCCCATGCGTGTCAACTGATCCCAGACTCTCTGCAGTGCTCAGTGTCTGGTAAGCGTTTTGCTTGCCAGTGCATTTTGAGCCTGTAGGTCTCTGGGAACATGATCTTGATTTAAGTCTGAAAACAGCACCACCTATTGGAAGAGCAGGGTTTGATCTCCCTCCATTTGCTAAGCTTTTTTCTCTCTTTCAGGAGTGGAAGTTGGACACATTGTGTGATCTTTATGAAACCCTGACCATCACTCAGGCTGTTATATTCATCAACACTCGCCGGAAGGTGGACTGGCTGACCGAGAAAATGCATGCGAGGGACTTTACTGTTTCTGCGCTGGTGAGTGACAGTAACTGGTTGTGGTGTGTATAGTTTTCCAAAATGCCTTTGGTTTTAACTTTTTGCACTCTGTGATTTTAATAGCATGGTGACATGGAGCAGAAGGAGAGAGACGTCATCATGAAAGAGTTCCGTTCTGGCTCCAGCCGAGTCCTCATTACTACCGACCTGCTGGTAAGCAACCTTTCATCTTTCTCTTCACCCACAATTCTGAGATGTCACACCAAGGATCCCTCTTCCACCAGCGTGCCGTGCTGTGATGGGAATAAAGTTCTTTGGGAGATTATGCTAACTGCTCTCCACAGTGCCTGGGTTGCCAAGTCCCTCAACACGACTATAAAGCAGTTGACATTTACAATTTTCAAATGCACTGTTGCTTGTAATTAACTTGGGTTTGCTAGTTGCTTTTTTTTTTTTTTCAATCCGTTACCATTCCTCACAGTACTCGTTTACTTTTAGGCAAGAGGCATTGATGTGCAGCAGGTTTCACTGGTTATCAACTATGACCTTCCAACCAACAGGGAAACTATATTCACAGGTGAGTCAAAGCTTTTTCTGGTTGTTGGTTGTCTAATTCGTGGATTTGTCCCTGGTGTGTAGTAACGGTGCTTTATTTGTGTAGAATTGGACGTGGTGGACGCTTTGGCAGAAAGGGCGTAGCTATCAACATGATCACTGAAGATGACAAGCGCACGCTGCGAGACATTGAAACCTTCTACAATACTACTGTGGAGGAAATGCCCATGAACGTTGCTGATCTGATCTAAGAACCCTGCCCCATTCTTTCCTCCCCTACTTTT
Organism: Chrosomus eos; assembly: GCA_036326025.1. NCBI lineage: Eukaryota > Metazoa > Chordata > Actinopteri > Cypriniformes > Leuciscidae > Chrosomus > Chrosomus eos. The sequence continues at coordinate 18,595,831 of CM070818.1, read as the reverse complement.
TTTTTTTTTTCTCCCCTCTTTAGTCTCATTCCAACCCACATCTCTTTTCATGCAAATCCCTCACAAATCAAGTACTGTTGGTTCTGATGTTTTTTTTTTCATAAATACAGTATGTTGGCCACATTGAATACTCAATTAATACAATTTCATAAGGCTCATTTAATCTTGCCCATTTAAAATGGTGCCATCTAGTGATCAAGGTGTTGCAGGGCTTATTTGCATGTGTGGTGTAAATGTTAATGCACTGACTGTCATAATGGATTGGAGACATGCCCTGCTTTTCTTGATAGTGTTGGTTTAACCATATTTGAGATGTGACTTTACATTGGAAGGTGTTTTTTTTTTTTTTTTTTTTCTTTCTCTAGCACAGGGCAAAGGATGTAAACTATATAATGATTCATGTGTTTTATATAGAGGACTTGGACTTTTATTCCAAATTGTTAGTCACTGCCATTTTCCTTTTACAGAAGCATCTTAGTAGGTAAGATCTGCTTGATTTAAAAAAAAAAAAAAGAAAAAAAGATGCTTCGGTTCAAAAGGAAGTTGGTTTGTGGGAACAATTTGATTCTAGAATTGAAAATTGTGGTCAAGTAATTCTCAAACTGTCCAATTCTTCTGTTACATCTTGTGTTGTCCTGTGTGCGTGGCTGTAGCTTTTTCAGTTTTTGTAAATAGGCTTTACTCTGGCGGGATGAATGGCTGAAAGCATTAGAAATGAATTTGGAATGGTTGATATGACTGGATAACCCACCATTGTATTGCCTCAGATTTTTCTCTGCATCAAAGTCCTATTGAGGAGTTTTGCTCCCATAACCTACCTCACCAAACTGTGTTGGAGGGGTCTAAATATGTAAAGGACCAAACTGCAGTAGTAGAATATATAGAGATCATTATGTCTTTGTATTGTTAAAAAAATGCCTGTCTTTTGTTGGGTGGGTTTGGATGTGGGGTTTACATTTGGGGTGGTTAGGGCTATTTTTTTAAACAAATTTATTACAAATGTGATTATTAACCTTTTTGAGACAGAAGCCATGTATTAAGTCTTTTCTACATTGGATTCTGTATAGTATTTATTTTAATGGTCTGAAATAAAGGTATTTCCCATTTTTAACATGCTAAATTGTCTTACTTGTTTATTGTCTTTATTTTTACAATAAATCAGTTAAAAGTTAAAACTTTTAATGAAATGTCTGAGTCTTGGCCTGGTTGAGCTTGTTTATTTCTAAGCTAAATGCATTCTCTTTTTGCTATGTTTCTTTATCAACATTCCAATCTGTTTCTGGCCTCGTTTGTAGGGTTAGATAGTAGCCTATACATGATAGACGTACAGCAACGACTGCATATGTCATAGTGTTACAGACAACAGGAATGATACTATAACTGATGTAATATACATTTAAGATAAATAACATTTAAAATATGTAACTGCATGGCCGTTTTGATTGGCGTTAAAGAGTTAATGCATCCGAACTATTAAAGGTGGGGTATGTGATTCTCTTTTTTGTACATTTTTTTTCAAAATAACTTGAAATCCTATTCCGAACCCACTACAGCCACTGAAATGAAAATTAAACAATTTAATCATCTGTGGAAAGGATAGGACTCGAAAAACTCCAGCCAATCATTTCCAAGTCATCCTAGAATCATTGGACAGTAAGTTTGTCAATCAAACGGTCCCCAGAGCCATAGAGAGAAACGAATCGGTTACCTAACGTAACCTCGGTTCTCTCTAGATGAGGGAACGAGTATTGCATAAGCTAGCTTACGCTACGGGAAAGATTCCATCTTTCTGAGAAATTGAAGCCAAAAATTATCCTATAATTTTGTATCCATTGTCAACGCAGTTCAGCTGCAGCAGACCATGAGAGGGCTAGCTAGCCGCTCATTGGTTCGCTCACGGAGAACTGCTCAAGCCTATGAGGGAGCGCGGATGAACCCGCGACCAATGAGAGTCTGACTCGCTCTCATTACGTCACCGCCCCCGAAACGGGCGTGGACGAGGCTATAAATACCCCGAAATAGGCTGAATAATCTGGTTTTTCATAACTGAAGCGACAATCGCCAGTAGCACAAGCACGGCCAGGAACGCAATACTCGTTCCCTCATCTAGAGAGAACCGAGGTTACGTTAGGTAACCGATTCGTTCTCTTACGAGAGGTTCTCTCGTATTGCGTAAGCTAGCTTACGCTACGGGAACACCTGGTCAACGCCGTGCGTGCTAAGCATCCACTATTAGACCCAGGGGGGACCCCGGGGAACTCTGTAAGTGGGAATGAATATATGTACATGTGACAAAAGGCCAGCGGAGCGGGCCGGTGACTGTGTGGTACATAAGCACATTATAGAGAGGGAACAGAACGAACTCGGTCTGTGTAATTAACCCCCTATAGTGCAGCTCAACCAGAAGAGCTGAAAACATACTAGACTGCTAGTAGTTTAGCCTGCAAGACGGGTACTTCCAGATTGTAAAATCTGACAAAGGCGGAGGGGGAAGCCCATCCCGCTGCCACGCAAATGTCGTGAATGGAAATTCCGCTGCACCATGCCCACGATGAGGCCATGCCTCTAGTGGAATGAGCCCTGATGCCCAGAGGGCATGGCAGGTCTTTAGATGCGTATGCTGCTGCAATGGCATCAACAATCCATCTGGATAGGGACTATTTCGAAGCGGCCAACCCCTTGGTGCGCCCACCGAACGAAACAAAAAGCTGCTCGGATCGTCTGACCGGAGCAGTGCGAGTAACGTATAATCTCGGGGCCCTGACCGGACCTAGGAGATTAGTATCAGATTCGCTATCGGATGCAGGCAGAGCCGATGGGATATAACTTGTGCCCTGAACGGGGTGCCGATCGCTTTGGGGACATAGCCATGCCTAGGTTTGAGAACGACTAAGGAGTCATTAGGTCCAAACTCAAGACAGGACGCGCTGGTGGACAGCGCGTGTAGGTCTCCCACCCGTTTTACTGACGCGAGCGCGAGTAGAAAAACGGTCTTTAGCGACAGGTACTTTAGGTCCACGGTGTTTAACGGTTCGAATGGGGGAGCTTTCATAGCATCAAGAACTATGGAAAGGTCCCAAATCGGCACCGAAGGGGGGCGAAGGGGGGTTCATCCTTCTAGCTCCCCTGAGGAAGCGGACTACCAACCCATCTTTGCCCAGTGACTGGCCGCGCCGGGGTTCAGCAAACGCCGCGACGGCTGCCACATACACTTTAAGAGTGGACGGGGATCTGCCCTTGTCCAGCATCTCTTGGAGAAAATTTAGCAAGGAGGGAACCTCGCATAACCGTGGGTCCAGACCCTTTTCGGTGCACCACTCTGAGAACACAGACCATTTTGACGCATAGAGCCTTCTGGTAGAAGCCGCTCTAGCCTGCATGATCGTGTTTAACACTCCCTCTGGCAAAGCAACGGGTAGTTGTTGAGCACCCACGTGTGTAGCGCCCAGCGCTCTGGGTGGGGATGCCAGATCGTGCCGCGAGCTTGGGAGAGGAGATCTGCTCTGACTGGAATGGGCCACGGCGCTGTCTGTGACAGCTGCGTGAGCTCCGGAAACCAAGTCTGACCCTCCCAGCGCGGGGCTATGAGGAGCACCGAGTGCTGCGCTTCTCTGATTCTCTGAAGCACCTGTGGTAGCAGAGAGACCGGAGGGAAAGCATAAAGCGGGCGGCTGGGCCGGGTTTGGGCTAGCGCGTCCTCGCTCCTTGAGAAAAATATTGGGCAGTGGGTGTTCTCCGCCGAGGCGAAGACGTCCACCTCTGCTCTGCCAAATAAACGCCACAGTTTCTGAACTGTAAGAGGATGCAGGGACCACTCCCCGGGGGGAGTGGGGTTCCTGGACAGGCTGTCTGGACCGTCGTTCAGATGTCCCGGCACGTGCGTCGCCCTGAGCGAGAGCAGGTGACACTGAGACCAAACTAAGATGCGTTCTGTCAGCTGGAAAAGATTCCTGGATCTGACTCCGCCCTGACGGTTTATATAAGAGACCACGGCTATATTGTCCGAACGGATCAGCACGTGGTGGCCCTGAATGCGCGGGAGAAAGCACATGAGCGCGTTCCGACCGCCAACCTCTCCAAACAGTTATGTGTAGGAGGCTCTCTTGAGCTGACCAGGGCCGAAGGCCGTGAGCCCTCGCAGACCGCTCCCCAACCCGCGTTGGAGGCGTCTGTCGAGATGACTTTTCGGCGTGAAACTGTCCCCATGGAAACGCCCCGCTGAAACCATTCTACCACTGACCATGGCTGCAGAGCTGTGATACAGGTCTGCGTTACTTTTATCAGCTGGTGGCCCGTGGTCCACGCTCGGTGAGACACACGGCTCCTCAACCAAAGCTGAAGCGGGCGCATGCGCAGTAACCCCAGCTGGAGCACCGCGGAGGCTGAGGCCATACAGCCCAACGCTCTCTGAAATGTTTTCAAAGGCGTGAGTCTGTTCATCTGAAAAGATGCGGCGAGACGCTGCACACGGTGCGCGCGCTGCGTTGACAGACGCGCCGTCATCGTGACCGAGTCCAGCTCTATACCCAAGAAGGAGATAGTCTGACTGGGTTGTAGTACGCTCTTTGTCCAGTTGACAGAGAGGCCCAAAACTTTCAGATGGTCGAGGAGAACTGTACGATGAGACAGTAACTCTCTCTGAGATTGTGCCAAAATCAGCCAGTCGTCCAAGTAGTTCAGTATTCGCAGCCCCTGACTCCGCAGGGGGGCGAGCGCCGTATCCATGCACTTCGTGAACGTACGGGTGCTAGGGATAGGCCGAACGGTAGGGCGGTGTATTGATAACCCTGGCCTTCGAGGCGAAACGTAAGAATGGCCTGTGAAGGGGATTTATCTGGATCTGAAAGTATGCATCTTTCAGATCTAGTGATATGAACCAGTCCCCCTGGCGCACATGCGCGAGGAGTTTTCTGATAGTGAGCATTTTGAACGGTCTCTTCATGAGAACTTTGTTCAGCGATCTGAGGTCTAATATTGGTCTGAGACCGCCATCTTTCTTGGGGACAAGAAAATAACGGCCGTAAAACCCCGACTCGCTCATAGCCAGAGGCACCCTATCTATAGCCTTTTTGCACAACAGAATTGCTATCTCTGAACGGAGCAGCGCGTCACTGCTTCTGGGTTCACAGTAGTTTCTAGCCGCGCTCGGAAGCGAGGAGGGCGGCGGCAAAACTGTAAGCGATAGCCTAGCTTTATTGTGTTTAACACCCACTGCTTCCCACGCTTTGAAGCGTGACGCTAGGGGGTGAATGGCTACATGGTCCCCGTCGCTGCACTTCGCGGGCTGCGTGAGCGCGCTGATAGTGTTTACAACAGCGGGACGTACACTCGGAGGGGAGTTTATGGGCCCTGTAACAGAGTGAACAGAAGTAAGACGCGCACACGGGCTTGTGGGCGCGCTTATACACTCTGAGACTCGAGCGGGCTTGGCCCGCTTTATGAGAGTGGACTCTGTGTGAGACAGGGGAACTGGAGTGTCTTTGTGTATGAGTGAACACAGTGTTGTGGGCACATTCTCTACACAAGTTTATGGACCATGTAACAGAGGTGGGACGCGCGCACGGGTTCGTGGGCGCGCTTATGTACTCTGAAACTCGAGCGGGTTGGGACCGCTTTATGAGAGTGGACCCTGTGTGAGACACGGGAACAGGAGTGTCTTTGTGTATGAGTGAACACAGTGTTGTGGGCACATTTTCTACACAAGAGGCTTTTACTCTCTTTTGAGATTTCTCTGGGACGCCGTAAACACGGCGTTTTGTGTATGAGTGAACACAGTGTTGTGGGCACATTTTCTACACAAGAGGCTTTTACGCTCTTTTTGAGATTTCTCTGGGACGCCGTAAACACGGCGTTTGTGCTCATGCAAGCGGGAAGGGATACCGGCTTGGTAATGGCGGGGTACACTGCTGTAGTAGCCGCGTGAGCGGGGACTAGCAGAGGGCGAAACTTTGACGGCGATCCGGCCGCGGCGGGAGAGCGCCGTCTTTTTTTCAACCACGCTAGGCAGACTTCGAGTAATCAGTTTTCAGCGCGATCCTCTGCCGAGGCCCCCGGGGAGGCGGCGGTCTGTGGCGGCTGTCAGAGCGAGCGAGGGCGGCCGCCCTGGTGTCGCTGAGAAGTCTGACTGTGTTTAGCTAGGCGCTAGGGTGGGGCTCGTGCAGGAGGCTGGTCACGTGAGCGGCCTGCAGAGGAGCTAGCGCGACGAGGCAGAACAAAATTCGCAGGAAATCCTCAATCCGCGACTGAAGGGGGATTTTTTCCCCCCGCTCTCGTCCCATTCACGAAGTACCTCACTCTGTAGTAGACATGGGGTGCAGAAGCTGCTTGGCCGGCGGCTGAAAGCTTGAAGTCGGACTGCAGGCTTTAGCGGGTAGCACAGGTGATGAGCGCCATCTCGCGGAGGGCGGCATAGACGTGCGGCGACCAGGTCCTCTACAGGGAAAATGGAGATAAAGCCCTTCTCTGCGGCTCCGTCCACAACGCGACGCGGGGTGGAAGAGTCAGAGCGAGTTCTAGCAGAGAGCGGGGCGTTCCAGGACTTCGTGAGTTCTGCGTGCAGATGAGGCAGAAAGGGCGCAGCCCGTTTAGCGGCGGGAGTCGAACGCTGGTGGAAGTAGCTGCGCGGGTCCCGGTTGATTCTCGGGCCGAGGAGGCGTGAGAATCGGACCAATCCTCACCGTCTGAAGCGAGAAGCGAACATGTCTCCTTGGTGTCCGCGGCGTCAACGGAGGCAACAGAGCGGCCACTCGGCGGCAGCTGTATGTCCGGAAGCGGCGGAGATGGAGAGCGGGAGCGAGAGGCTCCGGCGGGATGAACGCTTCCGGCTGGGGGTCCGGCGGCCTCTGAGAGCGGCGTTTCTTTCTCCGCGGCGAAGTCAGAGGCGGCACGGAAGCATCTTAGTGGCCGAAGTCGAGCCCGCGGGGTCAACAATGGCATAGTTTCGCAGAGCTCGCAGCCGCCACAGCGGGGGCGAGATCGGCGTGCTCCAATCCGAGGCAGAGAGCGCAGAAGAGGTGGCGGTCCCCAGCCTCGAGGGGAGCGCGGCAAGAGCCGCCAGAAAATTTACGAGACATCTTGAAAAAGACGCTCGCTCTTTTAGATACAAAAATATATAGGAAGCATTTTTGTAAAAAGGATACAATCCGTCGGATGGCGCTAGCTCACAGGACGGCTGAAGGTGGCGAAGACGGCCGGCTTCCTCAGTCTCCCAAACGCTCGCTAGAAGGTGCCTTTTCGACGACGGCGGCTTCTCTCTCAGGATCAGCAGATGCAGGTGCGTCGCTGAAGGATGAAAAATCAGATTATTCAGCCTATTTCGGGGTATTTATAGCCTCGTCCACGCCCGTTTCGGGGGCGGTGACATAATGAGAGCGAGTCAGACTCTCATTGGTCGCGGGTTCATCCGCGCTCCCTCATAGGCTTGAGCAGTTCTCCGTGAGCGAACCAATGACCGGCTAGCTAGCCCTCTCATGGTCTGCTGCAGCTGAACTGCGTTGACAATGGATACAAAATTATAGGATAATTTTTGGCTTCAATTTCTCAGAAAGATGGAATCTTTCCCGTAGCGTAAGCTAGCTTACGCAATACGAGAGAACCTCTCGTAAGAGAACTCTCTATCAGAGCCATATATACTCTGCATACCCCCATCCCCCTCACGCGAATCAGAGACAGCGTTGGAGGAAAGAAGGTAGGACCATTTGAGTTGTGTATTTTCAAAATCTGCAGGTCGTTTTCCAAATCACATAACCCACCTTTAAGTCACCTTCATGTGTTCCAAACCCGTAAGACTTGCGTTCATCTTCGAAACACAAATGAAGATCTTTTTGGATGAAATCAGAGCTTTCTGTCCATCCTTTGACAGCTACGCAACTTGCTTCAAAAAGTTCATAAAGAAATTGTGGAACTAATCCGAACCTGCTTGATGCACGAGAACAAGCTTCATTGGTTCTTGGGGGAGCTCAGTTGTGCGGGGTAACACTGACTAGAATGAACCTCATTGGTTCTTACAAGGGAACATGATTGAGCTTCCGTGTGTGAATAAAAGCCTAAATTCAATCTGTCTCCTCAGAAAATTTGGATTAAACCGCTCAATTCATATGGATTAGTTTCACAATTTCTTTATGAACTTTTTGGTTGTTGTGTAGGCTGTCAATGGAGGTAGGGGAGACCGGGCAACAGGGGGCGATTGTAACACACTCAATTGACCCTTCGCGTGGAGCTTGATTGACAGGTGTTCTAACCAATCATACTTCGCCATCCGCCATTTTGTCCGAAAAAGCAGCCAGTAGAGTTAGGAGGATTTTAACTTGGTAAAATGAATATACTGACGCCTTTCCGCGGTTAAAACAACATTACTTCTTATGTTCGTTCATGTTTATTTGATGCTATAAATGAACTAGAAGGAAGAGATGATCGGATCACGAGCAGCTTTAACGGATGCTCTACAGCTGTAACTGTCAAAAGACATGTATTTTGTTGAGATGTGTATTTTTTTTTGTTATAAATTAATGTAAATTTGAGTTCATTTAAAACAATTGTGATATTCAGAAGCGGATATTTATAATGTATGTATAATGCTTTTGAGGTGGTTGTGGTTAAGTTAGGGGTTCTTTAAGGAGGATTCACGTAGAAAACGTGATGTCACATGACCCTGTTCAGTTTGGAGCGGGTCTGCGTCATTTTTGAGTCAGAACAAACATGGTTGCAGAGAAACGACATGTAGTCTGAAAAGAATTGCCTAATCTGCATGGTTTGAGAGGCGCACACGGTAATTTACCTTTATATATATTTCAGAATGTTTATAATGTTGTTTTATATTACTTTATGTGGACGATGTGATGTGATATTCATGATGTTGATTGCATTCGTCGTATTTCTGTTGTCATTCACTTTCATATCATCGGACATTGGCACGAGAGACTTGTAAAGGACTGAGAAATGCATATTTTGAATATATGTTTTATTTTTTGTAGTTTTCACGGTGTCTATGGTGTCTACTGAAAAGAGAGAGAGAGAGATATGTACAAAATAAACAACGAAAGACATCTGTATGAAGCGTGGCCTTTATTTCGTCAGACCAGTGCAGCTATAGTGAAAACGTGACGCCATTGCAGCCGGACAGCTTAAAGAGTGGAACGGCATCGGCTGGATGAGAAGAGGAAACGAGATCGTGGGGCATTCGCGTACAGAAGAGACGTCGGATACGAAGACAAAGCACAATCGCGGGACGATCGCGTGGAGAGAAAGTGTCAGAGACGAGGCTTGCCGTTATGCACAGTGTTCACCGCAAGGGAAGTACCGCGACCCGACCAGTAGAGGGCGAGATGTAACAGCGTAGACAGTTTTGCAAGTATCCTTTCTACAGGCATCAGAGAACAGTGTTGTTTACTCCATCACTATGACAAGCAGAAGAGTGCTGCTCTGCAATTAACAGCAGGTTAGACTGTGCTGCTTTTACATCTTTATGGACTCAAAAGAGAAGAAAAAAGTAAAGAAATTATTTGTTATATTGTTTAATTTTTACAGCCTAATTGATGTGAATGCCTTACAATTAACGTAGTGGTGAATAGTTACAAGGTTTTTTCATCTGAGAGTAGTAAAGTAACACAAAAGTGTTTTGCTGAAAACTTTTGCAATGTCAGTTCATGGAGAAAAATCACAATATGATGAATCGAGTGAGCAAACTGAGTCCCTTAAGGCAGAGTTGACTAGCTTAACTGAACAGTTAAAATTTCAAACTGATGATGCTGAAAGGGAAAGATTAGAGTCACTCATAGCTGATATTCATGTTAAAATACAGTCTCTTCAAATAGCAAAACCTACTGCTTTCACTTCAAGAAGAGATGAACCCAGGAAATCTTCACGAGAGAGAAAATTAACTCCAAAAATGCAAGAGCTTAAGCAGCAAGAAGTTTCTCAGAAGGAGAGTAAATTCATCAAGTTGTATGAAAGCTGGAAAGAACAAGTAAGAACTACACGTACCAAACTAAAGGATGAGTGCTCTGACCAAGACTTGGGTGACATGATGGATAGTGTTGAAGAGCTGGAAACTCAAGTGAAAAATGTGTATGAACTTATACGATCTCAATCAGTACCTTCAACTCAGATTAGAAGAAAAATTGATTCCTGTACAGCAGTAACAACAGATTTGATGGGGCTGATGAAAGTACGTATGAGTGAAGTGGGGCAAGAGGAATTTGATGCTAGTGCAGAAGATGCCAGAATTCGTATGGTGCTTGACAAAGAGTATGCCAAGTCAATATTTTCAGCTACAAGCTCCAAGTCTACTATTCGTAGTCACCAGTCAAGCTGCTCATCGGAACAGCGAAGCATCTCCGCAAAAAGAGCAGAGTTTGCCGCACAGTTGGCTGCAAAGCAGGCAGAGATAAAGATGGAGGAGGCTATCGCTGTTCAAAGACAAGAACTTAAAAGATTGGAAAATGAGCGAGATCTTCAAGTAATAGCTGCAAAGCTCAAAGCATACTCTGAAGCTGACTCAGGTGAGTCCAAGAACGAAAGTAGAACAGCACGCAGTGAGGTAGTTAATTGTCCTCCAGTATCTTTTAATGAGATTAAAGAGGAAAAAACAACCCATTCTGATAGGGAAGCCTCAGTAGTACAAGCCCTACATGATACAATGGTTCTTAGCAGACTTCCTGCACCTGAGCCCTCAGTTTTCTCAGGAGACCCACTTAAGTTTTTAGAGTGGAGAACAAGTTTCAAGGCATTAATAGAACAGCGATGCACAAATTCAGCGGATAAGTTGTTCTATTTACAAAAATATGTCAGTGGCGAGGCACGATCTGTATTGGAAGGCAGCTTCTACAGGAAGGACGATAAAGCCTATGATCAAGCATGGGAAGCATTGAATTCTAGGTACGGCCATCCATTTGTAATTCAGCGTGCTTTTAGAGAAAAACTGAATAACTGGCCAAAGATTGGTTCAAGAGAATCAGTTAAACTGAGAGAGTTAAGCGACTTTCTAACTGCCTGTAGCAATGCCATGCCACACATCAAAGGGCTTCAGGTGTTAAATGACTGTGAAGAGAATCGAAAAATGCTACAAAAACTTCCTGATTGGGTGACGTCTCGTTGGAATCGCCATGTTACAATGCAGTTGAGACAAACGGAGGAATACCCTAATTTCAAGGAGTTTGCTGAATTTCTGGCCCAAGAAGCAGAAATAGCCTGCAACCCTGTAACATCCTTTCACGCTTTGAAGCTCTCTGAAGAAAGGCCATCAAGAGAAGTTAAGCGTTCAAAGGCAAATGCATTCATCACAAATGTGAAAGCATCAGACAAACCAAGCACAGTGCCGAAAACATACAGTGTTGAGGGAAACAACTCAGCATTTTCAAACAGACCCCATAAAGTAAGCTCAGCTCCTTTATGTTCATACCTAGTCACTTGCAGGTGTTGTGGGGAAAATCACTCCATCTACAAATGTCAAACGTTTTCTAGTAAGTCTTTGGAGGACAAGAGAAAGTTCATATTTGACAATAACCTGTGCTTTGGCTGTCTTAGGAAAGGACACAATTCAAAGGATTGCAGGAATAAAGCTACTTGTAATATCTGCAAGAAACAACATCCAACACCACTTCATGAAGACCGTCCGTCTTCTGCAGCACTTTCTCGTGTTATGCAAACAGAAGAAAACACATCTTCCCTTTCCTGTTGCGTAGACAGTGGTAACGGTGGGAGCACATCAATGATAGTGCCTGTATGGATTTCTTCAATTGACAATCCTGAAAGAGAGACCTTAGTTTATGCCCTACAAGATACCCAGAGTAGCAACACCTTTGTAGACCAAGAGGTATGTGAGAGGATGGGGGTAGTTTCAGAGCCTGTCAAGTTAAAGCTTACTACAATGATGGGAAAGGATTCTGTCGTTCAAAGTGAAAGAGTTAGCGGACTCAGAGTTAGGGGGTTTTCCTCTCATGTCCTAATTAATTTGCCACCTTCCTATACCAGAGATTTCATCCCACTTGAACGTTCCCACATTCCTACTTCTGAAACCGCAAGAAGGTGGCTACATCTGAATAAAATAGCACAGGAAATACCAGCGCTGTTGGATTGTAAGGTTGGACTTCTGATAGGTTACGACTGCTCAAGAGCTTTAGCGCCTCGACAAGTCATCACAGGAGGTGATAATGAGCCGTATGCCATCAGGACTGACCTGGGTTGGAGTATTGTTGGTAGTTCGCCACAGGGTGTAAAGTCGACAGAAGTCACAGGTCTGTGTCATCGTGTATCTGTTAAGGAACTTCCAATACTGACTCCTGTTGCTGTCATCAGAGCCCTTGAATCTGACTTTAGAGATACAAACCCAAAGGAAAAGAGCATATCTCAAGACGATATACAGTTCATGCAGTTACTGAATGAAAAAATTCACCAGAATACAGAGGGACACCTGGAGATGCCCCTGCCCTTCAAGACACGCCCACAATTACCAGAAAATAAGCGGCTGGCTCTTGTGCGGCTGAAACGTTTGAAAGGAAAATTTGAGAAAAACTCCAAATTCAAGAATGACTATGTTAAATTTATGGAAAGTGTCTTCAATGATGGTGATGCAGAGAGAGCTGAACATCAACCCAAGGCAGGAAACGTCTGGTATATTCCTCACCAAGGGGTGTACCACCCTAGAAAGCCAGAGAAGGTTAGAGTTGTGTTCGACTGCTCTGCCAAGTATGATGGCACCGCTTTAAATGATCACTTGCTAACTGGACCTGATCTCACTAATGGGCTTACAGGGGTACTCTGCAGGTTTCGCAAACATCCAGTCACCGTTATTTGTGATGTAGAAAGGATGTTCCACAGATTCCATGTGAGCCAGGAAGACAGAGATTACTTGCGGTTCCTGTGGTGGGAAAACGGCGATACAAATTTAGAGCCAAAGGAGTATCGCATGAAAGTCCATCTTTTCGGGGCAGCATCCTCACCTGGCTGCGCGAATTATGGAATGAAGTACCTTGCATGTCAAAATGAAAGCGAGTATCCTGCAGCAGCCAGCTTCATCAAAAAGAACTTCTATGTTGATGATGGGCTCATTAGTGTAGAAAATGTGGACGCAGCTGTCAAACTAATCCAAGAAGCCCGAAATGTGTGTGCAAAAGGGAAATTGCGTCTACACAAGTTCATGTCCAACAACAGAACGGTTTTGGAGTCAATTCCTCTCAGTGAAAGAGCCAGCGAAGTTCAGGATGTGGACCTTGGTTCTGATGAACTCCCAGTTCAGACTGTGCTGGGAGTAAAGTGGAACGTAAATAGTGACACCTTTTCCTTTAAAGTTACACTGGATGAAAAACCAGCAACACGGCGAGGAATCCTCTCCACTGTGGCGTCTGTGTTTGATCCACTAGGCTTCCTGGCTCCCTTCCTCCTATTAGGTAAAAAAATACTGCAGGAGATGTGCCAAAAGGGCATAGGATGGGATGAACCTCTGCCTGAAGAGTTAATGCCACAATGGACAAGCTGGCTGAACGAACTAAAAAACCTGCAAAATCTCCAGATTATGAGATGTTTTGCTCCTGAACATCTAGGGACTATCCAGAGGATTGAACTCCATCATTTTTCAGATGCGAGTAGTCATGGCTATGGTCAGTGCTCGTATATCCGAGTGTTGAGTGAAGACAAAGTGCACTGCTCCTTTGTTATTGGCAAGGCAAGGGTTGCACCCACAAAAGTCGTGACCATACCAAGGCTTGAGTTGACAGCTGCAGTGATCTCTTCAGCGGTCAGTAGCATGTTAAAGGATGAGCTGGAGCTCAAAATTGATCAAGAATACTTTTGGACCGACTCAAATGTAGTCTTAGGCTACATTAACAATGAAGCCCGCAGGTTTCACGTTTTTGTGGCGAATCGAGTTCAAAGAATTCGTGAAACAACTGACTCTGCTCAGTGGCATTATGTAAACTCGGATCAAAATCCAGCAGATCATGCCTCCAGGGGCCTCAAGGTGTTAGATCTGATTCAATCAAATTGGCTAACAGGACCCAAGTTTCTTTGGGAAAAGGAAATTATCACACCAAAGACAACGCCAGAGCTGCTTGTTGGTGATCCTGAAATCAGAACGACACAAGTACTACAAACAAAGGTAGTAGAAGATGAGGATTTTTTGGAGAGGTTTAAGCGGTTTTCAAAATGGCACACAGCATTGAAAGTTGTCGTTCGTATCCAGCAATTAGCAAGATACAAAACCGTTCAACCCATAAATGTTGAAGACATGAGAAAGGCCAGTATCGTGCTTGTAAGACTGGCACAAAAGAATGCCTTCAAAGATGAGATGCAAACACTGAGTCATGGCAAATTGCCTCATTGTCATCCATTATTTCAACTTGACCCAATACTGCATGATGGTGTTCTCAGGGTGGGAGGGCGATTGATGAAAGCTTCCTTATCTTTTGACTCGAAACACCCAGCAATCCTCCCGAGAGATAGTGTAGTCACACGTCTTATCTTGGGTTACTGCCATGAAAAAACTCAGCACCAAGGCAGAGGACAGACCCTCAATGAATTGAGAGCAAACGGTTACTGGATTGTTGGTGGCAGTAAAGTTGTGGCAAATCACATTAAGCAATGTGTCACATGCAGGCGAGGTCGCAGGTCAACAGAGATGCAGAAGATGGCGGATCTACCAGCTAGCCGTGTTGATCCCTCTCCACCATTCTCCTATTGTGGGATGGATTGTTTCGGACCATTTCACATCAAGCAAGGTCGTAAAGAGCATAAGAGATATGGTCTCATAATCACCTGTTTCTCCTCAAGAGCAATTCACATAGAGATGCTGGAAGATCTCACAACTGATGCCTTCATAAATGCCTTGCGGTGTTTTATAGCTATCCGTGGAGCTGTAAGAGAGATCAGATCGGATCAAGGGACAAATTTTGTTGGGGCGAAAAATGAGCTGACAAAAGCTTTAAAAGAATTGGACAAGGACAGATTGACTGCTTACCTATCCCAAAAGCAATGCGACTTCATAATGAACGTACCTGATGCCAGTCACATGGGAGGGGTTTGGGAAAGGCAGATCAGAACGATTAGGAGCGTTCTAAGCTGGGCTCTTTCGAAAAGCTCGGGAAGATTGGATGATGCTTCCTTGAGAACTTTCTTCTATGAAGCTATGTCGATCATTAATAGCCGCCCACTCACCACAGATACAATCAATGATCCCAAGGGGCTAGAGCCACTTACCCCAAACCATTTACTCACCATGAAATCCTCTGTTCCTCTGCCTCCACCAGGGAAATTTGTGCAAGAAGACCTGTATGGAAGAAAAAGGTGGCGCAGAGTACAATATCTGACAGAGCAATTTTGGAGTAGATGGAGGAAGGAATATCTGACAAACATCACTCTCAGACAAAGGTGGCATACTCCAAGACGCAATGTGAAGATTGGGGATATCGTCATCGTCAAGGAGGAAGGAGTTCCACGCAATGAATGGAGACTTGGAAGAGTACTTGATGTTTGTGAAGATGAAGATGGCCTGGTGCGAAAAACCACAATACAAATAGGAAATAGAAAGTTAGGGAAAGAGGGTCAGCGACTTACTAATCCATCCATCCTTGAACGTCCTATTCACAAATTAGTGGTACTTGTAGAAAACAATTAAATCTAATGCAATGGAACTAATCTCTTTACTCCAACACAAATTGACAGTTTGAAGTATTAAGAGTTTAAATATTAGACTTGATACCAAGAGTTAGAGAACATTCTATATGGTTCTGAAATTTGTTTTGTGAAATTACTAAATTTTCATCATAAATTATAGTAATTTGGTGGGAGTGTAACTGTCAAAAGACATGTATTTTGTTGAGATGTGTATTTTTTTTGTTATAAATTAATGTAAATTTGAGTTCATTTAAAACAATTGTGATATTCAGAAGCGGATATTTATAATGTATGTATAATGCTTTTGAGGTGGTTGTGGTTAAGTTAGGGGTTCTTTAAGGAGGATTCACGTAGAAAACGTGATGTCACATGACCCTGTTCAGTTTGGAGCGGGTCTGCGTCATTTTTGAGTCAGAACAAACATGGTTGCAGAGAAACGACATGTAGTCTGAAAAGAATTGCCTAATCTGCATGGTTTGAGAGGCGCACACGGTAATTTACCTTTATATATATTTCAGAATGTTTATAATGTTGTTTTATATTACTTTATGTGGACGATGTGATGTGATATTCATGATGTTGATTGCATTCGTCGTATTTCTGTTGTCATTCACTTTCATATCATCGGACATTGGCACGAGAGACTTGTAAAGGACTGAGAAATGCATATTTTGAATATATGTTTTATTTTTTGTAGTTTTCACGGTGTCTATGGTGTCTACTGAAAAGAGAGAGAGAGAGATATGTACAAAATAAACAACGAAAGACATCTGTATGAAGCGTGGCCTTTATTTCGTCAGACCAGTGCAGCTATAACAGCGATCTGTCACGGCACATTAAAGAGCCACAAAACGGTATTTATTGTTTAAATTTCTTTCAAAAAATGACCACATTTGAAAGCTGAGACTTTGTTTAATATGTTTAATATCAAAAGTAACCGAAAAGTAACCTGGTCTGTCCTGTCTGTCCGCGTGTTGTCAGTCTCCTCTCTGCTCCGCGATGTATTTTTCACTGCGTGAGAACATGGTGAGAGCATGAGAGCAGCATAGCTTGTCGGAACATAGCGACAGTAACTAAGGAGGGCGGGTCTTTGCGAAGGGTCAATTCCTCTAATCAGAAACAAGCTAGAGTGATGACACTTCTGTACATGCTCAGTAGGATTCTCTCTCTATCTGTGGAAAAGAAGCAAAAAAAATCAACTTTTGCAGAAGTTGTTAACGACAAACTGATTTTGAGGTATGAAATTTATTTTTTGGATGTACAGTATTTTTCTTCTGCTGTCTAAAGTTTAGATGTCTGTGAATTTAAACTTGTATACATTTTATCCCTAGGTTATTGATTAAAAACGAACATGAACATCCTATGCTAATACAGGTTGGGCTAGCTAGAATAGAAGATTCTGTCATGGCTGCAGTATCGGGGGCAATTGTAACACTGTTACAATTGCCCCTGAGCACAAGGCCCATTGTAATAAGCTTGTTTGTGTGTGTTGACATACTTTTCTGGTAAAAAATATTTCACTAAAAATTAAAATAAATGTTTGTTCCAGTATTAACAAATCATCAATTAACATACATTGTTTATATAAAATAATGTGTGTTTTATTATGTGCTTGACAAAGTGTGCATATTATACGCTATATGTCTGCAAAAGCAAAGTTCCTTTCATTGTCAGTTTATTTGTATAGTGGATTTAAAGTGTTTTGATTGTATAAGACCCAGCCAAACCAAAGAAAATGATTAGTTCACTTGTAAAAAGCAATTTGATGAAGTTAGAACAGAAACTTAGCAAAAGTTTTGGTAACACTTTAATTTATGACCCGCAAACAACTTAGGCCTACACCGAAATTATGGTGTACGTTTCTGTAATTATAGCGTACTTCCGTGTAGGTATAAGGGAACAATATGTTAAGTTTTGGGTAATAAAGGGGTAACAAGCAGATATACAACCTGTAAATAACTTCGTAAGTAAATCGAAATTACGGTGTACGTTTCTGTAATTATAGTGTAACGTTACCTCCGTGTATAAGGGAACAATGTATACTACCCAAGTTTTGGGTAGGCTAATAAAGGGGTAACAAGCAGATATACAAGCAAATTATTTATAATGTAATTATTTTAAAACTAACAGGTACCTATTATGTTAATATATTCCAGGCAAACATTGTACGTCTGTTGTATATAAAAGTTATCATCACATTTCTGGCAAAATATGTTCTTGTGCAATTTATTTTACAGGGTAATTTTGACATCTGTGGGTTGAAAATGAAACGTGTATGGCTGTATGTAAGCACAGTATGATAAAAAATGAATTTATTGGCTTTTCTTACTGTATTGTCCCAGTCGATTAGTTGGTCGATACGTTCTGGTTCGACCAAAATTCTGATTGGTCGATTTTTTGCCGCGTTCATTTCATCAGTTTTGCCGCGCTGAGACGAGCTCTGAGGCGCGCTCATTTCATCAGGTGGGGGGGGGGGGGGGGGGGGGGGGGGGGGGGGGGTGGAGGAGGGGGGGAGGGGGGTTCAGAGTACCCTTGTTTCACAGGTAACAGTCTGTCTTCAGAACACCCCCTTGTTTTCACCTTTTTTGGATTAGCCCAAACCAAGAGAGAACGATAAGTAGGCTAGGCTATAGAAGCTTTGATTCTGAGTACTATTTATTTAATTTTGAGAGCGTTTAATTGTCAGTACTCAGTGTGGTAGCATTTTGTTAAAATTGATAACGGGAAAAAGGTCGAATGCAAAGTTTGCAAGCAACAGTTTTCCAAAGCTCGACGACAAACATGACATATCATCTAAAAGTGGTAAGCTCACTTGTCTGCGTTAGCTTGCCCTTTCTGTTTTGAGTAGGCTATGAACATATCAGAATGTGCACATTTCATTGTTTTAGTGTGATAACCTAACTTTTTATTTTTTATTTGGAGCCTATATGCGCAATTGCGCTGTGCCGACTGAGTGTTAGTTTTGAGCCTAAGATGTTTATTTTTCAGTTATGCACTTTATTTCGTTTCTGCTCTTGCTCTGGTTTGTTTAATAAATATTTTTTTTTTTTATTAAAGTGGACGTGCCTTTTGTGTTTATTAAGAGTAAGAGCTTTAAGTTAATAGTCTATTCGTGTCTCAGCCGCGAAGCTGAGCTCATGTTCAGCCTAGCTCGGTGCGAGGACATGCAGAGCGGCTGAAATGATAGTGTCTGACAGTTATAACTTATTATTATAACATATGACCAAAATAATTGTCTAAATCATGTTTCATATTCCTCAACAGTTCTTGTGATGATATCACTAGTTGACAACATAGTAGCCTACTATTTTCGGAAATCATAGGCTATGATATTGCGCAGGTGCAGGTGATGCAGCGCTGTCAGAGCCGACAGACTCGTGTGTCAGACTCATTTCAGTGCAAAATAATTAGGTCAAAAACGATTTAATATACTGCAAATAGCCTACTAGTTTTCTATGTTTATTTATAATTTATTTAGGCGGACAACAAGTACTGCGCACAGTGCACAGCTAATTAATTTAACGTTTTTTTTTTTCTAACGTCATTTTTAGTCGATTTTAGTCGATTTTTAGTCGAAAATTTCAGGACTTCAGTCGACCAAGATTTTCTTTGGTTGAATACAGCCCTATATCAACCCACAGATGCCAAAATTAAATGTAAAATTGCACAAGAACATATTTTGCCAGAAATGTGATAACTTTTATATACAACAGACGTACAATATATTAACATAGGTACCTGTTAAAATAATTACATTATAAATAATTGCTTGCATAGCTTGTTACCCCTTTATTACCTTATACCTACACGGAGGTACACTATATTTACAGAAACGTACACCGAAATTTCAGTTTACTTACAAAGTTATTTGCAGGTTGTATAGCCTACTATCTGCTTGTTACCCCTTTATTACCCCAAACTTAACATAGTGTTCCCCTATACCTACACGGAAGTACGCTATAATTACAGAAACGTACACCGTAATTTCGGTTTACTTACGCAGTTGTTTGCGGGACGTAAAGTAAAGCGTTACCAAAGTTTTTTTCTTTACAGTAAAATATGCCTAGATTCAGGACCAGGAAGACGGATAGGGAATAGTAACATTATTAAATACAACAGCAGTAAAGTGATTACTTTGAGGTAGGCTTTTATTTGAGATAAAGTGGGTTAATAGGAGTTATTTCTCAGTGGTACAATTGCCCCCACACACTGTTACAATTGCCCCCATGGCGGGGGCAATTGTAACACTCTGACTTCTTGCATTTAATTAAATATTTTAGTCTTGTTCTTATAAGTGAAAATATATAAATTGTATTTTTAATTAGTGCACATATATGTGTTTCTTGTATCAAAAAATGACTAGTCTATCTCAAGTAGTTTGTGAGTTATTAAGGAAAATGTAAAATATGTTACAATTGCCCCCGGTCTCCCCTACAGAAAGCTCTCAGATTTCTTCAAAAAGATCTTCATTTGTGTTCCTAAAATGAACGCAAGTCTTACGGGTTTTGAACGAAATGAGGTGACATGAGTGAAAGATGCAGTTATGGGTGAACTAACCCTTCAACAAAAACAACTGATTGTGATGCATAGTTGTCAGTAATACATGAATTAAACAAAAGTTAGGTTTATGTAATAGAACTTAAACTGAATATGTTTTAAATACACAATAACTAGGTTTATGTTTATTATAGATCCAACTGGTTATGTGAACAAATCTTATGTTTTAACTAACTGAATCTTGTAGCCAGCCATATTTGAACCATATTCATAATTTGTAATGGATTCCATTTAATTGTTTTCACATCTAACATAGATGTTGATTCTAAGGAATTTGAATAAATAGGCCTATATGTAAAAAACAACAACAACTGCAATTACTTAAATTCAAATATATGCAAATATTAGTAATAAACTATATTCCATGATTAATTTTTTTATAGTTTTGAGGATATGTAAGATACTCTTATGTTGAAAATCTGAACCTAACTAAATTAAACCTGGTCACAATATGTAGGCTATATTTTACAACTAAATTGATGGATTTGACTTCTGTTATGGCAATTATTTGCACTGTAATCAATGAGTAAATGTTCTCTTAAATCTTATTTGACATATCTATTCCCATTTGGGCATAACTAAACTTTTGCTAATTCAATAAGCACATTTACCCCTGGTTTCACAGTCAAGGCTTACAGGAAAGTTCACCTAAATATTAAAATTATGTCAGTTGACAGTAGCCATTGAAAATTGAAAGCAAACAAACTATGTCATTGTCATGTCAGCCATGTCAATGGCTACCGTCAACGGTCTGGTTACCAACATTTTTCAAGATATCGTATTTTGTGCTCAATAGAAGAAAGAAACTCATACAGGTTTGGAACAACTTGAGGGTGAGTAAATGAAAGAATTTTCATTTTTGGGTGAACTACCCCATTACGACTAGTCCCAGACTAAAATGCATGTTTGAGCAGTTTTAACTGACAGCAACTTACACTGGCATATCTTAAAATATGTCACTGCTATTGTTTTGTCTCAAAATGGACACCAGTGATGTTTTTTTGTCTAAAGGTGTTTATAAAAGCTACTAATTAAGTCCTAATTAAACTAATCCTGGTTTAAACTAAACCATGGCTAAATTGGATATTTAAGCACTAAATGTTCACATATCATTAGGCAGAATCTGGTGCCCATTTTTCAGTGAAAAACTCCTCTTGAAAAGCACACATCTTGAAACAAAGATATAGACCTAGTACAGCTCCTTTAATGGCAAGTTCTGAGTGCGTCCACATGAGGGCAGATCTGTACACCATCTGTAGCCACAGGAGAGAAAGGAGCTTTCAGCTGTGCCACAAACTCAGGATGCATACCAATCCCATTGGACTTGTCATTCCAGCACATGGGGATGTATTAGGAAATGTTTTATTCACACATATGTGCCAATAGTTATCCGAACTCTCTGAAGGCCTGTGTCATTACAATTCCACGGCTGCAACTTTTGATCACTTCAGCGAGATCGCTTCACCAACATCCCCTGACATAAAGTGCGGGCCCTCATTCACCTGTCCATCACGCAAACACTATGTTAATTCCCGCATCATGTACCCCTGTCCCACGTCCCCTTCATTCAATTCATTGTACCAATCCCCTCTCTTTCCTGCCCTTTTATACCCACAGTCTTCTTTTCCAACATTATTCCTCCTATCACAGCCCTCCATTGGAGGCATAACAACCTCTCCCCTCCATCTTGCCAAGGGCTATACACCTTATGAGAAATGTTTTGATTATGTGCGCTCAGTGTAGGTGGCCCTCCGAAAAACTTTCACTGTCTGCATGGTAACCTCCTCCCCCCCCATTCCACTTCCCCCTCTCCCCCTGCTGAGCGCATGATTGTGGGCTCAGGGATTATGCGAGCAGGAGGCTCGTAAAGGGCCTGCCAGGGTCTTTCTGTGCAGTGACGGATGGCTAGGAGCCCCCATTTACATAAGAAGGGAGAGAATAGAGGCCCCATTCACTCGGTCTGTCAGGGAGGACTCAGGGACAAACTGCACTCTCTCCAAGTTGCCCTCTTCCCCTTTTCCCCACTCAGTCTCTCTTTTCTTCTTTATCTTTGCCATTCTCCCTTCTCCTCAAGCTTTTCCTCATCCGTCCTCTTTTCTTCGAGCCATTGTACTCAGTCTCTTCCTTTTTGGGCCACTTAATTTTTTTTTTTACTCTATTGGGTATCTATTGGGTATTTCAAATCAAAAATGTCATATTTGTCCCAATGAATTACATAGCATTTACTTTTTATTGTTCACAGATTAAAACAACAACAACTCAAAAATGGTATTACACTAATACACTCTAACTTAAAGGGATATTTTGAATGGCAAATATTGTTTTAAAAAGCCCCAATCTGTCTAAAAGTTTAAATTAAATTTCAAAGGTATTTCAAAAAAAAAAAAAAAAAATATATATATATATATATATATATACATATCACTCGTCACACACACACACGTATATATAAATATAAAATGTATGTGTTTTCATTTTATGACTTTATTGGTTTGCAATTAACCATTCAAATTTTGTTGATACAAATTCACATAAATGATAAAGAATATATGCCAAATTCACTGTCCTTCTAAACATGCATTTGAAAGCTTCTCAGTGGCCATGAGTGAATATTATCTGATAAAGTTCTTGTCCTACCAAGATATCATTAAAATACTTTTCTTTGGAAAAAAATATTTTGATTTCAGGATTCTCTTTTGTTTGTAATGAAATGACTGTAAACTTTCTTAGATATCTTGATGATCAATAAACACATTATTCATTTTAAAAAAACAAAGTAATCATTTATATAATTAGTTACTTATGACTTAAATAATTAATATAACTCTATATTATACAGAACTCTAGTTACATTTTATCATAGTATCCATAAATACTCAGACTTATAAGGATTGAAAATAATGATTTATTAGAAAGCTATTTGACCATTTGATTTTTGAATCTGCAAGTCAAGGGGGAAAAAGCGTGCACACACTAAAGGAAAGATCAAATAAGCGAAAACAGTCTGACGTATTTATTTAGTTCAGTCATAGAACTCATGTTGATTCTCCTTTACAGGTTCATTCAGGTATCCGTGTTTGAGCAGCTTAGAGCCCATGCAGCTGAATGGGTGGTTATCTTTTGTGTGCGCTTTGGAAAAACAACTGTGTTGTAACTTGTTTTGGACATACATATTCAAACCCATGAAAACACTGGTTTTAAAAAGCAATACAATAGTCAAAGAGAGGCATGTGGAGCACATGTGTATGCAGACATGAGGTCTTTGAGCTATCTGTGTTTGTAGGGGGCTACACTTAACATTTCTGAGAAGTTCTCTAAGCTGTCTTGGTTCTGTCTTAACCAAATGGGACAAAGAAACAAAGGATGGCAGAATGAGTCAGGCACTTTCCATAAAGAGGTTTACTATTTGTCCAAAAATGTTTTCTGGACATGGTTATAAGAATGAAGCCCCACAATTTGTGGTGTGATTGGCATTAAGGTGTAACTGTCAGTCACAAACAGAAGCTGCTCGCATGTTTCACAAAGCACCTGCAAACTCACAGGCACTCACACCTGTGTCTACAAAAAGAGAGAAAGAAACATAAAGCTTTGCACCCACACCTTTTCTCAAGCAATTATAGAAGCAATCCACACCTTTAGAAGTTTCTGACATTCACATGTCATAAATGGTCATCAAAAGGGAGTAATGGCACATTGCTGTAATTATATATTGCGTGTACTGTAATAATTCCCATTTCACACAAATGTACCCTGAAAACACAGCTCAATAAACGCACAAGATTTATCAAACTGTTTTCACATGACCCACCATGACAGGGCTAAGAAATGTGCAAAGTGAAACTAATTAAGTCATAGAAAGTGATTCAAAGAAGCTAGTACACAACATCTGTGTCTACTTTTTAAAGGTTTGCTTGTTTTGAAGTGTATAAAAACATGTGCCATGACAATTTATACTGAAATATGTAATAATTACCATTTATATATATTTAGAATTGAATTCTCTGATCACTAAAATGAGACTCTAGTTGCCTCTGCGTGCCGCTTACCTCCTGCAACAAGTGATCTTCGACGTACAACACCACACCCCTACAATTGTTATGCAAATGAGCAAAGGGTTGAGTTGAGCGCTTATTGGACAGACGTGGAATACAATTATACAATTGGTTCAGTGTGGACTGCAAACTATTTCTGCTCAACAAGTGGCTTGTGGATAGCGTTTAACAGAGTTAGAGACAGCGAGAGAGAGACAAACAGCAGAAATTGAGAAAAAATCGAGACCTTTTTACTTTATTTTGTTTTTAAAAACTTGCTATAAATGTTTTAATTAAATTTAATTTAATCGTTTTCTCATTGCTCCTTTTTTGGAGTTTAATTTGGCGAGACAATCCCGGCTGTAAAGAGACTTCACCTGCGCCGGATTTGTTTGACCTGATTAGGTTCGCTTGGACACTTTTAATTGGCTGCTTTACGCATTGCGCCTTCGAAACTCAAAGTGAGTAGAGGCATGATGTATAGCATGATGGAGCATGAACTGAAGACCGCGGGTCAACCTCATCCCCACCAGAACAGTCAAGGGATGCCTCCTCCGGTCAGCGGGGTTGGAACTGCACACCACGGATCAAAAACTTCTTGTCCACCCGGCGGGGACCCTATGGACAAAGTGAAGCGCCCCATGAATGCGTTCATGGTGTGGTCTCGCGGTCAGCGAAGGAAAATGGCACAGGAGAACCCCAAAATGCACAACTCTGAGATAAGCAAACGCCTCGGAGCGGAATGGAAACTTTTAACGGACGCGGAGAAGCGACCATTCATCGATGAGGCCAAACGTTTGCGGGCTGTACACATGAAGGAATACCCTGATTACAAATACAAACCTCGGCGTAAGACCAAAGCTCTCATGAAGAAGGACAATCACGTCGGCAAATATCCTCTCGCACCCGGCAACCTGTTGGCTTCAGCCGTGGCACAAGGACAAAGTGGCAGCCCGAGAATGGATGGCTATGGCTGGGGTCACGCCGGTGGTTATATGGGCATGCAGGGCGAGGCACTCGGATACCCGCAGCAACTGCACCGCTACGACCTGTCAGCTCTCCAATACCCGCCGGCACAGACGTACATGAACAGCGCCAGTCCTTACAGGTTTGTTTTATCAAGGGATTTTAGTGCAGTTACAGTAGGGAAGCTTGACAAATTGGGGAACTAGAAAACTAGTTATGTGGGGCGCCCGCACACATAGGCGACATTTGTTAACTAATTCAGTTTTCGAAGTTGAATCAAACATTTGTGAACCATTCATATTGGTCTCTTTAAATTTGATTTATCAAACCAAATCACCATTAATAAGTATTCTGTGCTGAACTTGCCATTCTATTTGATTTATAAATGTGTTTTTTTTTTCAATATTTGACTAGATTTTTTTTTCATCATGACTACATGTTCATAATATGCTAATACATTTTCTTATTATTGCCCAGATATATTCAGCATTTGCCTATAGATTTTCGCAGATTCACCACAAATAAGCTGACTTAACCTGTACAGACCTGTTATTTGCTTGTCCGCATTACTTGGAAAAAAATCCAGAGTGAGGGTTTTATATGTGGAAAGAGAGATTCTCAAAGCTGTTCATGTGTTTGATGCCCTGATCTTCCTTTGTCTATCACATTTTAATGGCTTATTTTGTTCTTTTTTTGTTCACAGCCAAATGTCATATAGTGGCAGCCCTCAGCAGCCCAGTCCCGTGATGTCTATGGTTAAACCAGAACCCCTATCCCATTCACCTACTGGAGTACCAAACCACCACCGTGGTGCTTTCCAAGGGGACCTGAGGGACATGATTAGCATGTACATTCCAGGTGGGGATGCCAGCGATAGCTCAAACCAGAGGGCATACCCTGGTGTCCAACAGCACTATCTAGGTGGAACTGTTCCCCTCACTCATATCTGAAGTTTGGAGAATGCTCCCTGAACTCCTATTAGTTGGACCCTTATTGGGACTGTAGTGCCACACATAGACTGTATGGATTACTGAACACTTCTGATTGTTTACTACCTCCTTGCTTTAAATGATCTGAAGTTGTCTGCTGAAACTGTCTAGCAAACTTAGCTTTTTCATCCTCCTGTTTTCTTCCTGTATTTGCAGCCATCACACTATGACTGATACCCTTTAACTTCATTACTCATGGCGTTATAGACAATTACAGGGGTTAGTTCACCCAAAAATTATGTCATTACTTCATTACTCGCCCTCATGTCGTTCCAAAGACTTTAGTTCATCTTCAGAACACGAATGAAGATCTTTTTAATGAAAACTGAGAGCTTTGTCCCTCCATTGACAGTCTACGCAACTGATACTTTCAACCCCTAGAAAGGTAGTAAAGACATAATTAAAATAATCCATGTGACTCCAGTGGTTCAACCTCAATTTTATTTAGCGATGCGGGTGCTTTTGTTGGAGCAAAAAAATACATAATTTACCTCTTTATTTAAAAAATATGAATCTCGTTTACGTAACAACTCCACTTTCATGACAACACGTTGTGGTGCTCTCTTGAACACATGTTGGAGATTAATATTTTGCGTCACTTAAAATTGAGTTTAAACCACTGGAGTCACATGGATTACTTTAATGATGTCTGTACTACTTTTCTGGGGCTTGATTGTGGTAATTGCGCAGGCTGTCAATGGAGTGATAGAAAGATCTTAGATTTAATTGAAAATATCTTAATTTGTGTTCCGAAGATGAACATCAGTCTTTCAGGTTTGGAATGACATGAGGATGAGTTATTAATGACCGGATTTCATTTTTGGGTGAACTAACCCTTTAAGTCAGCTTTTTTTTTCTTAATTCCAGATATTTTAGCACAGGCATCCTCTTTCTTCCTGAATGGATACGTTTTTTTTTTTTTAAACAGTATTCTTTTCTGCTCTGTGCAATGTTTACAACATGCGTTGTTCATGCAGCAGTGGGCAATCATGATTTAAAATCTAACTGGGGTACAAAACAGGTCAGTTGATCACAATGGCCAGTGATGGGCGACATGAGACCTTAAGGAGTGTAAATTAGTTTTTGTTTTGTGAACCCTGTTTTCCACTTGTATGCCCAAACTGGCTCAGCACGTGGAATAACTGACTGACTGACTGGTCAAGTTGACCTTTTAAGTTTCTTTAAATTTGGGTATTAATATAGTAGTGTTTTGGACAATCTCAGGGCTTTCTTCAAATAAATAGCATGAAAATGACAGTATCTATCAGCTTTGACATTGATTCCCTCATCCAATTAGAAATATTTGAAACGCTTACCTTATTTGTAATAGAGAGGAAAGTCATTCAGTCACTATATGCTTTGTTTTCATACTTTAATAATAACTGACAATGCATATGTACCATACCGGTGTGCACATACGTTTGTGAATTAACTTTTTTTTTTTTTTTTTGTATGTAGTCTCTACAATGAAATTGCACTCCTGTAAATGGTCAATATTTTAGTCATATTTACAGATTGCTAAATGTTGAGTTTGTCTTGACTAGCATTCCAGCATTTCCCGCTTATGGGTCAAACTCGAATGCACTGATCTTCGCTGTCAGTCAATGCACTTCGTTAGACTAGAAGGTTCTCTGCCTCATCTGGTCTTTCTTAAACTACCACAGCATTAAGTCTGCTTTTGCCATTACAGTATGGTTGACCAGTGAGTTCAGTGGACTTGACTGAAATTTTCTGTTGGGCACAGTTGGTCCCCCCCCACTGTGACCTTGTTCCTTTGACAACAAAATGCAAAGTTATGTCAAGGTCTTGAGGTTTGTTTTGAGCTCAAAGTGTGTGTAGGTGGCATTTTGTGGCAGTCAAAAAGTTGGCCGCCACAAAGTATGGTTAGTTACTAATATTTTGGTTAAATGGTGATTTTTAAGCACAATGATAAACGGTTTACATTACCATTGAAGTGAGTTTGCAGCTTACTGTTAAAATTTTATTTTTATGGTTTTAATTTTGGTTGTAAATACCTCTTTGTACAGTGTATATTTCTTGGTTTTTGTGGCTCTTATAAGGGCCGTTTTTACAGAATAAAAAAATTAAATGCAACTTCTGGTTTCAAGTTTTCTCATTTTTAAATACGTTTTTGAATCTAAATGTTTTTGATTCCCAAGTCACATGCAAATGGAATTTGATGCAAATTATGGCTGTCATCTTGGACCTTTAGCATCACTGGGATTAAAAGTTCTGTTACCAATCCCTTTGGTGGTAAATACAGTTTGCAGTCAGCCATAATCAATTTGATGTGTGAAAGGGTCTAACAACTACTAAGATAAAAAAGAGTATTTGCTGTCAACATGGTGGTCTCTAAGGCTGGGCTAGACTATTTTCAAATCTTAAACTGTGGGAGACAACAGACACAAGGGCAGTTTCAACCGCACGCAAGAAGATTCATCTGGACCGTGAAACCACACCTGTCGACTGTAGACTAGCGAGATCAAACTTGACTTGAGGAGAAAAACAAATGGAGAATGATCAACCTCGTCAGCAGGTTCTCCTTGCGTGAGTTTTGTTTTAAGGGGAAAAAAGAATATGGGTGATCTTTTTTCTCAATACTTTCAAAAAACACCACTTTTTGCTTGTGGCTGCCAAGTTTTAGTTATAGAAGCATGCAATATCCGGTTGGTGAAGCTTGCTCGTTCTCGTTGGCGGGTATCACGTCAGAGGCAGCCCAATCAAGAGTTTGATATTTAAGATTTGGGATTGTGCTTGGGCTCCGAAGAGGTCGGAAGCAGTAAAATAATTGTAATAACAAAACAGAATTTTTTGAGACCAAGTCAGTTGCAAGAAGCCTCGAATCGGGCCACACTCCAAAAAACATTAGGGGTTGCAAACCAAGCTTAAATTCTTTAAGTTTATGACAGCCTAAAGGGTCAAACAACAGCATTTTCAACTAAAAACAGAAAATATTTGATGTTTTTGGCTGTTCATTTACACGACAACAGCGTTTTGGGGGCCTGAATGTTCAAACTTTTTTAAAAAAGGGTTTCAAAGTGCAAGTTTTTTGAAACAATACTGTTATTGTCTCTGTGTAAACCACAAAAACGTGAATTTGGGAAAACAGTGACGTCATTACGTGTTCAGGTCTAGTTTTTCTTTACAAAGTGACAACGCCAATAATGGCCTGACATGTATAATACACTGTCTTTAATTGTTTTTAATAAAAAGGGATAGTTTTGACTAGGCTATGAAAACGCAAAGGAAAAACCTTTCCGCTTTTATTACATCTTTGTCATGTAAACATGCCTTTAGAGGTTACCTGTTCCATTGAAAAATTTAACTTTTTTTTAATTGCCACTATCTCATGTGACTGCAAGTTTTTTTTAAAAACATTTATCAAACTTTTATTTTGTGTTAAAAATGTAAAAATTAAAGCCGCTATTTAGTTTTTCTTTTGTATTATTTATTTAGTTTTAATAATAGCCTACGTTTGTGTCGTAAAAAGTTAGAGGCGATTAATAAATATAAAGAAACAGGCCGAATGGAACGATTTAATGGCGAAATCATCTACTCTGCCCCCAAATTCACTGTCCACCTCAACATAACCCTCTCTCTCCAGATTGAAAACTGGTTGTTGTCTCGGTCGTAATTGGCCGTTTCGGAGGCACATTGTCCGTCGCTTTTGAGATCGCAGGTGTACGTAGTAAGCCACTGAATCCGGAGAGGCTCCCTTGGACCACTTTGTTCCCTTTCTCGCTTCCCGCTGTGCGGAAAATTAGCGTTGCCGTCGTTTCTCTCCGTTTTCTTCTCGGGTTTAACCCCCTCACCTCCTAATGTCATTCTCATGAAAATGTAAAAGCTCGCCGCGGCTAATCGGAGGGCGAAGGGAGGGGGGCTGCTGGGAAGAGCGTGTACTTTCATTAACCTTGATAACAGTTCAGGCGTGTTCCCAAGTTAGATGCAAGTAAATCATTATCCATTACCAATTTTTTAAAAAGTGTTTAAAGGGAAAAAAAATCAAGCCCACTTTGGAATCAAAAGAGCTGCGCATATCGTCAGACGACTTCTGACTATGCTGAGGGTTAAGAGGGCGAATGTGGGTGTCGAGAAAAGGGTGGGGGACTGGGGGGTGTTGAATTTTCTGGTGAGAAACATACCATCACTTAGCAACGACCACTGAGGCTTAAACAAACTGTTACCATGGTATATTTTGGGTTGCCAGTTTGCAGATTAAGGCCAAAATTCGACTGAATGAAATTGAGAATGATCAAGATGTTTTTTTTTTGGTTTAAATTCTTTAAAATGCATTATTTCTTACATACTTTTTAAATTCGTTGACAGCATGTTACTATTTCGTCATAAACCCGGAAACGAGATTAATGGTTGCTCTGGAAACTGGGGGGTGCGTATTATTTACATGCATTCCGAGGGAGCCGCTCCCCTTCTGCACGCACACATGCACACTGCACATACTTCACTGTCAAACAGGTGAAATAAAAACAGAGAATGTGAAGAACGTGGTAATCATGGCTATGAATTAACACATTTACTCTAAAATATAGATATTCCATTGTGCATTTCCACTTAGGCTGTGTAAACAAGGAAACACAATGTATGCCTATTTAGACAGGCCTTAATTCAGAGCAGCGACCGGTAAAGTGAGGCTTTGAGGGATATAGCCTACTGAAAGTGTTTAATGGCATCTGCTTTAAAAAAAAAAACGTATAAAGATCCTAGATCACTGATACTTTTCCACAACTCGTGTTGTCTACAACCCACTGAAGACATACATGAACATGTCTATCCCTCAAATCAAAGATGGCGCTGCCGTGAATAAGGCCTAGAGACTAGGCTATACTGTAGCTACAATTATGAAAATTCACGAGCATGTATGCCGGCCACGCCAACAAGCAACATTTTTGTGCCATGCAAGATCAAATGTTTGATGTAAATTTTTTGCTCCAAAAAGAAAATTCTTTCATTATCTCACCCGTCTGTCATGTTCTGTCTGCATTTATGTCAAGTCAAGTCACCTTCATTTAGGCCTATATAGCGCTTTTAACAATAAGGACTGTTTCAAAACCGCTTTGTTGTTCGGTGTGTTTTGTTTATGCTCATTATAATGTTGTTCTCTCTACAAAGGAATTTCCTCAGTATTATAATTCTTTTCATTTCTGTTACACGGAAAAATAACAAGTTGAACGACACAAGGGTGAGTAAATAATATAGCCTATGTTTTTATTTTTGAGTGCGCTATTTCATTTTCAATCTGTTCACAGGCCTACATCAAAACATGTTTCATCGCTCACTTGCGTGATGGCTTGTCAGTCATACCTTAGACGTTGTGTATGCACAGGTGAGTGAGTGGGCGTACATTTTTCTTCCCTTTTTTTAAACAGCCGCTACGGTTGGTTGAAATGCCACCAGGGCTGCAGACACGCATTGGTGTGAATCAACCTAGATGAGCATCGCCTGTCACGCAATAACAAGGGGGTGGCCAGACTCATCCGATAACAGTCTGTTGTGTCTGCCACTTGTCAAATGTATGCCTAATTTTATAGGCTAGTAACGTGAAACCTTAAACAGGAACATATGTTTGTGTATTATAAGAGCTCACGTATTATGTGCACAAACATTATAAAAACTAAAAGGTATAGAGCAAAACAAGGTATAGCGACAAATCTGCACACCGTATGTTTCTGCCAAATCTATCAACATCCTATCTTGCGCTATCTTTTTTTTATTATCAAGATTTGGATGCTATTCTAAGTGGGAGGTGTGTACCTCATAACTTTTTACACTTTATTTATTCATTGCAAAATAAAGTGAAACACCTGATTGATTCCTGTTTGTCAACAAAACACATCTACATCAAAACACTGGCATGAGGCCAAAGCAGTAGTCGCTGATCTTACCGCATAGCTCATAAAGAGGTATAATGAATTGTTCTGGATGACAACCATAATTTCACCTAGAATTTTTTTTTTTTGTCATAATGAATTTTAAAAAGCTGAAGAGGAAGTTGTATATGGTACATTTAGTGTATTGACTTAGTACTTCAATTGTCTCTGCATTTCTATTAATTTTTTTAAAGGAGCCAGTTTCAAACAAGCAAAAGAAAATGTTCTATACAGACCCCAGACGTCAAAGCCCACCTTTCTGAGCATCTGTGGTACGCTTTGACAGAGCGCGTGTCCATTTCTGTCAGGTTAATGTGGTTAATAGAGGAAGCATTTGCACAGCAATGAAAGAGTGATTGACAGCTAACACTAATGAGCGCACCACACCCTGGGCAAGACTGGTCTTGCAGCAAATCGAAGGAAAGCAAGGTGGGGTGAAACAGAGGGAAACAAGATACTCAGGATTACTATTTCCAAAAAAGATAATGCCATCACCTGTGATTTTATGCATGCAATGTTAATAGGCGTACTTGTGATGTTACTACACTAGCTGCAAGCTAAATTTCTTTTAGTCTCTGACAAACCGGTCTGACACATGAAATCTTCCGTTATAGGCTCGATAAGATATTTGTCAAGCACCCTACATAGGTGAGGAGGTGGTGGTATACGTAACGCTGATTAGATACAGATATGGGAAACAGTCTTCTCCTCAGGTAAGGCGAGATAAGAACATGGGCCGTACTTTAAAGGTCCCGTTCTTCGCAGTCCCATGTTTCAAACTTAAAATAGTGTGTAATGTTGTTGTTAGAGTATAAATAATATCTGTAAAATTATAAAGCTCAAAGTTCAATGCCAAGCGAGATATTTTATTTAACAGAAGTCGCCTACAGCGAACGGCCCGTTTGGACTACATCCCTCTACTTCCGTCTTTAATGACGTCAGTAGAACAGTTCTCTGACTAACGTCCGCCCACAGGAATACTCCCTCAACTCGCGCACTTCTTTTATAACTTACTGTGTTTACTCAGCGGTGATTTTCTGAAGTAAAACTGACGCTTCATCTTTTGTGTGATGTACAATAAACTTTATTAAACTCATCAGTATATTTTTGATCATGATTCGGACCTGGTCCGACACAGCAGACTTGTAGCTAGGCTATTAATAAACAATGCTGGATACATACAAGCAGATGACAAATACGTTATAATAACCGCAATTAAACTACTAAACTATACCTGTTCCATCTCTATTCGGTTGTTAAGTCTGACGTCACGCGTGACGTTTAGCCTCTTCCGGGCCCAAGCGCTCCGCTCGTCTTTCAGATCCTAGACTACATAAAACCTTTTCTTAAAGGGCTTTTTTCGCTTCAGTGCCAGTGGGTGTTACTAGGGATTAAGGGATAGCACCCACTGGCGCCAAAGTTTCTTCATTCGTTTAAGATTTGTAACTTACCTAATCAACTGCCGCCATTTTCTCTTATTTTCTCGTCACAGGGAAAGCAGTAGATGACAGTTAAATGTCACTTGTTTTTTTTAACTCCGATCTATTTAAACAACACGGGAACACGTTAAAACTCCGGCGAAAGCGGTAGGTAGGTAGAGAGGACCCGGCCTTTGGACCCGGAAACAGTATTATCGGAGAGCGCTTACGTCACGACTTAACAACCGGATACAGTCCTCTGACTCTGTAGGCATTATGGGCTCCTTGCACGTAACAACTTCCTTACCGGAAATGCGGCCTCGTCTTTTCCGGCGTACGCCTTCAAACCGGAAGAGAGCGAGCCTTACCCGTTGTGGATATGACGTCAGGTTGCTATGTGCAAGTAGCCCATTGTCCGACTCGAAATGAACACCGTTACTGAGAGTTTCTGATGTTATCATTATTCCATGAGATGAAATTGTCCTAAAAGAGTCTGAGAGCGAGCTCTTGAAGCTCCGCCCCCTGTGTCGTGCAGCAGCAGCTCATTTGCATTTAAAGGGCACACATTAAAACAGAGCGTTTTACTGAGTCCTCAAAAAAGACAATTTAAACATGCTGTAAAAAATGATCTGTTGGGTATTTTGAGCTGAAACTTCACAGACACACTCTGGGGACATCAGAGACCTATTTTACATCTTGTAAAAAGGGGCATAGAACGGGACCTTTAAGACTTTTCCAACAGACCTGAGAAAAAAAAAACAGATTGCGTAATCCAACATTATGGATTATATTAATACATTCATTAAACTGTAAAAAAAAAAAAAAAAAAAATCCTGACCACTCTCAAAGAGTCAAAGTAACCCTCTTTTCAGCAGCCATTATTCTAGTTTTCAGTGTCACATGATACTTTAGAAATCATTCTAATATGCTTATTTTGGTGCTCAAGAAACATTTAGTTTTATTATCAATGTTGAAAACAGTTGTGCTGCTTATTTTTATGGAAACCGTGTTTTTTTTTGGACATTATTAATGTCTTTACTCTCACTTTTAATCAATTCAATGCATCCTTGCTGATTTTTTTTTAATAATACCTTTATTAATGATAATAATGAAAAGAGTCTGCACGGAAAAGAACTAAGTAGGCTAAACAAGTTTTTGCATGCAGATTTTTAGAGTAAATTTCAGATATGGAATTAAGTAAAATCTACTTAACTGAGTTAAGTAAAATTAACAAAGAAAATAATTTTAACTTGGCCAGTTTACATTTCTAATTTCTACTTTTTACTTTGCAATACTGTTTCAGGTACATTTTACTCAAACACTATAACACCGAATTAAGCCATGATTTAAAAGTGTATGCTTTATTTCTAAGTAAATAATGAATAGGTATTGTGTAGACGATCTGAATAGAAGTAATGTGATACAGATTCAAGCACAGAGATCTTAAAGGTACAATATGTAGGATTTTTCACCACCAGGGGTCGCTAACCTCTTACAATAACAAAGGCGTATATTGATGACGCAAAGCATTAAGCGGAATTATGGATCTTGTCATCAAGCTGATGGATCTTTTATGGATGAGTGAATACACTGCTGTTTTTTTGACTGTGGTATGAAGCAGGGCACGATTGCTAGACGTATACCAGCGCCACACGCAACGCGAGTCCCGCGGATATAAAGGAATAAGGACATTTCATTCTACCGAACTACACGCAAGTGCTGAATTAATACTCACACAGGTCAGTTTATTAGACGAATTAAACTTGAGGTAATGCAGCGCTGTTTCACTTGCTGTAACAGTTACACTATCACACTAAACGCCATTTGAGTGTGTTGAATCTTGTTAGTTGGGTTGTTTGTTGGCTGTATGAGACTAGCAGTAAGCTAGATCAACATTAGAATAACATACAGATCATATTCTAACATTTCATCATGTTAAACTAAATAACATTGATTAGTATTATGTACATTTGCTCACCTGTCTAATAAAGTACATGCAACACTCGCGTCTCTGTCAAGTTAGTCGCGGACGTGGAGCTCTCGGCATCTCGAAAGATGTTGATCTTCATTTTAGTCCTCTTTTTGTCTCAAAGTCTGCTTGTCATGGTCCATAATGTTTGAACAAAGCAATAACAGCGTGAGCGTCCTGGCATAACGGGCATAACCCAGATGTTTCTGTCGCCATGGTTACTATGGCATTACGAGCGTAAACCGAGAGTAACGCGGATATGACGCCATTGACTGGCGACTCCCTCACCCCTGCTCACACACCCCGTTTCCTTGGTTAAAATCGCAATTTTCTCACGATTTACAAATAGGTGGAAACATTTAGGATATTGTAAGTAATCAACTAAACAAAATATATAACATTGGCCTAGTGGTTTATGGATATTTTACTGCAGATGTCCTACATATTGTACCTATAATACTTGGTACACAATAACGGTAACATTCAATTGATAACTTTTGAGTATGAATGTATCATTTTGAGTAGAAAATGAGCTCCACATATCAAAAAAAGAAAGTTACTAAACCTAACAACAAAAACAATGATAAAACAGTGTAAATACAGCTGGAAAACAGTGGAAAATGCAACCGTATTAATTATTCATGCCCTCGTGCATGATGAGAACACCAGTATCAGAAAGTTGAATTGTTTTTATTTAATTTCCTAACGTTGATATTAACGCTTTAATTTCTTCAAGCTTACATTGAGTACTAACATAATTTACTCTTTTTTTCATTCTTGCCCGAACTATATTATTCCGGTATAAGTTACATGTTTTTTTCTGTATTTACTTCACCGCAGAATATTTTTTTTTCAGTGTTGACAATAGGTGTGTTTGACACAAACTATGCTTAACCTTGCTGATCGGCAAGAATAGCCGGTTGTGGTTGGAGGTGGAGTTAAGAGCCATCAAATCGGATAATTTCTGCTTCTTTTTTTTGTAGAGTACGGGAAACACACTATCTACAGGAAAGCAAACACAATGCTGTTGAGTTGACAGTAAATTTAAGTAGAATGTGCAGTCTAAATTGTAAGCAGTTAATTATCCATGAGCATGTGAGCACAACCAAAGAAAACATGCAGACTATGAAGATGCCTTTAAAGGACCTTACAGATGAGCATCACCTTTATGCTTACATATATGAAATCTCTGTATAAATAAACTCTAATACATGGTCAAAAGACAGTTGTTCCCTGTTTCAAATTTAGGGTTTATTTTAATGCTGCAAAGATATGAAGCAATTTACAGAAAACTTTCCTCCATTGACTAACTTTGTGGCACTTCTTTATTATTATTTTTTGTTATTTGTTTTTGTGGTATTTGATTTGGAGAGGCACTACCTTACAGACTCAGAGGATGTTTTGTTTTGGAGTTTGGATGGATGAATGATTTGGAGATTATTTTATATCTTTATTTTATCCTTTGCATTTAAAATGATTTCTAACCTCCTGTTATTATGGATTTGTTTTCTTAAACATCTCACATCAATTTTTAGTCCAATTTTACTCTCAGTTTTATCCTGCTAAATAATCCTTATCCTTTTATCCTGGTAAAATAAATGCACAAATTTTTTGTATGGGACCAGAATAATGATCAGTTAAATTAATCAAAGGTGTTTGAAATTCAATGTATGGTTGTAAATAAGTTATATTTAGACTACATTAGATGTAATATTTGTTCTTATTTGTCATTGCAAAATTTCAGAAGTCATTTCAAGTGTCTGTGCATGAATAAGGTGGTGTTAAATAGAATTTGCTAATTTAAAATTATATCACAGAAATAATGTGCTCTTACTTCTTTAACAGCTTTTCGATATTTAGATAAACACTCTCATTAGATGCCTGTAGCTCATCTTTCTGTCACTTGCACTCAGCCATCCTGTGCATGATAACTATTGTTCAAAAAACGATTATTCGAAGTTATAATATAACAAAGATTATTAGAGTGAAAATAGATTCAAAGTAAATACTACATCATTTTTTTTCAGTCTTTGAACTCTGCTTATGTCAGTCTGCTCCCTATAAACTCGAAAAATTAGAATATCACGGAACAGTTCATGCATTTCAGTAAATTAAAAAGTATAACTAATATATTTATATATATATATATATATATATATATATATATATATATATATATATATATATATACACAAATACAAATGTATGATTATACTTTTATTAGAATTTCATGCTAACTGATTTCATACTTCTGGAGGTGGACTTAATAAAATTGCCACTGAATGCAGAACCAGTTTTATGTCCTGTACACTGTGCTTCTCTTTAAAAAGTGATGACGAATGAAGGCTAAAGGACTGACTAGTCATTAAAAACAGCTAGTAGGGTAAAGGGTACCTACCAGTGGACAAAACTGACAGCGATTATATTTTTACCAACTCTTTGCCTCTCTCTGGTGGTACATTTATGTATCACAGTCCATCACTTCAAACCACCCATATCAGATAAATGAAAAAACACAACTTTAAAATAAACGGTTTTATTCTTTTCCTCTACAACTGATTGTGACTAAGCCTTTCACACTAAAATAAATTCTTTGTGAACAGTGAGTATTAAACACTACAAATAATGGAAATGTTTTACTCAACGGTCAAAAGTACATTGCCATTTTAGATATGGGAAAAACGTAATTACAGCCATTTGTGAAATGTCATTCCTGAAATAAACCAACAATGAACAATAGATGTTCACATGCAAAAAAGGAATTTGAATTCACATGTGTGCAAATATGCAATGTCAATCATTCAAATAAAAATGTCCTTTTACCTGTATACAGCTTAAAACAACTTGCATTTGATGGGTGAACACTACCATCAAAAAAGTGCTTTGTAGTAATTTTTTCTTATTGTACCCAGTCTCCTTTACATCACGATGACACTCGACAGCTACATGTACTATTGCATGGCCATTGCAAGAAATACAACAGCAATTAACTAGTTTCGATGTATTACCTAAAGAAAACCCTTTATTTTGTTAAACGCCAAAACATATTCTGCGGTGTAAAGCAACATGAGCATTTCTAGGTTCTAAAAGACTTTGTGAAATAGTGTCCATATGGTGGGATGTGTATACACAGAACAAAAAAAAAAAAAACAATCCCCTATGGGGATAATACTAATACCCTATGAGGTTCTAGTAGGGCTGCCTTTACGATGATGACACATATTATCATGTGTATTTTTTAAAGTATGCATTTTATGTATTTATTTTATTTATTTGATACAATTTGGTCACTTTTACAATTCTGGAATTCACGTTTACAAAAACCTTAGTAGAATTTTTTTTTACAGATTTGTTGTTGAATTCAAAATGGCTACTTGGGATTTTTGTGAATATGCAGTGAGCCCGGTTAATGGGAGTAACAAGACAATACTCTAAGACAGGATGGCAGTAATTATACATGAGGATTTAGTACATACAATATGTTTGTACATTTATGGTTGAATGCAAGAAAACTATGGACACTACTTCCTTCTCTGAGCTAAGAAAATGGTCCAAAAATTGCTTAATTAAATTACCCACTACCATTAAAAGGGCGGAGGAAAACATCTAGTATCATAGAAGGA
Source organism: Chrosomus eos (assembly GCA_036326025.1). Lineage (NCBI taxonomy): Eukaryota > Metazoa > Chordata > Actinopteri > Cypriniformes > Leuciscidae > Chrosomus > Chrosomus eos. The sequence goes on along the minus strand of CM070818.1, from coordinate 18,556,787 downwards.
CCCCTCACCATACTGACTTTTTGTCCAATTAAGGAACCTGGAATATATAAATGTGTGAATTTATACAGTATTCATACCTACCTCTCCGGTAAGCGCTGATATGTTAACAAAATGCAGTTAACAACTGATCAAGGGACAGTGTTCAATTTTACAAGAACCGTCATTTTGATTAGGATACATCTGATCCCCAATCGGCTGTCCAGTGCACTTAGTTGACTTGAATGGTCACTGAATTTGGCTTTCGTCTGGATCTACTCAGTCTTCTTCCTGAGGGCAGGGCTGCTGTTCCAGTAGTAGAGAACCTGAGCTGTGATCACACCATTACAGCAAGAAGAGATGATGTAGGTGACAGCCATTAGGGAATCTCCCGTTTCCTATACAGGGACATAGGACACATGAAAATGGTCACTTCACAATGAACCCATTTCAAACAATAATTCTAAATTGAAATAATATTTCACAATATTACGGTTACTTTACTGTATTTTGATCCAGTACATTTTGCCTCGATGAGCATACAAGACTTTTATTCGCTTTAATATGGCATGATAGCTCATTACGGTGGTGTTACCTGCACTGTAGTGAATATGCGTGCTAGAGAGCCAGCAAACAGCAGAAACACTGAAATAGCTGACAGCTGCCCAGTGTGGCCATTTGTGTAGTTGGTACCAGCCTGAATTAACTGAAGACACAGAAAATTAGATAAATACATTTCTGCTGGTTCAGCTGTTGAACAGAGTTGTTTCTTTTGGCCTAGCTTACCCGTCCAAAGATGATGGCTGGCATATTAGAGGCTTGCATGGTAGTGACAACAGACATGGGGATCATGGGAGAGAGGAGCACTGCCAACAGTCCAAAGTAGACTGCCATAAACCCCAAACCTGCACAACACAATCAAAATATAACAATGAAAAACTGACTACTCAAATTTAAAAATGCAACACAGATTTTTTTTAAATGAATAAACATGTGAAATTGTCTTATTATTACCTTTGACGGTGTTTCCTCCATAGTGCTGTATGAGGAAACCAATGGTCACAGTTTGAAACATGAGAAAAAGTGCCTCACCCCAGGAACTGTCAAAAATATTCACAGGCACATGTTTTATATCTTTTTCAAGTAGCCAGTTTTCCTCTTTGTTGTTTGACATTTATAAATGCATGGTGTGTATGTGTGGACAAATGTTTACCAAAATGGTAAATAAATATGAAATTAGACTAAAACATATTTATGAAAGAGCATCACTATTAATTTACCTGAAAGGGAAGCTGTTGGCAATACTGTAGGCCATGGTGCCTGTGATAGCAAACAGCTCCAGTAGTACAGAGTTAAAGCTCAGTCCCTCAGCACTTTTAGCACCAATCAGCTTTAGAATCTGAGGCAGCTTTACTATGAAGAAACATGCACAATTCATCAGTGTTAGAGGAAATTGTCTTGGTTATTTTATGTTATAAATATGGTGGAGATTTGCCTTACCTAATACAGAACCAAGGATGATCCCAATGCCTAGGCCTTTGCTGATTACAATCTTCAGACAATCCACTGTAGAGATTCACAAATAACTTCAATAGTCAGTCTTCTTCAGTATGATTGGCATGTAAAAGTTGACCCACAAGTGTAATATAAGCCAAACAGATAACACATTTAATACAGACATTATTACTTTTTTGAGCAAATTATAGTGCAGATGAAGTTTAACATATTAACATGTATGTCAGTATGCATTAAAAACTGAGAACATGAAAACTAAAATAGTCCTAAATTGTGACAGCATTTACGGAAACCGCCGATTACTACCTAATACACTAGACCCAGTAAGAAATTGACGTGTGTGTATTAGTTTACAGTAGATAAATCCTCTTTGTCATTGAATCGTTATTAGTAAGTTAACTGTTATACGTTACCAGGAAATAATATTTGAAATAGCTTCCAATTTATCTATAAAGATGCAACTAAACTAACAAAACGTGACCCTACCGTGCAGAAGATTGAACTGTAAAAAGAACTCGTCATAACATCTTTCTGGCATTAAATAATTAATCAGAATATCTTTAAAAGGATCCATGAATGATGTTTCTGCAACTGCTTCCGATGCCGCCATGATGCAAACGTCAACTGATCACGTGATGTAACGTCAGTGCGTTACTGTAGTACTTCCCCTTTATTTATGGAAATACTTCTGTCTATGCTTCTAGCCCGCGATCTTACTTGCGATTGAATAGAGAGGTCACACAAAATATCACTTAATTGAATTATTATTGCTGTTATTATATTATTTGTGTTTATACAATTTGACTTGTCCTTCTACCAGCAAAAGGTGGCGCAATTGTACCATAACACCGAATCAAAATTCCCCCTTGCTAGTTTGTCCTTAGTGACTTTCCGTGGAATGAAGCGATACTGAAAATAATAACATTTCAGCTGTTGTAAACTTTTTGTTTCTTTGAATTATTATCCCGATTACTCTGGATATGCAACGCTCAATAAGAAAAAGTGAATCTGGCATCAATTCCAACATTTCAGGCCACCCGTATTGTGTCGCAGTATTGAAAGAGGGCTACTGCACAGCTGAGCCAGACGGCTCGTTTAGAGCTGACGGTACCATTTCTTTAATTACCGGACCACAAAATATTCTAGTAGACACCGGGGGTCCTTGGGACCGAGACTTTCTCCTCGAAAAACTTAGAGAGAAGGGTATGACGCCAGAAAGTGTTGCTATAGTAGTCGGAACCCACGGCCACTCTGACCACGTGGGAAACTTGGGATTGTTTCCAGACGCCAAAATAATTGTGGGATGTGACATAAGCGTGGGGGATCGATATCTACCAAACCAGCTGGCTGAGGGACAGCCATACCCTATTGATGATTTTGTAAGTTATTCATAGGCTAATAGGGCCATAACTAGACTAGCAAAGGGAAGTAACATATTATTATATATATTAGTAGACATTAATTTGGTAATCCACTTTATCCACAAGGTATTCATCATTCCAACACCTGGCCACATGGGCAGAGATGTCAGTGTCCTGGTAAAGGGAACATCAGAGGGTGCAGTCCTTGTCGCTGGAGACTTGTTTGAACGTTGCCATGATGAAGACTCCTGGAAGGAGCTGAGCGAGAACCCTCAGATACAAGAGACCAACCGAGAGAAGGCTTTACAGATAGCGGATGTAATAATTCCTGGACATGGGCCATTATTTAGAGTGCACAAGCAATCATGACATTGACGTAATCTTGGATCATGCAGGTTGAGTTATAGACGGAGCAATTATGAAACAAAGAACACAATTTATATAACCAATGTGGCACAATAATTTTAAAATTGCACATTGGTGTTGACTTGTACCATTCTGTTCACAGATTTTTTGAATGCATTTCAAATTAGGCTACTGGTTATTCCTTTTATAGTTTAAAATAGGTATTTTCACACTGCATGGTGTAACCCTTTATACCGATTAGTATATTAATTACATATATTACAGTGAAAATGAGTTGCGATACTCTACTGTGGGTGTGAAACTTTATTCATGATGGTTAACCATGGGTTTTTCAGTTGACTGCTCAAACGACTGACCTACTTGCTTTTGCAGTTATTTTTAGGCTTTTGCTTATTTGTGAGTCATGTGTCAAAAGATGGTTATGGAAGATATAACTAATGACGTAGCAGTAATAAATGAGTTCAAGGTTGGATTGTACTTCCACAAAATAATTTATAGTTTGAGATTTTATGTGTTCCATCTTAATTCTTTATATGGGTAATACAAAATTAAGCACTTGCTGTTGTGAATGTTTGTAATGTTAAACAGTTAAAGGGATAGTTAAGGGATAAAATGGGATTTCTGTAATTTACTCACCCTCAAGTTGTTCCAAACCTATATACATTTCTTTGTTCTGCTGAACACAAAGATATTTTAAAGAATGTTTGTAACAAAACAGTTGTGGGGCATTATTAACTTGATTTGATCTACCCCCCCCCCCCCCCCCCCCCCCCTCATCGGTGTCCCACAATTTTTTGATTACAAACATTCTTCAAAATATCTTCTTTTGAACAAAGAACATACAGATTTGGGACAACTTGAGGGTGAATAAATAATGACAGAATTTCCTTTTTTGGATGAACTATCCCTTTAAGTACAATCATAATATGCAATTAAAAACAGTTATCTAGTAATAAAAGACCATTTGCATGTTTTTTATGACCAAAATGTTAATTCATTGCATTATACTGCCATTTGCTGTAACCCATCAAAATATATGATTTATGATTTATCTGTGTCAGTATAAATTTGAATAGCATTTTCATGTGTTTTTCTTCTCACACTAGCCCAAATCATCTTTAGGACCTGAAAACATCATCTTCAGAAACAAATTCCTATTCAAATAGGCACATTTAGTCCACTAGAGTGTTGTCAAAAATAATTGATGTAAATTGATCGTTGAAAGAAGTGGTGACTCATTAGGCTATTGCTGTTTTGTGCAACATCATGCTTAACATTAAGGTCAGTTAAATTTTATTAATATCAATATATACATATAATATCTCAAATGTACAGTGGTTAACCAAAGATTTTTTTATTGCAATGTAAGCTTGTGGTGATGACGTGGTTGGTGTGGTGAACACACTGAAAACCAATGGACATCACTTAATTTCTCTAAATGGAGTATTTGTTCTACTATTCATATTTAAATGATCCCATCTTAAAAGTTAGATTAGCAGTTATAATAAATACAAAATGTTCTAATAATAGAAATGTTCACATATCTGTACCTTGATCTCTTTCCCAATAGGCTTGACGTATGCTGTCATTACATAAAATAACTGTTTAGATTCCTGATTAGAGGACATGTGGGATCTGTAAATAAGTGACCGACCCACACCTCCAACAACAGATAACATTCATTGGTCAAATGATCCAAGATAGATTCCAGGATATTACAAATGTCATATGATGATGCCCATGAATAGATATCATTGCAAGCATTGCACCTCTTCACTTTATATGGATAATTGGCTAACAATAACAAAAGCATTATGTAAGAACAATGTCTCCTTTGTGCAAAACAGTTTTCTGTCTAATAGCATCATTCAGTATGTTTCTAAGGACTGTTTTTGAAAGAGTGACGTTGGCTGTTCAAAGTACAGTCATTTTTATGGCAACTAATGTATGATAAAGATGTGACATCAGTTTGTGACCTGACGTCAGATAGGTGTGTTAGTCTTGTCACATATTTATAATCTGTCCTCTCATCATTTTAACACTCGAGAATAAAGTCTCACACGCTTAAAGTCTGTTTAATATTTCTGAGCTTTAACAAAACAGAATATTTACATCATGTGTACAGGAAAGTGTGCCAAGTTTATTGGCATCAGCCTCTATCCGCTGGCACTGCTGTCCATCATCTGCAACATTTTTCTGTTTTTTCCCTGATTTTAAAACCATTTATTCAAAGGAGGAAGCAGAGGGGCTCTACCGTCTTACAGATGAGATAATATACATGGGAGGTGTTGTTGGAGGAGGTCTCTTAGTAAGGAAATTCTATCTCATTGTTTTGTTATTGAGTTTTCCCTTGACATTTCTGTTAGTGTTGTCTGGTTATTTCTCTTCTTCAGCAGATTTTTATGCTACTGCTTTTCTCTTTTAGGTATTGATTCCTGCAATTCACATCCATAGCACTGGGAGGCAAGGCTGCTGTGCAAACCGATGTGGGGTGAGTTCTGCTAGGGTCACAGTTTCGATTTATTTAGCACTTGACTTTAATTGAATTAGAGCCTAAGAAGGACAGCAGTTGTGTTAGCTTTACCTAGGAATATTCATCATTTTATAGGGATAGTTCACCCAAAATCGAACATATTGTCATAATTTACTTAGCCTTATCATCCTAATTTTTTTTTAAAGTCGTCGACGTTCATTGTGGGTTGAAAATAATCAAAGGTATTTGAAAATGAACAAAGACATTTGATTTTACTGTTTGAAAGCAAATGCAAATGTCTTTGTTAATTTTCAAATATCTTTGATTATTAATAAATTGTATGGGTAAAAACAAGGGCCCAGCGCCAGGCGCGACGTAAGTGTATTTTGCTAGTTTCAGCCTGACGCAGTTATCATTTACACGTCCATTATGTCATTAAATCTCAAATGCATTTGAGTCCATGTGTGCGCCCATAGCGCGTAAGTAATGTGCACCTGTAGGTGGGTCCACAATGCGCAGCCTACACTCGGCTTATTAAACACGCAGCAGCACACAAACATGCCAAATATTAAAAATAGAAGGATTACAATATAAAAGATTATTATTGTGTATATAAAGATTATGGTGGAATCCGGCTTGTCCCGTAGATGGTCTGCTCGCCTTCGGTCTTTCCACTATCAAATTCCGTCATGTGTAAATAGCAGATCCGCCATGGCGAAAGCGCAACTGGCATTTAAAGGGAATGGTAGATGAGACTCTGATTAGTTTATTGCACGTAAAGCCCAAAACACACCCATTGAGAGAGAGACAACAATTTTAGACCATGCGCCTGCACACCGACCATTTTCCCCATCGTTAAACTATAGCAAAAGTGGATTGGGACACGCCCTAACTGCACTTGCGCCATGTGCTTTAGATCATTACAATAGGGCCCTAGATGTCTTTTGTGTTTAATAAAGGGAAGTTAGTACATAAGGGAAGTGAGTATGCCTACATGATGACAGAATTTTCCTTTTCAGATTAACTATCTCTTTAACATAAACAAAATGCTTACATTTTTCCATTTAGTGAACCTTTAACTGACCTAAGTCGGTTGTTTTCTTTTTGTCTATTATAGATGTTCCTGTCCATTATCTTTGCTGCAATTGGTGTGGTTGGTGCTCTGTACAGTGGTATTATAGCTGTGTTTGCGTTGATTAATGGACCAGTTTGCTTGACTGAAAATGAGCAATGGAGCAGACCATTCATGAACAGGTGTGAAAATGAGTCCATCCCATTTTCAGAACTCAAAACATCCTCTCCAGGTTAAAAAGAACATTTATAGAAAACAATTCTAGAGCTCATAGAGAGAAAAATGGTCATAACAACTAAAATATAACTTTTTTGGGTGCAGGAGATTAAAATAATGTTAACATAATAGTGTCAAAAAGTTTGTGGAGCTATAGTTTTAAAGTGTTAGTTCACCCAAAAATTTAAAGTCTGTCATTAATCACTCACCCTCATGTCGTTCCAAACCCGTAAGACCTTCTTTCATCTCCGGGACTCAGATGAAGATCTTTTTGATGAAATCAGAGAGCTTTCTACCACTTTAACGCTTCAAAATAGTTAATAAAGAAATTGTAAAACTAATCCAGATGAATTCAGCAGCTTATTAATTGAACAGATTGAATTTAGACTTTTATTCACACATAAACATTCATCAATGCACATCAGTTGTGGTAAACAGAAGCTCAATCATGTTTGCTTGATGTGCCTGAGTTCATTCTCGTGTGTCAAGCAGATTCGGTTGAGCTTCTGTTTATGTTCGCTGATCATTGTTCAAATGTGAATAAAAGCCAAAATTAAATCTGTTAATTATATAAAGCAATCCAGTCTCTTCAGAAAATTAGAACTAAACCGCTCAATTCAAATGAATTAGTTTTACAAACTCATTATGAACTTGAGTCAAAGTGGTAATTGCTTAGGCTGTCAATGCAGGGACAGAAAGCTCTCAGATTTCATCAAAAATATCTTCATTTTTGTTCTGACGGGTTTGGAATGACATGAGGGTGAGTAATGACAGAACTTTTTTGGTGAACTGTCCCTTTAATGTCTTTTTGTTGTTCTTTTTATTATTATTATTTATTTATTTTACAGCACTGAAAACTACTTGGGAAACTCTGACATCTGGGACACTTGCAAAGAGCCAGAAAATGTTGTGGAGTTTAACATCGGCCTGTTTACCGCCCTGCTGGTGGCTGCTTGTTTAGAACTGCTGCTCTGTGGATTTCAGGTGCTCAACGGCCTCTTTGGCTGCATCTGTGGTACATGCAATCGCAAAGAGGTATGTACTGTATATAAAGGTGACTTGATTTCTAAAGGTCAATCAGTTATTCATTTACTGCATTTTTTGCTGATGGTCTTGCAATAGCTAATAATTGATTTATTGATTTATGATTTTCAGCATGGTACCTTATAAAATGATCTGATAGTGGGTCTAAATTTATGCTTTATTCCTTTAGGTGGCATAAGTTCAAAAGGACAACAGATCAGATAACACAGGATCAAGATTTATTACCAGACAATTGTCCTCAGTACCGATCGGTGACCATTAGCAAATGTGGAAGTGAACAGAAATTAACAAGAAAGGACCTGTAAAACTTACTCTACTGATTAACATTATATTTTCTCGATTGAAACATTGTTTGCATCAGAAAATGTATATGTCATACTGTTTGTACTGAGAAAATGTGTCCGGGAACTCACTGATCCATTCATGTGGAAAAAAATGGGTTCATTTTATATAAATGTTAATAGTTAAAGTTGTATTTTTCTTATTTTTATATTTAGATATCTTTTAAATATTAGTTCAATGTTATGTTAAAATGAATGTATTTATATTTACATAGAAATGTTAAGAAAGGATTGGGTGGTTCTTATGAACATTTATGTCAGGCAGACCTTTTTCGACTGTGATCTTAACGTACCCATGTTTAACACATTTTATTCTAAATAAAACTGTTAACAGGTTTTGGCTTTTTTATTACATGTTTCTCTTTTTTGATAATATATTTCACCTATTACTGAGCAGTTCAATGTGGTTTTTGGAGGAGGAGTGTTTTTCTATGTACTGTACTGTTGTTTAGTTGCATAAGATAATACATTAAAAAGACAGAAATGACAGGCACTCACCGCAAACTCATTTCCTGAAGTAAAGGCCCTCGATGAGACTGCAACATAACCGTCTTGCATCAGTACCAACTACCAACCGAAAAGAAATTTGCTTCTACATAACAAAAAGTGAGTGTATTTACAACATCCACATAATCATTTTCCACATGTTTTCATTTTTCAAATAAGGAATCTTTGACAGTTTTGTGTTATATGTAATATCTGTTTTAAGGAACCATTTATTCACATCAAATGTGTTCAATAAAATGCCTGTATCTGAATGAGACATTTTTTTATTTTTGTTGACATCTGAATTATTGTAAATGTAAAGTATAAATTTGAAAGATATTTAAAGGTGTATTATTGGCATTTAACTTCTCTACATGGCTTGCACAGGCTTGACTTTTAATAACTTGTGTATGTATGTATATGAAACATTGTTTGCATATGTCATATTGAATAATAGACTGGGAAATTGTGTAGGGAAACTTAACATATATATAATGACATGTTAAAGGCATTATTTTAATTTAGTGTGCAAGTATTAAGAATTAAGTATTATGTACCGAAAGAGTTTTTCATTTTTATCTCACATAACCCTTGTACAGAATTCTGGCAAGATCTGAGATGCACATTGTACACTCTATGAGATGTTCATGTCACTTGACCTTTAAAAATACACTGGTTTTCAAAATGCTTTGAGTTGGAGGAAAGGTTTACTCTCTGACCCTTTTTAAAAGTTTCCTACTGCAAGCTTGCAATACTTTGAAGAACTTCTGCTTGTAAATAAAAAGCAAGATCCCTTCTTGGTGCAAATTTCTTTTAAGACTGATAGCATGTTATACCCATTTGGTTTCACTTCATTTTGATGGTCCCTTTAACACATTCTGTTGACTATAAGTAACGTTGCACCTACATGTCTACTAACTCTCATTAGAGTGTTATTAGAGTATTAGTAAACTGGTAGGGTTAGGGTTAGAATAAGTTGACATGTAGTTGCATAGTTACTTATAGTCAGTATACTGTCTTTTGGAGGACCATCACAATAAAGAGTTATCAGATATTAAGCAGATAGTCTACTAATACTCTAATGAGAGTTAGTTGACATGTAGTTGCAAAGTTACTTATAGTCACCAGAATGTTCAAAAGGGACCATCAAAATAAAGTGTTACCTGACATTTCATTACACAACCCTTTGTTTCTCTGTCATTACAGGCTATAGTCAAGAAGGTAAATCCTAAGATCAGCAATGTCAAATTATACATCTCCAAATTCAACACAAGTCCAAAACCAACAGAAGAGTGTGGTTTTTGTTACTGTGTATTCAGTGGTCTTCATATTTGGACTGACCCTCAACCTAACCGCTCTTGTAATTTTTTTCTGCAACTCTAAATCACGGTCGCACACCACCGTGTACATGATTAACCTAGCCGTGGCTGATATTCTTATGGTTTGTACGCTTCCACTGAGGATCTATTACCACGGGGGTTTGGGGGATCCGAACCAGAAATTCTGTGAATTTACCGGTCTAATACTGCTAAGTAACATGTATGGCAGCATCTTCCTCCTCATGTGCATTAGCATTGACCGTTGCATAGCAGTCTGCTTCCCGTTGTCTTCTCACATCCGTGAGGGCCGCAAGAAAGCATGGTGCGTGTGTTTGGGGATCTGGATACTAACTGTAGGACTGAGCTTACTGATCTATTTAAAAAAGGGACAGCTCAATTCCAATATAGAGCACAATTCCAACAAGACGTGTTTTGGAAATTTTCCTAGCTACGCCACTCAAACAGCTGCTCTCATTTCCACGCTAGTTGTTGGGTTTGGGATCCCACTGACCGTTATGATTCTCAGCTCATGGGGACTCGTCCGCGCTATAAGCAAAAGCACGGCTGTTCAGACCAGTGACCTAGTAGACAGCAGGAGGATTAAAAGGATGATAATAACTAACTTGGCGATTTTTCTGTTCTGTTTTCTGCCGTATCACGTTATGCTTGTGCTACTTTATGCCTATACGCCTCCCCAGACCAGGTCAAGCTCACTGTTAACAGCTTACCGGTACAGCCTCATGATAGCTTGCCTGAATGCAATGCTGGACCCCCTGGCGTACTACTTCACAACAGAGACTTTTCGAAGAAAAATGGACGTTGGGGCTGTACGGAAAATATGGCAAATGAACAGTCACAGCTCGGACGGAAACCGTTCACGTGTCCCGCTCACAACGTAAGCGCCACCTCAACTCGAATCTGAAGATTAACATGCTTAGTGACATAGAATACATGTTCTCATAGCTGTCTTCTTTAATAGGAAGGAAAGATGTAGATGAGTGATAGATCACTCGCATTTGAAATGAAGAAAAAAGGAAGCCACAAGTTTCTTTACCCTTCTGTGAAATGTTGACTGCATGCACACAGTGTGCAAAAATTAGTGTTCTGTAAAGTCTAGACTCCTTTTAGAGGGCATTGGGTTTTTTTTTCCGCACATATACATTTATGAGAAAGTAAATGACTCATTTAGCCATTGACGTGGAACCCCTCGTCTTGTTTTCAAAAAGGACTCTCTCTGGGAAGCTTTTGTAATGGGTTAGTTCAAATCAAACATGGTTGACAAATTAGCATTGTTATTTACAGTGAACATGTTCTAAGATAGTTAGAGCATTATATCCACATGTACATATTTGTAAAGTTTCTATATTTTGTGAACAATAAGCCTTTTAGTTATAAGGTACTCATGCAACAGTGGTGTTTTTGTTGTATTTTTAAATGTTACTATTTGTAAGTACTTGTGCATGATAAATTTGCATGTGTGCAATTTAGAACTTTTGTAACTTGTCCATAAAATAACATATGGGCTTACATAATTGCTTAGAAAGTTTTGCTATTAGTATTGTTAAATAGTTAAAAAACAATACCCACCAAAACCCTTTCCTGCCAGTTTCTACACCCTTCCCCTCTCTACCACATCCGTTTGACCTGGTGCACACATAGCTTGTTCTGAGTATAACCATGCACAGTTCCTTTAAGTCTTTGCATAACGCAAATCTTCTCATGTGTAAATATGTTAATAAAAGTTATTAATATTCTCATTTTGCAGTTTTAATTATTGTTATCCACCTATGTGATTTTCTTCTTGAGATGTGAAAGAGAAATAAAAACAACTTGTCATTAAAGAAGCACATTTCATTGGACAAGCAGCATTAAGCAGCCTTGTTAAGCAACATTTTAAAACATCATTTTGTATAAAGAGGCATGCTGTTTTGACCAATTCTCTCTAGATTTAACGTTAGTCAAATTAACTAGGCTAACAAACAGGTTAAAAAAAGCCATAGCTTACTTTTAGACGTGGTGAATTAAGTTTGAGGTTGTGGTCATGGGCGTCAGTTTGGTTTGAAATGTGCTGGGGACATAGACGCATTCGGAAGTGCATTTTCAAAAGTGCTGGGTACAATGACACATTAACAATTTTTTTTCTCTTTCGCGCAGGTCATGTTTTGAAAGACGATGTCCTTGTAGCTTAGGCCTACTGATGTACATAAATAAAAATGTATAGATGTGATGATGTCCGACCAAGAATGTGATGGGTGGGGGGTTAAATAGTACTTTGGGTGTTCGTACAATGAGATCTAATATGTTGTTAGTGTCATGAATTTTCACGTGAATAAATAAATAGATCAGCATGATGTAGGCACGGCGCCAGGATTCCAGGTTTGGATGGGCCAGACCAATTGTGGGTGGGCCTTAAATTAAAAACGTTATCCAATCACTGTTTAACCTAATAAAAATTACTGACTAATATGTCTGTACTTAGGCTATACATAATATAGATTTTAATAGCGTGATGCTCTTTAAATATTTTGTTGCAATGTTAAAAAGTTTCGGTGCATAGGAGTTAGGACAGACCTAGTCTCAGCCTCAGACGTCACGCCCACGGAACGTTGGCTAAACGTCTGATGCATATGGTATACACTTAACTGGAAACACTTCAGGAATGTCGAAGTCGTCATCTGGTTGGTTGAATTTTATCGGATTTCCGGGGGGGCGCGAGTGTCGCGTTTATTTTCGGTCCGCCGGGAAACAAAGCGCAGACGTTTGATCGCGGAAGAAAAACTGTTGTGTTTACATGAGTGACAATGAGCATTTATCAAGATCAGCTAAACGTAGGATTCTCAAAAGTATGCGAGGTTCACGGCACAGACTCTTTAAGAGATGTCAAGGAGTTTTGTTTGAGGTACTTAGCTGACTGACTTGTTGCACGCTGGTCTGTTGTTGTGGGGACATTTCCACGCCCCGAAACGTGACGCTGAACGAAACGAACTGCAATTGGTTGTTTGACATGTCGGTCAAACGGCCTTATGGGCGGGCCTTGGCCAAAGAAAGCTGCTATGAATTCCAGACCTTCAGCCGTCAGTCTGAAGGTCTGGCTACGCGAGACTAGGACGGACCTATCCGCGATCGCTCTCCTTGGTTCTGACCAAAGAAGAGCGCTTTGGAATCTCCATACGCATCATACCTGCATTGCTGCTTTTCCCGATAAAAGAAAAAGCGGTGTTCTTTATAAAAGAAGCACTTCAGAAATAGTTGGAATTGCATTTATTAGGACTCATGGGATAGGCAGAGTCGCTGGCGCTATAGCAGTCGCGTTGCTATAGCAACGGCGCTGGTCACGCTATAGCTGCGATAGTCGCACTATAGCTAGTCTCAGCCTCAGACGTCACGCCCACGGAACGTTGGCTAAACGTCTGATGCATATGGTACAATTAACTGGAAACACTTCAGCAATGTCGAAGTCGTCATCTGATTGGATGAATTTTATCGGATTTCCGGGGGGCGCGAGTGTCGCGTTTATTTTCGGTCCACCGGGAAACAAAGCGCAGACATGTGATTGCGGAAGAAAAACGGTTGTGTTTACATGAGTGACAATGAGCATTTATCAAGTTTAGCTAAACGTAGTAAACGTAGTAATCAGTAAACGTAATCAGCAATGACTTACTGCTTGTTTTCTTCTCCTTCTTTGATTGTCTATGCTTACTGACTTGTTGCACGCTGGTCTGTTGTTGTGGTGACATTTCCACGCCCCGAAACGTGACGCCGAACGAAACGAACTGTAATTGGTTGTTTGACATGTCGGTCAAACGGCCTTATGGGCGGGCCTTGGCCAAAGAAAGCTGCTATGAATTCCAGACCTTCAGCCTTCAGTCTGAAGGTCTGGCTACGCGAGACTACACTATAGCTGGTGGCAGAGACGAAGATGTGCTAGGTGATGTGGATCTCCGCTCCCCTTCATCTCCTGGTTGCAGCGATGACTCAGAAACTGTACGTGCGCGTTTAAGGTACCTAAACAACGACTGTTGCAACATTGTCCTTTGCTGGAAGCAAAAGAATAAGCGCTGAAGCTGCAATATTTCTGGAGACATGGAGTGGGTAAAACATTATTTTGACCACTTGAGATTTGTTTTGTAGAAATACTTTTTTAAAAAGATTTTCGTTTTATATAAATTGTATCTTAATTTTGATCAATGTTTTATCAACTAATTGCTTGTGTTTTATAAATAAGAAGTAAATATATAGCAGACAATGTAATAAGGCCGGCACGATCACATGCATTGCACGACAACTGGAGCATGTTTCCGCCACAGAGTGAAAAATAAATTTTTTAATCTCACAATTCTGACTTTTTATCTCAGAATTATTTGATATAAAGTGGGAATTGCAGGTTATCTATAACGTCAGAATTGCGTGATATAGGCCTAAAGTCGCAATTGTATGTTATAAAGTCAAAATTGTGTGATATAAAGTGTGAGAAATATAGCTTGAAATTCTGACTTTTTTCACAGAATTGCATGTTTATATCTGGTAATTCTGAGTTTATAATACGCAATTGACCCGCTTGATTGACAGGTTTTCTGACCAATCATACTTCGCCATGCGCCATTTTGTCCGACAAAGCAGTCAGGAGAGATATTAGATTAACATGGGAGGATTTGAACTTGAAAAACTGAATATACTGGCGCCTTTCCGCGGTTAAAACAACATTCCTTCTTATGTTAATTCATGTTTATTTGATGCTATAAATGAACTAGAAGGAAGAGATGATCGGATCACGAGCAGCTTTAACTCTACAGCGATCGGTCACGACACATTAAAGAGCCACAAAACGGTATTTATTGTTTAAATTTCTTTCAAAAAATGACCATATTTGAAAGGTGAGACTTTGTTTAATATGCTTAATATCAAAAGTAACCGAAAAGTAACCTGGTCTGTCCTGTCTGTCCGCGTGTCGTCAGTCTCCTCTCTGCTCCGCGATGTATTTTTCACTGTGTGAGAACATGGTGAGAGCGTGAGAGCGGCGTAGCTTGTCGGAACATATATATCCCAATTGACCCTTCGCAAAGACCCGCCCCCTTACTGTCGTCGCTATTGGCGCTTTTCCACTGCATGGTACTGTACGGTTCGGTTTAGCGACGACAGTAAGGGGGCGGGTCTTTGCGAAGGGTCAATTGGGATATATAAAGGCAGAATTGCATGATATAGCCTAAAGTTGCAATTGTGTTACAAAGTCAGAATTGAATTGTGAGATATAAACTATTCTGGTGTAAAAAAAAAAAATTATTTCGCAGAAATAGTCGGAGGCCTTATTCCACATATCTTCGAAGTTAGAACCCAGGCCATTCTGGGTTGAGCGAGCGACCCTGCGGAATGAGTGAGCAGAGCGGAATATTCCAGCCCAGCCATATTCAGAAATGCGCTCTCCGCTCACATGCTCTGATCAAACCCGAACACATGCTGAACTTGCGCAGAAACATCAAAATAGACATAGCTTTTTAAATTTGTTTTTAAAACTAAACATTTGCCAAGCGTGTCGGAGGTTCTGTGTTCTAATCCGCACTCGAATAGTTTTTTTCCCCTCATCAAACTGTTTATCAGTGGTTGTATATCAAGCAGGGATGCGTTTGTTTGCATTTTGTTTTGCGATTTCACCCGAACGAATAGAGATCTCCGCAACAGATTGAAGCGAGCGTCCGAGTCAAGTCCGCGTGCCACAACAGAACACTGTATCCGCACCACTGATCGCAGAGGCAACGAGCACATGATCACTTGATTAAAAAAAAACAACACGTGTTAGCGCTAGATCACCTCTTATTTAACAAACGAAATAAACAAATGCTCTGCTAGTTAACTGGATATGTTTTACGTGTATTGGTAGGCTACATCCGTACCGCGAGATGTTTCAAAAGTGGAGGGGACAAAATCGACCTTGGCAAATGGTGGTGGGGACATGGTGATGATGGTCGTGTCCGATATCCCTTGCCAGTTATGCGTACAAATATTCTTGTATGAATATGGCACTTTCTAGTGTTCATATCCAAAAAGAAACGATGCTGGGAGATGTTTTTGTATTTAGCGCGCTCACCTAAATAGTATGTGACATTAGTAATTGTCAATACTATTTAGGGCATAATATGTACATTGGGACGCAGCTTATGTTTTTTTTTCTGGGCTTGTGCAGCGTCACGCAATCGTGCAGAATCTGATGACTGGCGTCAATGTTCCTTTGCTTTCATTTTGATGTTGCGAATGCAATGATTTATATAAACATTTATATAAAGTCATTCTCGAGTCACAGGTCAATTCAAGTCAAGTCTCGATTCATTGGATCTCAAGTCAAAGTCAAGTCAAGTCAAGTCATTTTCTTAATTTAGTCAAGCAAGTCTCAAATCCTTAAATTTGCGACTCAAGTCTCGACTCGAGTCATGTGAGTCCCCCTCTGTTAACTAGAACCATATTGTAAAGTGTTACCAATATATTGATACAGTACAGATACATGTAAATAAATACCCACAACGTGTCTTAGTGCTTGACTGACTCACCCAAAAGTGGCCCATGGGAACTATATGTTACTTTCTGAATGCAGAAGTTCTCGAGGCCATATAGGGGAGCGCGGGGCACAACGTAACGCGGGGCTAGTTGTAACACAATACTGCCACACATGCCAGCATGACGAAACTTAGTGTATTTAGCCTAGTTGCCATATCAACACTTCATAGAGAAAAAATTCAAAAATCTATGCAAGATATCACTGAACATTCATTTAACCATAGCAAAAGTAGCCTACATGTTAATTTTTCATCTCTATTTTTTTGTGTTTAGATAAAATTAGACAAATCTGATATTATTTGAATCTCCAATATGTTATTTAACAGTTTATATAGTTCTTTAATGCTTTGCTAACTAGCAGAAGACACTAGCAGGGTTTAAATCACAGTTGTGCAGCTGGGGCATGTTGTAACACTGCGTTACAATGTGCCCCTATTAGAACTATGCTATTGTATTCTACACTTTTATTAATTATATTGAGAAAACATGAGAAAAATGTAAATAAAAGACTGAGAGTCAATGTTCAGAAATTAATTATTATTATTATGTTTTGAACTATGCTGTATAACTGTGTTTTCCGGTGTGTTTGTTGTCAAACTCAAAAATGTGTTTATTTTTAATTATTAAAAAATGCCATTATTTTATATGAAAAAGGTAATAATTGTATTTTATTGAGAAAATATTTTGGTTTGACTTGTATATTTTTGTATTAGATCAGATAACACTTTAAGCTGTTATATGGTCATGTTACAATGTGCCCCTCACATGTTACAATGTACCCCACCTATGGGGCATGTTGTCACATTTCACTTCCATTCTTTCGGGGGAAATCAAGAAAAAAGTAAACACTGTATTAATAAAACAAAGCCACATAATTGTACTAGACATGTTGGAAAATAATGTGGGGAAAAATCAACTCTAAACCCTAAGTAGATTTACACAAACTGAGAAAGTCAAAAAGCGTTACGTTGTGCCCCGCTCTCCCCTACACATCAGAGCCAGGTAGCATTATCAGCTAATGCATTCTTTTTGCACTAACGCCATTGTTGTCAATTGAGCACCCCCTGGTGTTAGACTAAATCAAATATTTTAATAGCTGTTGTATAATGGAACACACACATTTGTCTAATAATTAATGATTAAGCGCCCAAATAGGCCATATTATATAGGCTATTCATGATCATGTTGATTATTTTTTGTTGATTTATTATTGCAAGTCGATATTCTGATAAGCCTAAAATTGTTTGCCTTCAAATAAATCCTAATTTCCCCCAAATAGCTAGGCTATAAACACGAAACCAATTATTCAGGAATGAAAACTTTACTGTATATACTTAGCCTAGTACATGTACAGTGTTACAGGCTTATAATAGTCTAGTGCAATTTATGTTGCAAACCCCAAAACGTGGGTTGCTGTGAAAAACCTATGAGGTCATGATTAAAAAAATCCACAAAAAGAGTGTTTAATGGTTTCGTGAGCCATTGAAGCCAAAGTTTGAAGCTTTGAATGAACTGAATTGTCTTTAAGAATTGACGTGTAGGCCTATAGCTGATTAATTTTTTTTCATGTAGGCCTATTTTTTAAATGTTAGCCTATTTCTATTAATTTCTAGGGTGTAATATTGTACTTTTGAAACTATATTAGGCCTTTTTATTTCCCAAAAACGTATCCGTTCACAAGCAAACAAACATTCTTAAAAACGTTGGATTTATTAAATTAATGTTTAATTTTACACGTGTTTTCCAGTTGGTGACAGCAAACTGTCAATTAATCACAACCAATTCTCCTATTTAATCGAATCGGTCTCTGGGCGCTGTTTTTTCTGGGCTGCTGAAGAGTTTAAGATGGCCATAGAGATTTGGCACCCTGTCTATTATTCCGTTGACTGTGGGTCATTATGGCCGGACAACAGCAGAAAAAGAGATCTTGGCGTGCCTCAGTGGAGTGTGCCCGTCCCGTAGGTGAAAAGAACAATGGTGAAGGGGTAGAGGGGATGGGTCGCGCGCTGTGGAGGAAGGGGTGGGAAACTAGGAGATAATAGTTCTTCTTCCACTGTGAAAACACTTAAAAACTAAGATTTCTTTGCTATTGTTGCGCGTTACCATCCTCCAACCTTTAGGCTACCATCTCTGTCTTTGTTGGGGTAGAACACCATTCTTGTTTTTGTTTACATATTTAATAACATTGCATGTAAAATTCAATAGTGAAATATATGCTTTTAAATGCAACGTGATGCATTTAATGTCCTTACATGCTCTATACCAGGTTAATGGACATAATTTAACAGGATAATAAACAATTTTATGCATCCACAGGTGCATCCTTATTGTAGCCTAATATCAGTTTTCATTTTAGTGTTTCCTATTGTCCCTAAATAAAGTGAGAGGCACTTTCTTTCTTTCTTTCTTTTTGAGTCAAATGCGTGTAACTATTTCTGAAAGTGAGTCACTTGTGAAATCAAACTTTTGAACTCCGTGCTTCATCTCAGTGCTCCAGCACTATGCGTGGAACGTGGGATTCGTTCTATTTAATAGGCCGAACCCGAGACTGTGGGAAATTGTGCAGCAAAAAGCACCCATGTATTGTCATGGTAATTTCGGTGGGTGGAGGTTTGAGGGGGAGTGCGAGTACATGTTAAACGAGGTTAGGGGCCCGTCCACACGAAGACGCGTTTCACTGTATACGTATACATTTTTTATCGTATTGGTGTTTCGTCCACACGGATCCGGCGTTTTCGGAGAGTGAAACCGCTATTTTTTGAAACCGGGTCCCAAAGTGGATAAATCTGAAAACGACGCCCTTGCAGTTTCGTGTGGACGGCCTATCCGTATATTTTGTGAAACGATGATGTCATCACCCCACGTGTCGACTAGTCAGACACGCTAAATCAGTAGCCATAGGCCTACCAGCAAAAACAACTGCGACTACTTGCTTGAGTTCATGCTTCAGAAGCTACTCGAGCCTCTTTTATTTATTTATTTGTGTATTTATTTTAATTATTTGATTGAATTTGATTATTATTCAAAAAACGCACCTCTGCCCCTTCATGCTCACCGGTGACAAGGCGTTCGCTCCGACATTACATTTCTCTGTACTGTAGGCCTAAATGTTGTAGCCATTAAAAAAAAGTTAGTTTCATATTTATGATTAAATAATGTTATTTTTTTCCATTTCATATATGTTGATTAGGCCCTATAAGTGAACAGCGTGAGTAAGATGCGCAATATCGAGACACATCATTTTGACCACTTCATTAAGTTTTGTTTTGTCTTCATTAAGTTTTGTTTTGCCTTTCTTTAAAGTGAATTTCGTTTTGTAAAAATTGTATCTTAATTTTAATCAATGTTTTATTAACGAATTGCATGGATAGCAGACAATAGCCTATATAATCAGGACATGAGGCGCCGACGCAATATAAATTGCAACGCACGAGAACTGGAGCTTGTCTCATAAATGAACAGAAACTCAGAAATACCTATATCTAAGCTTTTAATGTCTACTTTTAAACAAAACAATTCAAAAAGAAAAGTAACAGACAACTATAATAATCCGTATGAAGTGTGCATTTCTCTCTATAGGCACCTTCAAAACACTGCGAAGGTGGCGAGTCAGCATCGTCACACAAAACACTAGTTTATTAATAAACAATTCAAATGTCTCCTTGCTATAGGCTATTTGACACATTCATAATAATTAGGCTATTTGCCGTTTTTTTGTGGCAAGCTTTATGCGTCTGCAAACTAATCGACCATCGTGACTCATCCTATAAATGGTACAAAATAGGGATGACTCATCCCTATTTTGTACCATTTATAGTTTTTCATATTGTTCAATAAAGTTCTTGGTAAAAAAGAAAAGATAATATTACTGTATATTATTGTATACAGCGCGCAAGGTTTATGCGCAAGTCTTCTTCTCTGTTTTTAGTGTATCTGTGTCAGAATTACAGCCCCTCGTACTGGTCTGGCATATATACTACACCGTTTTCAGTCGGTTTCAGTGGTTTCGTGTGGACGCAGATATTTCTTGAGACGACCCCGTGTTTACGGAATTTTTTTTTAGAACGAGGGAAAAAAAAGATCGGATAGGGAACGCACCGGCTTCGTGTGGACGTGGCCTAAGTGAGCTTGTTTAGTTGCTAGTTTTACCAAGCCTACGCCGCCGCAAACTTACAGAAATAGTCGTGTGAAAGCGAAAAAGTTTCTTGTTTTTAACGAGAAGTGCAGAAAAATGACGGCCTCCAATATCGGCAATGGCCCGGAGAAGAATTTCAGCGCAAAAGAAGAGCGAAAGGTATGTGACGGGGCTGTCGTCATTTTGTGTTGTTTTGTGATGTATGCAACTATGGCAAAATATGTAGGCCTACTCATTTGTTCATGGAGGATACAAGTAGAAAGCGTTTAAATAACTGAATATGAAATAGGGACATTTTTAGACAACCTTACAGAGCAGCTTTAAAAAGTTTGCACATATTCCAGACATGCTGTTTGAGTGTCCTCTGTTAATTTTATATTGAATATATCTAAGTAAAACATAAGGCCTAAATGTCAGAAATAGCAGTAGGCTAAGGCTACTAAATGGGCTATTTCATAAAACAATTTAAGTTAAACATCTAAGTATAACTTTTAGATGTTGAGTAAAATGATTTGCTCTGATTGGCTCAAATCAGTTGATACATTTCAAGTAGGCTACTGCTGTAAAAGTTTGACAGTGATTAAGGATTAAATCTTAAATAATACTGACATGACTTTGAGTAACTTTGAGAAAAGTCAAGACTTTACAGTAGTTTATGTTAAATAATCACATTCAATGAACTCATTTGGGATGTCCAGAGAATATTTGGGATGTCCAGAGAATATTTCACACTTCACACACCTGGCATGTGTATTGTGAGTCTTGCAAATTGGTAGCGAATTAATCCCTTGAGGATGTCTAATATTTCATACACACTAAAACCAGCTTGTTTATAATTTTAGCTGCGGAAACCCTTGATAGAGAAAAGACGCAGAGAGAGGATAAACTCAAGCCTTGAGCAACTAAAGGGTATAATGGTGGATGCCTACAATTTGGATGTAAGTGACCCAGAAAAATATCATTACAATATAAACACTCTTTCTATTTGAAATCTATTTGCACCAATATAATTCAAATCATTTTTATACATTTATAATAAAAAAAGAAAAAAATGAAAATAAATACATTTAAATGGCATTTTCCCTTTAACTTTTCCCACAGCAATCTAAATTGGAGAAGGCTGATGTTCTTGAGATAACAGTTCAGCACATGGAGAACCTTCAAAGAGGTCACGGACCAGGTTAGGCAGACTTTCTGGGCTAAAACCATTGTAGCCTACTTTTTCCACCCCGCACATTTTAAGTTAATATTATTTCAAACATATAAACAAACTACTGATCTTTGAGGGGAAATGTATGATATATATATATATATATATATATATATATATATATATATATATATATATATATATATATATATATATATATATATATATATATATATGATAGGCTATATAATTTATTTTTTAAGTATACAACTATATTTTTTCCCTGACTGACTTCAATGTACAAGCATTAGAATAATTGTTAACATTTAGTTTTAAAAGTATGGTAAAAGATATTTAAATAAGATCAGATGCTTAATCTATATGTAAATGTATATGTGTACTGATGATGATTTGAGGGTAGTAAATGTTCTGCCTTTGCACTGTGCACTTTTTTTTATTTTTTATTTTTTTATGCACTGAGCACTGAATAAAGACTTTAGACGATTCTTTTTCTAAGGAAACTGTGTGCATGATTTTATTATGATTACATGGGGTAAAATCACTTTCATGGTTGTATTTTGCTTTGATTTTCAGGTGGTAGTCACAGTCCAGGCACTGGGTTTGAGTCTCGACAAAGATTCGGTAGCGGATACATTCAATGCATGCATGAGGTGCACAACCTGCTCCTGAGCTGCCCTGGGATGGACAAGACTCTGGGTGCACGTCTGCTAAACCACTTGCTGAAATCTCTTCCCCATATCAGCACTGAGGCTGGTAGCACAAGTTCTGTTGGCTCCCCGAGCCCTGTTCCTCTGTCCCCGACCCATTCCCCTTTAAACCTGCCTTCCTTACAGGCTCACCCTCTCCACCTGCACACCCCTCCATCCCCTTCCCCACCCTCCAGTCCCACTCACTCACCCAGAGTCCCACTGATTAGAGAGAGACCCCGAGAACAGCCCTCTCCCCCCAGGTCTCCTTCCCCTCAGTCTCCAGCACAATCGGCCCTTCCCCCTTTCTTTCTAGGGGCCGATCCTTCCATGTGGAGGCCTTGGTGAATGAACCCCCCCATTTGCCCTCCCCTTGCCCTTCCTGGCCTGCCCTCTTCTACTTAATAGTTTCCATTACATTTGATCTCTTGAGAGGTTGTAGTGCTTTCCACTCAGAGGGGTGCGTCATATTGGGTTACAAAGTCCTATGGGGATGTGGTATCATTTAAAGCACTGTACTGCATGCTTAGAAGCAAATTATGTTATGTGCATGCTTTTAAGGTATGATCATAAATGACACCAAAGCTGCCCTCATTGACTGTATATACTAGTATTGCTGCATTACTACTTATAGGCAAAGTTTAGTTTAGTTACCTTACTTTGGTTTTCACTTTTTGAACAATGATATTTTTACTAGCTGGGTTTTAGATGTGGTGTATTTTGTACATGTAGTAAAAGGAGTTTGTTGAAATTATTCATATTTCTCTACCTTAAATGCAAAACACTAATAGTGACTCAGAAAGGGTAGAATGGACAAGATCATTTGAGAAAAATACTCCATCCTTGTATATTACAAGAAGTGAGGAGTCTGACTAGTACCTCATATTGAAGCAGTTAAAACTGGTTTCCTTTATGAAAAATCAGAACTGTGCATTTTTTTGTACTCTCAAAACATTTGAAAATGATGATGATTCTGATAAAGGTGATTTTAAAATAATAAAATAGACGATCAGTTTGTGTGTGTGTGTGTGTGTGTGTTTTATATATATATTTATATATTTATTTATTTAACACCTTACCTGATAACTGGCTGTTAACCCAGTGACAAACTGTTAGAATTTAGATTTCATTTAATTTCTTTTTTACTTTTACAAACAGCATCACAAGCCTTTACTTCTAAATGAATGTACTCAAATTACAATATTTTGTATATCCCACTGTATTTTCACTTATTATGCCAGTAATTTTTAACTTAAACAATTTGATTTACTACATCTTATATAAGCTTCTGTAATTTTGCTTTTCATTCAATACACTTCATTGTAAATATGAAAAATGAGAACACACTTTTTCGGCTAACTTCCATAGTATTTTTTTCCTACTACTACTACTAAGTGACTTCCATCAACTGTCTGGTTACCAACATTCTTCAAAAATAGCTTATTTTGTATTCAACAGAAGAAAGAACAGGTTTGAAGGGTGAGTTAATGATGACGGTAAGGCAAACAATATTCGTCCCATAATGTGAGAAAATGGTGCAATTAAAACAGCCTCTAGATGTCACTGTTTACTAGTCACATGCTATGTCACAGAGTTATAAGTCACATGTTAAAATAATCAAGATAACTGCCCCCTACTGGATTATCACCCATCTCCCTTGACTGTATAGCCTACATCTAAAAATAATATCTCTATAAAACATGTATTTCTCTATTAAACATATGAAGACTTCAGATGCAAAAGCCGTCCGTCTAAAGTTTTTGTTTAATATTAACATTTTTATCGTTGAAGTCAGTAGCCTACCTGATTGCCTAATCAAGGTGGTGGGGTATAGTAATTTGGCGGGGGTCAGAATTCTTTCTGAACGGGCTGAGGCTGGGATTTTCAAGCGAGTTTGTGAGTTTGAAGTGGAAGCAGGGCCGTCCGTAAGGGGGGATAAAGGGGAAAGCTTGCCAGCCGCTAGGGGCAAGGTATAAGCAAAGGTTACCATATTTTATTTTTAACCAAAATAGCACCATTTATTGTTGAAAGTGAGAAAAAAAATGCATTTTATTTAACGTTGCTTGAGTAAAATGTAGCCTGTGTCATAATGAAACACCCCTCTCCTGAAAATGGTCTGAGTAGGCTATTTTTTGTTGTACGTAACGCAACGTCAAAACGCCAGTGCTTCGCGCCAGTTCGCGGTCAGCCAACGAGTGAGTGACACACGATGGAGTGCGCGAATTGAAGCGGTCAGACCATAGACAGTAGGCTAAAAGAAAAAGTAAGACCTATTGCTCACCACCTCCCCATTGTGATTGAAGCAATCGATTGCCTAAAATCGTCCTGTAAATTATCTAATAAGGCCTTATCAGATGCGCGAGGAGTTCACATTTTTTAACTTGCGCGAAAGACGTTCGCGGCAAACGCGTAGCCCAATTTGCATCATTCGCGACGCCCGGTGCGAATGATGCGTCTGTTTGCGTCTTTGCATTGAATGTAATCTAACGTTACTCGCGCAAATAATTAAATTCGTGTTCGGTGTGAACACCCCATAAAATATTGGACAGGTCGCGGGAATGGGGTTGTTTCATGACAATTTTCTTTTTTTCCCCATTGGTTGTTGCGTTAAATCATACCCAGATATAATAGTGCTATTTTCTGATTGGCTTTTGTTTAGGGGAGATGCGCTTGATTCCCGCCGGTCCAAAGTGAGAGCAGCGCGGCCAGAGACATTTTGGGCGCTGCGGCATATTAAATATATAAATCGTTTTTTCCGCGTGAGAAATACAATGTGTGGCGGGAGTGCTTGACAAAACACCGAAATGAGTGACTGTCATGCTCAATGCGTGGCACTTGAGAGCCGTGCGTGTGTGTGTGTGACTATACACACACACACACACCCCATCACCGAGTAAGTCTCTCTCAGTCAAATGTATGTGTTAATGTAGGAGAAAGAGAGCACACGCATGATATGAGTAGCCTATTGCAGATTTGGGGAGGGCCCATTCACTGGACCTTTTCAGGGGCCCAATCATTTCTGTGGGTGGGCCTGAGTGGAAGTAGGCTATTTGATGAATGAATACTATGGCGGGGAGCATTAACTCAATATTATTATATCATTTTTGACAGAGGTGTGTATGAAGGTAAAATGATGTCTAAAAGAATCGCATGCGCAGGGTAAGATTTGTACATAAGATTGCAAGCGTAAATTAAATTTGCATGCGCAAGAGAAGATTTGTAAAGGTGTAAATTGTGTTTCAAGCGTAAGAAAAAAAATCTGCAACATATTGCTGGTTTTCGTAAGTGTAATTCATGTATTTTGAAGCTGCAGCTTCACGTTAACGCAAAATAAACATGATCTGTACTCTTCTGACTTTCATTTTTCCGTGCTTACACTTTTGGCACGGTTTTTGCGCACAAATGCGGCCAAAAGCATCGCAAGCCTGTGAACAGCAACCACAACAGCGAAAACAACAGAGGCAGCAACTGCAAAATATGAATTGCATAAAATCAAATTTTGTGTAAAAAAATAAACTGTTGCAAATGTCTAAACTACTTGTTGTGTGCATGGGGTAAAAAAAGTTCCCGAAATTACGCGATTTGTACAGCGTCTTTCTTTTACCTGCGCTTCCAGTTTTGACCATGGTTTTGACACGATTCTCTCCTTCACTGCGTTTTGCAAGCGTGAAGAGGAGGGCGGGTCCACCTTCATCATGTAGCCAATTTACTTGTTTGTTTATTTATTTATTTATTTAACATGTATGTGTGCATTAAAATTACCATTTCAGCAATGAGAACATTTCTGAGCCAAATAAAGATTAAGATGTGTTCTGGTGACTAGTGTGTTTATTGAACCAATCAGATCAGAGTAAATCGAGTGTCAGTGAGAAGCTCGTCTGATTGGCTACATGATGAAGGTGGACCCGCCCTTCTCTTCGCGCTTGCAAAACGCAGTGAGTGAGAGAATCGTGTCAAAACCATATGGTCAAAACGGGAAGCGCAGGTAAAAGAAAGATGCAACTGTACAAATCGCGTTATTTCGGGAACTTTTTACCCCATGCACACAACAAGTCATTTAGACATTTGCAACAGTTTATTTTTTTACACAAAGTTTGATTTTACGCAATTCATCTGTTTTGCTAGCCTGGATTAGCCTGGCAAGCCAGACCTACATCAAGATGTTAGGTCTGGAAACTCAAAATTGGTATACCTCAATCTGAGGGGCGGGATAAACGGTTGTCTTTCAAATTCCCTTGGCACGCAATAGGACAGCGCTACAACCAACCAGAGCAACGAATGGTTGTGGCTGAGTGAGTCCCATGCGTTTTTCCACCAGCGGAGCTAGTTGATATATTAAACTTTTGCCGTATCCGGTCGTCAAAACTCTGAACACATCTTCCTTTTTTAAGAATGACTTAAGTGACGTTCTCTTATGTCCAAGTCATCAAGAATCGCGGCAAAAGCCGATTCGAAAGACCGCTGTTCACCAGCAGCATCTTCTTTGTTTTCAAGCAGCAGGGAATAGGCCTTTATCACAGTCTGCGTGTCGTCACATCCTGCTCCGATTAGTAGCGTAAAGGAATTTCCGCCTGCATTATTGTCAATGGACGGACGGCAGTTTTGAGAAGAAAATTATTCTAATTTAGTTTCACTTAACAATAAACGCCAATATTTAAAATAGTTTATTTAGACTTACATGATATACTGTCATCTTTCATTCAATAAAAGAGACGCGATTGTCAGCGCTGCCGATGATTAACAAGCAGCGGGCATGTTACTGCCAGAGGAATAATCAAACGGATTTATGTTTATATTTTATGTTATTTTCTTTATTTTTGCATTTTATTATCACTTAAGATTCTCCACAGTAGCCTACCACTGCACTCAAACACGGATGATACGTTACGATGATCAGTTATTTATGAATAATTGTCTATCGGCTGGAAATATTCCTTTATTTAAATTTGATGACAGCATCGTAAAGTAAGTGCATGAAAAAAAATGCGAACATTATTGTTTAATACAATAAGTTTTCCCCAACCTTTAATTTAATCATCACCATAAATTGGATTATTCCTCTTGCAGTAACTGCGCGCTGCTTGTTAACTGCAGCGCTGACAATCGCGTCTCTTTGATAATGTTATTGATTAGAATGAAAGATGACAGTAGGGCATCATGTAAGTCTAAATAAACTGTTTTAAATATTGACTTTATTGTTAAGTGAAACTAAATTAGTATAGGCTAATTTTCTTCTCAAAACTGCCGTCCATCCATTGACAATAATGCAGGCGGAAATTCCTTTACGCTACTAATCGGAGCAGGATGTGACGACACGCAGACTGTGATAAAGGCCTATGAGGGAAATCACCTATGGAAATCACGCGGAACCGTCACATTATGTCACATTATGCCGTCATTGTGTTAAAGGGTACCTATTATGGCATTTAAAATGTTCCTAATAATGTTCTGGGAGTCCCCAACAACAGTTTTACATGCATGCAATGACAAAAAACACGTTTGTTGTCTTATAATATGCATTTATTTTTACCTGATTTGCTCACCGACTCCCAAATGATTCGTTTGACGACTCATTTGTCCAAACCCCTCCTTTGCGTGACGCTAATCGGCGGTGATTGGTCAGATGACCCAGTCAGTTATATTTTGCGTTAGCCCAAAGCTTAAACATATTGATAAAGCACTGCAGTACTACAATACGCTTCACATAATTTCACATATTTCAAAAAACAAAAAAATTGACATTGGAGACCTAGAAGCTGCTGAGCGTAACTCTCACTCTCTCACACACGCACACACACACACACACACACACACACACACACACACACACACACACACACACACACACACACACACACACACATAAAAGCAACAATTATTAATAGTACCTACTTACAGGTTGTGATTCGGAGGAGGAAGCTGATTCAAATAAACTTGGTATTGAACGTTCCTTCAGTATCAGCCGACTCGCGAATTCACACTTGAAAGCATTTGTGTTTGTGAAGCGATCGTCATTAAAATAACGCGAACACAGCTCAAGGTGGCTATACTTGTGTGGTATAGTTGTAAATATAAACTCTAGCCACTGAGTCTTCACATGCTTGTCCCTGGGCAGTGAAAAAAAAAGTTTGCTTTTGATTCGCACTTCAGAACAGAGTCTCGTCGACATGTTGTTGTCAGGTTTCTCTGTCTGCTCGGCGCGCGCACTGAGTGGGCGTGTCGAATTCAAATAACTTGTACAAGTGACGTACGAAAGTGCATCGTTCGTCTATCGATTCATATCAGCGACTCAGAGTCGACTCTTACTTTTGAGAGACAATAACTTTGTATACGGTGAACTTTCATATTTAAAACTTTGCAGGATGTTTTTGTTCACTTAGATCTATGTTACACACTACATGAAAGGTAATTTTCAAAATTCCATGATAGGTACCCTTTAAGCCCGCCCACCAACTCTATACACGATGTGATTGGCCTGACCAGAGTTTGTTTTTTCCAGCTCGAATGCCAACAGAGAGTTGCTAGACCACACTTTGCTGCAAAATAATTTTTTCTGCCGCTAGGGTGCGTCTAGATTTCTAGGCTAAGCCTGGATGCCAGCCCGAACCCCGCCCACAACATTTTTTGGTCGGGAAGTTCGGTCTGGACTCGATCGATTGAGGAGTAATTAGGCTCGGTTCAGAAATCGTCGAGCCAATCAAATTGCAAGGGCGAGCTTTATACCATGATGGACAGATAATCTGCATTTACGTAATCATCACGTCATCAAACGTATTTCTTTCAAAAATGCTTTTCGTGTTTGCAAGTACTCCACAAATCCTTACATTTTTTTTGCAACACCGGCAAAGATCGTTAACACTCATTATTTTTTTTAATACTTTTTCCAGAGAGCGTGCAGTTGAGTTCTGTTGACAACTGCCTCGCTCAACATACACTTACTGCGTTGATCTTATTGGTTGTAGGTCTATCCAATTGAGTGCAGAATTTTTGTTTTTTTCTGGTTCGGTTAAGATACGCCTCATAATCAAAGCCCTATGGAGCAGTATCAGACTCACAATCAAGGGGGTAATCCATCAACCGGAACCTGAAGCTTCTCCGGGCGCCGCCATTGTAGCTGACTATCAAATGCTGTTAGCATTCCATTGACTCCCATTCATTTTACCGTCACTTTGACAGTGAATAACTTTACATTGGAGGCGTCCAAAGACTCCATTTGTCCATTATTTATTTCTAAAGAAACACGACAATGTATAAAAGGCTCCACTGTGTATCTTACATTATGGCTGATTTAGAAGCCGTTTTTGTAAATATAGGCTAACGACTGCGTCATAACCCCGCGACTCTCTGTCACACAAGACAAATGACCGTACAGACAGAAGTAGAAGCTCGCGGGCAATCGGGGGGACGTGGAGGCATAAAGTCAAGGGAGAAGCCCATAGATAGTCATAAAGTTGCTCCTGCTGCGAGCTCATGTACAGCTAAAACTCATGATCTCCGGCTCTGCAAGATTCGGAAGGGAATGATTCAGATTTCAGCTGGCGCAGCTACTAGGTTGCTCACGTCACATCTCCGTTGTCAAGCTCAGTTTGAGCTTGCGCAGTACGCTTGGCTATCAGTAAGTTAGTGCTTCTAAAGGGCTTCAGTTTTCTCCGTTGAAATCTATGGGGTCGCTGTGTCCATTTCTTTTACTGTCTATGCTCACAATAGGCTTAATTGAGATGAGCAAAATCTGTGCAGAATCGATCACCTGTCACAGTTTGACTCTTTGTTTCCCCCTTTTTCCTTGTATTTTGGTTTAGTCTTGTTCAGTTTTCCCGCTCCTCATCATCCCTCAGTTAATTCACCTGTTTCTAGTTAATTATCTTCATCTGTATCACCTGGTTATGTTCATCAGTGTCTGTATTTAGTTTGTTCTGTTCAGTCAGTCTTTGTCGGTTGTTAGTCTTATGTTGCGTGAATTCCTGCCTGTTTGTATCTACCTAAAGTTTCTTTATTAGTAAAAGTATTTGCATTGGAGTTCTCGTCTTGTTCTCTTCTTCTGCCTGCACCACGCCGTGACAGAACAACCGACCACCAACTACAGGTTAAGATGGGCATTTTCATCACTGCTTCAGACTCCACCAACCCTCTTATGACCTGTTTCCAGGATGGTCGTCACATTGAGGAATATGTGACCGAATTCCTAGAGCTCTCTGACGGGGTAAGCTGGGCAGATGATGTCCAAAAGACTGTGTTTTGGTGTGGGTTGGATGATATCCTATACCAGCAAGCTCCAGCTGCGGAAATCGCAGGCTCATTTGCCCAGTACCTGGACCATGTTCTGTGGTTGAGTGGCTCAGCCTTCACCGTAGGTGAGGCTGATGACATCGCCACTCAACCACCATCTCCAGCCATTTCTACCACGCCTACCATCAAACCAGCCACAGGGTCGGTATATGGACGTCCTGGACTGGTTTCCTGTGTAGCCGAAACCCCGCTGATATCAGCACGTGCTGCCAGGAGTCTCATAGTCCCAGAGTCTCGTCCCGCCGAGACCTCCAGCCCAGCTGAGCCTTCACCGCAGGTCCCGTCCAGCCCAGCCGAGCCTTCACCGCTGGTCCCGTCCAGCACAGCCCAGCCAGAGACGTCCAGCCAGAGACCGTCCAGCCAGAGACCGTCCAGCCAGAGACCGTCCGGCCAGAGACCGTCCGGCCAGAGACCGTCCGGCCAGAGACCGTCCGGCCAGAGACCGTCCAGCCAGAGACCGTCCAGCCAGAGACCGTCCAGCCAGAGACCTCTTCCCCGCTGGTCCCGTCCAGCCCTGCCGAGCCCTCACCGCTGGTCCCGTCCAGCCCTGCCGAGCCCTCACCGCTGGTCCCGTCCAGCCCTGCCGCGCCCTCACCGCTGGTCCCGTCCAGCCCTGCCGAACCCTCACCGCTGGTCCACGTCAGTCACGTCACGTCTGCCCAGCCTGTCCCAGAGCCTGTCCCGCATCCAGTCACTCTCCCCATTAATTTTTTTGGGGGGGGGGGGGCCATAGGCCCTCGCCGTGGACGCCGAAGGACCCACGGCCACCCGAAGGGGCCTCACCGCCGTGGCCACCCGAAGGGGTCTCACCGCCGTGGCCACCCGAAGGGGTCTCACCGCCGTGGCCACCCGAAGGGGTCTCACCGCCCTGGACGCTCGAGGGTCCCACAGCTCCGCCCTGGCCACGCCCACAGCCTGCTCCGCCCTGGCCACGCCACAGCCTGCTCCGCCCTGGCCACGCCCACAGCCTGCTCCGCCCTGGCCACGCCCACAGCCTGCTCCGCCCTGGCCACGCCCACAGCCTGCTCCGCCCTGGCCACGCCCACAGCCTGCTCCGCCCTGGCCACGCCCACAGCCTGCTCCGCCCTGGAGGCTTCCCGGACCTGCACCATGCCCTCGTCAGCCTCCAGGGCGCCCACCCTCCCACCCCATTGCTGTTATACGGCGCGAAGTCGCGCCTTTTTGGGAGGGGGCGTACTGTCTGTTTGACTCTTTGTTTCCCCCTTTTTCCTTGTATTTTGGTTTAGTCTTGTTCAGTTTTCCCGCTCCTCATCATCCCTCAGTTAATTCACCTGTTTCTAGTTGATTATCTTCATCTGTATCACCTGGTTATGTTCATCAGTGTCTGTATTTAGTTTGTTCTGTTCAGTCAGTCTTTGTCGGTTGTTAGTCTTATGTTGCGTGAATTCCTGCCTGTTTGTATCTACCTGAAGTTTCTTTATTAGTAAAAGTATTTGCATTGGAGTTCTCGTCTTGTTCTCTTCTTCTGCCTGCACCACGCCGTGACATCACCGGTGATCAACGCGAGATGCATGCCGGTTAGAAATGTGTCTGAGAGCGGTCCGCCTTGCTCTGATGTCATGCTGACATATGTCAAAAAAACTCTCGCGACCGAAAGGCGCAAGTGTCGGATTCTGCAGTCGCGCGCAGTTGCTCTCCACCGACTGCGCTGATCAAAAGCATGATGGGAAACGACTTGCTGACGACACAGCTTAATGCTCATTGGTTTAAACAACCGTGATGTATTGTTCTTTTTTAAAATGTTCTATTTTAAAACTCTGGTATCATGTGTTGTGTAGGCTATACGTTGTGTGTGAATTAACTCTCTGACAGTGCGATATGGGTTATGTGATGTCATTTTTATAAAAACATAAAACAATTATAAAGATATGTCTGTATTAAACAAAAAAATATTGATAAACACATATTTGAATGGAATTAAATAGCAAGTACTTTGGGTGTCTTGTTCATTATATTTATTTTCATATAAAAGCAACAGAACTTAAAGGGGGGGTGAAATGCTATTTCATGCATAGTGAGTTTTTTACACTGTTAAAGAGTTGGATTCCCATGCTAAACATGGACAAAGTTTAAAAAATTAAGTTGTACGTTTGACTGAGTATTTCTGTTCTCAAAATACTCCTTCCTGGTTGTCACAAGTTTCGGAAAGTTTTTTTCGAGTATGGGCGCGTCTGACGTCAGCTGCGCCGGAATTTCCTTATACGGTCCTAAGGGCACTTCTCTCGGAAGGGCGCGCGCGCAGCTGTAGAGCGATAGCCGTAACCTATGCCCATCAAAGCGCTGTGCATCGGCTGCGATATGTTTTCGGTTGCCAAGGCAAGACAACACTTCACAGATTCCCAAAGAATCAAGCGTTAGTGGATGGAGTTTGTTTTTCCAGAACATCAACACAGTTGTAAAAGTGTTCTTGTTTGTTCCATGCATTTCGAGGATGATTTTTTTATAAACAAGGCCCAGTTCGAAGCCGGATTTGCTAATCGTTTAGTTCTCAAGGATGGAGCAGTCCAACACTAAAGGTTAACGGTCTTGCGTTGGAACCGCAGGCGGTGAGTAGAACTGCTTCAAATATCTGTGTGTGTCTATCGGCGTGTAACTTATGGCGCTTTTCCACTGCATGGTACGCTCGGTTCGGTTCGGTACGGTTCGATTCGGTGCGGAATGGTTCGGTTCGGCTTCGCTTTTCCACTGCGTGGTACGACTCGGCTCGGTACGGCACGGTTCGGTTCGCTAGCTCGGTTGCTTTTCCACTGCAGTTAGGACCCATTCAAAGTGGGTGGGACTGATCGTTACACTGTTTGTAGGTCCGGTGATAGCCGTGTGCGGCTAAGAGCTGAGCTAGCTGCTACTTCTTGGAACACTTTTTCATTCTGTTTTGCCCCATCCAGCTCTCGCTGGACCCGCTCCTAGGCAACCAACGAGAGGATTGTCTGCACCTCGACCACGATTCAGCCATTTCCTTTTTAAAGTGTTGATCTCTTCTTTTTTTTCAAGTAAAACACAGGTGCTACCGTGTTGGCTGTTGTCTACTGGTTATATGACTCTGTATAGCGGGTTTAGTGTCTCGTGTCGCAAATCCAATGACGCTGGTAGTGACGATTCTGTCTGTCTGACCAATCAGTGATCTGCAGTGTTTCACGTCACATTTTAGTACCGGTACGGTACGCTTGGAACCTCAACAGACCAGGTACCATTTAAAGCGCGCCGAAGCGCACCGTACCCTACCGTACCATGCAGTGGAAAAGCACCACAAGTGAGCCGTACCGAACCGAACCGTACCGTACCATGTAGTGGAAAAGCGCCAAAGCGTGCCGTACCGAACCGAACCGTACCGTACCATGCAGTGGAAAAGCGCCATCTAGCACAGCGAGTAGTTTAAACAACTGGACATAGTTTCGCACACCCAACGTGAGTGTTTTGGGGGTGAGGAAGATTTCCAATTTGTAAGAATTAGTCTGCGGGCTAACAGTGTAGAGAATGCCACTAATTAGCCGCGTTTCCATTGCCGGGCCAGGGCCGAGCCGTGCTGGTGCGTGCCAGGGCCAGTCGCGTTTCCACTGTCACTTCCGGGGCTTGAGCGGGGCTTCCTCGGAGCCAACGGCCAGGATTTCTGGCACGTCGAAAACCTTGGGCCAAAGCGGGCCAGCTCGGGCTAGAGGCGTGCTCAAGGTAAAAGGCGAAGTTTATCGGTGTTATGGAACGTTATGATCTGAAGCAAGATGCACATTTCACTGTTTTATATCGCGAAAAATAATCGCTGTTTGAAATGGAAAATCGCCTGTACTGGTCTGTCGAAGATACCAAAGCTCTTGTGAAGAAACGAGGACGTTATAAAATGCATCGATGCTGAACTTTCTAAGCTAAGCATTCAGCGAGCAACGCTTCAAGTTCAGGAAAAAATAAAAAAGTCGCGGGCGCAGTATATTGTACAAGGCGATTAAAACGCACAATGGACAAAGCGAAGCTCAGAGAAGGGACTTTCCATGCTTCGACTTGATGTACGGTGTGCTGGGTCACCGTCCACTCGCGAGACAATCGGGACACTATTGCAGCCACGGCCGGTGAGTTAATATACATGCTCTCTTCCTATTAAAAATTAAATGTTTAATACCTGCTGAAATGGGTTGGGTTGTATTGTATGACGTTTGATCCAGAAAGGCGTGTTGGGGCGGGGTTTAGGGCAGCGCACCGTACCGTACCGTACCATGCAGTGGAAAAGCACCACAAGTGAGCCGTACCGAACCGAACCGTACCGTACCATGTAGTGGAAAAGCGCCAAAGCGTGCCGTACCGAACCGTACCGTACCATGCAGTGGAAAAGCGCCATCTAGCACAGCGAGTAGGCTAAACAACTGGACATAGTTTCGCACACCCAACGTGAGTGTTTTGGGGGTGAGGAAGATTTCCAATTTGTAAGAATTAGTCTGCGGGCTAACAGTGTAGAGAATGCCACTAATTAGCCGCGTTTCCATTGCCGGGCCAGGGCCGAGCCGTGCTGGTGCGTGCCAGGGCCAGTCGCGTTTCCACTGTCACTTCCGGGGCTTGAGCGGGGCTTCCTCGGAGCCAACGGCCAGGATTTCTGGCATGTCGAAAACCTTGGGCCAAAGCGGGCCAGCTCGGGCTAGAGGCGTGCTCAAGGTAAAAGGCGAAGTTTATCGGTGTTATGGAACGTTATGATCTGAAGCAAGATGCACATTTCACTGTTTTATATCGCGAAAAATAATCGCTGTTTGAAATGGAAAATCGCCTGTACTGGTCTGTCGAAGATACCAAAGCTCTTCTGAGCATTTGGGCAGAAGAATGACGGCGTGTGAAGAAACGAGGACGTTATAAAATGCATCGATGCTGAACTTTCTAAGCTAAGCATTCAGCGAGCAACGCTTCAAGTTCAGGAAAAAATAAAAAAGTCGCGGGCGCAGTATATTGTACAAGGCGATTAAAACGCACAATGGACAAAGCGAAGCTCAGAGAAGGGACTTTCCATGCTTCGACTTGATGTACGGTGTGCTGGGTCACCGTCCACTCGCGAGACAATCGGGACACTATTGCAGCCACGGCCGGTGAGTTAATATACATGCTCTCTTCCTATTAAAAATTAAATGTTTAATACCTGCTGAAATGGGTTGGGTTGTATTGTATGACGTTTGATCCAGAAAGGCGTGTTGGGGCGGGGTTTAGGGCAGCGCACCGTACCGTACCGTACCATGCAGTGGAAAAGCACCACAAGTGAGCCGTACCGAACCGAACCGTACCGTACCATGTAGTGGAAAAGCGCCAAAGCGTGCCGTACCGAACCGTACCGTACCATGCAGTGGAAAAGCGCCATCTAGCACAGCGAGTAGGCTAAACAACTGGACATAGTTTCGCACACCCAACGTGAGTGTTTTGGGGGTGAGGAAGATTTCCAATTTGTAAGAATTAGTCTGCGGGCTAACAGTGTAGAGAATGCCACTAATTAGCCGCGTTTCCATTGCCGGGCCAGGGCCGAGCCGTGCTGGTGCGTGCCAGGGCCAGTCGCGTTTCCACTGTCACTTCCGGGGCTTGAGCGGGGCTTCCTCGGAGCCAACGGCCAGGATTTCTGGCACGTCGAAAACCTTGGGCCAAAGCGGGCCAGCTCGGGCTAGAGGCGTGCTCAAGGTAAAAGGCGAAGTTTATCGGTGTTATGGAACGTTATGATCTGAAGCAAGATGCACATTTCACTGTTTTATATCACGAAAAATAATCGCTGTTTGAAATGGAAAATCGCCTGTACTGGTCTGTCGAAGATACCAAAGCTCTTCTGAGCATTTGGGCAGAAGAATGACAGCGTGTGAAGAAACGAGGACGTTATAAAATGCATCGATGCTGAACTTTCTAAGCTAAGCATTCAGCGAGCAACGCTTCAAGTTCAGGAAAAAATAAAAAAGTCGCGGGCGCAGTATATTGTACAAGGCGATTAAAACGCACAATGGACAAAGCGAAGCTCAGAGAAGGGACTTTCCATGCTTCGACTTGATGTACGGTGTGCTGGGTCACCGTCCACTCGCGAGACAATCGGGACACTATTGCAGCCACGGCCGGTGAGTTAATATACATGCTCTCTTCCTATTAAAAATTAAATGTTTAATACCTGCTGAAATGGGTTGGGTTGTATTGTATGACGTTTGATCCAGAAAGGCGTGTTGGGGCGGGGTTTAGGGCAGCGCACCGTACCGTACCGTACCATGCAGTGGAAAAGCACCACAAGTGAGCCGTACCGAACCGAACCGTACCGTACCATGTAGTGGAAAAGCGCCAAAGCGTGCCGTACCGAACCGTACCGTACCATGCAGTGGAAAAGCGCCATCTAGCACAGCGAGTAGGCTAAACAACTGGACATAGTTTCGCACACCCAACGTGAGTGTTTTGGGGGTGAGGAAGATTTCCAATTTGTAAGAATTAGTCTGCGGGCTAACAGTGTAGAGAATGCCACTAATTAGCCGCGTTTCCATTGCCGGGCCAGGGCCGAGCCGTGCTGGTGCGTGCCAGGGCCAGTCGCGTTTCCACTGTCACTTCCGGGGCTTGAGCGGGGCTTCCTCTGAGCCAACGGCCAGGATTTCTGGCACGTCGAAAACCTTGGGCCAAAGCGGGCCAGCTCGGGCTAGAGGCGTGCTCAAGGTAAAAGGCGGAGTTTATCGGTGTTATGGAACGTTATGATCTGAAGCAAGATGCACATTTCACTGTTTTATATCGCGAAAAATAATCGCTGTTTGAAATGGAAAATCGCCTGTACTGGTCTGTCGAAGATACCAAAGCTCTTCTGAGCATTTGGGCAGAAGAATGACGGCGTGTGAAGAAACGAGGATGTTATAAAATGCATCGATGCTGAACTTTCTAAGCTAAGCATTCAGCGAGCAACGCTTCAAGTTCAGGAAAAAATAAAAAAGTCGCGGGCGCAGTATATTGTACAAGGCGATTAAAACGCACAATGGACAAAGCGAAGCTCAGAGAAGGGACTTTCCATGCTTCGACTTGATGTACGGTGTGCTGGGTCACCGTCCACTCGCGAGACAATCGGGACACTATTGCAGCCACGGCCGGTGAGTTAATATACATGCTCTCTTCCTATTAAAAATTAAATTTTTAATACCTGCTGAAATGGGTTGGGTTGTATTGTATGAAGTTTGATCCAGAAAGGCGTGTTGGGGCGGGGTTTAGGGCAGCGCTGCAGGGCTACTGGCCCGGTAGTGGAAACGCGAGCGCAGTGCTTGAGGCCCGAGGCCACTGGCTCGGCTCGGCTCGCTGTTAGCTCTTGCCCGGCCCTGGCCCGGCAGTGGAAACGCGGCTATTGAGATTGGCCTCTTGAAACCCCAACTTTACTATGTACCACCCCAAATATTGCAATGGTAGGATCTGGATCGATATTCTTTTTACAGATATAGGTGAATGTATTAAATATCTCTGACCAGAATGTGCCTATGCTTGGGCATGACCGGGAACATGTGAGCCAGAGAAGTAGGGGCTTGGTGGCAATGTGTACAATTGGGATCCACATCAGGATATATTTTAGCCAATTTGGTCCTGGAGAAGTGCAGGCGATTAAATACTATGAATTGTATCAACCTGTGCCTAACACAGATAGACGATGTGTATATTTTATGTAAAGATCTTTGCCAAATTTCATCCGTCAATTCTGTATTTAGATCCTCCTCCCACTGTACCTTAAGAGACAGAAGAGATGGGCATTTCCAAAAACCAGCAATTTGTTGCAGGTTTTTTTTTCTTACGCTTAAAACGCAATTTACACCTTTACAAATCTTCTCTTGCGCATGCAAATTTAATTTATGCTTGCAAACGTATTTACAAATCATCTTACCCTGCGCATGCGATTCTTTTATACATCATTTTACCTTCATAGAGGTGGCTTTTAGAGGCATTTGCATCGGAGGTCTTCAGCCTATTAAGAATGAGGAGTCACGTGCCGATTTGGGCGGGGTCTGAGCCGGTCGGGCATGATGGTAGGAGACGCTATCGGTTGCCAGGGGCAACGCCTTCAGAACTTCACAGAGGCGCGACTAAACATCAGCGAGCAGGGTAGAGTGGGGGAAACGCCCCCTTTAAGGACTGTGTAATTTTTCTGTGAAACAAAAGATTTTGTTATGTTTTTAGTGACAGTGACATAAAATATAACCCAAGTATGAAAAATGTCCAAAGTTTTCATGTTATTATTATATTTTTAACAAAAAATAAATTTGTACCAAGCATGCGTTTTTCCCTTTGCCATCAGAGTAGGCTACATGTAAGTTAGTATTCCCTTTGGTGATAAATGAGAGTCAAAGAGACAAAACTGTGTTTTATTCCAGTGGTCCTCTCTGTGTTGTTTTTATTTAATCATAGTTTTCAATACCACAAACTCTCAATAAATAAACAAATATACACACTATCAAACAACAACTATAATAATAATAATACTAACGTTAAAATATTTCAGACTTTCTCACAGTTGTTTCACACAGATGATACACTAACAGACTTTTCTATACCAAAATCATTCATGAAACAAACACCCAATTGAACTAATATAGTAGACACATCTGAATAACTGTTGTTTTCTGAAATGTGATCATTTTTACTAACCTTTAGTGATAAATGAGAGTGAGAGAGACAAAACTGTGTTTTATTCCAGTGGTCCTCTCTGTGTTGTTTGAGGATGCACCACAGTCGTCATGGCAACTCTCAACTCCCAACTGCCACTCAGAATTCAGAAATGGCTCCTACTGACTAACTGAAGAGATCCAGCCAGCTAGCTACTGTAACAGTTACTTAGTTAAAAACATTGTTGTTGATAAAAGTTGAAACAATGATGAAAACGTGTTGTGTTTGAGGTTATTTTGCTTAGAAAAAAAGAGCTAGAGAGTATTTTGCTAATTATGTGTAGGTCTACTATATTACATATTTATTATATTTTTTACTTATATCATTAAACACAGTTGTTATTATGATTAAAAAACGCATTATATTTAATTACATTTTTTATTGTTATTACATTTTTACTGTCGACAGTTGGTTTCCCTTCCAAGCAATTTACTAGCGTTGCCATAGGAACGCTTCAGCTTTTGCCACCCGGAAGAACGTCTGTTAAGGCCATTGCACACTGAAGTCCGAAATTTTCGTATGCGTTTTTTCGTGCTCGTCAGCCTATAATTTCGTCACGCACAGAAACCTTGCACACTGAGTCCGATGCGTATTTATTAAACCTTTGCGGGAAAAAAAAACGCAAAAAAATACAAAATGGATTCGTCAAGCAGTGAGGATGATTTTGTTGCCCTCTCTCTTCTTTAAAAGAAAAAATGAAGAAAAAGAGGGTCCATCCAAATGTGCCGAGAGGAAGGAGAGTTTCAGCTCGTCAAGGAGTTGCGCATCCCGAGCGATTCAAAATTTACCTCAGAATGTCAATGGAACAGTTTGATGCTTTGCTAGCGATACTGGAGCCACATATTAAAAAGAAGACCACCAAAAAAGACACACACACACACACACACACACACACACACACACACACACACACACACGGCCGGCAGAAACGCTGGGCATACAGAACAGCTGTATGGTTTGTTTATCATACAGTACTTTGTGCTGCGAGACGAAGTGTATCAACTTGTCAGATGCCATTCTGGATTGTGTCGTTCGCTTGTACGGTGGGTCTGAATAGTCAAAAGACCTCTCAAAATGCTGGCTGTGGATGCGAAAAACGCAGAAAATCGAACCTGATCCGAATTTTTTTTATGACGGACGAAAGTTTCGGAGGCAGTGTGCAAGCGTGATTGACATAACGTGAGGTCGATTTTTTTTTTAACGTGCGAAAATTTCGGATGCGAATTTCGGACTCAGTGTGCAATGGCCTTTAAGGCCCTTGCACACTGAGTCCGATTTTTTCGTATGCGTTTTTTCGTGTTCATTAGCCTAAAAATTCGTCACGCACAGAAACCTTGCACACTGAGTCCGATGCGTATTTAAACCTTTGTGGAAAAAAACGCAAAAAATACAAAATGGATTCGTCAAGCAGTGAGGATGATTTTGTTGCCCTCTCTCTTCTTTAAAAGAGAAAAAGAAGAAAAAGAGGGTCCATCCAATCTTGTGCCGAGAGGAAGGAGAGTTTCAGCTCATCAAGGAGTTGCGCAATTATCCCGAGCGATTCAAAATTTACCTCAGAAATAATGTCAAGGAACAGTTTGATGCTTTGCTAGCGATACTGGAGCCACATATTAAAAAGAAGACCACCAAAAAAGACACACACACACACACACGGCCGGCAGAAACGCTGGGCATACAGAACAGCTGTATGGTTTGTTTATCATACAGTACTTTGTGCTGCGAGACGAAGTGTATCAACTTGTCAGATGCCATTCTGGATTGTGTCGTTCGCTTGTACGGTGGGTCTGAATAGTCAAAAAACCTCTCAAAATGCTGGCTGTGGATGCGAAAAACGCAGAAAATCGAACCTGATCCGAATTTTTTTTTGACGGACGAAAGTTTCGGAGGCAGTGTGCAAGCGTGATTGACATAACGTGAGGTCGATTTTTTTTTTTAACGTGCGAAAATTTCGGATGCGAATTTCGGACTCAGTGTGCAATGGCCTTTACTGTTGTAACGTCATGGTGAATTGTCGTATATACTGTAAATAGACATAAATACAAAATGAAATATATAGAAATACTTAAATATTTTCGAGACCCAAATATGCTGGGTGGTCACATACACATAGGCTAGTTTTAGCTTAAAATTTAAAAGACAAGCCAAAATAACAGTAGATAAATATGAATATTTATTAATGAACCATGCTGAAAATCAGCCTATTTGAAAAATATTGTTAGCTGATGCAAACTGGCTAGCTAGCTGATGCCAATTTGAGGTAATTTTGAAATATAAGTCCAAATATTTGTATTCAACCAGTTAGATTACATTTAATGTAAACAAAGGATGTGATGTTTAGAACATTGTACAGTAATTATGATAGTGGGAAGCGACTACTCCAAGTGGCTGGGTGCGTTTTACCCCACAGACTATAGGTTTGAAAAAACAAATTGTCAAGGGGGTGTTTCCCCCCACTCAAAGTGTGATTTAGGCAGGCATTGGAGTTTGAAAGTGAACAGACATTATTCAGGTGGATGCAATCATTAATCTGATGCTGCATTGATAAAGGCTATATTCCAAAAAAATAAAAATCTTTTTTTCTTGAAATTAAATAAATATGCTAAATAATAATAATAATAATAATAAAATCTGGAAACCATGTAATGAAAATTTGATGTAGGATTATAGACAAAAAAATTGACAGTAGCCTACTGTCACATTCACGTTTCACTTCATCATCTATATTCACTACATTTCCCAGCATTCCCCTGGATCCTCACCTGCACTCGATTCCCTCATCACCACACCTGATCTCCATCACGTCATCTCATCACCAGCACGGACTATATAACACTCACTCTCCCTGCAGTCACTGTCTGATCTCGTCAATACCTGACACACAGACTCACCCATGTTATACCAAAGCCTTACCTGCTACTTACCTGCTACTCACCTGTTCCTGTTGGATTATCTTCATCATCATCTACCGTCTCCAGTTCCCAGCCGTTCTACTGCAGCCCTTTCCAGTGACGGGTCATCATCATCTGTAACAGAGACTCTGATTATTCCTGTGGCTAAGTCCATCCAATTATCATCTGTTAAGATACTCACCATAACTCCGTCTGCTTCTGCTGTTTCAGTAAATAAACACTGATTTCACTTATTACCTGTCTGTCTCCTGCATCAACCGTGACAGAAGATCAGACCGCCCCAAGATGGACGATGGGGTAAAAATTATCGTCCTGGCTCAGGAGAGCCAAAGTTGGTATTCGTTTGTGGAAGGCTTTATCCGCATCGCACTCGTCAGTAATGTGACTGACGAGCGGTTGTGTACCTTATTCTGGCTCGGGGCCAGATTTCACCACCAGATCGACCTTCCAGACACCACCGGACTCAGCTGGAGGGAGACCGTGATCCGGTGTCTGGAGAGTGTCGGTTCCCGACCCGGGACACAACCATCCAGCACAGAGCCTTCGCCGCTGGTCCCGTCCAGCCCATTTGAGCCTTCACCGCTGGTCCCATCCAGCACAGAGCCTTCGCCGCTGGTCCCATCCAGCACAGAGCCTTCGCCGCTGGTCCCATCCAGCACAGAGCCTTCGCCGCTGGTCCCATCCAGCACAGAGCCTTCGCCGCTGGTCCCATCCAGCACAGAGCCTTCGCCGCTGGTCCCATCCAGCACAGAGCCTTCGCCGCTGGTCCCATCCAGCACAGAGCCTTCGCCGCTGGTCCCATCCAGCACAGAGCCTTCGCCGCTGGTCCCATCCAGCACAGAGCCTTCACCGCTGGTCCCGTCCAGCCCATTTGAGCCTTCACCGCTGGTCCCATCCAGCACAGAGCCTTCGCCGCTGGTCCCATCCAGCACAGAGCCTTCGCCGCTGGTCCCATCCAGCCCATTTGAGCCTTCACCGCTGGTCCCATCCAGCACAGAGCCTTCGCCGCTGGTCCCATCCAGCACAGAGCCTTCACCGCTGGTCCCATCCAGCACAGAACCTTCACCGCTGGTCCCGTCCAGCCCATTTGAACCTTCGCCGCTGGTCCCATCCAGCACAGAGACGCTA
This sequence comes from Chrosomus eos, assembly GCA_036326025.1. Taxonomy (NCBI): domain Eukaryota; kingdom Metazoa; phylum Chordata; class Actinopteri; order Cypriniformes; family Leuciscidae; genus Chrosomus; species Chrosomus eos. The sequence continues at coordinate 18,513,126 of CM070818.1, read as the reverse complement.
CCGCTGGCCTTTGCCAGTATTGACCTAATAGACTTTTTCACTGAGCCAGAGCCTATTAACCCAGAGCCAGAGCCCGTTGACCCAGTGCCAGAGCCAGAGCCCGTTGACCCAGTGCCAAAGCCAGAGCCCGTTGACCCAGCGCCAGAGCCAGAGCCCGCTGACCCAGCGCCAGAGCCAGAGCCCGTTGACCCAGCGCCAGAGCCAGAGCCCGTTGACCCAGCGCCAGAGCCAGAGCCCGTTGACCCAGCGCCAGAGCCAGAGCCCGTTGACCCAGCGCCAGAGCCAGAGCCCGTTGACCCAGCGCCAGAGCCAGAGCCCGTCGACCCAGCGCCAGAGCCAGAGCCCGTCGCCAGCCCGCCAGAGCCTGAGCCCGTAGCCTGCCCGCCAGAGACCGCCGTCCAGCCAGAGACCGCCGTCCAGCCAGAGACCGCCGTCCAGCCAGAGACCGCCGTCCAGCCAGAGACCGCCGTCCAGCCAGAGACCGCCGTCCAGCCTGAGACCGCCGTCCAGCCTGAAACTGTATTCCCACCCTGCCTCCCTCTCCCACCTCCGCTATTGATGTCTTCATGCTCTACTATTTCGTCTCTACTGAGCCCTGTCGACCCTGCTGCCCATCCACAGCTACCCCCCAGTATCGCTGTGGAGCCGCCTCTGGGTCTCCAAGCCTCAGCATCGCCCTGGTCAGTGGATCCCCTGTCCTTGCCTCAATCCCCTGAACCTCTGACTCCACCTTGGTCCTCCGACCCTACAGCCTCTCTGCGGCTCATTGTGCCCTCACCTCCGCCGGGTCTTGTCAGCCCTATATCTCCACCAGGCTCACTCCTCCTTCCTTCCTCACATTGGTCAGCCGTCACCCTGGTTCCACCTCGGGACTCCGTGCTGCCGGCTGTGCCTCTGCCCTGCATCCCTTCTGCTCCACCGGGCTCCATCTTCCCTCCTGCTCCTCAGTCGTCCTCCCTCGCACTGGTTACGCCACGGGCTTCCAGAGCCCCTTCTCCGTTTCGGTCCCATGAGCCTGCAGATCTGCCTTGGCCCTCCAGACCTGTGGTGTCACCTCGGCTCTGGGTCCATTCGGCTCAGTTGGGGAATTCTGGAACGTCTACAGGGTCTTCATCGCCATGGCCACCCGAAGGGGCCTCACCGCCATGGCCACCCGAAGGGGCCTCACCGCCATGGCCACCCGAAGGGGCCTCACCGCCATGGCCACCCGAAGGGGTCTCACCGCCATGGCCACCCGAAGGGGCCTCACCGCCATGGCCACCCGAAGGGGTCTCACCGCCCTGGACGCCCGAGGGTCCCACAGCTCCGCCCTGGACGCCCGAGGGTCCCACAGCTCCGCCCTGGACACGTTCTCTCTCTTCTGCTCCGCCTTGACTCCTCTGCAGCGCGAGGTCGCGCTTTCCGGAGGGGGGTGTAATGTCACATTCACGTTTCACTTCATCATCTATATTCACTACATTTCCCAGCATTCCCCTGGATCCTCACCTGCACTCGATTCCCTCATCACCACACCTGATCTCCATCACGTCATCTCATCACCAGCACGGACTATATAACACTCACTCTCCCTGCAGTCACTGTCTGATCTCGTCAATACCTGACACACAGACTCACCCATGTTATACCAAAGCCTTACCTGCTACTTACCTGCTACTCACCTGTTCCTGTTGGATTATCTTCATCATCATCTACCGTCTCCAGTTCCCAGCCGTTCTACTGCAGCCCTTTCCAGTGACGGGTCATCATCATCTGTAACAGAGACTCTGATTATTCCTGTGGCTAAGTCCATCCAATTATCATCTGTTAAGATACTCACCATAACTCCGTCTGCTTCTGCTGTTTCAGTAAATAAACACTGATTTCACTTATTACCTGTCTGTCTCCTGCATCAACCGTGACACCTACTATCTCTCAACACCTCGTTTTACATTCCTGAAAATAAAAAGGATCCATTCACGACGTGAGTCACAATTGCGAGAATGGATAACAGGCATTTTTTCTTGTCATCGTCAATCATCACAAAATGACAATATCATTTTAGATGGAATGAGGGTTCCAGCTGTTTCGCCCAACATGTGTTTCATTAGGGCCACCTGTGTGTTTAGACACGTCCTTGAAAGAGTGATCTGCACCCAGTCTTGTTCATATGCATCCAGGTGGCAAGCAACTGACCGTTTCAACAAGACAAAACAGGACTGGGATGGCCAACATTTATCTTCTAACTGGCTTTTTTGTTGACAGAACAAGGTTGCTAAGTTTTGCTTAAAAACTTTCATATTTTTGTCTTTAAGCTTGTGAGGCCCACATACTCAAAACATTGGCCAAGCATTATTCATATACAAATTACTGAAAAGACTGGGTTTCAGCAGGCTCAGTCTGACGAAAACTGTGAGCCTTGTGATCCCCAGATTCCCCTTGAGGTTCATTATTCAGTATCAGCTGGCGGAGCAAGAGCTCAGAGATGAATGGGGCTTTTGTTTGGCTTTGGATATTGTATGTGAGAGAAACAGATGGGGGCCGCATAGTTTGGGTGTACAGTGACACATAAAACCTTGGAGTTGTCAGTTCATCAGTGTCATAAGCAACAGATCACTTATTCCACATTTATTGACTTTAAAACGTATGGCAAAAAGTAACATTAGGCATATAAGGCCGTTTGATACCAATTAACATGACTTTAGAATGAATTCAAAGAAGACAAAATAATTTGTCACATAACAGGTCGATTTAAAATAAACTAGTGAGGGTAAAATATGATTAAGCTTTATGGAGATATTGACAAGATAGCTACTCTTCCTAACTTAATTCTTTTAACCTAAAATAATAGATACGTTATTCATGAATTGTAACTTGAAATTTTACACAAATATATATAATAAATATAATAATTAGAATTTTAAGTCTTTAATTTTTTATTTTTATTTTAAAGGCCCACATAGATACAGACATTGTCACGGAACACTCACAAAAATGGGAAGAGAACTCAAGTGCAAAAACAAGGAGGATTTATTAACCAAAAACAGAACAAACACAAATCAAAAACCCACGAGGGGGGAAAACACACTAAAAAAAAATGAAACCAACACTGACTCTGGACATAAAAACATCCACAAGGAACTGGGAAGACGTATGACAACGAACTGACAAAGACTGCATACAAGAGGAGACTTAAAATCAAGAGGGGACAGGTGGTACAACTCAAACACTAATTAGGTAACGAGGGGGAGGGATCAACAATCACAACAGCACATGGCACAACATAACAAACACCCCTGTGCAACACAAGACAGGACAGGCATGTGACATAACCCCCTCCCTACGGAGCGGCTACCAGACGCTCCATTAGGCTAGGGCGGGGCAGGAAGGAAACATCAGGGTGGAACGGAAGGGACTGAAGGGATAGACCAGGGCGGGACGGGAGGGACAGACCAGGGTGGGACGGGGGGGGGGTGGGGGGGGTAGACCAGGGCGGGACGGGAGGTGTAGACCAGGGCGGGACGGGAGGGACAGGGACATCAGGTGGCCAGGGCGAAACAGAGAGTTCATAGGGCGGTGAGGGAGAAATCCAGAGTTCATCGGGCGGCCAGAGCGAAGCACATAGTCCATTGGCCGGCCAAGGCGAAACACATAGTCCATTGGGCGGCCAGGGCGGCGAAGACCTCTCGGGCGGCCAGGGCGGCGAAGACCCTCGGGGGCCAGGGCGGAGCAGATCTTTCGGGTGGCCAGGGCGGTGAAGACCCCTCGGGTGGCCAGGGTGGAGCAGACCCCTCGGGCGGCCAGGGCGGTGAAGCCCTCTCAGGACCAGACACCGGCTCAGGAACAGACACCGGCTCAGGAACAGACACTAGAACAGAAACAGTCACAAGGACAGACACAAACACAGACACTGGGTCCGGAACCGACATGAGCTCCAGCTCTGGAACAGGCACTGGGTCGGGAACCGACATGAGCTCCAGCTCAGGAACAGGCACTGGCTCTGCCTCCGGCTCAGGAACAGGCACTGGCTCTGCCTCCGGCTCAGGAACAGGAACCGACACTGGCTCTGCCTCCGGCTCAGGAACAGGAACCGACACTGGCTCTGCCTCTGGCTCAGGAACCGGCACTGGCTCTGCCTCCGGCTCAGGAACAGGCATAGGCTCTGCTTCTGGAACAGGCATAGCAGAGACCGGCCTCTCCAAGATCCGAGTCAGACGCTCCAGATAGTCCGTCACAACTTTGGCGGCCACGGGACGGGACGCGAGCAGTCTCTCGCTGGGCAGACGGGACGCGAGCAGTCTCTCGCTGGGCAGACGGGACGCGAGCAGTCTCTCGCTGGGCAGACGGGACGCGAGCAGTCCCTCGCTGGGCAGGCGGGACGCGAGCAGTCTCTCGCTGGGCAGACGGGACGCGAGCAGTCCCTCGCTGGGCAGGCGGGACGCGAGCAGTCTCTCGCTGGGCAGACGGGACGCGAGCAGTCTCTCGCTGGGCAGACGGGACGCGAGCAGTCTCTCGCTGGGCAGACGGGACGCGAGCAGTCTCTCGCTGGGCAGACGGGACGCGAGCAGTCTCTCGCTGGGCAGACGGGACGCGAGCAGTCCCTCGCTGGGCAGGCGGGACGCGAGCAGTCTCTCGCTGGGCAGACGGGACGCGAGCAGTCTCTCGCTGGGCAGACGGGACGCGATCAGTCTCTCGCTGGACAGACGGGCGTCTCCTCCTCCTCCGTCCATGACGGCGAGAAGCCGGCCCAGAACTGCCTTCCACCGGTCCAGGATCGAAGGGGGGCCAGGATGGAGAGTGATGTTGACCCTCCTCTCGACCACCTCCTCCTTTACAACCTCCCCGGGTCCCACGAAAAATTAACTGGCGGGTCCCCCGAAAATCTCTCCTCCCCCGCTCCTTGGCTGGGGATGAGAAGTCCGAAAATCCCCTGCTGGAACCCAGGTTTGGCGGAGTCCTTCTGACACCACCGATCGGAGAGAATTGGGTTGATCCAAATGTGGAAATGTAATCTGGGCAATCCAAGTCGTCGTCGTCCATATACCTCCAGCAAAAATCCTCCATGCTGCTGAGTTCTCAAAGGGTCGGTTTGTTCTGTCCCGGGAACACTCACAAAAATGGGAAGAGAACTCAAGTGCAAAACATGGAGGATTTATTAACCAAAAACAGAACAAACACAAATCAAAAACCATGAGGGGGAAAACACACTAAATGAACATGAAACCAACACTGACTCTGGACATAAAAACATCCACAAGGAACTGAGAAGACGTATGACAACGAACCGACAAAGACTGCATGCAAGAGGAGACTTAAAAGGGGAACAAATCAAGAGGGGACAGGTGGAACAACTCAAACACTAATTAGGTAACTAGGGGGGGGGGGGGGGGGGGGTCAACAATCACAACAGCACATGGCACAACATAACAAACACCCCTGTGCAACACAAGACAGGACAGGTGACAGACATATGCTGCGTCCCAATGTACTATCCATCCTAAATAGTATGTGACATTAGTAATTGTCAATACTTTTTAGGGCAGATAGGGTGGATAGTATGCACATTGGTTCCATCTTGGAACTGTGTCCTGTGTTTCATTACAAATGAAAAAATATAACCTGGAAATATATCCTCGTCTGCCTTCCTGCAACCCACCGTGACAGACATACACTCTTAAAAATATATTTTTGCAAGAACCATTTTTGGTTCCCCAAAGAACCTTTCAGTGAATGTGGTGGTTACATATATAAAGAAAAAGAGAAAAGAAAAAAAATAATAATTAGTGTAATGTTGTCATTGAAAAAGAAATTGGATGTCATTAAAGGAGTAGTTCACTTTTAAAAAAAACTTTTGCTGATAATTTACTCACCCCCATGTCATCCAAGATGTCCACGTCTTTCTTCCTTCAGTCGAAAATAAATTAAGGTTTTTGATGAAAACATTCCAGGATTTTCTCCATATAATGGACTTCATTGGGAGCCAAACGGTTCAAGGTCCAAAAGACAGTTTCAGTGCAGCTTCAAATGGCTTTAAATGATACCAGACGATGAATAAGGGTCTTATCTAGTGAAACCATCGCTCATTTAAAAAATAAATAAAAAAATAATAAGTTTAAGTTTTTTAAGCACAAATGCTCGCCTTGCTCTGTTCTGTGATGAGCGTTCGTGACTCTCCTGTTCAAACTCGTTCATCAAAATTAACAAATCTTTTTTCGAGTTATGACTCGAAGGGTCCTACACTGTAAAAAAATTCCGTAAAACTACGGTCCAATGCATAGACATAATATAATACATAGACGCCCTATTGGCCGCTTTGGAACGTTTCTGCGATACGTCAACGGGTCCGCCATTTTGCGGAGGGCAAGACTGCACTGTAATCAAGGGTGAGCTGCGTTTTTTTCTGGATAAAAACAAAAACTGTTTTTATATTTATCAACCGATTTCAGTGGTTTGTATGTGGTGTACAAAAAGTTCCATCTCTAGTTATTTAAAATCTCAATAGTTACACTTGTAAAATATTTGTTTTAATAAAGAATGGTCAAAGCTCAGACTTGTCATGTATCTGGCTTTTTATTCTTGGATAAGAATGATGAAGACCCCCATACTGAGATATAATTTAAGTTTTCTTATTGTGGAAAAAGCATTTTCTGTGATTGACCAGATTTGAGCAATAACAAAGATAACTGATGGATCCATGCTAATACATATGTTATGGTACAACTAACATTTGTGAGAAGTAATAGTAAATAGTTTAGTCAATAACATAAACAAATAGTATACAGCAAATAAAATAGTAATGAATAGTATAATTATATAATATCATACAATAATACAATCACAAAAATATTGATAATAGCATATGGTTTATTAATAATACTATAATAATAGCAATAGAATAAGAAATATCAATTACAGAATATACACAATAAAAAATAAGTTAAATAGTGACTTATATTTAATATTTAACTCTTTTTGTTAAATTTCAGTTTTATTGATCAGTAATAGCAGAAGTAGCTTCAGTCAAACATACAGCAGGATACAACGTTAAAAAAGCCTAAATATAAAGTTATGAAACTTCACTTTGCCCTCAGCCAAAACGATTTACCAGGGAAGGGAACCATTTATAGATTAATGAGACCAAAGATCGCCCGTTAGATATACACAAGACGAATAATATCTCATGTTTAATCACTAGACTAGAGACATCCGAGCCGGCGGCAAACTTCAGACGCTCTGGCCGAGGTAAGGCTGTCCTCTGCGGGCTTAATGAGCGCCGAGCGCCCGGTGATCGTGTCGTACAACTCCGAAACCGTCAGATCAAATTTTTAAATAGGCGCTATCTTTATAAACAAACCACATATTTATGCTTTAAACAACTACATTGTCGACTGAAAAACTATTAAAACTACATTTCGTGACACAATAACAGTAGTATTTTTTAATTTATCCTCTGAACGTTACTATTACTAATTAAATAATGACCAAATACAACCAAAAACAAACGTTCAGTCTTGCCTGTGAAAGATAATTCCTCGAAAACTTTTTTTCAATTGTGTGGCGATTTGTACAGCCCCAAGCAGCGCACAAAACAGGCATTTTTCTCATTCCCAGTATGAGAGGTATGGGAAAGTTGCCATCCCCAATATGGCGGCGCCGTTGACGTGCGCTCCAGCGGCCAATAGGGCGTCTATGTATTATATTATGTCTATGGTCCAATGTACCATATAAATTTGAAGGATTTTTCCGTATTTGTCTTTTACAGGTCATTTACCCGTATTTTGAATTACACGCGTTGCATTGTGGGAACAAAAACCTGGCGGCGCTTAAAGTTTAAGACGCAACCGCCATTACACAGGCAGATGACCGCGGCCAAAGTTGCTTATTAAAGTCGGATTTTGGGTGTGTGGAAGCCATTCTGACACTTCTATGGTAAAATACGAAATTTATGTTCAAATAAGCTGTTAACGTAACGTTATTTAGTTGCCATCTGGCATGTTAGGCAAATGAATGTCGGAGCCGTCGCATTTATCATTTTATGCATATCGTCACACATTAAAAGATTTAGTATAGGCCTACACTCGTGGAAGTTCCCTGATATAGCAGCTATGTGTTATAGTGTGCCCTCGTTGTAATTTGGTTTATTTACTTTTATTTGTGGGTGATACGGTTTATTTCTTGACGAGCGCATCCGTTAACCAGTTGTGATAAAATGCAGTAACGTTAGTGTTTTGCGGTCACGCCATCTGTGCTTCAGAAAAGCGCGGTCACGCCATCTGCGCTTAAAAATATATTGCGCGTCTACACGAGGTTGCGTGGTAGGCTCAAGGTGTATGCGCTTGGTGTCGGCAGACTTTAAAAAATATATATTAATAATAAAATAAATAAAATCACATTGTTTTCTGCAAATTCCACCAGATTCTTGTTCTACATCTCACATACTACGACTGTGGTGATTTTCATGTTGATCTACTGTTTTATTATTCAATAATTGCATGCCAAAGTCCTATACACTGCATATCTTGTTATACAGCAATATTTAATAAATTCATAAAAAATGCAAATCAAATTGTTTTCTGCAAACTCCACCAGATTATTGTTCTACATCTCACTGACTACCACCGTGGTGATTTTCATGTTGTTTTACTGTTTTATTATTTAATAATTGCCTGCCAAAATCCTATACTGTATACCTGGCTATATAGCAATTTTTAATATATTAATAAAAAATCGAAATCAAATTGTTTTCTGCAAACTCCAGCAGATTCTTGTTCTTCATCTCACTGACTACCACTGTGGTGATTTTCATGTTGTTTTACTGTTTTTATTTAATAATTGTCTGCCAAAATCATGAATATTTACATTGCTATATAGCAATATTTGATAAATTCATAAAAAAATAAAATCAAATTGTTTTCTGCAAACTCCAACAGATTCTTGTTCTTCATCTCACTGTCTACCACTGTGGTTATTTTCATGTTGTTTTACTGTTTAATATTTAATAATTGCCTGCCAAAGTCCTATACTGTATACCTTGTTATACAGCAATAATTAATAAATTCATAAAACAATAAAATCAAATTGTTTTCTGCAAACTCCACCAGATTATTGTTCTACATCTCACAGACTAACACTGTGGTGATTTTCATCTTGTTTTACTGTTTTATTATTTAATAATTACCTGCCAAAGTCCTATACTGTATACCTTGTTATACAGCAATAATTAATAAATTCATAAAAAATGCAAATCAAATTGTTTTCTGCAAACTACACCAGATTATTGTTCTTCATCTCACTGTCTACCACTGTGGTGATTATCATGTTGTTTTACTGTTTTATTATTCAATAATTGCCTGCCAAAGTCCTATACTGTATACCTTGTTATACAGCAATAAAATATTTAATAAATTCATTAAAAATGCAAATCAAATTGTTTTCTGCAAAATGTAACAGATTATTGTTCTTCATCTCACAGACTACCACTGTGGTTATTTTCATGTTGTTTTACTGTTTTATTATTTAATAATTACCTGCCAAAGTCCTATACTGTATACCTGGCTATATAGCAATATTTAATAAATTAATAAAAAATCGAAATCAAATTGTTTTCTACAAAATCCACCAGATTATTGTTCTTCATCTCACAGACTACCACTGTGGTGATTTTCATGTTGTTTTACTGTTTTATTATTTAATAATTACCTGCCAAAGTCCTATACTGTATACCTGGCTATATAGCAATTTTAATAAATTAATAAAAAATCGAAATCAAATTGTTTTCTGCAAAATGTAACAGATTATTGTTCTTCATCTCACAGACTACCACTGTGGTTATTTTCATGTTGTATTACTGTTTTATTATTTAATAATTAACTGCCAAAGTCCTATACTGTATACCTGGCTATATAGCAATTTTAATAAATTAATAAAAAATCGAAATCAAATTGTTTTCTGCAAAATGTAACCGATTATTGTTCTTCATCTCACAGACTACCACTGTGGTTATTTTCATGTTGTTTTACTGTTTTATTATTTAATAATTACCTGCTAAAGTCCTATACTGTATACCTGGCTATATAGCAATTTTAATAAATTAATAAAAAATCGAAATCAAATTGTTTTCTGCAAAGTCCACCCGATTCTTGTTCTACATCTCACTGACTACCACTATGGTGATTTTCTTGTTGTTTTACTGTTTTATTCTTTAATAATTGTCTGCCAAAATCATATATATTTACATGGCTATACAGCAATTATTTAATAAATTCATTAAAAATGCAAATCAAATTGTTTTCTACAAACTCCACCAGATTATTGTTCTACATCTCACTGACTACCACTGTGGCGATTTTCATGTTGTTTTACTGTTTTATTATTTAATAATTAACTGCCAAAGTCCTATGCTGTATACCTGGCTATAAAGCAATTTTAATAAATTCATAAAAAATGCAAATCAAATTGTTTTCTGCAAAATGTAACAGATTATTGTTCTTCATCTCACAGACTACCACTGTGGTGATTTTCATGTTGTTTTACTGTTTTATTATTTAATAATTACCTGCCAAAGTCCTATACTGTATACCTGGCTATATAGCAATTTTAATAAATTAATAAAAAATCGAAATCAAATTGTTTTCTGAAAAATGTAACAGATTATTGTTCTTCATCTCACAGACTACCACTGTGGTTATTTTCATGTTGTTTTACTGTTTTATTATTTAATAATTAACTGCCAAAGTCCTATACTGTATACCTGGCTATATTGCAATTTTAATAAATTAATAAAAAATCGAAATCAAATTGTTTTCTGCAAACTCCACCCGATTCTTGTTCTATATCTCACAGACTACCACTGTGGGGATTTTTCATGTTGTTTTACTGTTTTATTATTTAATAATTACCTGCCAAAGTCCTATACTGTATAGCTGGCTATATAGCAATATTTAATAAATTAATAAAAAATCGAAATCAAATTGTTTTCTGCAAAATGTAACAGATTATTGTTCTACATCTCACTGACTACCACTGTGGTGATTTTCATGTTGTTTTACTGTTTTATTATTTAATAATTAACTGCCAAAGTCCTATACTGTATAGCTGGCTATATAGCAATATTTAATAAATTAATAAAAAATCGAAATCAAATTGTTTTCTGCAAAATGTAACAGATTATTGTTCTTCATCTCACAGACTACCACTGTGGTGATTTTCATGTTGTTTTACTGTTTTATTATTTATTAATTAACTGTCAAAATCCTATACTGTATACCTTGTTATACAGCAATATTTGATAAATTCATAAAAAAAAAAAATCAAATTGTTTTCTGCAAACTCCAGCAGATTATTGTTCTTCATCTCACTGACTACCACTGTGGTGATTATCATATTGCTTTACTGTTTTATTATTTAATAATTGCCTGCCAAAATCCTATAATGTATAACTGGCTATATAGCAATATTTAATAAATTAATAAAAAATCGAAATCAAATTGTTTTCTGCAAACTCCACCTGATTCTTGTTCTACATCTCACAGACTACCACTGTGGTGATTTTCATGTTGTTTTACTGTTTTATTATTTATAATCACCACAGTGGTAGTCAGTGAGATGTAGAACAATAATCTGGTGGAGTTTGCAGAAAACAATTTGATTTTATTTTTTTATGAATTTATCAAATATTGCTGTATAACAAGGTATACAGTATAGGACTTTGGCAGGTAATTATTAAATAATAAAACAGTAAAACAACATGAAAATCACCACAGTGGTAGTCTGTGAGATGTAGAACAACAATCTGGTGGAGTTTGTAGAAAACAATTTGATTTCGATTTTTTATTAATTTATTAAATATTGCTATATAGCCAGGTATACAGTATAGGACTTTGGCAGGTAATTATTAAATAATAAAACAGTAAAACAACATGAAAAATCCCCACAGTGGTAGTCTGTGAGATATAGAACAAGAATCGGGTGGAGTTTGCAGAAAACAATTTGATTTCGATTTTTTATTAATTTATTAAAATTGCTATATAGCCAGGTATACAGTATAGGACTTTGGCAGTTAATTATTAAATAATAAAACAGTAAAACAACATGAAAATAACCACAGTGGTAGTCTGTGAGATGAAGAACAATAATCTGTTACATTTTGCAGAAAACAATTTGATTTCGATTTTTTATTAATTTATTAAAATTGCTATATAGCCAGGTATACAGTATAGGACTTTGGCAGGCAATTATTGAATAATAAAACAGTAAAACAACATGAAAATCACCACAGTGGTAGACAGTGAGATGAAGAACAAGAATCTGCTGGAGGTTGCAGAAAACAATTTGATTTCGATTTTTTATTAATTTATTAAATATTGCTATATAGCCAGGTATACAGTATAGGACTTTGGCAGGTAATTATTAAATAATAAAACAGTAAAGCAATATGTAAATCACCACAGTGGTAGTCAGTGAGATGAAGAACAATAATCTGTTGGAGTTTGCAGAAAACAATTTTATTTTATTTTTTTAGAATTTAATAAATATAGCTGTATAACAAGGTAGTATAGGAATTTGGCAGTTAATTATTAAATAATAAAACAGGAAAGCAATATGATAATCACCATAGTGGTAGTCAGTGAGATGTAGAACAATAATCTGGGGGAGTTTGCAGAAAACAATTCGATTTCGATTTTTTATTAATTTATTAAATATGGCTATATAGCCAGTTATACATTATAGGATTTTGGCAGGCAATTATTGAATAATAAAACAGTAAAACAACATGAAAATCACCACAGTGGTAGACAGTGAGATGAAGAACAAGAATCTGCTGGAGGTTGCAGAAAACAATTTGATTTCGATTTTTTATTAATTTATTAAATATTGCTATATAGCCAGGTATACAGTATAGGACTTTGGCAGGTAATTATTAAATAATAAAACAGTAAAGCAATATGTAAATCACCACAGTGGTAGTCAGTGAGATGAAGAACAATAATCTGTTGGAGTTTGCAGAAAACAATTTTATTTTATTTTTTTATGAATTTAATAAATATAGCTGTATAACAAGGTAGTATAGGACTTTGGCAGTTAATTATTAAATAATAAAACAGGAAAGCAATATGATAATCACCATAGTGGTAGTCAGTGAGATGTAGAACAATAATCTGGGGGAGTTTGCAGAAAACAATTCGATTTCGATTTTTTATTAATTTATTAAATATGGCTATATAGCCAGTTATACATTATAGGATTTTGGCAGGCAATTATTAAATAATAAAACAGTAAAACAACATGAAAATAACCACAGTGGTAGACAGTGAGATGAAGAAAAATAATCTGGTGGAGTGTGCAGAAAACAATTTGATTTGCATTTTTTATTAATTTATTAATTATTGCTGTATAACAAGGTATACAGTATAGGACTTTGGCAGGCAATTATTGAATAATAAAACAGTAAAACAACATGATAATCACCACAGTGGTAGACAGTGAGATGAAGAACAATAATCTGGTGTAGTTTGCAGAAAACAATTTGATTTGCATTTTTTATGAATTTATTAATTATTGCTGTATAACAAGGTATACAGTATAGGACTTTGGCAGGTAATTATTAAATAATAAAACAGTAAAACAAGATGAAAATCACCACAGTGTTAGTCTGTGAGATGTAGAACAATAATCTGGTGAAGTTTGCAGAAAACAATTTGATTTTATTTTTTTATGAATTTATTAATTATTGCTGTATAACAAGGTATACAGTATAGGACTTTGGCAGGCAATTATTAAATATTAAACAGTAAAACAACATGAAAATAACCACAGTGGTAGACAGTGAGATGACGAACAAGAATCTGTTGGAGTTTGCAGAAAACAATTTGATTTTATTTTTTTATGAATTTATCAAATATTGCTATATAGCAATGTAAATATTCATGATTTTGGCAGACAATTATTAAATAATAAAACAGTAAAACAACATGAAAATCACCACAGTGGTAGTCAGTGAGATGAAGAACAAGAATCTGCTGGAGTTTGCAGAAAACAATTTTATTTCGATTTTTTATTAATATATTAAAAATTGCTGTATAACAAGATATGCAGTGTATAGGACTTTGGCATGCAATTATTGAATAATAAAACAGTAGATCAACATGAAAATCACCACAGTCGTAGTATGTGAGATGTAGAACAAGAATCTGGTGGAATTTGCAGAAAACAATGTGATTTTATTTATTTTATTATTAATATATTTTTTTTAAAGTCTGCCGACACCAAGCGCATACACCTTGAGCCTACCACGCAACCTCGTGTAGACGCGCAATATATTTTTAAGCGCAGATGGCGTGACCGCGCTTTTCTCAAGCACAGATGGCGTGACCGCAGTCAATTTAATGCCTTCAAACATAAGCTACCAGAGGAATCGTCAAGAAAAGTAAAGGCCATTAATAGGGTGACCAGACGTCCCGAAAAATTCGGGACAGTCCCGAAATCTGAGCTGTTGTCCCGAATCCCGAATCCGACCCTAATTGTCCCGAAAATTATACTAAAGCAAAATCTTGAGTAGCCTAGTTATTGTCTGATAAAATATTAAAAACTGTCCGTGGAGTTCGAGTCGGCGCCTTCCGGCGGCTCATTTTCTGTTTCTTTTTTGAAGTTCTAGAAAGATGTAGGCGCGAATTTAGATACATTGATAAGCAAAATGTCATTCATTCGTTACCTTGACATGACTGGTGTACCGTGTACCGGAACAACAACATGCTGTTTTTTAGTAGCAGACTAAAGACTAATGACAGACTGTTGAACTTTGAAAAAAAAAAAAGGTTTGAAATTCATTATATCTTTTATTATAGGCCTAGGCTTTGTAGCAGGGCTGCCAACTCTCACGAATTGACCGTGAGACTCACGCAATTGACCCTTTTCACACACTCTCACGCCACACATCCATTTTCTCACGCAGTGAAAAATCGCGGACAAAGAAGACACTTACACCGACAGACAAGACAGACAGGTTACTTTTGATATGGAACAAATCCACAGCTGTCCGATTCTGTCAATATTTTTACGAGATTCACACAATTAATAACGTTTTGGCTCTTTGAAATGTGACAGGTCACTGTAGCGCGTCAGTTCAAACGGTACATGATACAGCGGCCTACACCCACCCCCCCACAAATCTCACTCCCCCCATAAACACCCCCCCCCCCCCCCCCCCCCCCCCCCCCCACCCCCGTCCCGAATTTCAGCCAATCTCATCTGGTCACCCTAGCCATTAAGACTTGCTTGATTTAAAAGGCATGAAGATACAACGTGAAGATACTGTGTGTGAAGATGCAGTAACTGTTACAGCTGGATCAAGAAAAACACCACCACCTTTTCTGCCAAATGAGGTAAGTTAACGTTATGTTTACGTTAGACTTGTTTTTGTCTTAGACGACGCACTGACACACACACACACACACACACACACACAAATAATGACCACGGGGTGTAAGAAAAAATCGATACACTTGAGTATCGCGATATTTTATTTTGCAATACTGTATCGATTTTCAAAAACGCAATATCGATTTTTTTTTATTATTATTTTTTTTTTTTTACAAGCAAAAGTATTCATGGGACCGTGGTTCCCGTTTACCGGTATGTTGTGTTTAAATCCCTACCACTAGATGGCTATGCTGAGACGCACCACTAGTGTCATCCTATTTTGATTAATATATGCGCGAGGGAGAGAGAGCAAGACCATAGAAATCATAGAAATCATATAGAGACTAGAAGCCCTATTGGCCGCTGGAAACCGAGAAATCCGGCCGCCATCTTGAACCGGTCATATTCCTAGTTTCGTTGCGTGGCAGCAGATAAGATGCCAGAGCATTGTGGAGCATTTTCCTGTTCTAATCGCCGGACCATCGAAAATAGGGCTTTTCACATGTAAGTCTTAACATTACCGTACTATTGGTTGTATTTTGTGAATAGAATATTACCAGATAATCGAGAAGGAGCAAGGATATTTGCTATTACTGTACTGAAATCGTTGTGAAATGCTGTTTACTGCATCAGCCGGTGTTCACCCGGGAGAGAGGTGGGGTAACTAACTGTTAAAGTAATAATTACAAGAGCTTCTAGGTTATCAGATAAGCATTCAACTGCCCTGTTGTATAGGTTATTTGTGTTTGCGCACTGTCTGTGCACATGATATCAGGAAGCAATGTAGCCTAATACACGCATGACAGCGATGCTTATTTGAGTTACCCCTCCAACTTCTAGTTTTATTGATAACCTATATCTTATCATATGCGATTTGGCTATTGATATTACAGAAGTCCTGTGGTAAAATTACATTAACTTACTCCATCTACCCTTGTAAAGAATCCGAATAGGGCTTTAGTCTCGACATTTTCCCCTCCCACATCCACATACAATAAAAAAGGTATAGGCTTAATGTTGTCCGAGTTTAATTTTTAGAAACACGTTGAAAAGCTTCATCTCACTTTTTATTACAGGTGGCTGCGTTCGGTGGATTCGGTGGCTGCGTTCTGTGTGTGAAAGTGTGTGGTGTGTGTGTGTGTGTGTGTGTGTGTGTGTGTGAGAGAGAGAGAGAGAGAGAGAGAGAGAGAGAGAGAGAGAGAGAGAGAGAGAGAGAGAGAGAGAGAGAGAGAGAGAGAGTGTGTGTGTGTGAGAGAGAGAGAGAGAGAGAGAGAGAGAGAGAGAGAGAGTGAGTGTGTGGTGTGTCTGTTCGTGTGTGTGTGCGTCTGTTCGTGTGTATGTGCGTGTCACAAATCATAAATTGTTTCTTCAACTTATTAAAATATCTTACTTTACTGCAACTATGTGTTTCTGCTTCTTTATTATATGTATAGTGTGTGATTTATAAAATACATTATATCCTTCATCACACATATTGTGTCTGGTCACTTTATATCTTATAGCAGAATATTATATTACTGTTAAGCCTACTATGGATATTAAAATACGCCGAACCATGTGTCCTGTATCATAGCTACATGAATGACCTTTGCAGCAAAAAAAACCGCGTGAAAATCAGTTCAGTATTCAGTGAGATATGATTAATTTAATGCGCTGACAGCTCATTTCACCTGCCATTCAGATTACACTGAGCGGAGCGGATGACCGGTTTAAGATGGCGGCTCCAATTCTCGTCCGTGCCAATAGGCAGTAGCGGTCGATAGGGCGTCTACCTATATGATGTCTATGATAGAAATCATGAGCAAGACAGCGCGCGTGTTTGAAGACGTGCGAGTGTGCGCGCGGCCGGGGCTCTCTCTCTCTCTGCTCGTTTGCGCAGCAGTCATTCTACATCACTCACCGATCAAAAAAGGCTTTGGCGGGACACAAATTTGCTTTGGCGGTGCCAAAAAGCGGACGATCTGACGGGTTTTAGAAGATTAAATACAACCCGAAACTACAAAACAGACCCGGCCTTATTTGAGACCGACCTTTATTTACCCAAACCTGTTGCCACACCAGGCGTGTAAAAGAGACATGCTTCTATTTGGGACTCGGCTATTATTTGAAGTTTTACGGTATGTTGTGTTGGATGTGTATTAATAATAGTGCAAGCATTTTTTTAATGACATATTGCACCTCAGATTGCACCTTATGTGTTATGCATTAGCCTAGATGTCACAGACAGTCAGGGGCTATGTATTTTCTTTAACTGACTATTTAGCTACATTTGTTCCTCAATGTTTCCTTTAGGAATTGTGTTCGTGTTTTTGCAACACAAAACGTGTTGGACGTAGCCTACCCTGTGTACTAGGAAAAGTGCAAGCATTTTTTTATTGACACATAAATAATTATAATGATGAATAACATCACACATAATGTGTATGTGTTATGTATTGTGACAGGGGGTATGTATTTTCTTTTATTATGGCCTACTTGAGCATATACAAATTTGCTCACTAAGAACCTGTGAACCACAACCCCAAACTGGCAGTTTGATTTTCTGTGTACTGAATTGTTTACCTAAAGTAAACTTGTTTGACTTTTATGCACATCATGTCTTTTTTTAAAAAAAATAATACTTTTTCTAAAATTATAGTCCTACTTTAAAAAAAGAAGAAAAAAAATCGCAATATATCGCCTTATGCACAGTATCGAAATATATTGCAATATATTGAATCGTGACCCATGTATCGTGATGCGTATCGTATCGCCAGATTCTTGCCAATACACAGCCCTACGAAATATTAATTTACATTTAACATGACTGCTATTATCTGTTACTCTTCTGCCTGTAACGTTGGTCTTTACCAGATCCCTCCTCAGTTTGTTTAATAGTTTTTCTGTTGTTTTCGTATCTAATTGGCAGGACTTTGCTGCTGTAATTTTCATCCCAAGCACCACCTGCATGCTGCTTACAGGTTTGTATTTTTTATTAGCATTTTTGTATTATTAATCACAATGCACTATGAGTGTTCAAAACTGGCAACACACATTTAAATTTAAAGTCTGAGGAAAAATGTTGATAAAAAAAGTTGGTTGCTGAATACCCCCTTCAAAGATGTGTATGCTTACATGGTCAGTAAAAATACAAATTGTATAGGGAAAATTTAAACAACTATGTTTAAAGGAATAGTTCACTTTAAAATGAAAATTCTGTCATTTACTCACCCTCAAGTTGTTTCAAACCTGTATGAATTTCTTTCTTCTGCTGAACACAAAGATATTTTGAAGAATGTCGGTAACCAAACCATTAACTGGAGCCATTGACTTCCATAGTATTTTTTTTTCCCTACTATGGAAGTCAATGGCTCCAGTTAATTGTTTGGTTACCGACATTCTTCAAAATATCTTTGTGTTCAGCAGAAGAAAGAAATTCATACAGGTTTGAAACAACTTGAGGGTGAGTAAATGATGACAGAATTTTCAATTTAAAGTGAACTACCCATTTAAAGCGGTTTTCTGAAATGATCGTGTAATGTAATATCTTTATAATTGTAATATCATTTTGTAATATCTTTTTTGTTTAAGGTGGTGGACATTCAGGATTGCTGTCATTCAAGAAGTTATTATTGACCACATCACTACCCCATTGAGGCAGTGAGCTACAAAATACCTGAAGAAAATGGCACTTATCCTGCCTGGAGTTCATATAAAGGTAAGCAACACATTTTTAATTAAATGATTTATAGATTATGTTATTGTGTTTCTGTTTATTTAGTTGAAAATAATTAAACATATTATAATGTATAGTTGAGCAGACAAGCTAACATGACATGCAATTGGAGTCCACTGGAAACAAAAGTCTTAGCATTTTATATACAGTGTTTGAATTTGAAAGAATTAGAGATGGCTGATTATTTATAGTTGATAATTTAACGAACGTAAAATACTGTACAATTGTTTTTAAACCTCAACCTGGTCTGCATGATATTTGTAGGTCATTTTCCTTCATTTAATGTCTTGCGTAGCTAAAATATATCTCTTTTTTTTCTTCATATCCAACTTTTCTGTGCAGAAATCCTGAACGAAGGTTGAAAAGGCTGAGATGAAGGAAACCAAACGTCTATACATTCCTCCAAGACTGCTATATGAACTGTTGTATGAACAACTTCGAAAAACCATGTAAAGTTTTAGATTTTGTCAAATCTCAAAATGGAACTTTAACTGAACATAACAATCACTCCTTCATCTAGGCGATAGACGGGGATCGGCACTTCCTCATCAAACAGATCCAGTATAATCTACCTGATGAACATCTACGTCCAGCCCTGAACCCTCTACCTGTGTCGGCACGGAGAGAACAACGACAACCTGGAGGGACAGCTGGGCCGTAATGCAGGCCTTTCGAGACACAGGTACGGTTAACCGCAGACAGAACCATTACAGTACACTGCAACTAAATTTGAAACATCTTGATGGATAGGCCACATACTGTTCTCTCCCCTCTGTAGTTTTTGGTGGCTAAACCCGAGTCTGCAGTCCTACCAGGACCTGGTCCAATCAGTCCGGGGGTGGCTACCTCTGGAGGAATTTACCTACTACACTTTTTGCTTGTGTTTTGTATTTCTTTTACAGCCTTCATCTTACCTGAAGACAAGAAGAGTACCACCCCCCACCCCACCCCACCCCAATCCATGTTCCTCTGAAACACCTTTTCCCCCTCACACATTTTAAATATAATTTATTCAGTGGATGTGATTGTTGTAATGTTAACAAAGTGTCATCAATTGGCAGACTTGATACAATTTAGAGATGAGAAACTATATATACTTTTCCCTTTTGTGTTTTTTTTCCTTTATATTCTAGTTTTCTTGGAATTGTTGTAGATCTATAAGTAAATAAAAATATTTTTTAATCACAGAAGATTTGTTTGAAATGTTTTCAACAAGTTATCATTACACTGTTAACTAACAGAAAAGTAAAATTTCTATTTGCTGTAGGTATATTGCCTAAATTCATCTGTTTTATTTTTACTGTAGGAAAACCATAAATTAACAGACATTTTTCATCTTTTAATTACGGAACAAAGTCCGGGTAATGAGCTGCCAGTACATTTTCTGTTATTTTACGGATTTATTTAATATTTGTGTTTTTTTACTGTAGTTATATCATTAAATAACAGAAAGTGTCCTGTTTTTTTACTATAAATACATCATTAAATGACAGAAAGTGTCTGGTCTTTTACTATACATACACCATTAAATAACAGAAAATTTCTGTTTTATTTACAGTGGGCACACTGTGAATTAACAGAAAATTTCTGTTTTTTAATTACGGGACAAAGTCCGGGTAATGAGCTGCCAGTACTTTTTCTGTTATTTTACGGAATTATTTCTTAGAGTGTAGATAAGACCCTTATTCATCGTCTGGAGTCGTTTAAAGCCCTTTGAAGCTGCACTGAAACTCTCATTTGGACCTTGAACCGTTCCCATTGGTTCCCAATGAAGTCCATTATATGGAGAAAAACCTGGAATGTTTCATCAAAAACCTTAATTTCTTTTCGACTGAAGAAAGAAAGACATGGACATCTTGGATGACATGGGGGTGAGTAAATTATCAGCAAAAGTTTTTTTTAAAGTGAACTACTCCTTTAATGCATAACGCAAAGTTGAGATGTTGCCCAGAGAAAAACAATAGGTGTCGGAGGAAAAGATGCACGAGAGACGAGAGGTGGCGTATTTTCCCCGCGTTTAATAAAAGTAGCCTACTTAAACGTCACACTCGTCCGCATACATGGGGATCGAGTGAGTAAAAGTATACAAACAAACATCCAACTCTGGTCACAATATAAAAGGAAATAAAAGAAAGAATAGCCTACAAAGAGAGTCGGCAGAGCGGTTATCTCTTTCCTCACTTGTCAAATCTAACTGACACGCACATGCGCAGTTCTCATTTTAACTCAGATTGCCATAACACACAAAGTGACCATTACACATACTGTATGGTTTTGGGTGATGGCGGTTGATATTCCATGCCTATGGACGATCGATTATTTTATTACTTTTGCCTTGTTGGGACTTGTTCACCTGGGGGAGTGGGCCCGCTGGTCAGACAAAGACGGACAATGTTGCTGCTGCTCCGTGTCCTGTGTCTTTATCGACTGTTATATCTCCCCTTAAAGGTGGGGTATGTGATTCTCTTTTTTGTCCATTTTTTCAAAATAACTTGAAATCCTATTCCTAACCCACTTACAGCCACTGAGTTAAAAGCACTGACATGAAAATTAAGCAATTTAATCATCTGTGGAACGGGCAGGACTCGAAAAACTCTAGCCAATCATTTGCAAGACCACCTAGAATCATTGGACAGTAAGTTCGTCAATCAAGCGGTCGTACCATACCCCCCTCCCCCCAGCGTGCGTGACCCAGTCAGGGCCAGCGTTGGAGGAAAGAAGGTAGGACCATTTGAATTGTGTATTTTCAAAATCTGCTGGTCGTTTTCCAAATCACATACCCCACCTTTAAGTTAACAGGCTGTGAGGGTATACCTACATTAACAGTTAAAATAACCATTCTTAGTGTGAATAACATTTTAAAAATCTAAAGAACTTTTTTTTTTTACCGTAAAAAAAAAAACCCTTTGTGGAATGGAAAGGTTCCATGGATGTTAAAGGATCTTCAAGAAACCATGTGTCATTAAAAGAACATTTATTTTCATAAATTGACCCAGAAGATTTCATTATCTTTTCAATTAATAAATAAATGATTGTAGGCCTACTAACAACTGTCATTTTTATGTCTGCAGTGTTGCAACAAAAGCACTGAAATGTAGTATGGTATTAAGATGTTGCAGTAGACAGGATAAAGTTACACTCTCCCTACGGAGTGAAGAGAGCGCGCCGCGCGTCCACGCACAGAGAGCTGACGGGGATACAGTAATGGATGGGGGTTGGGACAGATGGATTGTCTTAGCAGGCAGACGCGAGGAACTTCTTAAACGAGTAAGATCGCGTATAGTTTGAAGGACAGTCAACTATCTCAGCGTGGTGGGCTGTTTATCAACACAAAACTTTGTTGCATTTGGTGCCAGTTGGTGGATAACGGTTACGGAATACGGAGGACTAGGCTTGATTCACAGGGAATGCGCGAGTGCCGCGCGAATTAACATTTCTTTGCTCTTGGAGTAGGCTAAAGGAACAGCTACGGATTTGCACTCACGTCTCTCTGAGACACAATTTGGGTAAGTGGACCTGATAATATGCAAACAAATACTAATGACAGTCTAAGGGTGCATTTCCAACTTCAGCTTCTTCCAGGGTTCGTAACGTTATATTAAAATATCTGAATCTGACCGCACCAGCACCTAACAGTTAACTGTTGTTACTGACGTTACTGATAATTATTTTCTGAAACCATTTGCCCTGCGATTAGGTTTTACACTTTATTCGCTCTTCTGTATAGTCAGGCTACTTTTTAGTCACTTGTTATACTTTATTTAGGTTAATTCTGTTTACGTTTGTCCTGAATACGTGTCGGGTCAACATCTAATGACATCCGTTGCTATAGTCATCCCGAGTAAATAAGTAGATTATTCGGCTATGGGGTCGATTAGTGAAGGTAAGCTTGTTTAGCAGCTGCTAAGTTTCTTGAAGGGTTTCTTTGGTCTCATGTGAATGGCCTGTGGAACAAGGTTGGACTGTTGTCCACTCTCCAATTTTCCACACACATGCAACCTTCTGCAAAGGACCAACTGTTGTCTTGTTCTGAAGTTTCACTTAGGGATTGTCTTTCTCACACAAAGCGTAAAGGGATAGTGAATCCTCTAAAAGTGCTTTCATTACTCATTCACCCTCATGTTTTTCTAAACCTGATTGACTTTCTTGATTTTTGGAAGAATATCCGGGTCACTTTTTCATTATAAAAATGAATTACGACTGAAGCTGTCAAGCTCTGCATGATCAAAACAACAATAACAACAACAACAACAACCACCTTATATCATAAAAGTGACCCATGTGGCTTAAGTGTGATATATAAAAATAAACCGACCCAAATGAAAATGATCTAGCTCTCATTGACACATTTATGAGAGAAACATGTTATAGGCATGTTATAACATGAGTTATTTTGTGTTTAATCTTTTTGCTGCATTGGTTGTTATAGTTCACAAAACTGGTATGAACTATGAATGATTTGTTCCTGAATTGGACTGATCTGTGAAAAGAAGCAGCAATTAAAGACTGCTGTATGTTATGGTTTTTGATGTTATCTGTATTATAAAATGTATTGTTCTAGTCGAGGATACTGAATGGAAAGAGTTGCACCAAATATGTCCCTGATGAACTGAAATGTTCATTTGGATGATTACGCTTCACTGTTTTATCACTGGTTCAAAATTACCTGTGTTTTGTTTCTTGAACAGAAAACATGGACAGACACTTTTCAGGAACCATCAGTTTTAATTTCCACTTTAATTTCCACTATTTGTGTGGAATTCCATATTTCCACACAAATATGTTCAAGATTGCTTTAACAGATTGTCCAATCATCTCTCATTTATGCTTATTAACTGGTGATAGGCCAGAAGTCTACCACAGTTAAACGAAATAGGGTTTAAGTCTAAATAGGCATGCATGTAGAGGACTACTGGTACCTCAAGTTTAGTCAGTATAGAACACTTAAAAATGGGTTGCACCTCGGTTCTGATTGGATCCTAGACAGCAAGGAAAAAGTGCTATACAACTAACTGTATAATCATGTACAGCAAAATAAATGCATGTATCAAGTTTTAAAAGGGAAGAGAAAACCCTTCACTTACCTTTTGTTGTTGACGTCAAAGGCTGTGCATCAGTAGCCAATTTAGGTAAATGCCAACATGGTCAGGTTGCGTGACATGCCCTCATCCTCAAAAAGCCATGAACAAAACTAAACAAAAGCTAAAATGACCCAGACTAATTTAAATATGGGTTCACTTTCAGCTAGGATCAAATGTTTTGTGCAGTGAAGTATTGGATGCAGATAGAATGAAACCAGTAAAGTTAAGAAGCATTCAGAAACTAAACACTCAAACTAGATGCCTGTTGCAACGGGAATAATCAAAGAGTACATTAAAAAACAATAATTATGCATAAATTCCAACTATGCATTTCATGTTAATTTTATACATCATAAATGTTTACCTCTTTGTTACGTTTGCCCAGTACATATTTTCGTATTGTTTGTCACTTGTAAAATCTGGGTCCTAAAACAAAACCATGCAGAATTTTAACTAAGATATGAAAGCTATTCATCAGCATACAATCGCCTTCATGTATTACCTTTATGCACATAATTCAAGCTACAGGCAGCAATATAATCAGATCCACCGCATTTTAAGATGCAGTCTAATCTAAACTAGCCTATGCATTGGGATAGCAAAGGGGAAGTGACTGTGTGAAGTGTCAACAGTCAGAACTCAGAAACATGCTTGCTTTACAAATTTTCCATTCAGACAGTTGATAATCATATGTGAGATAAAGGTTCTTTATTGACATTGATTGTTCAATAAACAACCTTTAACATACATGACATCTTTTGATTGAATAAATTGTACTTTATAGTGGAAAAAGGTTCTTTAGCTTATTAAAATGTTCTTTGCACAAAGAAAAAGAGACCTGCTGAAAAGTTCTCTGGGGAACCTGTGGCTTCTATGGTTCTATCGCATTGCTTGTATCAATACTGTTCCTTAGCAACTTATACTACAAGGCACTGTTCCAGCAATTAGCGTACTCTGTAAGCTGCTTTAGAAAAAGCTGCTAAATGGCAAGTAATTGCATTAAGTCATCCACAAATCCTATTGCGCATGTAATATTTTTACACAAAGATGTCCAGCATGTGTACATTTACGTGCAACAAAATGCATTAAGAACATTAATATCGCCAATGAGAAAAAAAATGGAAAAAAAAAACCCACAAGGTAAAATGCAGGAAATCTAAACCTGACGTCTACCTTATTGAAATTCATACAATGAAATGAGTCCTTGTTGAAAATTGCGTGTGAGTCCTTGAAAATTTCGTATGAACCATTTACCCGAGTAATGATTTACTCACCCTCAAGCCATCATAGGTGTATACACCTGGCTTGAGGGTGAGTAAATCGTCTGCTAATTTTCATTTTAAGGTGAACTACTCCTTGGCTTAAGGGTGAAATTTACCTCTTTGGCAAAGAGCTGTTGTGGATCAGGTGATACAGGTGCTTAATGAGTATGTCAATCCTTACCTTTGTGGGGATACAAAAAATAATGTGTAAAAAACAAAAGCACGGATGTTGTAAGTAATGTGCATGCTGTGACAAAACAGAATCCTTTCCCTCAACAAAATCCGATCAAAAGCGGTCACAGGAGACATACAAGGTGTAAATGGCCATCTGTCTTAACTAGACATGTGCCGGTATTCGGTAATGCGATAAATCGCGGTAATGAATATGCACGATATTGTTATCGCGGGCACTTCAAAATACCGTGAAAAATAATAGATCCGAATTTAGAGTTTTAGAATGCGCATTAGCTTATTTTCCATCAACCGTTAATAAAACCCAACTGCGTATATGCTGCGCAAAACACGTGCGCACTCTGATGTAAACAATCCCCACATAAGCACTGTGTGCATGCGGCGCAGTGCGCGCTCTAGTCTAATGTAAACAATCCTCGCATGGAGAAGAAGCATGGCGGAAAGAGGAACGCTGCCGACGATTTATCTCCTTTCTAAAAGCAGAACTGCCAACTATGAAGGTAAAAGAGTAGCTAAACTCGAAAACACATAGATGTGAAATTGAGAACTTCATAGCATTCAGCTTGAGACTCACGCAATCAACACTTTTCACACAGGCTCTCACGCAGAGAAAAATCGCGGAGCAAAGATCACTGACACCGACAGACTAGACTAGAGAGAGCAGGTTACTTTTTATATGAAACAAATTCTCAGCTTTCAGGATCTGTCCATTTTATTACGAAATCCAGACAATAAATACCGTTTTGGCGCTTGTAAATGTGACGTGACAGATCACTGTAGCACCTTAGTTCAAGTGAACCGATCATCTGTTACTTTTTATTTAAAGATATAGTAGGCTACAACTTCCCGAAAGGTATATATGCCTCATACATAGTAGATCAATCAGTGTTTTTCAATCACGGAAAGAGGTCAATAAAACTGCAGGAGAACAATCGTCACAGAACGTTACATTTTACCTCAGGCCATTTAATTACCAGCACATTAACGTTAGTTGACTAGAAAAAATAGAGAGGAGAATTTTTCGCTAAATATGTGCACTATATTACATATTTATTATATTTTTACTTATGTCATTAGGCTACATAATTGTTATTATAATGAAAACAACATTATATTTAATTTGTTAATTTTAACCTTTAATAATAACAGCTGATAGGGCTTTCTGTATGTTTACAGAATTATGTGAGATATATTTTTTCTTGAGAAAAATGTACATGTAGGCTATCTACTGTAGTAGCCTACCTAATATTTATCCAAATGAGTTAAGATTGAATCAAGATTGAAATCAAATCAAGAATTGTACTGAAATCGTGAAAATTGTGTTAAGCAATAATACAAACAGTAGCCTACCAGTCACTGTACCATGTAAGCATTGTAACATGTTGTCACTAAACTTAAAGGTGCATTGCGCAACATTTCATGTTAAAAATACCCGTTTTTTAACCCATACATGCGTAAACAATTGCCTGATGGGCTGAATGAGCCCTTCTCTGATCACTGAGATTGCCTCTATAGTCCTGTACAGTAAAATATATAAGAGGGATTCGGGCTCGAATCTGAGACTGGGCGTGACGTCATGCGCGTTCACGCTCACCAGGCGATGCCTCGGGGGTTTGTTATTGTTAGCCGCCATTCTCCGTATCAGCGAAGACAACTCGAGCGACAAAACTTTAGTCAACTTTCGACAAAAGTAGAAGATGGATTCAAAGAGACCGGCTTGTAGTTCATTCCAAACCCCAACGCAAACTCCACGTAAGACAAAGAAAAGAAAACTTTTGTCTAGTTATTGACCAAAAGGGCCAAATTGGAGTCAGGCGTCGGAATAAGACGAGACGAGAGTCAGCATCGGGAAGGCTTTCAACAAATGGATAGATCTCCGGTGTGCTCTAGGGCTCAAACTGGATCCACAGTTGGCTGTTTTCTTGATAAAACGGTAAGATATACCCCAGTCTCTAATGTCTGATGCGGCAAATCTATGACAACAAATGACGATACGTAAAATGTGTAATGCTTTAGCCTAAGCTAGATAAATGTACAATCAGAATTGATTTGACTAACGTTACCATTGTCAGTGAACAGGTTCATAAACTAGGAATTGTCTTCGGAAGAATAGTACAACATGAAACATAAAACATGTCCCATAAAAGATGCTAACTATGTTTTTGTGTATAGCCTACCGGTAGCCTTGTGTTCTTTGCTAACGTCCTTTGCCTGCGCTCTGCTCTTCTATCTTCTTCCATCATATTACTTTAGACTTTCCACCATAGTCTTTAAACGCCGCCGTTCGTACTCCGTTATTAAGGTCCCGGTAGGCAGAACGGGAACATTGCGATAGCCTCCTCCATGCTGGTTTGTTGTTGTTGTATGTGCCGCCGCCGCCGCCGTGCTTGCGTCACTCGGTTCTGGCCACTGGCCAGTGCGACCGCAAACAGCAAAACCGAGTTTGGGGGAGAGTAGTTCTTAGAACTGTTTAGAAGTGGACAGTTCCTATAACTAAGTTCCTATAACTACTTGTTATGAAAGCGGATATAGTGCCATTTGATTGTTTATTACCTTGAGACATTTGAGTGTACTTTGTTGACCAACTGTGTATGGTATGATTATTATTTTAAGCTTTTACAAATTAATAACTTAATTGTTCATGAACGTGTTTCCATAATGGATACAGTAAACGCATAAAACAGTTCAACATGGAGATAGATGGAAACAAAAACTGAAGTTTTCTTCTACCCCCGTTTTCCCCTCACACATAAGTGTGTAATTTACTCAAATGCCTTTCCTTTCATATATGTAAAATGACTTGCAGATTTATAACTTTATAACCTCTGAAGACATTATGACTGTAAACAAAAGATTTGTGCGGCTGATGCTCCTTTGGTTATGAACAGCTCGTGCTCGTGCAAGCGTGCGTGTGCGTGTGCTCCATGAGCGTGCACATCTCTGGTTGCAGTTTCGCTTGTCGCCAGAGGGGGTGTAGTTCTGCAAAAACTCAGAGACCTGCGTTATGCACCTTTAATAAAATTCTGTTTAGTTATCAAATGTTTTGACAATCACAATTACACCTATTGTGATGCAAATTGTTTTTTTTTAGATCCCCCCCAATCCATCTGTTTCTCTTATGTAAATAAAATATCGTGATAATACCGTATACCGTGATAAAAGCTCAATCAATTAATCGCAGCATGAAAATTTGATACCGGCACATGCCTAGTCTTAACTGACCACTTGTGATCAGGGCCTCAAAAATAACAGTTTTGTTTAGAAGCTTTTGGAGCTGCTTACTTGGATATGCTTCCAGGATTATTGAGTGAGTGTTATTGGTTCTATTTTGAGCTACGCTATGTGTTATCCCAAGAATCCCTGAAGCAGTTTTATTAGATTTCATCTGGTGAGCGGGTGTTAGTTAATTACATCTTTAGAGGACATGCCAGTGTTTTCTGCACTGCTATTCAGCATCTCTTTGTTGCATTGTCCTCACTAGGCAACACTGAACACAGTGCAACACTGCAATCCATGATGTTCGATTCCGATTTGAATAATTTCACCTGCATA
The DNA here is from genome assembly GCA_036326025.1 of Chrosomus eos. Lineage (NCBI taxonomy): Eukaryota > Metazoa > Chordata > Actinopteri > Cypriniformes > Leuciscidae > Chrosomus > Chrosomus eos. Next base: position 18,483,931 of record CM070818.1, on the reverse strand, counting down.
AACTTTCTCTTTCTTATAATCAACTGCAAGCTTACATTTCCCAGCAAGCAATAGCCGTCATTTCACTGTCTAGGTTAACTATTGACCCAATAGTCCGGCTATATCGGGTCAATACTGCAAATGTATCTTAGCTCTTTGCCTGAGAGGTACATTTCACCCTTAAAGGAGTAGTTGTACTTTAAAATGCCTATGATTTACTCACCCTCAAGCTATCCTATTTAGGCCTACACCTAGGATGGCTTGGCTTGAGGGTGAGTAAATCATGGGCTTATTTTCATTTTAAAGGGCACCTATTATGGCATTTAAAATGTTCCTAATATTGTTTTGGGAGTCCCCAACAACAGTTTTACATGCATGCAATGACAAAAAACACATTTGTTGTCTTATAATATGCATTTATTTTTACAGACTCAGACTCCCAAATGATTCGTTCAACGACTCATTTTTCCAAACCCCTCCTTTGCGTGACGCTAATCTGTGGTGATTGGTCAGATGACCCAGTCAGCTATTGTTTGCATTAGCCCAACGCATAAACATATTGATAAAGGACTGCAGTACTACAATACGCTCTATTCTTTATGACAACTCCAATAACAACGACAAACATTTCACATATTTCAGATGTGAAATCTGAACCTAGAAGCTGCGCCTAGAGATTCGACCTAGAAGCTGCGCTGAGCGTAACTTACACAACACACACACACATACTTATTGAGCATGCTACAAAACACATAAAAGCAACAATTATTAACAGTACTTACAGGTTTTGATTCGGAGGAGGAAGCTGATCCAAATAAACTTGGTACTGAACCTTCCTTCAGTATCAACCGGCTCGCGAAATCCACACTTGAAAGCATTTATGTTTGTAAAGCGATCTTCATTAAAATGACGCAAACACAGCACAAGGTTCGGGCTATACTTGTGTGGTATAGTTGTAAATATAAACTCTAGCCACTGATTCTTCACATGCTCCCTGGGCAGTGAAAAAAAAGTTCGCTTTTGATTCACACTTCAGAACACAGCGTCTCGTCGCCATGATTCCCTGGCGTCTACAAGCGCAATAAGTGGGCGTATCTTATTCAAATAACTTGTCAAGTTGACGTCATCTAGATAGAGAAAAAGCATTGTTCGTCTATCGATTCATATCAGCGACTCAGAGTCGACTCTTACTTTTGAGAGACAATAACTTTGATATTTAACTTTCATATTTAAAATTTTGCAGGATGTTTTTGTTCACTTAGATCTATGTTACACACTACATGAAAGGCAATTTTAAAAATTCCATAATAGGTGCCCTTTAAAGAGCCACGTGCAGGTTGAATTTATAACTGAATTAATACTTGATATTGTCTGAAGAGGTCTTTTTAAAAACATATATGTAGAAATTACTAATGAAATCTCATTTGATGTAGAGATTTTGATGAAAATGTGCTAGGCTCTGAATACGCCTTTCCCGCTAGCAACGCGTCATATGACGTAGGCCGAGGCAAACAAGAGCTCGCGTTCAGCTGTAGTTAGAGCAGTAGTAAGAGACAGAGAAAGTTTTAGATCTAGTTTTAGAGATGCCGAGGCGAAGTCAACAGTGATTAAAAGGTGTTTGGTTTAATTTCTTTGACATGTTGCGTAGCCTGTGCATCTCTTGGTCTATGGTTAGACGTCTATTAAATTTTCACTGACAGGCCAAATTTTGCTTTGTTTTTTAGCCTAGACATCATAGCTGTGTTTAGATGCCTATAAGACATCTTTTAAAAGCAAATTGGGCATGCTGGGTAAGATCTGCCTCCATTTAATCAACAACCCTGCATTTTTATTTTTACAAAAATCCATTTATGTAGACGGATGTCTCAATACAGACATTAAAACTTTAAAATGAACAAACACTGCAATATTAAATTGATATCAGATCACCGATGAAAATTAAAAACAAAAAGTAGTACCATGGTAGTATAGTTCCAATGGTGCATGTCTGAGAATGTCTCAACAATTTGAGAGTTTGAGACTATAACATTTCAAGCTATCTCATAGGCCAAGCTGACCAAAGCTGTGTCCGAAATCGTGTAATATATAGTAGATAATAGTAGATAATACATGTGATTTTTTGAAAAATTACTTTGCCGCCATTGTTTTATATCAGTGCTTCCCAAACTGTGGTACGTGACAGAGGGGGAGCGCGAACAACCTGCTGAGTAAAAACGGGAAAATGGAAGCAAAAGTAATGCTTACATGACATCCAATCAATTAGGCTATCTCGTCTTTTTTGGTCAAAACTGACTGCGTCCACACAAGTAGCGTATGATGTAGATATGGTTGCGTATACACACGATTGCAAAAGTGACATTGATTTTATATAACAGTTCAACAACAAACAAAAAGGTAATATTAAGTGACATACATTTTAAACAGCATTGTCAATATTGTTTGCTCTATTTTGCAACAATATAGTTCCAATGAAAGCAACAGCAGAATGTAAGAACGTAACGTAATTGAATGAATGAATGACTAGAAGACTCCCTCATTAAGACAGTGACTTAGCCAGTTTGTTTCAATTCAATTCACATTTATTTGTATAGCGCTTTTCACAATACATATAGTTTAAAAATAGCGTTACAGAAAATGCATGTCTACAATACTAAGTTATAGTTATACCATCATTTCGGATATTGAACATTTTTTATTTAAAACATTATCTCATTACATTATTTATGCCATTGATTGTAATTGCATTAAGGCCACCTCTGAGCAGCATTAAACAGTGTAAATACATCAAGATGCAGCTTGTGCCAGAGAAAAGATGACTTTTGTTGATACTGATTTAATTTGATTAAAATTATTGATTTAGTTTAAAGCATTGCTTTATTTATTATATAAAAAAAATAATTGATGACATTTTCAGAATTTGACAAAACATGACTTACATTTCATATGGTTAGAAAAACCTTGCAATAAAGGTAAAAAATGCACCTGAAAATCAATTTAAATATTGTCCCTTAAAGGAAAATGTATGACTGCAGTTGGTAAATGCCTCAGGTATACGCCACTCTTGGGAACCACTGTTCTAAATAATATAAATGTGTGTATGAATAAAATTCGGACATTCTACATTCACCACATTAAAGTTAATTTAATGCAAAATAATACTTTATCTAACATAGGTCCTGGAGGGGTCCTCCAAAACCCATTTGAACAGGCTTATGTCTGTAGGGTTACTAAGGCTATAGCCTACAGGTGACTTTTTTTGTTAAAAATCAGGGTTAGAGCTGAATTCTGCAGCTCTGCAGGACAGGGGCACTCCAGGACCTATGTTACCCATCACTGATCTAACTATGCAACAAAATACAAAAAAAAAAAAAAAAAAAAAAAACATTGCATGTGTGTCTCTAATGCTCTAAAAATGTCATAAAACATCGGAGACTGCCGTATTCGTGGCTGAGACGATGAGTGTGCTGTTTACGTGCTCCGCTTGGAATAATATCTGCGCTTATCGTTCCTGCAAATCTGGATTTGTGCTTGTAAGCAAAGAGCAGGTCTGACGTCAGACCTCGACTCGCCTAGCAGAGGACCGGTCCCTAAACACCGCCCACACTCTTCCCAAATCACAAAGCAGTCCCTTTTCTCTGTCTTAACCTTTCGAGAAACTAAAGCGAAGCGCATGCATGCATGTTCGTCAAGCAAACGGGAAATTTAACGCATTTGACGGCAATCGTGCAGGCGCTCTGTTGTCGGACCATATACGCACGGATGATGCACTTACATTACACAGACGTCGTCGGGCGGATTTAAAAGGCATCGGCCGAGATGCACCGAGGCTATTGCCAAGCGCCGATCTACAGTGATACCGGCCGGGTTTTATTATGGCTTTCAGACGGTCAGCTCGGTAAGTGTATCTATCAGGCAGAGACTGTTAGGCGCAATCTGTAATTTATGACAGAGGCAGCCTGTCTTTGTCCGGACGAATTCTGCAACATCTTTTTAAAAAAGACGAGGCAAGCGTATGGAAAAAGGCCAATTTTCGCATTTTCTGTCCCGCAGCCTGTTTAATTTCACTCTGCACCCGTTTTCATGCAAACATAATATAGTTTGCAATGATGAAGCATTGAACAAAAGTCCGTACGGTTTGATCTAAGCCTGAGTGGTAGAGAGTCTAGGATGCAGATATATAATAGCGACATAAGGCATGGAAAAGAGTTTTAAAAAGCAGCCTTTAAGCTTTTTGTATGTGTTAACTATATATATATATATATGTGGATTTGACCTGACAACAGGTGTAGGCTACACCTGCCTCTTTGTCTCCGTTTTTCTGTCATATTGAATGTCTTCTCACTTCTCTAGGATAATGTCACTTTTGTGGTTCTCCTTTCTAACACATTCCATTCTTCGCATGCTCACGCTCTTCCCTTTTTATTGTCTCTTTGTTTGTCTTTTATCATTTTGATACTCTATTATTGAACATTTCACTCTCCTTCTGTGCTGCACAATATCACAGTCGAGGCTAACAGTTCTCCTCTTGGTCACAGGAGAATGCGGTGGCTGGGATGTTATCGCCTGGGGCCCATATGGAAAGCACTCCTGGTATTTGTTGTCATCGCTTTTGCTGGGCAACTTCTGGGAGTCATCTTCAACAAGAGGTAAGAAAATGTCCCCATTTCTATTTTCATTCTTTCTCAAATATTTCTTCTCTTGTTTACTGTACACTTTATACAGCATTATTATTATTTTTTTAAATAGCTTAAATACATAGTATTGTCTAGGGTAAACATAGATTTATTTTTCGATCAAATGCTATTTAGCCAGTCAACAGTATTGTGTATTTATTCTTCTGTACGGTATCTTATTACTTAATTTATTCTAATAATATATAATCTGCCTCTTGGCACAAATAAGTGATTATGCATTCCATATTCTCAGAGTATCTCTGAATGCATTATTTGTGGCTAATCTATTCTCACCCATTCTCTTTGAAGTGTTTATTCTCTACTTTCTTAATCACTTTATCTCAATTATCTCTCTTGTGTAAATATCTGTAACCTGACAGGCCTTTCTGTCTTGTTTAATTTATTTTCCCCATTTCACTATTCATCCTGTAAATTTTCTTATTATATTGAGTAGAATGAGAGATTAATTTTCGTTCTTGTTATAATTTGTTTTTTCTTTCCATTAGCTGGATGCAGCCAGAGAGGCCTCACTCCCTCTACTCTTTTCCCTCTGACAATTCCCAAGGGGACTCTCTGGGGTCTTGTCAGCCCCACATACACATCATGTTCCTGAAGACTCATAAGACAGCAAGCAGCACCGTTCTCAATTTGCTCTATCGCTTTGGAGAGGAGCGGGGCCTTAAATTTGCCCTGCCCGTGGGGTACCAATTTGGCTACCCGCTGCCCTTTATTGCCCAGAGGGTGAAAGGATACAGAGGCCCTCACGTGGCAGAATTTGACATTATGGGAAATCACATGCGTTTCAACAAACCAGAGGTACAGCATATGGTAGCTGGCATTTTCTCGGACAGATCTGTTGCAATTACACTCTATTCATACATATTTAATCAAAATAATTAGGCGTCCAAGCAACAAAATCAATTTGATTCCTTAGTATTAATATTGTTTTTCTGGCCTAAAACTATTTGGGCATCAAATACATTTCTTTCTGACACTAAGTGATGCTATAATAAGGACAATTATGTTTTCATTAATAATAAATATAAAATAATATAAAATAAATATTAATAATAATATGTTTTCATTAATAAATACCGCGGCGCATAATAATGCAAATTCTTTTGAAATCTCCTCTTCTATAAGCATTTAAATTTGAGTTCAGTTACATGATTGAAAATGTTCCTATTTGGAATGTTATTCTCTTTTTCACTTTTGTTACAGGTCGAGAAGGTCATGCCAGCTGACACCTTCTATTTCTCCATCCTTCGAGACCCTTTGGCGCTAGCTGAATCCTCCTATGCCTACTATAAAAATGTTGCCCCTGCCTTTAGGCGTGCCAAAGGACTGGGAGATTTTGCAGACAACCCCTATAAGTACTACGACCCCAGACTCCGAAACAACCATTATGCCCGCAACCTGATGTGGTTTGACTTTGGTCTGGATCATACCTCTAACTTCAGCCTAGCGCTGGTCAAGCGCGGTGTGGCAGCAGTGCGTCGGAACTTCAAGCTCATTCTTCTCTCAGAGTATTTTGACCAATCTATGGTCCTGCTGCGCCACGCTCTGTGCTGGCCACTAGATGCTGTGGTTTCTTTTAGCCTAAACGCCAGGCAGCAAGTGCCCATTGGAAGGTCAGGATGGGTGGTCAAGGCAGCTCCAGCCCCCTTGGCTTTAACAGACAAGCAAAAATCTAAATTACGTGAGTGGAATGCGCTGGACTGGCATCTTTACCAAGCTTTCAATCTCACTTTTTGGCAGGAAGTAGAGCGCTTTGGGCGTAGTCGGATGGAGACTGAGGTGGCCTTGCTTAGGACCAAAAGGGAGATTCTCACTCGCATTTGCTTACGCGACGGCGGCCGCCCCATAGAAGCCAGTCGTATCCGAGACAAGACCATCCGACCTTTCCAGAGTGGATTAGTGAAGATCTTGGGTTACGAGTTGCAGTCGGGACTGGACAACGCCACGTGGGAAGCTTGCCTACGCATGATCAGGCCTGAAATTCAGTACAAAGACTTGCTGGATCTTCGACAATTCCCGCGAGCCCAGCAACCCCCAGTCGCTGGAGGGTATAGAAGGGAGTCCTCAAAACTCAGGACTGAAGACCATGGGGGAAAGAGGTTTGTGGAGAAGGACTGGGATGGGACCATTCTGTTTCGGAATCAATCATTAGATCATCAGGTTGATTCAAAAGTAAGATTTAGATAGTGAGCTAGTTGCACCTTTTTTGCCTCAAGGTCAGTAGTTCTGACCCATTTTGGCTCCACGGGCCTCTGTGCTGCACTACTAGAGGAGAAGGGATATCCAAGACATACAACACACCACTTTTTCATCGACTCTTCCTCCTCATCTTACCCTTCTACACTCTATTTTATACAACAGTAAGTGTCGGAGTAAAGAGGTATATTGCAGTGGGTGGAGTGATATAATGGTACAAACATGCCAGATGGTGGCTAAGTGCATAAGCTCACTGTTGGTGAGTTTGATATTAAGAATAACTGAGAATGGTGCTTCCCTGTCCATGCCGAGCCATGGAATGGTACAACACCGCAACATAGCAGTATACATGTCATGTCATGTAAGTGGCTGCAGTGTTTCAAACATACTACCTACTCTTAAACAGATGAAGTATCTTTGGTACATAGCGTTCAAAAGTTTGGGTTAGTATGAATTTTTTTGTTTAAAGAAATTAATTCTTTATTCAACTGGGATGCATTAACTTGATCAGAAGTGACATTAAAGGGGTGGTTGATTATGATGTCACTTTTCTAACTTTAGTTAGTGTGTAATGTTGCTGTCTGAGCATAATATCTGCAGTTGTTACAATGCTCAAGGTTCAAAGCAAAGGAAGATATTTTCTTTCAAAGAAATTGTTTTTTTAAGGACTACAACAAACGGCTGGTAGGGACTACACAAGATTCCTCCAGGGTTAGTAACATCACTAACCCAAAATTTAACACGCAGTCCATGTTGGAGAAGAAGATGAGTTGTTGTAGCAACAGTTCCCCCACAAGCGATTTTATAGATTATCATGACAGAATATGCTAATCAAAGACTTGAAGATGGTTAACTCCACATCAGCAACACAAATTCATCAACTAACCATTCAGAAACGGCTGGTTGCATTCTACATGTTGTCACTTCTTCTTGAGTATCACCATCATTGTCCGACTTCAGTTTGAACATAAAAGGCAGAACAGTTTCTTACATTTTAGTGCTTGTCTGCGATGTAATCGGAGCTGCTAACACACACACAAGCTCTTGAAGCTCCACCCTCTGTGCCGGGAGCAGCAGCTCATTTGCATTTAAAGGGTATCTATTATGGCATTTAAAATGTTCCTTATATTGTTCTGGGAGTCCCCAACAACAGTTTTACGAGCATGCCATGACAAAAAACACTTTTGTTGTCTTATAATATGCATTTATTTTTACTTGATTTGCTCACCGACTCCCATATGAATCGTTTAGCGAGTCATTTTTCCAAACCCCTCCTTTGCGTGACGCTAATCTGTGGTGATATGTTAGCTAGCTACCATAGCCCAAAGTTTAGTGGTAAAAGCATATTCAGTCTTTGTTTGCGTTAGCCCAACGCATAAACATATTGATAATGCAGTAAGAGGCAACGTTATAGCTGTATTCTTTATGACAACTCCATTAACAACGACAAACACTTCACATATTTCAATACAGCTGACGACCTATGCGCTGTGCGTACACAACACACACACATACTTATTGAGCATGATACATAAAACATAAAAGCAACAATTAATATTAATAATACTTACAGTTTGTGATTCGGAGAAGGAAGCTGATCCAAATAAACTCGGTACTGAACCTTCCTTCAGTATCAGACGACTCGCGAATCCACACTTTATAGCATTTAGGTTTGTGAAGCAATCATCTTCAAAATTACGCGAACACAGAACAAGGCTATACTTCTGTGGTATAGTTGTATATATGAACTGCAGCCACTTAGTCTTCAAATGCTCCTCACTGGGCAGATGAAAAAAGTTTGCTTTTGCGTCGCACTTCAAAACAGCGTCTCGACATGATGTTAGTTTTCACTGGCGTCTCCGACAGGGTTACCAGGTCTGGACAACAAAACCAGCCCAATTGCTCATCAAAACTAACCCAATCACGGCCAAAAATAGTCAAATAGCGTTCCTAGGTGTTTCCCCAATAACAATCATGTTCCAGTGGGTAAAACAATCGCGTCAACCCGTGCACAACACAAACAACCCGCGGAAACAGTGCAGGCATATACGGACCTGGCAACACTGGTCTCCGAACGCAATGAGTGGGCGTATCTTATTCAAATAACTTGTCAAGTTGACGTCAACTAGACAAAGGAAAAGCATCGTTCGCCGAACGATTCATATCAGAGACTCAGAGTCGACTCTTACTTTTGAGAGACAATAACTTTGTATACGGTGAACTTTCATGTTTAAAACTTTGCAGGATGTTTTCGTTCACTTAGATCTATGTTACACACTACATGAAGGGCAATTTTCAAAAATCCATAATAGGTACCCTTTAAAGGGACACACAAAACTACATGTTTTTGCTCACCCTCAAAAAGGGACAATTTTATCATGCTGTACAAAAATAGTTTGAGCTAAAACTTCACATAAACACTCTGGGGACATCAGAGACTTATTTTACATTTTGTGAAAAGGGGCATTATACCACCCCTTTAAAGCCATTTATAATGTTACAAAAGATTTATATTTCAAGTAAATGCTGTTCTTTTTTAACTTTGTATTCTTCAAAGAATCCTAAAAATATATCAAGTTTTCCACAAAAATATTTGTTAAAATACATAACATTGATCATAATAATAATAAATACTTCTTGAGCTCCAAATCAGCAAATCAGAATGATTTCGGAAGGGTCGTGTGAAACTGAGTAATGATGCTGAGATAGAAAACAGAAAATTACTGTTTTACTGTATTTTTGATTAAATAAATGGTGAGCATAATAGACTTCTTTAGAAAAAAAAGATCCCAAGCTTTTGAAAATGAACATCCAGTATCACTACCAAAAAAAGTAGGCTTTTGCATCCATTGAAATAGCAATTCGATATCAGAAATGCTAAGAAATATGGATATCCATTTGCTGTATGAAGAAATTCCACAAAAGTGGATTCACAGACCCTTCATTGTCTGGCACACATTAGAGTGACTTGAATTTAATTTTATATCCATTTATATGGGTATTTTTTCAACTGGAATACTGACAGTGCTTTTTAATTGAATACATTGCAAACTTTTGTTTTATATGCCTCACATTCAGTTTTAAAAACTGGGAACTCATAGAAGACACAAAAGCAGGCTTGCAATAGTTCGATTTTCCGTGAAACATTATAAGCTATCATGAGTCCCATGGGTCTGGGGGAACAAAATCTCCAGTTTTTAACACTGTGAAATAATTATTACCATTCATATAGGGCAAAATGGGCTGTAGATTTGTATTTATCAACCTCATTGATTGGCCAATGCACTTCCTGTAACAGTCTGTTTACCTCTTGATGTTTGCTAGAGTTTGATATTTTCTGCATTTTTATTTTGAGGTTTTGAAAGAAAAAAAATGATGGTGAATGTTTATTAGCATGACAAATGCTGTAATTTCTGAGGCCTGTCACTTTAATGACCAGAAAATACTCCTGAAATTCCAAAACTCAATGGTTATTTTGCCTTACTATTAGTACCTTTGTGAAGCAGTGCTTTAATATCAAAGCTTGCTGTATTTATTATGCTTTTGTATAAATTTCTCTGTGTATCTACTGCATTTATACTCTCAAACTTAAATGTTTTTTTCTCTTATTGTAAGTGCTGAGAAAAGTAGTGTAGAAATTTGACTGGAATGCACTGTGCAAATTGCCCCATGTATGAACAGCCAGCTTAATGCAAATTTCAATGCACAGAGCAAGACGATATCTTACAATACAAATTAATTTATTTCCTCTGTTCTAATTCAGACGTTATTGAAATGAAGAAAACACTACTGTCATGTGCCTATTCATGTGTCATTTATTGTATTTATATGCATGGCTATAAGTAGCAATCATTTCCTTGTGTAATTGATAAACAACTGCATATTTTGACTTGCATTTTAATACCCCATTCCATTTTAGTTTGAATTGTACTGTTGCCAGTTAATTAACTGTTTTTATCGCTGAATTGTCCGGCCTGAATAGTTTTTGCAGATCACGTGCAGTAGTTATTGATGGAGCTAAATAGAAAAATAATTGATGCATGAAGATGCATTAAACTTATTATATTTTACAAAAAAAGACTTGATCTGAAAGTGTTCAAGACATAATGATTCATTTTGATAATACCCCTTTCTCTTTAGAAACATTGATGTTGGCTAATTTCTGCTTCTGCCATTAATTAAAAAGAAACGATTTTTACTACTGCTGTAAAACATTTGGAAGAAATTGATCCTAAATTTAATTTAAACATTGATTTCCTGTTCAGCTCGAGATGTATAATAACTTTTACATTTATTCACCTCATTTTAGTGAATACTCTGACTGTAATAAGTCTGGCAATATTGTGCTGTAATACCTGCGTCTCATACAAATCAGTAGGTTCTGTGTCCTCATGACTCTTTAGGTAGATTATCTGTGGTACTGCAATTTAAAGATAAACCAAAGAGGTACTGATGTTTCTGTGCTTGGAATCTTGATTTGGCACACAGTTTTTCATTACACTCCTTGACTTTTAAATTAATTAATTCAGAAGGCGTGCAAAGGGGCAAATGCAGCCCAAATTCTGCATCTTTGCAGGTTTGATGCATCTGACATCAACTATCATCTCATAAGGGAATAAAAAGACATGGGCAGAAAGTTAATTAAACGGTGTTCTTTCCAAATGAGAAAAATGCTACACTGCTCTTACAACACAATCTATAAATCAGTACGTGTCATTCAGTTTCATTTGAGCAGGAAAAGTAAACTCATTAATGTCTGTTCTGCACTTTTGAGGCCATACTGCGATTCACATGATGTTTTTGGTTGGGTTTCACTTTGACTTAGATTTTTCAAACCTGTTTACCATATTTATTATTTTTTGTTACTTGAATATATGGGGAAACCTCTGTAAATATTTGATTGTGATCAACCTGATTTGGGTTACTTGTATGTAGTAAAATAAAACAACTTAAACTTTTACAACTTTTGTGATGAATTTGTTTCAGATAGGTTTTATTGGTGCCCTTATCATTGATCTCTGCACTGAATGAGATGAGGTCATTACACAGATATTTTGATATACTAGATTAAACAATGGAAAAATATGCTGGAACTGTAAGTTTGCATATGTTTTTTCATGTTGTAGTCGCATGTAAATAAGAACATAATACTATGAGCAACTTTATTCAGTTTTGCACTGAGTTAAGTTCAATAAGCAAACATTCAAATCGTGTGATGCCTTCAATGAAATATGCTAAAATAAAATAATCTTGAAGCATTCACTGACTTCCAAAGGTAGCAAGAGGGGTGAAGAAAGGGGCAACAACAACATTGCATTACAATAAGGAGTGGTTTTTAATCAATGCTCAGGTTGAAAGATTTTTCAATGAGAACACATTTTAACTTTACCATATTTACCATGTTATTATCTTAATTAGCTCAAACAATTGCCGTATTTGCAGTTACATTTAAATTCAGACATTAGAGACAGCAGCTTCAAAACACTGGACTTTTCATGCATTCATGGCTGAATATAAATACATATTATTTTGTTGGAAATAATAATATAACACATTTCAATTGAATATAAAAACAAATAAAGTAATTGAATATAATATATTCGCAGAATTATCAAAAATAGCTAGACCCTTATTTACCTTGATCGACAAGCGACTATTCTCGCCTTGTTATCATCGCGCTCTACTCCATCTTAACTCGATACGCATGCCTGCCATATAGCGCACTTGAATGTATTGTATACGTCAACTGGCAGACAACTGAAATGTGGAAAAATAAGATGAATGTAATTTTTCTTCAATCTGGGCGACCCTAATATGAACTGAGCTGAAAGGTAAAGCGGATTTGTTTAATTGATTGTTTCTTATTTAAATGGGAGTGTTATTTGTAGACTGCACAGGCTAAACGGATACCTTCGCGGTCTGTCTGCTTGCAGTGCGCTGTGATGGTTATGGTGTTAATGATGGAATCGCAATGCGAATACTTTATGTATTTCCCGGCCGTCCCCATCTCAGACCTGTCGGATCCGGCCAAATACCGGACGCTTCCTCGTCGCAGTCACCTTTATCTGGGGGAAACTGTGCGCTTTCTCCTGGTTTTGCGCTCGAGCACTGCGGCAGCTGATGGCAGCGGCTCTGAGCATCACAGCAGCCGCTCTTGGAGGGAGCTGGCCGGCTCTCTCTGCGCCGTGGCCAGCGTCAGCCCGGGCGACAACCGACAGCGGACACAACCTCTGTATCACGACTACCACAGCAGCGGGGACGAGTGTGTGGAGGACACGGACGATGATGATGCTGCGGAGGTGGGCTGCGCAGGTAGAGGGGGCCCGAGGTACCGGGGCTTCAGGGAATGCAAGCCGCTCCTAATTCACAACAACCCCGGCAACGGCGTGAGGGAATTCCGCAAAGCTCCTGTGCAGGTGCATAAACAAACAATGTAGGCTTTTGGATTATAGCTGTTCATTGTAGAGGTAAAGTTCACTGCTGTGAATGCAAATACACTTGGCTTTATCTATAATAACACGGAAGTGGTGATATTTCCTGTTACTTTACTGTACTGTTTGAAAAATGTGTGTCTTGGCTGCTGGTAACCATGCAGAACACATTCTTAATTTATAATTGAGGGTAGTCTTATTATTACTGGAAAGAACTTGTGTTTTAGTGCTCTGGCCAAAATGCTGTGTAGGCCTATTCCATGCAGTACATTTCTATAACGTCTTGACTTCAACACCTACCGTTACACTCAGTTAAATTTGGTTTATATATATAATTTATATATATATAAATTATTGCAAAATATTCTCATCTCATCTCTAATCTTTTCTTCTCTTCTCTGAGGAGGTGATTACTGGTGCCAGGGTGGGATAACCTGTCACTCACATGAGATCCACCTATAGCAAACCACAGCGATCCAATGAATTGCTGATTGACATAATCAAGTCCTGCCCTATGTTTTCTTGTTCAGAAGCTGTTTCACTTGGATATATGTTACAATATGGAAGAAAAAACTATTGCAACTTCCGTTTCATGCCAGCTTTAACTAAGAAAGATTTTACACAAAAAGAAATGAACTGCATTTATTATAAATATTATTAAAGGAGTAGTTCACTTTAAAATGAAAATTTGCCCCTGATTTACTCACCCTCAAGACATCTTAGATGTGCATGACTTTTTTTTTTCAGACGAATACAATCGGAGTTATATTAATAAACACCCTGATGCTTCTGGCAGTGGATTGCAACCATTGCAACCATCAGATTGAAGCTCAAAAAAGTGCATCCATCCGTTATAAAATAACTACACACTGCTCTGGGGGTTAATAAAGGCCCTCTGAAGCAAAGCAATAAGTTTGTGTAAGAAAAGTTTTCATATTTAACACATTACAAAGTAAAATTCTATTTTAATTCATACACAGTCTACTTGCGCAACTTTTGACGTCAGAAGTTGCGCAGTGCGTCATCATGGCGTAGGGTCACCAATCTCGGTCCTGGAGGGCCGGTGTCCTGCAGAGTTTAGTTCCAACCAGGTCCAACACACCTGCCTGAACGTTTCTATTATGCCTAGTGAGACCTTGATTAGCTGGTTCAGGTGTGTTTAATTGGGGTTGGAGCTAAACTCTGCAGGACACCGGCCCTCCAGGACCGAGATTGGTGACCCATGGGTAGAGTAAATATCTCCCATTACTCGCATAAGTTGCGCTTTACACTTAAGTCAAATCCGTATGTTCGTTTGGCTGGAAGCTAGTTATTTGACTTTTTTAAAGTTTTAAATATTAATATTTTTCCTACACAAACTCATAATTTTGCTTCAGAAGACCTTTATGAACTCCACGGAGCTGTGTGGAGCACTTATACAAGTAGTATTAGTATTAGAAAAATTGCTTCAGTGTGAAGTTAGTCATTAGTAAACAAACTTCACTGATTAGCTTTTCCCAGCCTCCACCCTCTCAAATATCTGTATTTCGCATACAGATGCTAAAGGTTAAATAAGATCCGCAGATTGTAAATTATGTCTAGAGAATCAATTATGGTCATTGTAATCAAGTCAATTTGAGTTCAAATTCTTCACATCTAATGAAAGTTTGATAGCCCGTCAAGCATGTGTTACATGCAATGCAAGTGTTTTTTTTTTCCATATTGAAAACTGTTATAAGAAGCAAAGCATGGTGATTAGTTTCCCAAACCGATTGTGCATGTTAGGGAGGTACAGCCCACTATTGAAATGAGGGCTTAGTTCTTAGTGCTATTTGCTCTGCCTTCTTGGTAGTCCCACCCCATAGTGCAAATAATTTTATGTGTACCAGTTGTAGAAGTCAGATATTAACCAAAACCGGTTCAACACTAAGCATTTAATTGTCTTCACCACAAGTTATTGTTCAGGAAATTAGCAACCTTTAAACAAATGCACTACTTAAAAAGCCATTTCTGTCTTAGAAAAGTCTTTGCCAGAATATGGAAAGTTGTTTGTGGTGGAGTGATGAATCATAATGAAACACGAGTTGCGTGGTGATGCTCAAGAGTGGTGCCTTCAAAATATGGTGTGAAAAATATAATAATAAATGCATCACTGTTCCCTACCACAGTGAAGCATGGAGGAAGAGGTGTCAATGTGTGGGGAGCCTTAGTATCTGTTGGTTTGGTGAGCTACTTCACTCTGAAAAGTCTAATGCTTTGGAGTACAGGAGAATATTGGAGAATATTACACAATGTCTTCCTTCCCACAAATGAAAAGTTGTTTGTTATCTAAAGAGGAATGATCAGATGGGTTTTTTTACCCAACAAGACAATGCTCCATCCCAAATTGAAAGACAACCAGGAAGTGGCTTGAGAACAAGTCCACCATGTTTTGGCCTGGTCAAAGTCCAGATTTGAACCCTATAGTGAATATTTGGTCTCACATTAAACTCAATTGAACTGGGAGACATTTTTCAACTGCTCATGAACTGGTTGAAGCCATTAACATGGAGTGGAAAAACACAGACTCTTCTCTCTGTCTGCAAGCTGGGGAAGGCTATTCTGTGCTAAGTAACTTTATCTTCACTTATTTGTGCAATTCTTGCTAATTTCCTGACCAGTGATTTGTGATTAAAATTGTTAAGACCATAAAAAGACCACTAAATATTTTTCCACTTTTTGTACGGCCCATTTCTTTTGCCCAGGAATGTACAGTATATTAGGAGAAAATGAACGTGTTTTTTTTTTTTTTTTTACCTTGGATGCATGTAAATCTATTGTAGGATACCTCTAAAACAAAATTAGAAATCTTTAAAATGGCATAATAGGGGCTCTTTAACTCATCCCATGTCTCATGTTTCACTTTGTCTCTTAGTCTCCTGTAGATGAGCCAGTTGTTTTAAGCGATGAGGTCATCTTCCCTTTAACTGTATCCCTGGATAAGCTCCCTGTCAACACTCTCAAAGTGAAGGTATGGCTACTGTTTTTGTTTTTATGTTCACTCTGACATTCATGCATGTGGTTAGGTGTTTTGAATTTGGTATTGTGGTATAGAACAAGAACTTCTATCAGCACATGCATTTTTCTCACACGGTTGTGCTGCTGACTTGTACATGTTTTCTAATGCAAATGGTGTGAGTGCAAGAAATGATGAAATCAAACACCAGTGCTTATGCTATGCCACATTACCTTGCATGTGTTGCTGATCACACTTCTTATTATGTGTCTATTTTTGTGTGTTACCTCAATGAAGATAATTGTGACTGTGTGGAAGCAAGAAGAGGAGAAAGCTGAGATCCAAGAACATGGCTACCTCAGCATCCTCCAACAAAAGAGCCCCTGCCAAACGTTCCGCCAGGACCTTAACACCTTCAAAGCGCAGGGTGAGCTCTTGCTTCCTTCTGCACAATACTGCATGATGTCATTATTGATTCAGGACCTCTGGGATCTGCCTTTTTCACTCATCATTTCAGTATTTCTCCTCTCTCTGTTTCTTTATCTATTATTTTGTTGTGTGCTTGTCAGTGTCATGTTTTTAGATTTGTGTTTTGTGTGTTTATTTTTTTTAAAAGGCATTTTTCCTTTTAGATACCTATGCTGTTTAGATTTTTTATGGTGTTTTTAAATTTTCTCTTGTTTGCTAACAGTCAGCACCACACTCAACGTCTGCCCCCTCCCGCAGTGAAGTGTCAACAAATGACAGTTTCAGGGAGACACTTAACTGTGCTCAAAGGTAATGTCAGCCCTTCTCTTTCTCACATTTTATGAGCACAAATATACATATACACTACCATTCAAATAATTCCTGGTGAAAATGTATCACCGTTTCAACAAAAAATATAAAGCAGCACAACTGTTTGCAACATTAATAATAATTTAAAAAAATTCTTGAGCAGCAAATCAGCATATTAGAATGAATTCTGAAGGATCATGTGACACGACTGGAGTAAGGATGCTGAAAAATCATATACAAGTAGAAAACATATACATTGTAATAATATTGCACAATATTACTGTTTTTACTGTATTTGTGATCAAATAAAGAGCCTTGATGAGCATTTTATATATATATATATATATATAAACGCAACACTTTTGTTTTTGCCCCCATTTTTCACGAGCTAAACTGAAATCTGTCTAAATCTGTGTTAGTGAGCACTTCTCCTTTGCCAAGATAATCCATCCACCTCACAGGTGTGGCATATCAAGATGCTGATTAGACAGCACGAATATTGCACAGGTGTGCCTTAGGCTGGCCACAATAAAAGTCCACTCTAAAGTGTGCAGTTTTACTGTATTGGGGGGTCCGCAAAACCAGTCAGTATCTGGTGTGACCACCATTTGCCTCACGCAGTGCAACACATCTCACACAGCACAATGGCACAGATGTCGCAAGTTTTGAGGGAGCGTGCAATTGGCTTGCTGACTGCAGGAATGTCCACCAGAGCTGTTGCCTGTGGGGCGTGCTGCGTGGCGTGAGCGTGTTAGCTGTGGGCCGTGTCCGTTTTTATTTCGGCTCCCATGTTAACAGGTTTGAGCTTGACACTGCCTGCGTGACACGCACGTCTCAGGAAAAACGCTTGCATGCTAGAAATAGAACCGACGCCTAATTTTCACGCGGCACGCAAGCGTGTTGGAAGCGTTTCCAGGCAAAATAGAACAAGAAAAGATGTTTATTATTTTGACACAAATACATATTAATAAGTGACATTTTGATGTTTGAAAGTCTCTAGGTTTTGACATAAATGCACATATAAATGTAATTAAATTTTTTTTTTAATTTTGCATCTGTCAATACAGAACGAAATATTCTGTAGCCTATTTTGCCGTCAATACTGCTGGCGTTGTCTTTGCTTTATCAGTAGGCTATATATTCATGTTTAACATGAAGTATAGGCCTTCCACAACTCTCTTCCCATATGTTGAACAAGGGTGACTTTGTACGTCACCTAGCAGGTCACCTAGCAGCGGCTGCTGTCAGACATGTTTCTGGTGTGCAAAGACAGAAAACGCCACACGCACACCACACAGCCAGTGTGTAGCCGGCCTTAGACTGTCCTTACTTTAAATCTGCCAACTATGTTCAAACAGTGACAGTTTCATTCAACTGATGTACTACATACATTTTGTCATCACTGCTATAGTGTAAGCACATCAGTAGACATCTTTGTGCTAAAATGGTATGTGTGTGTGAGACGGGCAGTAGGCATTATGCTGTAGTGTTTTTGCATGCACATTCTTTTTGATCTTTGTGGCTTCCTGTCTCTTTATGTGATAGACATCCTGTTTATGTATATACGAACATCTGACTGTTTCAGTGTTAAACGGGAGTTCTCAAGAGGAAGTGTGTGTCCGTGACGTCAAGATTTTTCCTAACTTCAATGCTTCATACTTACCTGTGATGCCAGATGGCTCGGTGCTGCTGGTAGACAATGTTTGGTAAGAGAAAACATTATGTGTGACCTCACACACATGTGAGTATGATTCAAGTACAGTTATCAGTCTATTGATAATGCCCTCAAACAATCTGGTTATGATTTGTTATAAAGTCTTGTTTTTATAAAGTTTAGGGTTTTGTTCTTAAGTAAACTTTTCAAAGTAAACTATCTGCTATTAATTCAACTTGAAACACTTGACAGAACATTAAAAAAATGTGTTGTAGATAACAGAAGATCTTTGGACTATATATTGACTAATACTTATTAAGAAATTTAATGAGGATGTCAACATCATATTTGCATGCTTTTTTTAAATGTGGCGCATACTTCCTGGAACTTTTTAACCATTTATTGCCGGTATTCTTTTATATAGTACCAAAGCCCTAAAACTAACCTCGTTTTGCTTTTTCCTCTTTGAGGAAATGCAAATCTTGGTATTAACTGTGATGGCTTACAGGGAAAATAAAGTCATGCATTTGGATTGTTGTACCATTCTTTAATAATAAATCACAGTCTCTAAGAAATATAATTTTTGGATATTTTGAAGGTTTTTGATATTATGTTTATCTTCTTTAGTCATCAGTCTGGAGAAGTTGCCATGGCATCATTTTATAGAATGGACAGCGAGTCTAGCCACCTTCCCAGCATGCTCAGTGCTCTAGAGGAGCAGAACTTTCTCTTCCAGCTGCAGCTCAATAACCAGCCACAAGATGATTCACCTGAGGTAGGCCATCAGTCATTATGTAGTACATTATGTGGTCAAATTTTGTTTGGTACAGGCTAAAAAAATATATCTCACAGTCTGTTTTTTTTTTTGGTGCACCTTCTTTCTGATAATTTAAAACTTTGATGTTATTTAAAAACAAAATAAATATTTTCAATAAAATGTCATGTTTCTGTTTGCTGCAGGGACTGGAGGTGCCATTAGTTGCAGTCTTACAGTGGTCTACTTCTAAACTGCCCTTCACCAACTTTATCTACACTCACTATAGTCTCCCCAGTGTGAGACTGGACCGGCCGCGCTTTATTATGACCGCCAGCTGTCCCAGTGCGGTCAAGGCCCGTGAGCATTTCCGAGTGCGGTATACCCTCCTCAACAACTTGCAGGACTTTCTGGCAGTTCGACTAGTCTGGACGCCTGAAGGTGAGGACCAATATTATTTTCATAAACAAAACTGAAAACTGAAATAAAATAGAAATTTCAACAAAAATGAAAAAAACTAAAGCTAATCTAACAACAGTTACTGAAAAACTAACTGATATAAAATAATAATTAGCTAAAATAAAGAATCGTTTTTGTAATTAATAAGCTCTCATCCTGTACCAGACAATCAACATTTTTCCATTCCACTGTGCTACTTTATTTTTCAATATTTGACCGTTGCGCTCAAGTCTTGTGTCTTTTGGAGTGTCTAGTGCATGATACAACATTTTAAAAATGCTGCACTCAAGTTAAAATATGTTCAACTTTTAAAAGACGCGTCTCGAGACCTTGCGCATTTTCCCCATTCCACTGTCCGTGTCTTTTTCCCGTTTTTTAAAGCAAAACCGCTTTCTGTGTGAACCAGCCCTGAGAAGCAGGCCAATGATGTATATCCATCATGTCTAGGCCTTAGGCTTGTGCAAATACAGCTGTACCTTAACTGCAAGTAGGATAACCATCTCATGTGAAACTAAACAAAATACCAGACATATTAATAGACAGGATACCACACTGAGCAGGAAACGCAAAAAGCAAATAGCCTAGCAAGTCTAGCCCACAAATATTAAACTAATAAAGTAATAAAAGAAAAACTAAATGTCTGAATAGAACTCATGAATATGAGTATAACTATGATTTTATGATATTAAAATATGCAATAGACAAAAAGCATAAATGGATCAATACAAGAATAATGTTTGAAAGGATTAATAATAGAAATAACCATAAAAGAATAATCATAATAATTATACGCGTATTGTTTCCTTTTTCTTATACACAATGTTTAACAAGATTATTAATGAATAATTTTTACTTTTAAGTTGCATTTGTTTGGTTCTTTGTTCAATCTCAAACATTTTTTTTTTTTATATAAAATAATGCACAAGAGAGTTAACTAAACTGCAAACATTAAACTTTGCTGAAATTAAATGTCTTTAACTGGAAGTGTTCTGTTAACTTTGCTAAACTATAATTACTAAAACTGAAACTAAATATATAAAAAATAAATAGAAATGTGTTCACAAAATAAAAACTAAACTAAAACTAACAAAACCATTAATGAAACTAACTAAAACTAAACTGAAATTTATAAGAAATTTAAAAATGGTATTAAAATAAAAACTAATTTAAAAATGCAAAACTATAATAACCTTGAGGACTGGTTAAAAGTAAAAAAAAAGAAAAGTGGCTTAAGATATACTGTATGGTCAATTCAATTCAAATTTATTTGTATTGCCCTTCACAATACACATTGTCTCAAAGCAGCTTTACAGAAAGTGCATTTTTGAAATGTACATAGAAAAATACAGTTAGATGATCATGTATTAATTTAGGGCATAACATATTGCCGCCGTTGAGTCGTCTCTTCACAGGCGTCGAATCGTCTCATCACAGGTGTTGGGGCATCCGAAGTCTCCGTGAGAGGCTGGACACAAACTGGAGCTGACGAACGCTATTTACCTCGGGACTAGCATCCCGAGATAACAGTAGAAAGGCAGATGGGAAATAATTAGCATTGCTGATGTTCATAATGTTAATCCATTCGAACTGATTCAGCAGTAGTATAAAAGGTAAGCATTAAGTGAATGCTTGGTTAAAGAGATGCGTCTTTAATCTAGTTTTAAACTGGGACAGCGAGTCTGAGTCTCGACAATGGACTTAGTGGACTTAGATATCCTAGGAATGACCAGAAGCCTCGAATTTTGTGATCTTAAAGAGCGCGATGGATTGTATGGCGATAGAAGGTCTGTTAAATACACAGGAGCTAAACCATTTAGGGCTTTATAGGTCAGTAGTAATACTTTGTAATTGATACGGAACTTTATAGGTAACCAGTGTAGAGATGATAAAATTGGTGTTATATGATCATATTTTCTTGACCTAGTAAGAACTCTAGCGGCTGCATTTTGCACTAACTGAAGCTTGTTTATTGAGGATGCAGGACAACCAGCTAATAAAGCATTACAGTAATCTAGTCTCGAGGTCATGAATGCATGAACTAACTTTCTGCATCAGAAACAAATGCATGTTACGTAGCTTAGCAATGTTTCTAAGGTGGAAAAAGGCTGTTCTTGTAACATATGAAATATGATTTTCAAAAAGTCAAGTTGCGGTCTAGTATAACACCCAGGTCTTTTACTTTAGTGAATAAAGTAACAGGACATCCTTCTAAATTAAAGTTGTATTGTAAGGGATTTTGTGGGTAGTTTTTTGGACCAATAAGTAATACCTCAGTTTTATCTGAATTTAATAGCAGGAAATTACACGTCATCCAGCATTTTATATCTTTTAGACACTCTGTCAAGTTAGATAAGTTAGTGTTTTCATCTGGTCGTGATGAGATACATAATTGAGTGTCATCAGCATAACAGTGAAAATTAATTCCATGTTTTCTTATAATATTACCAAGTGGCAGCATATATATTGAGAATAGCAGAGGGCCTAACACAGATCCTTGCGGCACTCCATAGTCTACTGATGTTATCTTCGATTTTTCCCCATTTAAACAGACAAATTGGTAGCGGTCTGATAAGTACGATCTAAACCAGCTTAATGCCTGTCCCTGAACACCAGTGTAGTTTTGTAGTTGATCCAAGAGTATTTTATGATCTATAGTGTCAAACGCAACGCTAAGATCAAGTAGAACTAGTATTGAGATACAGCCTTGGTCAGAGGCTAAGAGTAAATCATTTGTAATTTTAACTAGCGCAGTTTCTGTGCTATGATGCGGTCTAAATCCCGACTGAAATTTTTCATAGATATCATTTTCTTGCAAGAAAGAGCACAATTGAGCGGACACAACTTTTTCTAGTATTTTAGACATAAATGGAAGATTTGAAATGGGTCTGTAATTTGCTAAGTTATTTGGATCTAATTGCGGTTTCTTAATGAGAGGTTTTAGTACTGCCAGCCATTTTGGCATTTGCCATTTTTGGAACATGACCTAAAAATAAAGACGAGTTAATAATATTGAAAAGAGGCTATATGCTTGAAGAAGTGTTTTTTTAGCATTATTTAAACACTTTTATAGTATTTTTAAATATTTTGAATTAGCTTTTAATTAGATATTTTCAATATTTGCTTTAAGTTTTATTAGTTTTGTTATGAGGTTTTGTCATTTTATTTGTTTTTTTAAACATTTAGAATTGGCTTTAATTTATTTTTATTTCACTTTTAATTTTAGTACTTCAACTTATCTTATTTCAGTTAGTTGCCAAGGCAATATTTCTAATATTAAAATCAAAACAAAAAATGTTTTTAATTCAAAACCGGAAACCCACCCAATCTGGCAACACTGCACCTGAATATAGCAATAAAGGTGAGAGGGCTTTAAAAAATGAGAGATTGCCAATAAATCAAGAAGTGTTGTTCGTGAAGTTGAGAAAAAAAAAGTTTTGCAACACTATCAGTTATAGGCCTGATAAAGGCAAAATAGAGAGCAAAGGCGAACATTTCTTAATGTCATTAGCTCATACAGGGTGTGGTTCTTTCTTGTAGATGTAGATAGCACAGCGTTTGAGTCTCCAGCTGTGACTATGTGAGTATTTGTAATGCTAGATGAGCTAATGTCAGTTAATACATCAAAGACGTACAAGCAAAATAATCCAATCTGACTGCATTGCAGATGGACAAATCAGCCTTTTTTTAACTCATTTGTATTTGATTGTTGGTTTTCTTTTATCCTTATGGAAATAGTTTTGGGAGTTTTGGCTTCTTTTTTATGCTTGTTTGTGTTTTATTTTTGGGACATTTTGCTATTTTATTCATAAAGAAAGTGGAGAGAGGACAGGTTATTAATGATGGGGGAATCAAGATTAAGACATAATTGCGTCCATATTTGAACCTGCATCTCCTGCATGCATGAGTATACTCATAGTTCCATGTGCCTGATGCATGTGTGCTAACCTCTTGATTATGGCTGAAATGTTGTTGTTGTGTTTTTTAACATTGGTTTTTAGTGCATGTCCTTTTGGTTTTTGATCCTCCTTTTGTCTTCTCAGGTCGTGGACAGAAAGAGGATCCTGCAGTGAATGCAGTGGTGTGTCATTCTCCTCTCAGTAACTTGGGTTACTGTCGAAAAGGCAGTACCCTCTCTGTCAGTGTGGCTTTCCAGATACTCAGAGCAGGCCTTTTTGAGGTACAGAGTCATTAAGTCTGTGTTGCATGTGTGCAATTCATTGTTTTGTTTCACTTCCTTCAACAAAACCAATGAGCTGAATTACTGGATGTAAACACCCCAGTATCTGCTGTTCTATCTCCTCTGTCTTTAGTTGAGTCAGCACATGAAACTGAAGCTACAGTTCACAGCATCCGTGTCCAACCCTCCCCCTGATGCCCGTCCTTTGTCCCGCAAGAACAGTCCGTCGAGTCCAGCGGTCAGAGACATTCTGGACCGACATCAGGCCAGTCTCAGTCTGGGCCGCTCTCAGTCCTTTTCTCACCAGCAACCATCCAAGTTTCACCTCACAAGGTATGCACATACACATTCACACAGATGATCTTCACATATTTTACATGCTGTATATTATGGTTTAATCTTTTATCTCTCTCCTCTCTTTTCTCTCTCTCTCTCTCTCTCTCTCTCTCTCTCTCTCTCTCTCTCTCTCTCTCTCTCTCTCTCTCTCTCTCTCTCTCTCTCTCATCACTCACTCACTCACTCACTACTCATCTCTCTCACTCACTCACTCACTCACTATCACTCACTCACTCACTCATATCCTCATCACTATACTCACACACAATACACTTTAAGTTTGTTGCAAAACCTAGTGAGCTGTCTTTACCTTTAAATTCATTACATATTATAATTTACTAAAGTCTCATTCTTTGTTTTTCTATTTTATTCTATTCTGCATGTATACATTTTTATTTATTTTTATTGCAGCCAAATAAATGCAGCCTTGGTGAACATAAAACTTTTTAGAAAACTACAAAATCTAAATGAACCCAAACTTTTAAACAGCAATATATATATATATATTCAGAATTTTCTACATATTCAGGAACTCTGATATAGCATATGGCAAACTGGTACATCCTCTTACAACCCTCTCTCATTTCTGCAGACTGATCAATGTTGATGTTTGTTTGTGTCTTTCAGGACAGGCAGTGTTATGGAGCGCAGGGCCATCACCCCTCCCGTGGGCTCTCCTGTTGGTCGGCCGCTGTACCTCCCTCCAGACAGGAACATTTTGTCACTTGACAAAATAGCCAAGCGTGAGTGCAAGGTGCTGGTTCTGGATTCACACACCTAAATGCACTCAGCCAGGGAGAGGAGTTACGGATATTCTTGAACTGTGGGAAAGAATCATGTGTCATGAAGTAGTGTAATTGGAAAAATGGTTTAAAGCCATTGTCTTTCAGTTTCTATTTTATAGGTATTTATTTTGTTCTTTTTACCAGCATTTATTGTTTACATGCTGTACAGTGTGATTATTTTAAATAATTTCGATGCAATTTATGTGCAGCTACTGACAATTTTGACTGAAGGAATGAAAAGAAAGCATAAACACACAGGGTTTTTATTGTTTATCCATAGGACTGGAGTCAAGAAGTTCTGAAAGTGAAAAAATAGTGTATTTACGACTGTTTAAGGGAAGAATGGATGGTTATGGTTACCCAGACTGCAACGTAGTGTCGGCCCAGATCTGGCCCACATCTGGTACGGATGGAATCCACATGTACAAGATGTTGCCCGGATCTGGGTCGACACTATGTTGCTGTCTGGGTAGTCATGCACAGATCAAAATGGAATCTGCATGCTCAGAAATTTCCGATTTCTGAAGAAATTGAAATTTCTCAAAGGATGTTGGTTTAATAATTAAATAGTTAGTATATTTTGCCAACTTTTTTAGCTACCAATTAGAGCCTAACATTCCATGAAACCCATTTTGCTCTTTAAATCCATTCTATAGAACTGTCCTCAAAAATCAGTGCAGACAATATGAAGTCAATTTTACAATCCTATTGTAAAAGCATGTAACATTCAAATGTACGTCCCCCCCCCCCTCCCCTCTCTGTTTGCTACTTAGTTTTGGATAGAATTATTATTATTTTTTTAGATGTCTTTACATTTCATTTGTCAACACTGCCAGCATTTCCCTGCCCATGTTCAATTCCTCTTTGTCATTTGCATTTCACTTTGTAAAAGTGCTTTTATTGGTTTTCTTAAATACTTGAAAGATGGTTCGCAACTTTGTGCCTGTGGGCAATCAGAAAGTTTCTTTAATTTTCACTCCTGTACACTGAAATGGTTTTTCCTTACTCAGTCAATAGTCATACACGTGTTGTTAAATTCATATTTATTTGATGTTTTCATTGAATTATTTCACTGTTGTAATGTTATCACTCCAGTTCATCAAGCTGTGTTCAACTTATAAAGGTTTCCCATGTAATCACACACAACCTTTCATTGCCCGAGAGCGGGTAAATCAAGTCACTTGTGGTTCTTGAAGGTGGAGCTTGTGTTATTGGCTGGTGCCATTTTATTTCTGCTCCTCCTTTTATGGATTTAGAAACGTTCTGTCACATTCCTACTGCAGTGTGTGCTCTCAAATATGTGGTCTAATTTTTTGCTCCAGAATGATCTTATCCCTCTCCCGCTAGATATCCAGGAACAAATTCCCGGTTAGTGTCAAGGCAGATTCTGTCCATACAGTAGTATTGATTTCTATGCATTTAAGCTGAACATTTGACTTTCACAGAGAGCTTCATATCTACAACCCCTTTGGCTGTATTGATAATCAATTATCAACTGGCGTAAAGTGTCACCCCATCCAGCCATTTAATGGGGTTATGATCGATTTCTTTGCATCAATGTTTACATGTGAGGACTACTGAATCAGCCTTAGGACTGAAAAAGCTTTTCTTTTGTTGTGGAATATTGCACACGGTTTTATATTGTCTCTGAAAATAGGACCTTGAATGTTTTAAGTTTTTCGAACTAAAATCTTTTGACAGACTTCTGCAGAAATGTAACACACTGATCCAAAACCATATTGTGGATGTGGATAAAATGTTTTAATATAAACACTGATGTTTTTTTAATTTTCAAATTCTCATACCATTTCCATATTTGCATCTTGCCCAGTTTACTTTTATTTGGACTATGTATTTGTTATTATTTTATAGTGAGAACTTGTGAAGAAAGGTCACTTAGCACAATTAGATAATTATGCAGAAGGAAATGTTCAGAAAAGGTTTAGTATACTACTTTCCAGGGCATCAATTCATCACATTTAATTTTCAACAAAGATGTATACGGTCTTGTTTTGGTGTTTCTTTTTTTGGTAAGCACTTTATTTACATTTGTAACTTATTTTATTGGGGGAGGAAAGAAGGAATGTTCAAACAAAGGACCATATGCTTTGAGGTCAAAATGTTTTTTTTTTTTACACAGAACAATTATTAATTGACGTGGCAGGGATGAGAAATGCCAACTCTAACCACTGGATTTACTCCCAATCTGTATAAATAATATACTGAGGTTAGAGGTTGTGCAAAAGGTATCAGAGCTGTTAAGGCAATATATGTTGAGTATTGCGCTTGTATTGTGTGTTTTTTGCATTTTTTGAATTGCAAAGACTTGACAAGAAGCTCTTCTGGAGGACGTTCCTTGTGGCACACAATCAAATAGATAATTTTTACTTTTCTGCTCTATGAACTGCTGCTTTGCTCATTTTTGTTTTTATACAGCTTTAATTACAATGCTGTTTAAAGTGTTAACAAAAGTGTTCAGAGTTGTTGGAAATGTGTGTTGTTGGATATCGGATTGTTGCATTTGAACAAGTTGAATAAAAGCAGTCAGGGTATAAATCGTCTTGTTAACTTATTCAAAATAATAATCAAATTGCCATAAAAGGACAGAACATATAACATATATAATTATTTCATATCAGATGTTCACAGACATTTGTAAATTGCACTTGTTTCCCCAATCATATCACACCTCACACTAAAAATTACAATAAAGTTTTACAAATAAGTTACTGAAAGGTTGAAAAACTATTAACAGAGGTTTTGTCAGTTACTTCACATATTCCACAAAGACATTTCAAGTGAATAAATATGTTAAAAAAATCTTCACATATTCATCAAATCAATGTCAAAAAACAGTTCAGAATGTCGTTGCCTTCAGCTCGCTGTTGTCTGCTCCCTGCTTTCTACCATCCAGATTTTCATAGGGAGGCGCTGTGAACAAAAACACTCATATTACAGCTCATAGTATACTTCTCATAGTATTTTTTGGTGTTTTAGAAAGACAATCAGTCAACACGTACCTGTTTTGCTCAGTTCAATTTTACTTGACTCATAAATCTTTTTCTTGCGACTGTGTAAAAAGAGATAAAAAAATCATAAATGTATCAAAAAATAAATACAATTAATTTAAGTAAATGCTTGGCTATCTACATTTTTGACATCATTGCACGATTAGTGTTTTTGATAAAAGTTTATTCTTTAAATGGACTTTACCAGCACTTCTTGTAAATGCACACAATTGCAGTGACTATTAGGATGACGCCAAGCGGCACAAGGACTCCAATCAAGATGATAGATGTTTGATCTATTAAACAGCAAGCAGGTAAAAATTGATTACACATCACTGGCATACATGGTTTCGTTTTTAAGCATTAACGAATACAGTATGTTCACATTCACTTACCCAGGCCTTCCTCATCCTCTGTGGGGACTTTAAAGACCTCACAGTTTGTGCCCTCAAAACCTTCAGTGCAAGTGCAGCTGTACCCAGAACCATCTGTTTTTACCACACAGGTACCATCGTTCTGACAGGGTGAGCTCAAACATGGACTCACTGAGAGAGAAAGAGAGAAAAAAAAGTTAAAAATCACTGCACTACTCTTCTGAAGCGTCTGTAATATGATAATGAATCCACATAATATCCTATCCGATATTATTTGTAGACTAAGAAAGGTCTCAAGCTATGCATGATATATTTATCATTGAGCCAGAATATCCAATATTCAGTGATAAAATGCTTTAAGAGTAAAGTAATCTCATTCAAAAGCTCACTTTTATAACAGCCGCGTTTGGTCTCGTACACAGTGCAGATCTCGTCTCCACAGCTCTTTGTTTGACACACAGCCCCAGTTGTAGTACACTCACAACTCTGTGAACAATCGTCTGTCACAAATTCCTCCTTGAGCTGTAGGGTTCAAAGAAACATGATCAGCAAGTGCAATTTCTTGTTTCATCTTTCGGTGCAATTCATCTTACATCATAACCTTTAGCCTGTAGTATATTACATGCATCAAAAGCCTCACCAGATAGTAGCGATCTAGGTAAGTGCATCCGCACTGGCTGTAAGGCACACAGTCTTGGTCGCTCAGGACAAAGCCAGAGGCGCACTGACATCCCTCCACACATTCTGTTTGCTCGCACTCCGAAGGAGCCGCAAGGTCTGCACAGGACGCCGGGCATGGAGTCATACAGAAGGAGTAGGTGCTGTTGGCCCCACATTGCAGATCTGAATGTGATCACAAACACACAGAATCAGGAAAGTATATGTGAAAGAGGAAACGTGGATATATAAGTCGAATTCAGTTACAGTTTTTTACATACACTACCAGAATTTTAGGGAAAGTAAGATTTTTCGATGTTTTTGAAAGAAGTTTTGGTAATCCTTTAAAATACTGTTCCTTCATTAATGAATAACTACACAGGAACAAATGAGTAACGCACTATTAACATTCTAGTAACTACTATTAACTAACAAGAACCTAAGTAAGTAATAGCACTTAGTTGAATGTGGTAGTTCACTATTAGTTAATCAGTAACTACTATTTTTTTCATACTTCCCAGAGAACTACTATATACAGGTTTATAATTAACATGAATAATGCATAATATATAATAAAAAGTAATGGCGACCCACTAGTAATGAATCAAGTGTTACTACATCCTTGTAAAGGAACTACTAATTATTTGGATCAGTATTCTAAAGTGAAAAACATGATAACTACCTAATATTGACTGAAGTCATTGTAAGCTTTTGAGATTTTTGTAAGATTTTGAATAGTAATTCCTTCCTATGGATTTGGTAACACTTTAGTCATTACTAGCGTGTTGCCATGATCTTCACTTTAGAAAACTGATCCAAATAATTAGTAGTTCCTTTAGAAAGATGTAGTTACACTTGAGTCATTACTATCCAAAACCTTACAAAAATCTCCAAAGCTTACAATAAATTCAGTCAATATTAGGTCAAGCTTTTCACTTTAGAATACTGATCCAAATTATTCCTTTAGAAAGATGTAGTTACCATTACCTTATATTACTATAAACTTTATTGCAGACACAAGTCCATATAAACACAGCATAAAAAGGAGATACAAAAATACATAAAAAATTCTATAGGAGATACAGGCTATTGCACCAATGTCATCTTAACCTCGAAGTATACATTATACATTGCATTATTAATATTAATTATCAACCTGAATAAAGTAGTTCTTAGTCTTCAGTGAGGTATGGAAAATTCAACTGAGTGCTATTAGCCTAGGCTACTTACTAATTCGAGTTTCTTGTTAGTTAATAGTAGTTACTAGAATGTTAATAGTGCATTACTCATTTGTTCCTGTGTAGTTACACATGGTGTTATTGTCAATGGTGAAACAGTTGTGCTGCTTAATTTTTTTTGTGAGAAAAAAAATCGTACTGATCCCAAACTTTTTGGAAAGGTAGTGTGTGTGCTACAGGTTAGATAAAGTCTGCATTTATTTATTTAAATTTTTTCATACCACACTTCAGCTCCTGTCTCCATGGCTTTATTTGGACACCCTGATCTTGGCAAGCCCGAGCGTAGACGGCATAACTTTCACAGCGCAGTACTTCACTGCCCTGATCAGCACACAGGTCAAACACACAATCCCTGCAATACACACACACACACGGTCATGAAGAACTGTGAATCTGTACCAACACCCATAAATCAAGAGTTTATCTCAGTCAAACACAATGCACATAACACATTATCTCATTCAGAGTTAGTGCAATACACACCCGCTACACATAATGTTATTTTCTAACTCACACAGTACTTTCTGTCGCTAGAGTTTACACTAGGTATGTAACGATTCACTCGCAACCGTTGAAAATCGATACAAATGTGTGACGATTCAAATCGGTTGCAATGTTAAACGAATCGCGATACACGTTTTAAACAACAGGGGCGTTTACTGTAGCCTATTGTGAAGTTGTGAACCTCGCTTGCGCGAAACTAGCGAGTGTTTTCACTTCATTCATGGAACTTGAGCTTGTGTGAGCCAAGCTCAACTTCCATAGGAATGAACTGAAAACGCTCGGTTTGCTCCGCTCGCGCCGCGCCAGTGTGCGCCATAATAGACTGTTGTGCACGCGCCGTCAAACACACGGCGACGGCAAGCGTAGATGTTGACGTTGACTCATTCAAATCGGAGGTGTGGCGGCATTTTGACTTTCCGTAGACTAATAATAATCACCACCGTGAAAAGCACAAGTCACCTCCGTTTTCATGTAAAAGGCATTAATAAGACAAGTGCGAGAGCCACGGAGATCACAAGGTGCATCAGTGTTTCCGTGGCAACCAGGTGTTGTATTTATTTTACTATCTCTTTCTCTAAATGTGTACATGGATATATTTTTTTTATATGTATAATTTGTTGATGGTTATGGCATATTTTTCTAAATGTGTTTTTTTTTTTACTCTTGCTAGTGTAATGATACAAATTATAACAAAATTAAAACCCCTCTAAATGTGGTACTAATTTTACATAGTCTTTTACTGAGTGTGTGAAGGTACCAGTGTCCACCCTCTTGACCAGACAGACACAAAGACTGAGTTGAAACAACCTTGAAGGGATTTTTTTTAATTTCAGTGTAGTTTTTTTATTTGACAAATATATTTTAAAATTAAAAAGAAATGTGCAGCATTTTGTCTGAGAAATAATAAAAGGGACACTTTTTCATTTATAATTTCTAAAAATTAATCACTTGTTAAAAAAAATCGTGAGAAAATCGTATCGTGAAACCAGTATCGTGAATCGTATCGCATCGTGAGTTGAGTGAATCGTTACATCCCTAGTTTACACACTCTCACACACGAACAAATGCACACATTACTCACTCCTGGAACACGTTTGGTTCGACCACAGCATTACAGGCAGCGAAAGGACCAGTAGGGTCACTGAGTGCCCCACACTTTTTATTCCCATTCAGCTCAGTCAGATAAGCTTCAGTGCAACCCGTCGTCTCAAACCCTGAATCTGGATCGGCCTCCACTTCACGCCTAATCGCAAAGAAAACAGGATTTTTAGGAGTAGGATTAATTCAGATGATTCATTTCAGGTTATTTAATATGGTTAGGGTGAACTCCATCAGAATTTTCATCCCAGCTGATTTATAATGCATAGCAATAGCATAACAGATAATCTGATTCTCCCATACTTGTGGAGGTGCACCATCTTCGGTAAGGGTGTGATACGAAGACTCGCCCCATCTTTGTCCGTTACTCTCCAGCTGTCTCCAAACTCATTGAGGTTGCGCGTAACTGTGCCGTCTGGTTTTGTGTACTCATTACTGGTGCGTCCATCATAATTACCACACAAACCGAGCACACGAGATCTGTATACGCTAGGAAGACTCACCACTTTAGGTGAGAGGAAGAGAAAGAGAAAGAGAGAGTGTTTGTGATTATATACTTAAAAAAAAAAAAAGCAATCTAGGCCTAACAAAAAATCCTCGATGAATTGTTATAATGTTCATTTTTAGTTTGAGATTGGTTCTTGTACCTCCATGGGAACTGCCATCAAATCGCACAGAAAGGCCAAAGTCAGTTGTGAGCATAACAAAGCGAGACTTGGTTTTTATGTTAACTCCCTGTACAGGACTGTATGGTAGACCAACTTTCTCGCCATTGACCTGATGGAGGAAAACAATGCAGAAGACTTCTATGATGTGTCATTTTACTATATAGTGTAATCCACGTATGAAGTAGCAGTGGTTTGAAGTCTGTTAGATACAGCTATTAGGACGGACTACATATCCCATGATTTTCTCACCAGCACTTTCTTCTTCTGTTGCATGCGAACAGTAATGCCGTACACGTCCACATAGACCTCGTGCAGAAGGGACACCCGACTGATTCCTCCCTGCCTTTGGTTTTTGCCGCGGACATTGAAAGGGGTGAGGGAGCTTGGTAGATTGTTTCCTTGGGTTAATACATACGTATACGCTCCCTGGTAGTGGTGATTGTAATTGTCAAAGGTTCGATAGTGAGGGTCCCAGCAATATTGCAGTCATCAAATTCTGCAAAAAGTAAAAGAAGTTTGAGTTAGTTCATCCATGTGGTGGCCATTAAGACTATCTGCTTAGAGGGTCTAAATATGCATTTCTTTAGATGCCCACCAGGCCCAGTCATTAAGCCCCCAAAACTTTGGTCATAAAGTATTTCTTGCTGTATAATGTAGCTTAGCTGTCCAAAATGCCACTAGTATGGGCAAAATATCTACTCACTTTTGGGTGTGATATAGCAATGTTGCTATATGCAAATGTAAATATTTAAATATTATATTTGACAAGACTAGCAGTCAAAATGTGTAAAAAAAATCTTAAATTTTTTTAGTTTTGTCTTTCAATGTAAGTTTTGAATTCAGAATTCAGCTCACATGGTCTGAATTAAGCAAATTTTTTTTTTTACATTTTTTCCCTCATTCTCTAGTGTTTCCTCAGAGACTAGTGTTTCACATGTAAAACTCACTCTCAGGTTTGCAGTAACGGTCTCCATTGCTGTCAAGATCACAGATTGAGTTCTCATTGCATTCAAAGGATGTGCAGGACAGCAGTCCTCCAAGGCTGCAGGTGCACCTCTGTTCACAGTGGTCAGTTATCCACGAATCTCCCACCTGAAATGTATACCAGGCATTACTATTATGTGACATTTAAAATAAAAGCACAGCCATCTTTACAGCAACTTTTTCTAATATATTCTTTAAGCATCATGTCTTTCCACATTATACATTTACATTTTTAAGATAATTATGAATAATGATGAAGAATAGAATAGAAAAGGATATATTTGAAGAATAGAGGTATTCAATATATATACACTATTCAAAGGTTTGGGGTCGGTACGATTTTTAACGTTAGAAAAAGTCTCTAAGAAGGCTCTCTGTATTTATTTGAACAAAAAATAAATAATAAATAACAGTAAGTGTAATTTATTCATGTGATGCAAAGCTGAATTTTCAGCAGCCATTACTCCATTCTTCAGTCACATGATCCTTCAGAAATTAGGAAATTAACATTTATTTTTATTATCAATGTTGAAAACAGTTGTGCTGCTTATTTTGTGGAAATAATTAAGATAATTGTCTTCAGGATTTTTGAAGAATGGAAAGTTCAGAAAAAATTGTAAAAATTGTTGTTTTTTTACTGAATTTCTGATCAAATTAATGTGCAATTGCTGAATAAAAGTATACATTTTCTTTAACAAAAAAAAAAAAAGAAAAAAAAAAAAGAGATCAGACCAACAACTGTTGAACAATAATGTAGTATCTCATTCTAGTATTAAAGCGATAGTTCACCCAAAATATTTGTCATCACTTACCCTATTCCAAACCTGTATAAGTTTCTTTCTTCTGTTGAACACAAAAGAAAATATTTTAAAGAATGTTAGTTTGATAATAAAACACTTTACGGTAGCCATTGACTTCCAAAAAATACAATGGAAGTCAATGGCTACCATCAACTGTCTGGTTACCAACATTCTTTAAAATATCTTCTTTTGTGTTAAACAGAAGAAAGAAACTTATACAGGTTTGGAACAACATGAGGGTGAGTAAATGATGACAAAATGTTACGTTTTTGGGTGAACTATCCCTTTAAGGAAAGCTGATTTTTTTTTTTTGCTCCAAAGTTTACTCACCTCATGATACTCTCCATTGCTGTCAACACATCCACAGCTTGAGAGGGGAACACACTTGCCATCACTTAACACAAAGCCTGCATTGCACTGGCAGCCTTCAACACACCTATTGGGTGGTAATGGGCAGAATATGGGGAAGAGGTCGGCACAAGTAGGAGGACATGGTGCTGTGCAGTCAGAATAGTGACTGTTTGGTGGGCATGGGAGAGCTGGAAATAGAAACACACAAAGAAAAGAGGCATGATGCATTGAATTTAAAATTACAATGATTCTCTGACATATTTAGAGACCATTTCTCCCAGCTGTCACCCAGCTCAGCATAGCATTCTCAGCACATCTCTTCGCCTTTTCTTCCCTCTTTCTCTTTCACTTACGGCAGAATGTGCTGTTCCTCCAGCTGATCGTGATTCCAGCGCTGTAACAGGCCTGGGCGTAAGCCTCAATGTTATCGCACAGAGTCGACTGCATGCCATCATATTCGCACATGTCATAGACACAGTTCCCCAGAAAGGCTTCTGGAGGAAGGAGAGAGTGACAGGGCTTGAAGAGATCAGACAGGATCGAAGCTGCGCACTGTGACTGGAAGATTTCTTCCTCATTCTCATCACAGTTGGGTTTATCTTCAGGTCTTGGATCAGGTTGGCAGCTGCGGATGGAGGAACAAGGAACGGATGAATACAACAGAAGAATGAAAAAAGCAAAACTCTATTAATTTTTCACCATGATGCCTCAGATAGCAGCATTATAAATGCACTTATGTTACATATGAATTTATCTAGTTTTGTTTATTTCTGAATTATGGAGAGGTGCTTAGAGGCACCAAACAATCTAACACTCACCCAGGATCACTGTCTCCCTCTGCTTTCCAGCTGTTACCAAGTTCAATGGCATTTTCGGCTGGTTTGCCATCAGGCATCAAGTTATCGTCAGATGAATCACCGTTGTAGTTACCGCACATTCCACACACCTATAATAGAAATGTTGAAGGACAGAAAAAAGTGTGTTTTGCTTCTTGTGGAAAATCTTTAATGCAGTTCAGATATTCAGACAAAAAGGGAACTGTCTGGTTTATGAATCAAATATCAGTATCAAAAGAATATTTTTAGTACAAAAACATAGTAGAGTGTTCTAGTTTTGTTTTGGTGTAGTTGCATACCTTGTTGAAATAGTCTCCAGGCACTGTGATCTCAATATGGTGCACTCCATCAAACTTTACAATCAGGCCAAAGTCAGTGTCTAGTATGGTGTTTACTCCACTGGTAAACACCCGTGCCTTGGCTGCAGTGATGTCGTAGG
The DNA here is from genome assembly GCA_036326025.1 of Chrosomus eos. Classification (NCBI taxonomy): domain Eukaryota; kingdom Metazoa; phylum Chordata; class Actinopteri; order Cypriniformes; family Leuciscidae; genus Chrosomus; species Chrosomus eos. Next base: position 18,447,761 of record CM070818.1, on the reverse strand, counting down.
GGGTCTTTATCCTGCGTTCATTCAGCTAGTCGGAGGAGAAAACAAACCAGAGTACAGGCCAGAGATTTAGCACAATAATATCATTGAATACACATGGTTTAGAATCGTATCTATTATATTATGATATATTCACTGTGTCTAATCAGGACATGCAAATGCAACATAGTTAAAACCACTACTCCATCTTTTCCTCCTTTCTTCTCGGACACTCACCAGTACTCTTCCGCTCTTGCTGATGGTGATGTTGGCAGTGGGCAGGTAGACGGTCACGGAGCGAACATACGAAGCTTCTGGCTGGCCGCGTTCTTCGTTTTTGGCCACAATGGTGAAGGGTGTCACCATAGAGATGTTGCATATTGCCACCAGCGTGTAAGTGCAGGTACCCATGAAGGTGTGCATGATCCCATCAAAGGTGTAGTAGTGAGGATCACCAGCAATGTGGCAAATACCCACTCCTGCAAAGAAGGCCAGTTAGTAGTCTGTCTGACAGATACAGAGAGATGGATGGGTGGATGGATAGATGAATGATGGATGGATGGAATTAACATTTGTTTTTGGTAAAGTATGTACCTGTATTCACACAGCCCAGCTGACCCTCATTGACTTTACATTCCTGAGTGGGATTGCACTGCCATGCCTCGCATGTCACGGTATTGAAAGGTGAACAAACACAGCGCTCTGTGCAGTCATCTTTTGTGAACCAGCTGTCTCCAACCTGAAAAACAAATTTAAATGAGTTAATCATTTGATTGCATTAAGGAAACTAGAAATAAAAATGAACTGAATTAAACTATACAGTTTTATTTATATTGTTTAATATCTTTTTTTGTGATGAAATTGTTTAAAACTTGAAAACAGAAGTACAAATTTCATTCAATCGTCTTAGGAACCACTCACAGGCCTGTAGTTGTTGTCTCTGTCAGTGCAACCACACTCCTTGAAGGGCACACACTGGTCTCCACTGAGGACAAATCCAGGGTCACACACACATCCCTCAACACAGGGCTCAGTACAAGTGCCTTCAGATCCAGGGTCTTGACAACTGGCTGGACACGCTGAACCACAAGGCTCATAGTGACTACCAACCAGACATTTAATAGCTGTGAGAAATGGAAATAAAGGAGTGGTGTTAAATAAACAGATGAGAACAATGCGGAATAGGAGAGACGAGAAACTGGAGACAATGGAGAAGGAGAGATAAAAGTACAACTGTTTTAACTCAGCCACTTTAGCAACAAAAGAAAGAAACAGCACCTATTGATGGCTCCCTAATTGAAGGGTGCACACTTCAAAGTCTTAAAAAGGATACCAGGATTCAGCAGGATTTAAAGGGCGCTTTACAGAATGCCTGTAGGGCTCAAATACTTACGGCAGAAGGTGTTATTTCTCCAGTTAATTGGCACCCCAGCTTGAGCGCACAGGTCAGCATAGCTTTGAATAGCTTGGCACAGTGCCACTGCGGCGCCACCGGTGCCACACTGATCAAACACACAGTTCTCAAAGTAAGGATCGGGAGGCACCACTGCATGACATGGCTTGAAGATACCTGGAAAAATAATGATGAATAGGCTTTAATGGTGCACAAAAGAGGTGTCAGAAGAACGGCCCTATAAAACTGAGAAAATCAAATAAATGAAAAGATGTGCTGGAATAGAAGCAGAATGAGGACTCTTGTACACTTTAGTCTTGACGTTTAGGTCATTGGCAGTGTTATTCGTTTTAGTATTGTAATCCTGGAGAAACTGGAAGATAGCGAAACTCTCTGAGAGAACAAAGGAAATCAACATTTGAATTTCTCTTTTGTGCTATCATACTGAGATAACCTGATTCACCCAAAAATCTATATGGGTTAATGTGAATAATTATCATACCGTATTACATATGATTGATATCTTTTGAAATGTCTCTGGTGCGACTGGTACAAAGGTTCATTCTCAATTAAATGTCTCAGTGCGACTGGTACAAAGGTCTCATTCTCAAATTAAATGTCTCAGTGCGACTGGTACAAAGGTCTCATTCTCAAATTAAATGTCTCAGTGCGACTGGTACAAAGGTCTCATTCTCAAATTAAATGTCTCAGTGCGACTGGTACAAAGGTCTCATTCTCAAATAAGTAAACCAAAAGGTAATAAGTTATTTAAGAGTTTAGAGATAATTCGCACACATAGGAGGGTGTGTCTTCCAGGCAAATGGTCTCCTGCTCTCAGAAGGTGTAAACTCAATTAAATTGATAGCAAATGGTTCCATGTAAATCAACTTCTGCCATCAGTACGTCTATGGCGGTGATTAATGTGAATTCCCACTGTGAACTCATGTTTACATTTGAAAAGAGGTTTCTGCCTTGGTCTGTCTATATAATGAAATGCAACGAGAGTCTGCCGCGATTCTGTAACCCAGACTAGCCCGTGATGCGAAGTGTAAGCAAAACACTTCAAATCATGTATTTTATAATGTCAAGGTATTGCATCTTCTCTCTTTATTCCAGAGAATTTGATGTTTATTATCTTTGAACTGATTATGCAATAGGCATGATACATTTACCTGACATAATAAATTGTAAACAATTTTCATTCTTTTTCATTTATGGAGTCAGATGAAATAGAAAAAAAATGTTGTTCAAAAATAAAACAGAAATTTTTAATTGTGATAAAGCCATTGAAATGTTTTATGAATTTAATCAGTGACCTCATCATCAAAGTGTTTTAAAATGTATATTTGTGTTTATGTGTGTCCCACCATTTGGATCTGTGATCATGCCACAGCTAGTAGGTTTTGTAGCTTCACTCTGGATCTTGTCATCACATTCAATGTCTCCTCCGTCATGAGTACAACTATGCGAGATACGAAAGGCATGAATGATTAAAACTTCAATGATAAAAAGAGTATATTTATATACATTTTTTAAAAAAAACCTTACTATTATTGGTGCAGTGCACAGTCAAATATGCTTTTAACTTACTCGGGTCTGTCATCGGGCACCTGCCAGCTCTCTCCAAGCTCATTGGTGCTGTCTGTTGGCTTTCCATCTGGCTTGATGTTGTCATCATCAGGATTATCATTAAAGTTTCCTGTAATATATTATCATTATTTAAATGAATCATATAAGACTATTAATATTTGGTTAGTAGCAACTCTTGAGTCTTCATTATAATCATCAATAAAGTGGGATAATTGAATTTGCAGTCTTTACCACAGAGTCCACATAACAGTCCGCTGTAGGAGGAAGGCAGGGTGACATCTGCATGATGATTTCCATCAAAACGGACGCGCAATCCAAAGTCTGTCTCAAGCACCACAAATTTGCCACTTAGGAAGATCTTGATACCGTTTGGAAGTGTGGCAGGTACAGTGACCTGAACTCCATTCACCTGCAGGATGTAGGAATAAGATAAGCTTACGTATACACCACAGTTCTGATCTACTCTAATCTGTTATTTAGCTCTCACAAATCTCAGAAATGTCCCTTACCTGAACTTTGCGACCCTTGCCCAAAATGACCTTTGTGCCATGGACATTGATGATAACAGATCTTACATAAGACACTTTCTTATTATTGTCTCTGTGCTCGTTCTGTGTCTCCACAGAAAAGTATGGCAAGCCGGAGGTCTCATTACAGGGCTTAGTGAGAGTGTAGGAGCAGGCACCCATGAAGTGATGTACTTTATTATCAAAGGAGTTATAATGAGGGTCACCAGAAACAGAGCAAATGCCTGTACCTAAAAGAGATAAAAATAGGAGATAAAAAAATTAGTTCCATGTCTCAACAGGTTTGTGCAGAACTGCATGTGTGTATGTGATAAGATGTGTAAACGAATATACCAGTGCACATGCTAAAAACTGTACTAAGTGTAAACCAGTATATATTTGTTACCAAGTGGTTTGCAGACATAGTCTCCATCTTGAAGTTGGCAACTCTCAGTAGGAAGACAGCTGGTGTCGTAACACTGAATAGTTCCTCCACCCTCACATGTACACTTCTGCTTACAGCCCTCCAGATACCAGCTCTCATTCACCTAAACATGGCCAGATTGAGATGAATGTGTTAAAACATCAACCATATTTCTTCTTTTTTAAAACACGAATGCCTTCATTGTGTTTTACGAAATCCTATAGACTATATAAACGCTTATAGAATGGATTCTGATTTATCCCAGTGAGTCGATTCATTTGATCGGTTTCATCAAAAAGGTTAATTTAGCCAAATGATTTGTTCAGTGACTGTGTTACGCCAGTATGTAGTGAAAAGCATCTTACTGGCTGCGTCCGAAAGCTTAGGCAACTTAGGCAAATTGCCCTATCAGGCAATAGGTGTGTTCGACTTGAAGAGGCGCTGCACAGACCGATCGGTGTATGACATCAAATTACCGCAAGACAATTAGAGAGCAGAGGGCTCTGTATGCTTTTGAATCGCTCATGCGGTTCTTTGATACAACAACCGGCCTTCAGGGCACCACTACAATTCGAATTAACACACCTAATGACTTTGCGGGATGTGATACGATCATTGGATTAAGTCGTGTCTTGCATAGCAGAGGCAGCATTATTTCTCTGCCGTACTGCAGTTGGTTGTAATTGGCATTTTTCAGCTTTCCGATGCAGCAGTTGTGTTGTGTTGTTGAATTATTTACTCAACATATTCGTTGAAACATCCAGTCGACCGAATATTTGGTTATCCTTTATCATAATTTGTCTGATATAACCATCCATTTTAAATCTAATTCTAATAACTATCTATTTTTAATTTTAGAATTTTTTTCTAGTTAATTCCAATAAACTATTGAAAGTGACAAACACAACAACAGCATAAATAAAACAGAAAACAGTAAAACAATATCCATTAAAGTATTGACTTGTATAATTTGTTGTGGTGCATGGCTGGGAATTTGCATACCGCGTCAATCACAGTATTGTTTCAAATGTGTTCACATTGGACAGTGGACAATCATTGGACAATCTTATAGTGTGGCTTTTTGAGTTGGTGCTCTTGCTGTTTAGTGTTTAAAGCATTTTTTAATGACAGACACAATGTGTTTGTCACATTTTCTGAAAAATAATATGACAAACTTAGATAAGAGGCGTAAAGAAGTCATATAGTGAAAAAAAATTGCAATTAATATGCAAACTAGTTTCTACGAATATCTGCTCTTCAAGAGGTCTGAATATTTATTTATTCTATAAGACCTCATTAACAGAGAAATACATCAATAACGTCATGGATGATTCGAGAACATGGAACATTTTTAGACTTTTAAAATAACCTGTCATGGTTGCAGTTGTTTTGTGGATGTTTTGATCAAAGTTTTGACAATTATTTTCATAATCTAGTCCATGGGTCCAGAAGCCCACGGGTCGGCCCTGGTTTTAAACTCACTGGATGGTAGGAGCCTGAGGGGTCCACACAGCCACAGTCTTGAACAGGAACACATTTGTTGTCACTGAGGATGAAGCCAGGGTCGCACTCACAGCCCTCTACACACTTCTCACTGCAGCCCGGTGGTCCATTGATACCCAGACATGTCTCTGGACAGGAGCTCACACATATGGAGTAATGGCTGTTTGGAGGACATACCAGAGCTGTAGAAAAAAGAGGAAAAACATCATTAACTGATGGTGAAAATAGGGTTAAAGTGCGGATGCAGTATGGAGTATGTAGTTTCCCAGTCCCATGTTCCCATCCCCATGTGACAGCATTCCTTTCTCTACCACTCTGGCCTTTAAAGGCATAAAAGCTTCATAAATAATAAAAACAATCAGGCTAAAATTAACGTAAGTGTTCAACTCTAGCTGTCCTATGTCAACCTCCTGAACTGCATTTACTTCAATAATTTATTTTGTGCATTAGAGAGAGCTGAAAGCTGGCTTCACTGGGAATATGAAATGTTATTCTTGCACAGATGCAAGTTGGCAAATTTTGCTGCTTTATCACATTCTCAATCCATTTAGCACTTCATGCAATATGAGACATGCGAGTATGACTCACGGCAGAAGTCTGGCTTCCTCCACTGATGGACAGGTGCGCCTGCACTCAGGCAAGCATCAGTGTAAGCTTGAAGCTGGTCACAAAGGACCTGCTGCAGCCCTTGATAACGGCACATATCAAACACACAGCTCTGGAAGAAAGGCAAGGGTCCACCACACTTATACAGTCACTGTGAGGAGCAAATGTACAAGAAAATGTACAATGTTTAAGCACTAAAAGTGTTTCAAACATTGCTTATTAGCAGTATTTGGAAAATTCATAGTTTGGTAAGTCCTAACCTAAAAGGTCCATTTGTGTCAGTTATTTTCCCACAGTTCTCTGGGTTTGACACCACACCCTCCAGCACAGGATCACAGGGTGGTTGAGGTCCAGGGTCAGGCTTGCACCTGAAAACACATCATCATTGAACATATGAAGTCAACCTAATCCTCAAAACATTGTGCTACATGTGCAGTTGATAAAATGCAGAAAAGAAAGAGGTACTGACGTTGCATCCTCGTCCTCATCAGTTTTCCAGCTGTCGCCAAACTGATGTGAGCTATCAGACTGGGAGCCATCTGGCTTAGTGAAGTCATTATTAGGGTTTCCATTGTAGTCCCCACACAGGCCACACATCTGGTCATAGTAGGAACTGATGAGTAAGAGAAGAACAAAGCGAGAGGGATTAATTTTAAGATGTTCATTTCCCCAGAGATGGTTTGTGATTTTTTTTCTTTTGTTGGATTAACTCAAATCCTATAACCCTTAAAGGGTTAGTTCACCCAAAAATGAAAATTCTGTCATTAATTTCTCCCTCTCATGTCATTCCAAACTCGTAAGACTTTCATTCATCTTCGAAACACAAATGAAGATCTTTTAATGAAATCTGATAGCTTTCTGTCCCTCCATTGACAGTCTCAGCATCTTTAACCCCCCAAAAAGATAGTAAAGACATCATTAGAGTAATCCATGTGACTCCAGAGGTTTAGCCTAAATTTTATGAAGTGACTTTGAGTCTATGAGTGCTTTGTTTGAGCAAAAAAAACATAATTTACCACTTTATTTACAAAATATGAATCTCCAACCCAACGAGAGCACCATAACACATGCGTGTTGACGCGAGAGCGGACGTTGTTACATGAACGTGCATTAGACATATATATTTTATAAATAGAGTGGTAAATTAAGTTCTCTTAGGAGAGTATCTCTCGTACTGCGTAATATCTTACGCTATGGGGAAAACTCTTTTCCACGAGATATTGAAGCCAAAAATTATCCTTAATTTTTTATTAATGTAAAACGCTTTGCAGCAGCAAGCAGACCTAGGCGAGACAGCTCGCGCGCCTATTGGCTGCTCTGCGGCAATAGCAGCAGCCTATCGAGAGAGGCTCTGCGTGACGTCACGACGAATGGGGGCCTTTCGCGCCCATATCGTCACGTCCCGCCAGAAAGGGCGTGGTCTCGCCCTATATCTAGGCTCGATAGCTGCTCCAACGTCGATTTTCATCTCTTCAGCGAAGCCTCCCGCATCGCTGGATCCAGAGTGAGAAGCCGCGCCGTCGACCTGTAGCCTTCAGCGGGACGTGCCATTGAGCCTGGAGTCGCTGGCCTCGCCGCCTTCAGCCGCCGTACCTGCTGCGCTTTCCGGCGTACATATCCTTTCCTCTGCCTAGAGTGTGTGTGTGATTGCATTTCTGCCTTTTTTTCCCACCCCTCTAAAAGAGCGGCGTCTTTTTAAAGATGCCTTCCTGTGGTTCTTGCCGAGCCCCACTCAGCGATGAGGACCGCCATGTCATCTGCGTGTCCTGCCTGGGTGAGGATCACGCGGCCATCGCGCTCGCTGACGGCGGATGCCATCATTGTGAACGTTTGCCTATGGTGACTCTGCGGACTCGCCTAGCTTCGTTCTCCGAGCCCGCATCCCAGCCTGCCGTGACGCCGCGCCGCAAGAAGCGCCGCGCCCAGCGCGCGCCCGAGCTATCTCCAGCCCGCCAAAGCTCGCCGGTTCGCCCGCCAGCTTCGCCGGCTTCGCTCGAGTCGCTCACGGACGGACAGCGGCCGCCGTCTGCCGCCGCGTCCGCCATCGAGTTGGACGACAACACCGAGGCATGTTCTCTCTTGGCTTTCGTGGACCTCCCCTCCGCTAACGTTTCCCGCCAACCCTCTGGGAAGAGAGCCGGCATTGAGACTGAGCTGATGCGTCTGCTCACCAAGGCCGTGGAAAGCATCGGCCTCGATTGGGAGGCACCCACGCTGCCGCCGCGCAACAGATTAGACGGGCGCTTTCTCGGGAAAGACGAGGCTCCGTCAAAACTAGGCCCGCGCCCTTCCTCCCGGAACTTCACGAGGAGGTTGCAAAGTCGTGGAAGGCCCCCTTTTCCGCCAGGATGCGTACCTCTACCTCCGCGGCATTCTCCGCTGTCGACGGTGCGGGAAGTAGAGGATACCTCGCCATTCCTCCGGTGGAGACGGCTGTCGCGTCGCATCTCTGCCCGCCCTCCGCTGGACGGCGTGTTCAGACGACGCTCCCGTCCAAAGCCTGTCGAGTGACATCATCTAGCACCCCGTACGTTCACGAAGTGCATGGACGCGGCCCTCGCCCCCTGAGACTTCGGGGCATGCGAGTTTTGAACTACTTGGACGATTGGCTGATTCTAGCTCGTTCACGAACGGAGCTCTTAGAACACAGGGCCGCATTACTCGAGCACCTCGAGGAGCTGGGCCTTACAGTCAATTGGGCGAAAAGCTCACTGCTCCCCAGTCGGAGGATTTCCTTTCTGGGAACAGTGTTAGACTCGCTATCCATGACGGCACGCCTGTCACCAGAGCGCGGATTGAATATTCAGCACGTCGCGAAATCCTTCCGCCACGGCTCTATAGTCCCGCTCAGAAGGTTTCAGAAAATGCTGGGTCTCATGGCCTCAGCAGCCTCCGTACTCCAGTTGGGCCTGCTCCGCATGCGCCCACTGCAGCTATGGCTAAAAGCACGAGTTCCCCCCAGGGCGTGGACCGCAGGTCTGTTTCGCCTCAGGGTCGACCTTCAGTGCATTTCGGCTCTGAAACCATGGAAAGCAACCGACTGGTATCAGTCAGGTGTGAGTCTGGGGATCCCCTCGAGTGTGAAGGTGGTGTCTACGCCTCCACTTCGGGGTGGAGAGCGCTGCTCGAGGGCAAACCGCTAGCTGGCCTATGGTCAGTGCGGGAGAAGCTCCTTCACATAAACTGCTTGGAATTAATAGCAGTCGACAAAGCGCTAAGGCGCTTCTGTCCCCAGATAATAGGCCACCACGTATTGGTCCGGTCGGACAACATGTCAGTGGTGGCGTACATAAATCGCCAGGGCGGCGTCAGGTCCCGAAACCTTTACAGGCTGACGGAACGCCTCCTGGTCTGGGCTCAGCACAACCTGCTCTCGCTGAGAGCGGCGCATGTGCCTGGTCACCTAAATGTGGGGCCAGACAGGCTGTCCAGAAACAACGTCCCAGCAGGAGAATGGTCTCTGCACCCGCAGACGATCCAGCTGCTGTGGGAAACGTTTGGCAAAGCGCAGGTGGACCTGTTCGCGTCCCAAGAAAACGCTCACTGCCCGAGATTCTTCTCGAAAAGCCGGGACGCGCTGGCCCATGTTTGGCCCCGCCGCCCCCTATATGCTTTTCCCCCTGTCTCACTCCTGCCTCAGGTGTTGGAGCGAATCAGGAGGGAGGGATGCCCAGTGCTACTCATAGCTCCGCTCTGGACAAACCAGTCGTGGTTCCCTGTCCTGATGCAGCTGACCGGCGCTGCCCATGGCCTTTACCGTTGAGGAGAGACCTCCTCTCTCAGGCGGAAGGCTCGATTTGGCATCCTCGCCTGGATTTGTGGTCCCTGCACGCATGGGCCATCAACGGGTACCCGCTGACCTCCCAGAGGGAGTGTTAAACACGATCGCGCAGGCTAGAGCCCCGTCTACCAGACGGCTCTACTCCTCGAAGTGGTCTGTGTTCTCTGCTTGGTGTCAAGCGCAGGGCTTTTCACCTGTAGACTGCGGGGTTACGGAAGTGCTTTCCTTCCTTCAGGAGCTTCTGGATAAGGGCAGGTCCCCTTCCACGCTCAAAGTATACGTGGCGGCCATAGCAACGTTTGCAAAACCGGTGTCTGGCCAGTCACTAGGAAAGAGCGACTTAGTCGTGCGTTTCCTTAGAGGAGCTCGGAGGCTAAACCCTCCCAGGCCCCCTTCAGTCCCGACATGGGACCTTTCCACGGTCTTGGAGGCCATGAAAGGTGCCCCATTCGAGCCAATCCAGTCGTCAGACATGAAACACTTGTCTTTCAAGACAGCGTTTCTTATGGCTCTCGCTTCAGTGAAGCGCGTAGGGGACTTGCAAGCGCTCTCAGTAAGCGCGTCATGCATGGAGTTTGGACCTAATGACTCAAAGGTCATACTCAAACCGAAGCACGGCTACGTGCCGAAATCCCTCAACACACCGTTCAGGGCCCAGGTGATTTCCCTGTCTGCCCTTCCGGTTCTCAATGAGGAGAAGGACGCGAGTCTCCTTTGCCCTGTCAGGGCACTAAGGGCTTATGTGTCCCGCTCGTCTGGTTTCAGACAGACTGAGCAGCTTTTCGTTTCGTTTGGCGGCCGTGCTAAGGGACTTGCCGCTTCGAAACAGAGCCTATCCAGATGGATAGTCGGTGCCATAGCGCTGGCTTACACTTCTAAGGGCCTACAGTGCCCTTTGGGTGTTAGAGCGCACTCCACAAGAGGCATGGCCTCCTCGTGGGCATGGTCTAGCGGGGTTACCCTGCAAGATATTTGTATGGCCGCGGGCTGGGCCTCGCCGTCTACATTTATAAAATACTATAACCTGGAGGTTCCCGCCTTGCAAGCTAAGCTTTTGGCGATATAAAGTTCAGTGCTATCTGCCCGCTGTGCGGCTCAGATGCTGAGTTTGACCTGCGTATCGCTCACTGACCGGTACAGCAGCTCGTTAAAATATCGACACACTTGTGGCCACCCAGTTCAGGCTGAATGTTCACCCTGACGGTATGGTCTATTTGTCGCATGATCAGCTCCTTCGGATGCTATTTAAAGGGAATGATGCTTCTAGCCTCTCTTCCCTCACTCTCTGTGAGTTTATGGTGATTATGCACTATATGCGCCCCGGGCTTCGGCCCTTGGGACTTTGGTGTTGGATCCCTACCAGCACGGCATGTTGCATTGTGTTCCCCATAGCGTAAGATATTACGCACTACGAGAGATACTCTCGTAAGAGAACGTACTCGGTTACTAACGTAACCTCGGTTCTCTCTAGAGAGGGAACGAGTACTGCGTATCTTGCCGTGCTTGGAATACGCTCTGGTTCGCTTCGGCGATGAAAACCGCCGTAAGAGCAGCTATCGAGCCTAGATATAGGGCGAGACCACGCCCTTTCTGGCGGGACGTGACGATATGGGCGCGAAAGGCCCCCATTCGTCGTGACGTCACGCAGAGCCTCTCTCGATAGGCTGCTGCTATTGCCGCAGAGCAGCCAATAGGCGCGCGAGCTGTCTCGCCTAGGTCTGCTTGCTGCTGCAAAGCGTTTTACATTAATAAAAAATTAAGGATAATTTTTGGCTTCAATATCTCGTGGAAAAGAGTTTTCCCCATAGCGTAAGATATTACGCAGTACTCGTTCCCTCTCTAGAGAGAACCGAGGTTACGTTAGTAACCGAGTACGTTTTTTTGGTGCAAAGAAAGCACTCACGTCACTTCATAACCAGGTTGATCCACTGGAGTCACATGGATTAATTTACTACCATTCTAGAACTTGAAGGCGGTAATTGTGTAGGCTGTCAATAGAGGGACAGAAAGCTCTCAGATTTCATTAAAAAGATCTTTATTTGTTTTCTGAAGATGAACAAAAAGTGTTACGGGTTAACGTGTAAACTCTACACAGAGTTTTAGTACCTGGGAACAGAGATCTTGGCGTAATGGTTGCCGTCCCACTTCACCTCCAGGCCGAACGGTGTCGTGAGGATTACATATTGGCCAGCAAGAGACAGAGAAATGAGCGGAGATGGCGAGTGGGGGAGGGACACCCTGAGTCCATTTACCTGGATGTGTGAAAAAGAGATGAACAATAGAGATGGATTGAAGACTAATGTTATCTTTGACTAGAAGAACTGTGAGATTTTTTTTCTTTTGTTGTAAAGGAAATATTATTCTTGAAGAAATGAAAATTGACAGAGATATTGTGATTATGAACAGATTAGGAAAAACTGAAAGAAAATATTTAAGATGAAAACTATTATGTCTATAGTCCATTTACTTAATCTCAGAAATGAAAATTTCAGAAAAACTAAAATATAGTTTAGCTGTTGACTTAAAATCTCAATTGTTGATCTCAAGATTACAGAATGACTTCAGTGGTGGTTTAATGATGGCCGCTGCTGTGGATACTGACCAGAGTTCTCCTGTTTTTCATCATTGTCACTGTGACACCATCAACAGTCACATACAGTTTCCTCAGGTAAGAAACACCAGAAATTCCTCTCTCTTCATTTTTACCCTCTATGGAGAACCAGGGGCCTGCAGACCCAGGAGAGAGGGAAGTAAAGTTATTTTAAAATCTTTTTTAAACTTAATTTTTAAGTTAATTTTGGGAACATTTAATGTAGATTGAATCAATATTAAGAATGTCATGATTTTTTGTTACTTCATAACACCTACTAATGACCAAAGCATTCTAATGTCACTGCTGATTGTGGATGGTTTTAACATGGTTTTGGCCATTGCTTACCAGTGTTGTTTTTACAGGTGCGGGCCAGAGTGTAGGTGCAAGTGCCCATGAAGCTGTAGTATTTGCCATCAAAGGTGTTATAATGAGGGTCCCCAGAGATAATACAGTCTTGAGATCCTGGGGGATTGTGAAAAGATTAAGTATTTTTAAATACATCAACCGTCTTTTATGTGCTAAAGTTTGTGTAAATGGATGGATGGATGTGTGGGTGGATGAAAAGTGAATGGAAATGCACTTACTGAGTTTACCTAACTATGGTACTCACCTTCTGGGTAACACCCAATTACACCATCCTGTACTCCACATTGTTCCATTGGTGGACAGTCAGCAGCACTACAGGAAACGAATGGCGGGTTACACTTGCACAGTAGCTCACAGTCCTTGGTGTAGAACTCTTCACCTGGCTAAATCCATGCAGAGAAGAAATATGTTAGCTTGATGAAAAATACTACTTGATTGGCTATAACAGACCATTGTTGTCCTAAATGATACCACATACGGTTTCCTCACCTGATAATAATGTTCATTATGTCTGCAGCCACATGTGTCTTCTTTCACGCACTGGCCAGCACTGAGGATGTATCCAGGGTCACAAACACATCCTTCAGAACAAGGCCCAGTGCACTGATTTGGTGGAATTGGGTTACAGGAAGGCTGGCAAATTGGGGCGCATGAATTAAAATGACTGTTGGGTGGGCATTTCAGAGCTGGAGAGGAAGAATATGTATTAGTGCTAGTCATAAACTTCACTCTATCTGACAGGATGAGAAATAGTACAAGCCATTGATGTCAGCAGTATTTGTTAGACTTTATGGTTGAGGAATATGCATTTTTCAGACATACGACAGAAGGTGTTGTTTCTCCAGGGTCCAATTGTGACGCCACGGTCCTGACATTCGTTGACGTACGACTCTATTGCTTCACACAATGCAGAATGAGCTCCATCCAGCTCACACACATCAAACAAACAGTCTTGGAAGAAACCCTATACACACAGGGTTAAGATCTGTAAGTATCTTTTTATATGATTAAAATTACACACTAAAGAATTTCAAATAATCTGACTTGATTTCACTCACATTTGGGTTGACTTTTGGATGGCAAGCAGCAAATGGGCCATTGGTGTCCAATATGAGACCACAGTAAGCAGGCCCTTCATACAACTCCTGCTCAGCATCTGTACATCCTGGGGTTGGGTCGACCTCTGGCTTGTTACACCTGAAAGGCAGAATCAATGTTAAGTCATCTATGATATGAATTAATAGATAACATACTGTAGATGAGTCTTTTAGAACTAACAGTATGTGCATTGCATATTAACTTACTTAGGGTCTGTGTTCCAGCTGTGGCCAAAGTCATTGGGGTTTTGGACCAGTTCACCAGTCGGGGTCTGGAAGTCATCCTTAGGGTCTCCGTTGTAGTCCCCACACAGTCCACAAAGTTTGTCCTCATAGCTGTAAAATGATGATCACAAGCATGTAGAAACATTTAAAAGTGGATCAAGTTATAATAGTTATTAAAAAGACTTTTATAAGAACCATACTCACTCCTTGATAACTTTAATGTCCATAAAGTGGTTTCCATCATAACGTACAGTAACTCCAAAGTTCAAGACCACTGTGTAGTGCTTGCCAGACATAAAAATGTCAACACCACTGACAGGATTCAGAGGAATGTTCACTTTGGTACCATTGACCTGAGAAAAGTCAGAAAACATAACTGTCCATTTGAACGTGCCTCTAAATAAGATGTCTACAGTATATGTACATTAGCAGTAATATTGAAATGAATGTTCTTTTCTCTGACCTGCACAGTTCCTCCTTTCAGAATGGACACTATCACTCCTAGCGCATGGACATGAACTGCTTTTACATAGCTGATATAAGGATTGTTGTAGCGATTCTCATTGTCTGTGTATACAGCAAAGTAAGGCATATCTGTGCTGTTACAAGGTTCAGACATCAGGTAAGAACAGTTTCCCATGAAGTCGTAGTGCCGCTTATCAAAGGTGGTGTAATGGGGGTCACCAGAAGCAATACAGGTGGAAGTTCCTGGGAGTGAAAAATATCTTGATGTCAAAGATATAAATTCAAAAATAAATTAAAATAGTTCAAGGGAATATTGTTGTTGTTTTGTGCATTACCTTTAGGGTAGCAGCCATGCACTCCACCAACCTCCCGACATTCTTCTGTCACAGAGTCACAGGTGTTGTCCACACAGTCGAAAGTGTAGTTGCCAGCACAGCGACACAACTTTGAACAGCCATTTCCAAAAATGATCTCACCAGGCTGAGTGTAAATACAGAACAAGTTTAGAGCAAAGTCTTAGGTCCCAGAAATGGATACAAAAATGTAGCCTCACATCAACAACAACTCTTGTACCTCAAAGTAATTGTTTTCTTCATCCAGGCACCCACACTGCTCAATAGGAACACAGCGCCGTCCACGGAAAACAAATCCTGGTTTACAGAAGCAGCCGCTGATGCAAGAACCAGAGCAGTTGGTGGAGGGTTCTGCACATGTAGGAATACAGGCTGGGCCGCAATCAATGTATTCAGAGTCTGGAGGGCAGTTCACTGTTGGAACACATGAAGAGTTGTTTAGCTATACAAATGTTGTAATTTCTTGATAGAGCAGGAGCAAGTACTCATGAAGGGATCTACTTTATTATCAGAGGAGGTAATGAGGGTCAATAGAGACTAAACAAATTCTTATATCTAAAGAGAAAGATAAAAATGAAATTGTGATCTATCAGGAGTCTCAATTAGTTTGTGTATAACTGCATATGTGTTCGTGATGTGTTAATGTGTAAATAAATGTACCCATACATGTGTTCAAAACTTTATTATGTATAAACCAGTACTATAATTGTTACCATTTGGTTTGCAGACATAGTCTCCATCTTCAAGTTGGCAACTCTCAGTAGGAAGACAGCTGGTGTCGTAACACTGAATAGTTCCTCCACCCTCACATGTACACTTCTGCTTACAGCCCTCCAGATACCAGCTCTCATTCACCTAAACATGGCCACATTGAGAGGAATGTCTGTCATTTTTGCAGGGGATTCATGAATGTTGAAATCAAAGTTTTGGGTCTTATTTTCATAATCTCGTCTATCGCCCCAGAAGCCCACGGGTCGGCCCTGGTTTTAAACTCACTGGATGGTAGGAGCCTGAGGGGTCCACACAGCCACAGTCTTGAACAGGAACACATTTGTTGTCACTGAGGATGAAGCCAGGGTCGCACTCACAGCCCTCTACACACTTCTCACTGCAGCCCGGTGGTCCATTGATACCCAGACATGTCTCTGGACAGGAGCTCACACATATGGAGTAATGGCTGTTTGGAGGACATACCAGAGCTGTAGAAAAAAGGAGTAAAGCATCAGTAAATGACTGTGAAGGCAGAAGAGAGGATGCAATGTGGAGTATGTAGTTTCCCAGTCTCATGTCCTCTTCCCTCAGTGACGGCATTCCTGTCATAGAAGTCTAATAAATGATAAAAGCAAAAAGACTAAAGCTAACATGAGTAATCGACTCTAGCTGTCTTTTTCCAATCTCCTGAACTCCATTTCAATAATTAATATTGTGCATTAGAGAAAGCTTAAAGCAGGTTTGTCACTGGGAATGTGAAATGTTATTCATGCATGGATGTAAGTTGTCAAATTGTACTTTAGTATATGTTAAAATCTTAGACATTGTGCGATACGTTACAACCTATAAGAGAGTATGACTCACGGCAGAAGTCTGGCTCCCTCCACTGATGGACAGGTGCGCCTGCACTCAGGCAAGCATCAGTGTAAGCTTGAAGCTGGTCACAAAGGACCTGCTGCAGCCCTTGATAACGGCACATATCAAACACACAGCTCTGGAAGAAAGGCAATGGGTCCACCACACTTATACAGTCCCTGTGAGGAGCAAATGTAAGAGAAAGTGTACATTTAAGCACTAAAAAATATTTTAACATTGTTTATTAGCAGTATTTGGAAATGTCATGGTTTGGTAAGTAAGTCCTAACCTAAAAGGTCCATTTGTGTCATTTATTCTCCCACAGTTCTCTGGGTTTGACACAACACCCTCCAGCACAGGATCACAGGGTGGTTGAGGTCCAGGGTCAGGCTTGCACCTGAAAACACAACATCATTAAACATATGAAATTGACCTAATCCTCAAAACATTGCCCTGTCTGTGACCGATCCTATTCAACCCACTTCGAGTGGGATTTGAACCGGGGTCTCTGGTGTGAGAGGCAGGCGTGCTAACAAGGACGCTAACGGCAGCAACCTCTAGCGTCAGCCGCTAACATGCCTCTTAAGGCTAGGGGAGTGAGGTTTACATGCACAGCTCTTTCTGGTCTAAGTCCATTACACCTGCATAAGCAGTTGATAAAATGCAGAAAAGAAAGAGGTACTGACGTTGCATCCTCGTCCTCATCAGTTTTCCAGCTGTCGCCAAACTGATGTGAGCTGTCAGACTGGGAGCCATCTGGCTTAGTGAAGTCATTATTAGGGTTTCCATCGTAGTCCCCACACAGGCCACACATCTGGTCATAGTAGGAACTGATAAAATGAGAGAGAGAGGAAAAAAGAGAGAAAGATTAAATGTAAAGATGTTTATTTCCCTAGAGACACTTTTTGTTTTTTTCTTTTGCAGGATTTACTCAAGCCCTATAACCCTTAACAATCATGATGGATCTTAGTGTTTCCTGACAAATACTTCAGGTCAGAGTTATGTACTCTGTGTATATATTTCAATGAGGCTGTTTCAGAGATTTAGTACCTGGGAACAGAGATCTTGGCGTAATGGTTGCCGTCCCACTTTACCTCCAGGCCGAACGGTGTCGTGAGGATTACATATTGGCCAGCAAGAGACAGAGAAATGAGCGGAGATGGCGAGTGGGGGAGGGACACCCTGAGTCCATTTACCTGGATGTGTGAAAAAGAGATGAACAATAGAGATGGATTGAAGACTAATGTTATCTTTGACTAGAAGAAATGTGATTATTAACAGATTAGGAACAACTGAAAGAAAATATTTTGGATAAGAGGAGTGTCTTAAGAGGAGTATCTTAAAACTATTGTCCTTATTTACTTAATGGCATAATCTAAGACTAAATCATATTTTAGTTGTCTTAGTTCTTCATCTCACGATTACAGAATGACTTCAGTGTTGGTTTAATGATGGCCGCTGCTGTGGATACTGACCAGAGTTCTCCTGTTTTTCATCATTGTCACTGTGACACCATCAACAGTCACATACAGTTTCCTCAGGTAAGAAACACCAGAAATTCCTCTCTCTTCATTTTTACCCTCTATGGAGAACCAGGGGCCTGCAGACCCAGGAGAGAGGGAAGTAAAGTTATTTTAAAATCTTATTTAAACTTAATTTTTAAGTTAATTTTAATGTACATTGAATCAATATTAAGAATGCCAGGATTTGTTATTACTCTATAACACCTACTAATGTCACTGCTGATTGTGGATGGTTTTAACATGGTTTTGGCCATTGCTTACCAGTGTTGTTTTTACAGGTGCGGGCCAGAGTGTAGGTGCAAGTGCCCATGAAGCTGTAGTATTTGCCATCAAAGGTGTTATAATGAGGGTCCCCAGAGATAATACAGTCTTGAGATCCTGGGGGATTGTGAAAAGATTAAGTATTTTTAAATACATCAACCGTCTTTTATGTGCTAAAGTTTGTGTAAAGTGCAATAGTATATTGGCGGATATACTTTTCGTGTATGTAATGAAAAGTTTGTGATGTTATAATCTGTTTGCATGTAATACAACATCCTTCTACCATGGTATGCTATTATACCGGTATAAAGTAAGTTCCCATGTATAGTCAAGCTACAGTCTCCATTTCTCTAGCCAAATATACACGATACAATGTGTAATCAAATATTAAGAAGGATTAATTACAAATAGCATCTGTCTTTCAGAGTTAATGCAAGCCAAGACCAGTTGTTGTCTTATTAATGCATATACATGCTGGAAAAAGCAGAGCTAGTATCTAAATGTGTTAGATCAACATTGGAAAACTGGACTAGTATGATTTTAAGGCAGACATTTAAAAAAAAGACAATTATTGGTTTAGCCTGACTGAAATTGGATGGATGGATGGATGGATGTGTCGATGGATGAAAAGTGAATGGAAATGCACTTACTGAGTTTAACTAACTATGGTACTCACCTTCTGGGTAACACCCAATTACACCATCCTGTACTCCACATTGTTCCATTGGTGGACAGTCAGCAGCACTACAGGAAACGAATGGCGGGTTACACTTGCACAGTAGCTCACAGTCCTTGGTGTAGAACTCTTCACCTGGCTAAATCCATGCAGAGAAGAAATATGTTAGTTTGATGAAAAATACTACTTGATTGGCTATAACAGACCATTGTTGTCCTAAATGATACCACATACGGTTTCCTCACCTGATAATAATGTCCATTATGCCTGCAGCCACATGAGTCTTCTTTCACGCACTGGCCAGCACTGAGGATGTATCCAGGGTCACAAACACATCCTTCAGAACAAGGCCCACTGCACTGATTTGATGGAATTGGGTTACAGGAAGGCTGGCAAATTGGGGCGCATGAATTAAAATGACTGTTGGGTGGGCATTTCAGAGCTGGAGAGGAAGAATATGTATTAGTGCTAGTCATAAACTTCACTCTATCTGACAGTATGAGAAATAGTACAAGCCATTGATGTCAGCAGTATTTGTTAGACTTTATGGTTGAGGAATATGCATTTTTCAGACATACGACAGAAGGTGTTGTTTCTCCAGGGTCCAATTGTGACGCCACGGTCCTGACATTCATTGACGTACGACTCTATTGCTTCACACAATGCAGAATGAGCTCCATCCAGCTCACACACATCAAACAAACAGTCTTGGAAGAAACCCTATACACACAGGGTTAAGATCTGTAAGTATCTTTTATATGATTAAAATTACACACTAAAGAATTTCAAATAATCTGACTTGTCTTCACTCACATTTGGGTTGACTTTTGGATGGCAAGCAGCAAATGGGCCATTGGTGTCCAATATGAGACCACAGTAAGCAGGCCCTTCATACAACTCCTGCTCAGCATCTGTACATCCTGGGGTTGGGTCGACCTCTGGCTTGTTACACCTGAAAGGCAGAATCAAAGTTAAGTCATCTATGATATGAATTAATAGATAACATACTGTAGATGAGTCTTTTAGAACTAACAGTATGTGCATTGCATATTAACTTACTTAGGGTCTGTGTTCCAGCTGTGGCCAAAGTCATTGGGGTTTTGGACCAGTTCACCAGTCGGGGTCTGGAAGTCATCCTTAGGGTCTCCGTTGTAGTCCCCACACAGTCCACAAAGTTTGTCCTCATAGCTGTAAAATGATGATCACAAGCATGTAGAAAAATTTAAAAGTGGATCAAGTTATAATAGTTATTAAAAAGACTTTTATAAGAACCATACTCACTCCTTGATAACTTTAATGTCCATAAAGTGGTTTCCATCATAACGTACAGTAACTCCAAAGTTCAAGACCACTGTGTAGTGCTTGCCAGACATAAAAATGTCAACACCACTGACAGGACTCAGAGGAATATTCACTTTGGTACCATTGACCTGAGAAAAGTCAGAAAACATAACTGTCCATTTGAATGTGCCTCTAAATAAGATGTCTACAGTATATGTACATTAGCAGTAATATTGAAATGAATTTTCTTTTCTCTGACCTGCACAGTTCCTCCTTTCAGAATGGACACTATCACTCCTAGCGCATGGACATGAACTGCTTTTACATAGCTGATATAAGGATTGTTGTAGCGATTCTCATTGTCTGTGTATACAGCAAAGTAAGGCATATCTGTGCTGTTACAAGGTTCAGACATCAGGTAAGAACAGTTTCCCATGAAGTCGTAGTGCCGCTTATCAAAGGTGGTGTAATGGGGGTCACCAGAAGCAATACAGGTGGAAGTTCCTGGGAGTGAAAAATATCTTGATGTCAAAGATATAAATTAAAAAATAAATTAAAATAGTTCAAGGGAATATTGTTGTTGTTTTGTACATTACCTTTAGGGTAGCAGCCATGCACTCCACCAACCTCCCGACATTCTTCTGTCACAGAGTCACAGGTGTTGTCCACACAGTCGAAAGTGTAGTTGCCAGCACAGCGACACAACTTTGAACAGCCATTTCCAAAAATGATCTCACCAGGCTGAGTGTAAATACAGAACAAGTTTAGAGCAAAGTCTTAGGTCCCAGAAATGGATAAAAATGTAGCCTCACATCAACAACAACTCTTGTACCTCAAAGTAATTGTTTTCTTCATCCAGGCACCCACACTGCTCAATAGGAACACAGCGCCGGCCACGGAAAACAAATCCTGGTTTACAGAAGCAGCCGCTGATGCAAGAACCAGAGCAGTTGGTGGAGGGTTCTGCGCATGTAGGAATACAGGCTGGGCCGCAATCAATGTATTCAGAGTCTGGAGGGCAGTTCACTGTTGGAACACATGAAGAGTTGTTTAGCTATACAAATGTTGTAATTTCATGATAGAGCAGGAGCAGGTACTCATGAAGGGATCTACTTTATTATCAGAGGAGGTAATAAGGGTCAATAGAGACTAAACAAATTCTTATATCTAAAGAGAAAGATAAAAATGAAATTGTGATCTATCAGGAGTCTCAATTGGTTTGTGTATAACTGCATGAGTGTATATTCGTGATGTGTTAATGTGTAAATAAATGTACCCATTCATGTGCTCAAAACTTTATTATGTATAAACCAGTACTATAATTGTTACCATTTGGTTTGCAGACATAGTCTCCATCTTCAAGTTGGCAACTCTCAGTAGGAAGACAGCTGGTGTCGTAACACTGAATAGTTCCTCCACCCTCACATGTACACTTCTGCTTACAGCCCTCCAGATACCAGCTCTCATTCACCTAAACATGGCCACATTGAGAGGAATGTCTGTCATTTTTGCAGGGGATTCATGAATGTTGAAATCAAAGTTTTGGGTCTTATTTTCATAATCTCGTCTATGGCCCCAGAAGCCCACGGGTTGGCCCTGGTTTTAAACTCACTGGATGGTAGGAGCCTGAGGGGTCCACACAGCCACAGTCTTGAACAGGAACACATTTGTTGTCACTGAGGATGAAGCCAGGGTCGCACTCACAGCCCTCTACACACTTCTCACTGCAGCCCGGTGGTCCATTGATACCCAGACATGTCTCTGGACAGGAGCTCACACATATGGAGTAATGGCTGTTTGGAGGACATACCAGAGCTGTAGAAAAAAGGAGTAAAGCATCAGTAAATGACTGTGAAGGCAGAAGAGAGGATGCAATGTGGAGTATGTAGTTTCCCAGGCTCATGTCCTCTTCCCTCAGTGACGGCATTCCTGTCATAGAAGTCTAATAAATGATAAAAGCAAAAAGACTAAAGCTAACATGAGTAATCGACTCTAGCTGTCTTAATATTGTGCATTAGAGAAAGCTTAAAGCAGGTTTGTCACTGGGAATGTGAAATGTTATTCATGCATGCATGGATGTAAGTTGTCAAATTGTACTTTAGTATATGTTAAAATCTTAGACATTGTGCGATACGTTACAACCTATAAGAGAGTATGACTCACGGCAGAAGTCTGGCTCCCTCCACTGATGGACAGGTGCGCCTGCACTCAGGCAAGCATCAGTGTAAGCTTGAAGCTGGTCACAAAGGACCTGCTGCAGCCCTTGATAACGGCACATATCAAACACACAGCTCTGGAAGAAAGGCAACGGGTCCACCACACTGATACAGTCCCTGTGAGGAGCAAATGCAAGAGAAAGTGTACATTTAAGCACTAAAAAATATTTTAACATTGTTTATTAGCAGTATTTGGAAATGTCATGGTTTGGTAAGTAAGTCCTAACCTAAAAGGTCCATTTGTGTCATTTATTCTCCCACAGTTCTCTGGGTTTGACACAACACCCTCCAGCACAGGATCACAGGGTGGTTGAGGTCCAGGGTCAGGCTTGCACCTGAAAACACAACATCATTAAACATATGAAATTGACCTAATCCTCAAAACATTGCCCTGTCTGTGACCGATCCTATTCAACCCACTTCGAGTGGGATTTGAACCGGGGTCTCTGGTGTGAGAGGCGGGCGCACTAACAAGGACGCTAACGGCAGCAACCTCTAGCGTCAGCCGCTAACATGCCTCTTAAGGCTAGGGGAGTGAGGTTTACATGCACAGCTCTTTCTGGTCTAAGTCCATTACACCTGCATAAGCAGTTGATAAAATGCAGAAAAGAAAGAGGTACTGACGTTGCATCCTCGTCCTCATCAGTTTTCCAGCTGTCGCCAAACTGATGTGAGCTGTCAGACTGGGAGCCATCTGGCTTAGTGAAGTCATTATTAGGGTTTCCATCGTAGTCCCCACACAGGCCACACATCTGGTCATAGTAGGAACTGATAAAATGAGAGAGAGAGGAAAAAAGAGAGAAAGATTAAATGTAAAGATGTTTATTTCCCTAGAGACACTTTTTGTTTTTTTCTTTTGCAGGATTTACTCAAGCCCTATAACCCTTAACAATCATGATGGATCTTAGTGTTTCCTGACAAATACTTCAGGTCAGAGTTATGTACTCTGTGTATATATTTCAATGAGGCTGTTTCAGAGATTTAGTACCTGGGAACAGAGATCTTGGCGTAATGGTTGCCGTCCCACTTCACCTCCAGGCCGAACGGTGTCGTGAGGATTACATATTGGCCAGCAAGAGACAGAGAAATGAGCGGAGATGGCGAGTGGGGGAGGGACACCCTGAGTCCATTTACCTGGATGTGTGAAAAAGAGATGAACAATAGAGATGGATTGAAGACTAATGTTATCTTTGACTAGAAGAAATGTGATTATTAACAGATTAGGAACAACTGAAAGAAAATATTTTGGATAAGAGGAGTGTCTTAAGAGGAGTATCTTAAAACTATTGTCCTTATTTACTTAATGCCATAATCTAAGACTAAATCATATTTTAGTTGTCTTAGTTCTTCATCTCACGATTACAGAATGACTTCAGTGGTGGTTTAATGATGGCCGCTGCTGTGGATACTGACCAGAGTTCTCCTGTTTTTCATCATTGTCACTGTGATACCATCAACAGTCACATACAGTTTCCTCAGGTAAGAAACACCAGAAATTCCTCTCTCTTCATTTTTACCCTCTATGGAGAACCAGGGGCCTGCAGACCCAGGAGAGAGGGAAGTAAAGTTATTTTAAAATCTTATTTAAACTTAATTTTTAAGTTAATTTTAATGTACATTGAATCAATATTAAGAATGCCAGGATTTGTTATTACTCTATAACACCTACTAATGTCACTGCTGATTGTGGATGGTTTTAACATGGTTTTGGCCATTGCTTACCAGTGTTGTTTTTACAGGTGCGGGCCAGAGTGTAGGTGCAAGTGCCCATGAAGCTGTAGTATTTGCCATCAAAGGTGTTATAATGAGGGTCCCCAGAGATAATACAGTCTTGAGATCCTGGGGGATTGTGAAAAGATTAAGTATTTTTAAATACATCAACCGTCTTTTAAGTGCTAAAGTTTGTGTAAAGTGCAATAGTATATTGGGCGGATATACTTTTCGTATATGTAATGAAAAGTTTGTGATGTTATAATCTGTTTGCATGTAATACAACATCCTTCTACCATGGTATGCTATTATACCAGTATAAAGTAAGTTCCCATGTATAGTCAAGCTACAGTCTCCATTTCTCTAGCCAAATATACACAATACAATGTGTAATCAAATATTAAGAAGGATTAATTACAAATAGCATCTGTCTTTCAGAGTTAATGCAAGCCAAGACCAGTTGTTGTCTTATTAATGCATATATGTACATGCTGGAAAAAGCAGAGCTAGTATCTAAATGTGTTAGATCAACATTGGAAAACTGGACTAGTATGATTTTATGGCAGACATTTAAAAAAAAGACAATTATTGCTTTAGCCTGACTGAAATTGGATGGATGGATGGATGGATGTGTCGATGGATGAAAAGTGAATGGAAATGCACTTACTGAGTTTAACTAACTATGGTACTCACCTTCTGGGTAACACCCAATTATACCATCCTGTACTCCACATTGTTCCATTGGTGGACAGTCAGCAGCACTACAGGAAACGAACGGGGGGTTACACTTGCACAGTAGCTCACAGTCCTTGGTGTAGAACTCTTCACCTGGCTAAATCCATGCAGAGAAGAAATATGTTAGTTTGATGAAAAATACTACTTGATTGGCTATAACAGACCATTGTTGTCCTAAATGATACCACATACGGTTTCCTCACCTGATAATAATGTCCATTATGCCTGCAGCCACATGAGTCTTCTTTCACGCACTGGCCAGCACTGAGGATGTATCCAGGGTCACAAACACATCCTTCAGAACAAGGCCCACTGCACTGATTTGATGGAATTGGGTTACAGGAAGGCTGGCAAATTGGGGCGCATGAATTAAAATGACTGTTGGGTGGGCATTTCAGAGCTGGAGAGGAAGAATATGTATTAGTGCTAGTCATAAACTTCACTCTATCTGACACTATGAGAAATAGTACAAGCCATTGATGTCAGCGGTTTTTGTTAGACTTTATGGTTGAGGAATATGCATTTTTCAGACATACGACAGAAGGTGTTGTTTCTCCAGGGTCCAATTGTGACGCCACGGTCCTGACATTCATTGACGTACGACTCTATTGCTTCACACAATGCAGAATGAGCTCCATCCAGCTCACACACATCAAACAAACAGTCTTGGAAGAAACCCTATACACACAGGGTTAAGATCTGTAAGTATATTTTATATGGTTCAAATTACACACTAAAGAATTTCAAATGATCTGACTTGTCTTCACTCACATTTGGGTTGACTTTTGGATGGCAAGCAGCAAATGGGCCATTGGTGTCCAATATGAGACCACAGTAAGCAGGCCCTTCATACAACTCCTGCTCAGCATCTGTACATCCTGGGGTTGGGTCGACCTCTGGCTTGTTACACCTGAAAGGCAGAATCAAAGTTAAGTCATCTATGATATGAATTAATAGATAACATACTGTAGATGAGTCTTTTAGAACTAACAGTATGTGCATTGCATATTAACTTACTTAGGGTCTGTGTTCCAGCTGTGGCCAAAGTCATTGGGGTTTTGGACCAGTTCACCAGTCGGGGTCTGGAAGTCATCCTTAGGGTCTCCGTTGTAGTCCCCACACAGTCCACAAAGTTTGTCCTCATAGCTGTAAAATGATGATCACAAGCATGTAGAAACATTTAAAAGTGGATCAAGTTATAATAGTTATTAAAAAGACTTTTATAAGAACCATACTCACTCCTTGATAACTTTAATGTCCATAAAGTGGTTTCCATCATAACGTACAGTAACTCCAAAGTTCAAGACCACTGTGTAGTGCTTGCCAGACATAAAAATGTCAACACCACTGACAGGATTCAGAGGAATATTCACTTTGGTACCATTGACCTGAGAAAAGTCAGAAAACATAACTGTCCATTTGAATGTGCCTCTAAATAAGATGTCTACAGTATATGTACATTAGCAGTAATATTGAAATGAATGTTCTTTTCTCTGACCTGCACAGTTCCTCCTTTCAGAATGGACACTATCACTCCTAGCGCATGGACATGAACTGCTTTTACATAGCTGATATAAGGATTGTTGTAGCGATTCTCATTGTCTGTGTATACAGCAAAGTAAGGCATATCTGTGCTGTTACAAGGTTCAGACATCAGGTAAGAACAGTTTCCCATGAAGTCGTAGTGCCGCTTATCAAAGGTGGTGTAATGGGGATCACCAGAAGCAATACAGGTGGAAGTTCCTGGGAGTGAAAAATATCTTGATGTCAAAGATATAAATTAAAAAATAAATTAAAATAGTTCAAGGGAATATTGTTGTTGTTTTGTGCATTACCTTTAGGGTAGCAGCCATGCACTCCACCAACCTCCCGACATTCTTCTGTCACAGAGTCACAGGTTTGTCCACACAGTCGAAAGTGTAGTTGCCAGCACAGCGACACAACTTTGAACAGCCATTTCCAAAAATGATCTCACCAGGCTGAGTGTAAATACAGAACAAGTTTAGAGCAAAGTCTTAGGTCCCAGAAATGGATAAAAATGTAGCCTCACATCAACAACAACTCTTGTACCTCAAAGTAATTGTTTTCTTCATCCAGGCACCCACACTGCTCAATAGGAACACAGCGCCGGCCACGGAAAACAAATCCTGGTTTACAGAAGCAGCCGCTGATGCAAGAACCAGAGCAGTTGGTGGAGGGTTCTGCACATGTAGGAATACAGGCTGGGCCGCAATCAATGTATTCAGAGTCTGGAGGGCAGTTCACTGTTGGAACACATGAAGAGTTGTTTAGCTATACAAATGTTGTAATTTCATGATAGAGCAGGAGCAAGTACTCATGAAGGGATCTACTTTATTATCAGAGGAGGTAATAAGGGTCAATAGAGACTAAACAAATTCTTATATCTAAAGAGAAAGATAAAAATGAAATTGTGATCTATCAGGAGTCTCAATTGGTTTGTGTATAACTGCATGAGTGTATATTCGTGATGTGTTAATGTGTAAATAAATGTACCCATTCATGTGCTCAAAACTTTATTATGTATAAACCAGTACTATAATTGTTACCATTTGGTTTGCAGACATAGTCTCCATCTTCAAGTTGGCAACTCTCAGTAGGAAGACAGCTGGTCTCGTAACACTGAATAGTTCCTCCACCCTCACATGTACACTTCTGCTTACAGCCCTCCAGATACCAGCTCTCATTCACCTAAACATGGCCACATTGAGAGGAATGTCTGTCATTTTTGCAGGGGATTCATGAATGTTGAAATCAAAGTTTTGGGTCTTATTTTCATAATCTCGTCTATGGCCCCAGAAGCCCACGGGTCGGCCCTGGTTTTAAACTCACTGGATGGTAGGAGCCTGAGGGGTCCACACAGCCACAGTCTTGAACAGGAACACATTTGTTGTCACTGAGGATGAAGCCAGGGTTGCACTCACAGCCCTCTACACACTTCTCACTGCAGCCCGGTGGTCCATTGATACCCAGACATGTCTCTGGACAGGAGCTCACACATATGGAGTAATGGCTGTTTGGAGGACATACCAGAGCTGTAGAAAAAAGGAGTAACGCATCAGTAAATGACTGTGAAGGCAGAAGAGAGGATGCAATGTGGAGTATGTAGTTTCCCAGTCTCATGTCCTCTTCCCTCAGTGACGGCATTCCTGTCATAGAAGTCTAGTAAATGATAAAAGCAAAAAGACTAAAGCTATGAGTAACCGACTCTAGCTGTCTTTTTCCAATCCCCTGAACTCCATTTCAATAATTAATATTGTGCATTAGAGAAAGCTTAAAGCAGGTTTGTCACTGGGAATGTGAAATGTTATTCTTGCATGGATGTAAGTTGTCAAATTGTACTTTAGTATATGTTAAAATCTTAGACATTGTGCGATACGTTACAACCTATAAGAGAGTATGACTCACGGCAGAAGTCTGGCTCCCTCCACTGATGGACAGGTGCGCCTGCACTCAGGCAAGCATCAGTGTAAGCTTGAAGCTGGTCACAAAGGACCTGCTGCAGCCCTTGATAACGGCACATATCAAACACACAGCTCTGGAAGAAAGGCAACGGGTCCACCACACTGATACAGTCCCTGTGAGGAGCAAATGTAAGAGAAAGTGTACATTTATTAAGCACTAAAAATTATTTTAACACTATTTATTAGCAGTATTTGGAAATGTCATGGTTTGGTAAGTAAGTCCTAACCTAAAAGGTCCATTTGTGTCATTTATTCTCCCACAGTTCTCTGGGTTTGACACAACACCCTCCAGCACAGGATCACAGGGTGGTTGAGGTCCAGGGTCAGGCTTGCACCTGAAAACACAACATCATTGAACATATGAAATTGACCTAATCCTCAAAACATTGCCCTGTCTGTGACCGATCCTATTCAACCCACTTCGAGTGGGATTTGAACCGGGGTCTCTGGTGTGAGAGGCAGGCGTGCTAACAAGGACGCTAACGGCAGCAACCTCTAGCGTCAGCCGCTAACATGCCTCTTAAGGCTAGGGGAGTGAGGTTTACATGCACAGCTCTTTCTGGTCTAAGTCCATTACACCTGCATAAGCAGTTGATAAAATGCAGAAAAGAAAGAGGTACTGACGTTGCATCCTCGTCCTCATCAGTTTTCCAGCTGTCGCCAAACTGATGTGAGCTGTCAGACTGGGAGCCATCTGGCTTAGTGAAGTCATTATTAGGGTTTCCATCGTAGTCCCCACAGGCCACACATCTGGTCATAGTAGGAACTGATAAAAAGAGAGAGAGATTAAATGTAAAGATGTTTGTTTCCCTAGAGACACTTTTTGTTTTTTTCTTTTGCAGGATTTACTCAAGCCCTATAACCCTTAACAATCATGATGGATCTTAGTGTTTCCTGACAAATACTTCAGGTCAGAGTTATGTACTCTGTGTATATATTTCAATGAGGCTGTTTCAGAGATTTAGTACCTGGGAACAGAGATCTTGGCGTAATGGTTGCCGTCCCACTTCACCTCCAGGCCGAACAGTGTCGTGAGGATTACATATTGGCCAGCAAGAGACAGAGAAATGAGCGGAGATGGCGAGTGGGGGAGGGACACCCTGAGTCCATTTACCTGGATGTGTGAAAAAGAGATGAACAATAGAGATGGATTGAAGACTAATGTTATCTTTGACTAGAAGAAATGTGATTATTAACAGATTAGGAACAACTGAAAGAAAATATTTTGGATAAGAGGAGTGTCTTAAGAGGAGTATCTTAAAACTATTGTCCTTATTTACTTAATGCCATAATCTAAGACTAAATCATATTTTAGTTGTCTTAGTTCTTCATCTCACGATTACAGAATGACTTCAGTGTTGGTTTAATGATGGCCGCTGCTGTGGATACTGACCAGAGTTCTCCTGTTTTTCATCATTGTCACTGTGACACCATCAACAGTCACATACAGTTTCCTCAGGTAAGAAACACCAGAAATTCCTCTCTCTTCATTTTTACCCTCTATGGAGAACCAGGGGCCTGCAGACCCAGGAGAGAGGGAAGTAAAGTTATTTTAAAATCTTATTTAAAGTCAATTTTTAAGTTAGTTTTGGGAACATTTAATGTACATTGAATCAATATTAAGAATGCCAGGATTTGTTATTACTCTATAACACCTACTAATGTCACTGCTGATTGTGGATGGTTTTAACATGGTTTTGGCCATTGCTTACCAGTGTTGTTTTTACAGGTGCGGGCCAGAGTGTAGGTGCAAGTGCCCATGAAGCTGTAGTATTTGCCATCAAAGGTGTTATAATGAGGGTCCCCAGAGATAATACAGTCTTGAGATCCTGGGGGATTGTGAAAAGATTAAGTATTTTTAAATACATCAACCGTCCTTTAAGTGCTAAAGTTTGTGTAAAGTGCAATAGTATATTGGCAGATATACTTTTCGTATATGTAATTAAAAGTTTGTGATGTTATAATCTGTTTGCATGTAATACAACATCCTTCTACCATGGTATGCTATTATACCAGTATAAAGTAAGTTCACACGTATAGTCAAGCTACAGTCTCCATTTCTCTAGCCAAATATACACGATACAATGTGTAATCAAATATTAAGAAGGATTAATTACAAATAGCATCTGTCTTTCAGAGTTAATGCAAGCCAAGACCAGTTGTTGTCTTATTAATGCATATACATACTGGAAAAATCTGAGCTAGTATCTAAATTTGTTAGCTCAACATTGGAAAACTGGACTAGTATGATTTTAAGGCACACATTAAAAAAAAGACAATTATTGCTTTAGCCTGACTGAAATTGGATAGATGGATAGATGGATGGATGGATGTGTGGATGGATGAAAAGTGAATGGAAATGCACTTACTGAGTTTACCTAACTATGGTACTCACCTTCTGGGTAACACCCAATTACGCCATCCTGTACTCCACATTGTTCCATTGGTGGACAGTCAGCAGCACTACAGGAAACGAACGGGGGGTTACACTTGCACAGTAGCTCACAGTCCTTGGTGTAGAACTCTTCACCTGGCTAAATCCATGCAGAGAAGAAATATGTTAGTTTGATGAAAAATACTACTTGATTGGCTATAACAGACATTTGTTGTCCTAAATGATACCACATACAGTTTCCTCACCTGATAATAATGTCCATTATGTCTGCAGCCACATGTGTCTTCTTTCACGCACTGGCCAGCACTGAGGATGTATCCAGGGTCACAAACACATCCTTCAGAACAAGGCCCAGTGCACTGATTTGGTGGAATTGGGTTACAGGAAGGCTGGCAAATTGGGGCGCATGAATTAAAATGACTGTTGGGTGGGCATTTCAGAGCTGGAGAGGAAGAATATGTATTAGTGCTAGTCATAAACTTCACTCTATCTGACAGTATGAGAAATAGTACAAGCCATTGATGTCAGCAGTTTTTGTTAGACTTTATGGTTGAGGAATATGTATTTTTCAGACATACGACAGAAGGTGTTGTTTCTCCAGGGTCCAATTGTGACGCCACGGTCCTGACATTCGTTGACGTACGACTCTATTGCTTCACACAATGCAGAATGAGCTCCATCCAGCTCACACACATCAAACAAACAGTCTTGGAAGAAACCCTATACACACATGGTTAAGATCTGTAAGTATCTTTTATATGGTTCAAATTACACACTAAAGAATTTCAAATAATCTGACTTGATTTCACTCACATTTGGGTTGACTTTTGGATGGCAAGCAGCAAATGGGCCATTGGTGTCCAATATGAGACCACAGTAAGCAGGCCCTTCATACAACTCCTGCTCAGCATCTGTACATCCTGGGGTTGGGTCGACCTCTGGCTTGTTACACCTGAAAGGCAGAATCAATGTTAAGTCATCTATGATATGAATTAATAGATAACATACTGTAGATAAGTCTTTTAGAACTAACAGTATGTGCATTGCATATTAACGTACTTAGGGTCTGTGTTCCAGCTGTGGCCAAAGTCATTGGGGTTTTGGACCAGTTCACCAGTCGGGGTCTGGAAGTCATCCTTAGGGTCTCCGTTGTAGTCCCCACACAGTCCACAAAGTTTGTCCTCATAGCTGGTAAATGATGATCACAAGCATGTAGAAACATTTAAAAGTGGATCAAGTTGTAATAGTTGTTAAAAAGACTTTTATAAGAACCATACTCACTCCTTGATAACTTTAATGTCCATAAAGTGGTTTCCATCATAACGTACAGTAACTCCAAAGTTCAAGACCACTGTGTAGTGCTTGCCAGACATAAAAATGTCAACACCACTGACAGGACTCAGAGGAATATTCACTTTGGTACCATTGACCTGAGAAAAGTCAGAAAACATAACTGTCCATTTGAACGTGCCTCTAAATAAGATGTCTACAGTATATGTACATTAGCAGTAATATTGAAATGAATGTTCTTTTCTCTGACCTGCACAGTTCCTCCTTTCAGAATGGACACTATCACTCCTAGCGCATGGACATGAACTGCTTTTACATAGCTGATATAAGGATTGTTGTAGCGATTCTCATTGTCTGTGTATACAGCAAAGTAAGGCATATCTGTGCTGTTACAAGGTTCAGACATCAGGTAAGAACAGTTTCCCATGAAGTCGTAGTGCCGCTTATCAAAGGTGGTGTAATGGGGTCACCAGAAGCAATACAGGTGGAAGTTCCTGGGAGTGAAAAATATCTTGATGTCAAAGATATAAATTCAAAAATAAATTAAAATAGTTCAAGGGAATATTGTTGTTGTTTTGTACATTACCTTTAGGGTAGCAGCCATACACTCCACCAACCTCCCGACATTCTTCTGTCACAGAGTCACAGGTGTTGTCCACACAGTCGAAAGTGTAGTTGCCAGCACAGCGACACAACTTTGAACAGCCATTTCCAAAAATGATCTCACCAGGCTGAGTGTAAATACAGAACAAGTTTAGAGCAAAGTCTTAGGTCCCAGAAATGGATAAAAATGTAGCCTCACATCAACAACAACTCTTGTACCTCAAAGTAATTGTTTTCTTCATCCAGGCACCCACACTGCTCAATAGGAACACAGCGCCGGCCACGGAAAACAAATCCTGGTTTACAGAAGCAGCCGCTGATGCAAGAACCAGAGCAGTTGGTGGAGGGTTCTGCACATGTAGGAATACAGGCTGGGCCGCAATCAATGTATTCAGAGTCTGGAGGGCAGTTCACTGTTGGAACACATGAAGAGTTGTTTAGCTATACAAATGTTGTAATTTCTTGATAGAGCAGGAGCAAGTACTCATGAAGGGATCTACTTTATTATCAGAGGAGGTAATGAGGGTCAATAGAGACTAAACAAATTCTTATATCTAAAGAGAAAGATAAAAATGAAATTGTGATCTATCAGGAGTCTCAATTGGTTTGTGTATAACTGCATGTGTGTATATTCGTGATGTGTTAATGTGTAAATAAATGTACCCATAAATGTGCTCAAAACTTTATTATGTACAAACCAGTACTATAATTGTTACCATTTGGTTTGCAGACATAGTCTCCATCTTCAAGTTGGCAACTCTCAGTAGGAAGACAGCTGGTGTCGTAACACTGAATAGTTCCTCCACCCTCACATGTACACTTCTGCTTACAGCCCTCCAGATACCAGCTCTCATTCACCTAAACATGGCCACATTGAGAGGAATGTCTGTCATTTTTGCAGTGGATTCATGAATTTTGAAATCAAAGTTTTGGGTCTTGTTTTCATAATCTCGTCTATGGCCCCAGAAGCCCACGGGTCGGCCTTGGTTTTAAACTCACTGGATGGTAGGAGCCTGAGGGGTCCACACAGCCACAGTCTTGAACAGGAACACATTTGTTGTCACTGAGGATGAAGCCAGGGTCGCACTCACAGCCCTCTACACACTTCTCACTGCAGCCCGGTGGTCCATTGATACCCAGACATGTCTCTGGACAGGAGCTCACACATATGGAGTAATGGCTGTTTGGAGGACATACAAGAGCTGTAGAAAAAAGGAGTAAAGCATCAGTAAATGACTGTGAAGGCAGAAGAGAGGATGCAATGTGGAGTATGTAGTTTCCCAGTCTCATGTCCTCTTCCCTCAGTGACGGCATTCCTGTCATAGAAGTCTAATAAATGATAAAAGCAAAAAGACTAAAGCTATGAGTAACCGACTCTAGCTGTCTCTTTCCAATCTCCTGAACTCCATTTCAATAATTAATATTATGCATTAGAGAAAGCTTAAAGCAGGTTTGTCACTGGGAATGTGAAATGTTATTCATGCATGGATGTAAGTTGTCAAATTGTACTTTAGTATATCAGGGTATATGCAGGAATCTTGAAGTTAATTTTAATACCTTTTCAAGACTTTTTCAAGACCTTCTCAATATGTTTTAATACCTCACCGTCACTTCAAGCTGTAACCATTTACATCAGTGTTACTTTTAACTTAAAGTAACACTAAGGATTTTTCCTCTTTGGTCGCCCTACTGCTTGGAAACGAAATTGTCCATTGCCGCTGTCGTAAATAATCTAGCCTACCGTCGCACGCACACTCGCTGTTTACACAGCACCGGCTTTAGAATGAACGATGTCCACAGACAAGGTAGAGTATGTTACATGATTTCATGAAAGGATGATGTATTGTGACATCAGAAACGAAGAAAAACGAAATAATGACTATTGTAGCGCTTGACGTAAAGCAGTCGAATATTGTAGTTCTTTTTGTGCACGGGTTCCTACCCGAAACCCGAAGTTACATAGTGCCAGTAAAAGCGATACAGACCCCGTCAGGCTATGGCAGACGAGTCATTTAACTTATTTTAAGTCGATGTACCATCACAAGGGTCTTGGAAATATATTATGAAGGTTGAAAATTGTTACTTAGTGTTACTTTAACAGTTTTAGTTTGTTGTAATACGCGTGATTTTTTTTCCCGCCCTGCAACCGATTTCATTGGTTTAGGTTACAGTGACGGGTAGGTTTAGGGATCAGTGTTTGGTGTAGGCAATCAGTACAGTGATTGAAATGACAGAGGCAATTTACGAACGTACCCAAAATAGCCTAGTTTTTTTATGTACCTGTTCGTTTTTTTTTTATAAAAATGACTAAATTCACACACTTTCACGATGTTTTTGGGACTCAAACTGTTGGACAGCTAATTCAGAAAAAATACTCTCAAAATTTAAGACTTTATAAACCCGTGATAAGACTTTTTAATACTTTTTAAGGGTCTTAATTTTCCCAAAATTGATTTATCACCTTTTAATACTTTTCAAGACCCCGCGGATACCCTGTATATGTTAAAATCTTAGACATTGTGCGATACGTTACAACCTATAAGAGAGTATGACTCACGGCAGAAGTCTGGCTCCCTCCACTGATGGACAGGTGCGCCTGCACTCAGGCAAGCATCAGTGTAAGCTTGAAGCTGGTCACAAAGGACCTGCTGCAGCCCTTGATAACGGCACATATCAAACACACAGCTCTGGAAGAAAGGCAGCGGGTCCACCACACTTATACAGTCCCTGTGAGGAGCAAATGTAAGAGAAAGTGTACATTTATTAAGCACTAAAAAATATTTTAACATTGTTTATTAGCAGTATTTGGAAATGTCATGGTTTGGTAAGTCCTAACCTAAAAGGTCCATTTGTGTCATTTATTCTCCCACAGTTCTCTGGGTTTGACACAACACCCTCCAGCACAGGATCACAGGGTGGTTGAGGTCCAGGGTCAGGCTTGCACCTGAAAACACAACATCATTGAACATATGAAATTGACCTAATCCTCAAAACATTGCCCTGTCTGTGACCGATCCTATTCAACCCACTTCGAGTGGGATTTGAACCGGGGTCTCTGGTGTGAGAGGCAGGCGTGCTAACAAGGAAACTTAAAATCGAAGACTCTATTGTCAGTCACTAGTGCGCCTCTTGAGGCCAGTGGAGTGAGGTTTACACACACAGCTCTTACTGGCCTACATGCATTACACTCGCCCCCCTAAACCTCACTCTTATCCGTTTCAACTGCACCAAATGTAACCTGTTCTACTGGACCCGCTCCGTGGGGGATTCGAATCGGTGTGAGAGGCGGGCGCACTAACAAGGACGCTAATGGCAGCAACCTCTAGTGTCAGCCGCTAACATGCCTCTTAAGGCTAGGGGAGTGAGGTTTACATGCACAGCTCTTTCTGGTCTAAGTACATTACACCTGCATAAGCAGTTGATAAAATGCAGAAAAGAAAGAGGTACTGACGTTGCATCCTCGTCCTCATCAGTTTTCCAGCTGTCGCCAAACTGATGTGAGCTGTCAGACTGGGAGCCATCTGGCTTAGTGAAGTCATTATTAGGGTTTCCATCGTAGTCCCCACACAGGCCACACATCTGGTCATAGTAGGAACTGATAAAATGAGAGAGAGCGGAAAAAAGAGAGAGAGATTAAATGTTGTACCCAACAAAGATGTTTGTTTCCCTAGAGACACTTTTTGTTTTTTTCTTTTGCAGGATTTACTCAAGCCCTATAACCCTTAACAATCATGATGGATCTTAGTGTTTCCTGACAAATACTTCAGGTCAGAGTTATGTACTCTGTGTATATATTTCAATGAGGCTGTTTCAGAGATTTAGTACCTGGGAACAGAGATCTTGGCGTAATGGTTGCCGTCCCACTTCACCTCCAGGCCGAACGGTGTCGTGAGGATTACATATTGGCCAGCAAGAGACAGAGAAATGAGCGGAGATGGCGAGTGGGGGAGGGACACCCTGAGTCCATTTACCTGGATGTGTGAAAAAGAGATGAACAATAGAGATGGATTGAAGACTAATGTTATCTTTGACTAGAAGAAATGTGATTATTAACAAATTAGGAACAACTGAAAGAAAATATTTTGGATAAGAGGAGTGTCTTAAGAGGAGTATCTTAAAACTATTGTCCTTATTTACTTAATGGCATAATCTAAGACTAAATCATATTTTAGTTGTCTTAGTTCTTCATCTCACGATTACAGAATGACTTCAGTGTTGGTTTAATGATGGCCGCTGCTGTGGATACTGACCAGAGTTCTCCTGTTTTTCATCATTGTCACTGTGACACCATCAACAGTCACATACAGTTTCCTCAGGTAAGAAACACCAGAAATTCCTCTCTCTTCATTTTTACCCTCTATGGAGAACCAGGGGCCTGCAGACCCAGGAGAGAGGGAAGTAAAGTTATTTTAAAATCTTATTTAAACTTAATTTTTAAGTTAATTTTGGGAACATTTAACGTAGATTGAAACAATATTAAGAATGTCAGGATTTTTTGTTACTTAATAACACCTACTAATGACCAAAGCATTCTAATGTCACTGCTGATTGTGGATGGTTTTAACATGGTTTTGGCCATTGCTTACCAGTGTTGTTTTTACAGGTGCGGGCCAGAGTGTAGGTGCAAGTGCCCATGAAGCTGTAGTATTTGCCATCAAAGGTGTTATAATGAGGGTCCCCAGAGATAATACAGTCTTGAGATCCTGGAGGATTGTGTAAATACAAAGTAAATACAAGTATTTTTAAATACATCAACCATCTTTTAAGTGCTAAAGTTTGTGTAAAGTGCAATAGTATATTGGCGGATATACTTTTGTAATGAAAGGTTTGTGATGTTATAATCTGTTTGTATGTAATACAACATCGTTCTGCCATGGTATGCTATTATATAAAGTCAGTTCACACGTATAGTCAAGCTACAGTCACCATTTTTCTAGCCAAATATACACGATACAATGTGTAATCAAAGATTAAGAAGGATTAATTACAAATAGCATCTATCTTTCGGAGTTAATGCAAGCCAAGACCAGTTGTTGTCTTATTAATGCATATACATACTGGAAAAAGCAGAGCTAGTATCTAAACCTGTTAGCTCAACATTGCAAAACTGGACTAGTATGATTTTAAGGCAGACATACAAAAAAAAGAGACAAAAAAAAAGACAATTATTGCTTTAGCCTGACTGAAATTGGATAGATGGATAGATGGATGGATGGATGTGTGGATGGATGAAAAGTGAATGGAAATGCACTTACTGAGTTTACCTAACTATGGTACTCACCTTCTGGGTAACACCCAATTACGCCATCCTGTACTCCACATTGTTCCATTGGTGGACAGTCAGCAGCACTACAGGAAACGAACGGGGGGTTACACTTACACAGTAGCTCACAGTCCTTGGTGTAGAACTCTTCACCTGGCTAAATCCATGCAGAGAAGAAATATGTTAGTTTGATGAAAAATACTACTTGATTGACTATAACAGACCATTGTTGTCCTAAATGATACCACATACGGTTTCCTCACCTGATAATAATGTCCATTATGCCTGCAGCCACATGTGTCTTCTTTCACGCACTGGCCAGCACTGAGGATGTATCCAGGGTCACAAACACATCCTTCAGAACAAGGCCCACTGCACTGATTTGGTGGAATTGGGTTACAGGAAGGCTGGCAAATTGGGGCGCATGAATCAAAATGACTGTTGGGTGGGCATTTCAGAGCTGGAGAGGAAGAATATGTATTAGTGCTAGTCATAAACTTCACTCTATCTGACAGTATGAGAAATAGTACAAGCCATTGATGTCAGCGGTTTTTGTTAGACTTTATGGTTGAGGAATATGTATTTTTCAGACATACGACAGAAGGTGCTGTTTCTCCAGGGTCCAATTGTGACGCCACGGTCCTGACATTCATTGACGTACGACTCTATTGCTTCACACAATGCAGAATGAGCTCCATCCAGCTCACACACATCAAACAAACAGTCTTGGAAGAAACCCTATACACAAAGGGTTAAGATCTGTAAATATCTTTTATATGATTAAAATTACACACTAAAGCATTTCAAATAATCTGACTTGATTTCACTCACATTTGGGTTGACTTTTGGATGGCAAGCAGCAAATGGGCCATTGGTGTCCAATATGAGACCACAGTAAGCAGGCCCTTCATACAACTCCTGCTCAGCATCTGTACATCCTGGGGTTGGGTCGACCTCTGGCTTGTTACACCTGGAAGGCAGAATCAATGTTAAGTCATCTATGATATGAATTAATAGATAACATACTGTAGATGAGTCTTTTAGAACTAACAGTATGTGCATTGCATATTAACGTACTTAGGGTCTGTGTTCCAGCTGTGGCCAAAGTCATTGGGGTTTTGGACCAGTTCACCAGTCGGGGTCTGGAAGTCATCCTTAGGGTCTCCGTTGTAGTCCCCACACAGTCCACAAAGTTTGTCCTCATAGCTGTAAAATGATCACAATCATGTAGAAACATTTAAAGTGGAACAAGTTGTAATAGTTATTAAAAAGACTTTTATAAGAACCATACTCACTCCTTGATAACTTTAATGTCCATAAAGTGGTTTCCATCATAACGTACAGTAACTCCAAAGTTCAAGACCACTGTGTAGTGCTTGCCAGACATAAAAATGTCAACACCACTGACAGGATTCAGAGGAATGTTCACTTTGGTACCATTGACCTGAGACAATTCAGAAAACATAACTGTCCATTTGAACGTGCCTCTAAATAAGATGTCTACAGTATATGTACATTAGCAGTAATATTGAAATGAATTTTCTTTTCTCTGACCTGCACAGTTCCTCCTTTCAGAATGGACACTATCACTCCTAGCGCATGGACATGAACTGCTTTTACATAGCTGATATAAGGATTGTTGTAGCGATTCTCATTGTCTGTGTATACAGCAAAGTAAGGCACATCTGTGCTGTTACAAGGTTCAGACATCAGGTAAGAACAGTTTCCCATGAAGTCGTAGTGCCGCTTATCAAAGGTGGTGTAATGGGGGTCACCAGAAGCAATACAGGTGGAAGTTCCTGGGAGTGAAAAATATCTTGATGTCAAAGATATAAATTCAAAAATAAATTAAAATAGTTCAAGGGAATATTGTTGTTGTTTTGTGCATTACCTTTAGGGTAGCAGCCATGCACTCCACCAACCTCCCGACATTCTTCTGTCACAGAGTCACAGGTGTTGTCCACACAGTCGAAAGTGTAGTTGCCAGCACAGCGACACAACTTTGAACAGCCATTTCCAAAAATGATCTCACCAGGCTGAGTGTAAATACAGAACAAGTTTAGAGCAAAGGCTTAGGTCCCAGAAATGGATAAAAATGCAGCCTCACATCAACGACAACTCTTGTACCTCAAAGTAATTGTTTTCTTCATCCAGGCACCCACACTGCTCAATAGGAACACAGCGCCGGCCACGGAAAACAAATCCTGGTTTACAGAAGCAGCCGCTGATGCAAGAACCAGAGCAGTTGGTGGAGGGTTCTGCGCATGTAGGAATACAGGCTGGGCCGCAATCAATGTATTCAGAGTCTGGAGGGCAGTTCACTGTTGGAACACATGAAGAGTTGTTTAGCTATAAAAATGTTGTAATTTCTTGATAGACTTTTATAATGAAAACTGAACAAGTTTAACTTACCTGGTGGTGTTGGTTTTGGAGTAGTTGGCTTAGGTGTAGTTGGTTTAGGAGTAGATGGACCATGTGTTGTTGGTTTAGGTGTAGTGTGTTGGGGTGTAGTTGGTTTAGGAGTTGATGGATTTGGTGTTGTTGGTTTAGGTGTAGTGGGTTGGGGTGTAGATGGTCTAGGAGTAGATGGACCATGTGTTGTTGGTTTAGGTGTAGTGTGTTGGGGTGTAGATGGTCTAGGAGTAGATGGACCATGTGTTGTTGGTTTAGGTGTAGTGTGTTGGGTGTAGATGGTTTAGGAGTTGATGGATCTGGTGTTGTTGGTTTAGGTGTAGTGGGTTGGGCTGTAGATGGTCTAGGAGTAGATGGACCATGTGTTGTTGGTTTAGGTGTAGTTTGTTGGGGTGTAGATGGTCTAGGAGTTGATGGATCTGGTGTTGCTGGTTTAGGTGTAGTTTGTTGGGGTGTAGATGGTCTAGGAGTTGATGGATCTGGTGTTGCTGGTTTAGGTGTAGTGTGTTGGGGTGTAGATGGTTTAGGAGTTGATGGATCTGGTGTGGTTGGTTTAGGTGTAGTGGGTTGGGCTGTAGATGGTTTAGGAGTAGATGGACCTGGTGTTGCTGGTTTAGGTGTAGTGTGTTGGGGTGTAGATGGTTTAGGAGTTGATGGACCTGGTGTTGTTGGTTTAGGTGTAGTGTGTTGGGGTGTAGATGGTTTAGGAGTTGATGGACCTGATGTTGTTGCTAAAATCAAGCAAGAAAACAATCAATAGACTGGTGCTTTCTCCATAATTTTGGATTTTTTTTGACAATCACTACATATAGTCTTAAAATGACATTAATGACACAGTCTGCCACCTACCTGTACAACTGGTAATGCAGACACTATCAATAGCAATATCTGTCTTGTCTGTTTCACCATAAACACCAACAATTACAAACTGAAATAAAAAAAAATTATTACAATGTAAACACAAAAAATATAAAGAAGCTCTGTCACAAATTTCTAACTGAGAGAATAAAACTGACCTGCACTGTACCAGCTGTGCCAATGTAGCGAACACTTGCAGGTTTCCAGTCTTGACCTTGATTCCCTGTGAGGCTGAAAATAGGGGTTTCAAGTGCCCCACCTAAAACAAAATAATAATAAACAAATCTGAGCTAAAATCACAGTAATTAATCTGTATTGTAAAATTTTCAGAAACCATTGATCATTCCGTTTTTAAAAGTTGATTACCTGTAATTGATTTAATATGTGAATATGATCCTTGTGATATTGTAATATAATTGTCGTTTGAACTTGTTTAAATGAACCCTTAATCTTCACTCAATAGAATGACTCTTACCAGTGGTGACTGCATGGACATTAAGTTCCATGTTGGCAGCACTGCCATACATGTAGTAATGAAAGTCCAGCTGCAGGCAACCAGAGGCTGAGGTAGAGGGACTCCAGAGCTGAGCGGATTCTCCTTCAATGGTATAGCTGGAGTCCAATAACAAGTATGACCCCACTGCATTGGAAAGAAACAGTTTGAGAAAATAGAGAACTTTGGGAAATAGGGAAGTCCTTAAAATCATTGTTGTCTTGATCAAAGTCACAGGGTGGAATGTTGGACTCACGTCCTGGTTTGGAGAAATCATCATCAGGGCCAGTGCCTGGTGTATCTGTCGGTCCATTCCAAGTCTCCCAACCAAAGATATCGTCATTTGATATCTCATTCATCCAGCCACAATATTTTAGATCATCAAAATCACAGCCAGCTATACAGCCTGTATAAAACATATTAATATATATATTTTTATTATTATTATAGTAATATGAAATGTGTATCATTGTAACCTGCAATAACGGTAGAATAAAGTACCAGCACATGCTCCCTCGTTGATGACAATGTTATCCAGGGCAGTGTCACATGATGAAGAGAGTCCACGCATTGCTTGAAAAACAATCTAGAAGGGAACAATTACATTAAAGCAGGCTGAAAGGGAATTTTCATGTTGTGGGAGTCATTCTGTCAGTAAAAGCTTTAGTGTCTAACTTTTTTTTTTATAACTGATGATAAAGATAAAGACCATATAGATTATACAATCTGTAATGCATAAGCCTTGTAGCCACAAGCACAGTGACCACACTGAAATTTAACAGCTAAAATCTTCTACAAAGGTCACAATCCTTTTGGCAGTTTGGTCAGGTATGGCAGGACGGCACCCATGTGTATTTCATTTAAAAATGCATGTTAGTGCCATTGAATAATTCTTCTATAGCCTTACATGAACACTTGAATTAGCACTAAAAGCAATCTTTTGCTGTTTTTAAGCAGAACACGTACCTGAGTCTGCCCGGCTGGTATGGGAATTGTGACAGAAGCTCCAAGCCATGACGGGCTCTGAATCCCAGTTTTTTGCCACAGTTGTTCCTCAGAGCCAGAATGTTTGGCAAGCACAGTCAGAGTGTTACTGCCATCACTGCCATACATGTAGTAGTAGAACTGTACACAGATCTCAGTTGGTCCATTACTAATAACTGGGCTGAGGAGACGTATTTTCTGTCTATTTATGCTGTTGTCAGCCTCATGATATATGTAATAGCCAGCTATGGGGGAAAAGGGATCAATTTAACAATGAATGAGAGCAACGAACAGTAACAAAAAAAGTGCTTTACCATTTCATAGGTTAGTAGGTTACCTGACAAAACATGTAATGAATTAGTGTAACATAATTAGTGCACTGTAATTTTGTATACATTTGTGGTTGCTATAATTTTAGTCTTTTTCAAAAAGTGCTGCTGAAAAACATTCGGCAATGAATGTGCATCTTTAGTGACTGATCATTGGATTATTGTTTGTTGGTTTGGCACTCATACTCACAGCCATCCGGATAGTCTCCATCAGGTCCTGTTCCTGGAGTTGGGGTGGGTCCAGTATGGCGTGTCCAATCACCGTTATCTGTGATGTCTTGTTGGAAGTTGCAGAAAGGTTCTTCATTGTTGTTGAAGTCACAAGAGGCCAACACTACTTAAAAGATAGAAAAACATGACATTCAGTTTTCAGTGGTAGAAATTACTAAAATTGACTTCACATGGAATTCTAGTTAATTTAACATTATTTAAGGATATGGTGTTAAGTCACAAACAGTCCTAAAA
Source organism: Chrosomus eos (assembly GCA_036326025.1). NCBI lineage: Eukaryota > Metazoa > Chordata > Actinopteri > Cypriniformes > Leuciscidae > Chrosomus > Chrosomus eos. The sequence continues at coordinate 18,404,341 of CM070818.1, read as the reverse complement.
TGAGGGATGATTCATGCTAATCTTTTTTGTATTGTTTTCCAGTTGTACAATGCCATAAATGTTATTATGTTGTTCATAATGTGTTGGTAATGGACATGGACCTTAGATATGCTTTATGGAGGTCTACCGTACTCCACCCATTTACAACCAGTTCTCAAGTAATTTTGTAATCATATGTGCCCTTGCTTTATTGCAAGTGTGAACATCATTTTTTTTATATTTTTTTTTTTATGTGAACAAATTAAAGTCAAGAAAGTTTGCAATAGCGCTAATCATCTGGTTAATCATTGTCCTTTTTAACATTTTATATGATGATTTACTTACCAGCATCTCTCTCTGTCACGTCATATCTATAAAAACATGAAATAATAGTCTGAGTTAACTAATACCAGAAAAATACAAAAGAGCTGGCTAGATTTTATGTTAAATATTAGATTAACTGGATAATCATTTAATAATTTCTTATATACAGGCAGAAAAGTAGTATAATTCAGTTATATAATAGTAGTCATCACCTTAACATTTATCATCTGTTCCCATCATTATGATTAATGTCTAAAATCAAAGTTGCTTTTTAAATGAGATGGTAAATGCTTAATTACATTTAAACGAAGACAGTAAGAAAGTGACAATAAATGCCTTGGCAATGCATTAATGTTGTGTACAAAATTAAGAAATAGCAAAACTCTGATATGTTAGAGCATTTCCCCGTACATTTTTGGGGGTCTTTGCCTGTTTTCCTAATTTAATTGTTAGAAACGTGTTGCTCTATTTAAATGCATACTGCAAATGATTAACACGTATTGGATAAATCCCGTTCATTGTATAGTAAGTAAGTAAGTAAAATTTATTTGTATAGCACTTTTCTCAGATGAAGATCACAAAGTGCTTCACAACAAAAGGAAGCATTAGCAGCTCTCATAAATACATTTCAATCACAGAAAAAATAAAAATAAAATATAAGTAAAATAAGCAACACTCATACACATACACATTAGACCAGCCTCGACCATCCTCCAGAGTCCAGACTAATCAAAAGCCTCTTTAAAAAGCAAAGTTTTCAGCTGACTTTTAAATTTTTCCACACAATCCAAGCAGCGTATGGAAGTATATTAAATTAAGTATATTAAAGTAAATTAATGTATAGACATTAATATTTAGAATGTGCATGTATTTGTATACTTTTTCCGCCAGTACATACAATAATCATCTTTTACTTATTCTATACTTAAAACCAAAATGAGGTTTAAATTCAAATTACTGCTGAAACATTATACCAAATTACTGAATAATTATGGGAATCTCACCTATTCTTGTTGTTGTCTATGGTAAAGCAACCTGTTATCCATATTACTACTAGAATTAACTCCAGATGTCCCATGTCTGGATTAATGGATGGTGTTAGTTTCACAAAGACATAAGCGAGAAAGATCTGTGAGTTTATAAACGGTCGGTTTATAGGGTCGGTGGGGCAGGGCATGAAAAGGTGTGTATCTGTTTTTATCACTTTCATGAATATTATTTTACATAGCTCATTGCAAAACCAATTTAGTGAATCAGTAACTGTTTGTGATAGGACCAGGGTGTGTCCCCCCCTGTTTTCTTAGGTCTTATGGGTGGAAACATTTATCAGAAGATGAATTTCAGCTCATACAGTTCATAGACCTTTGAATTGAACAGTCAAAGCAGGAATCCCCCATGTGGTTTATCACCATGATTTTTTTTACTAGTCTGACTGTTATATATGTATATAGAGCCCAAGGTTTCTTGACTCAATTTTGAAGAATGCTTTATGCCAAAAAGGATAAGGAGAAATGTATTAAATGATTGCATAATGCTTTCATGTTTAAGGGATTATTTCAACTTGCCATAAACTGTTTAATTCATAAAAAAATATTAAAATTCATAAATTGATTAAATAAACCTTAGCCCTAAAAGGTTCTATACATGAAGTGCCTGACCAAACTCTTTAAGTTTCTACAATACATTGAACATTTTCTTTAGAGAGTTCAGGAGTTCATTACTGACATCCTTAAGCTCTGATATATGAATTAAACATTTGGATTTTCTAAATCCAAGATATTAAAAAAATATGATAAAAAAGTTTAAATTGCGTTTTTATAGAATTAGCATGTATGTGTAGAAACGTAATTATTGTCATGGTCAGTTGTAGCTATGAGAGTTGTGAAGCTGGATCTAATCGCAGCAGTCACATTATTTAACAACACAAACAAAATAACAAACATGCAGGAGTAACACAACCAACTTAACATTGATGCGAAAGGAAAAAGAAACAATAAAAAAAAAATCAAGGCTACAAATAATAGACTCAGTGAAGGGTGAAAACAAGGAAAAGGTGGGATTAATAAATTAACAACTGAGTAACCATGGGAACAAATGGGAACATACCTAGAAACCATTGCTGTGTTTGAAATCCTCAATTCACTATTACCTACGTTAGTCCATTAATAAAGTCCCGCTAAAGGAGTGAATGAAAACAAGTGAACGAATTAGGAAACTAAGTGTACTGGAAGGGTTGCCGCTTTGCATAGTTTGTGCTTGCTGTTTAATAATCATTTGAAACTTAGCAAACTGCAGCTCCACTATATGTAGAGATCTTGACACAGAAATTCATTCGGCACGACCCTCACAGTGCATTATGGGTTTTCTCTAGCCATTAAGCGAAGCCTACACCATAGGATGTAAACTCGTTATTGCTGTGCATAATGGGATTGAATGAGTGCACTCGATAACGTCCACTATGGTTTTGGACACCACTACGAATGGCTGTCCTCTCAATTATAGTGCCACGTTTAAGGGTATAGGGTGCGATTCCGGACATACAACCCATGACAACAAATGAACAGGGACAAAGGAGACGGGAACTAAGCATGCTCATGACGTTGACACCGTTTTCACAAATTTGACTTTTTGGAGTTTACACTAAAATAATAACGCAGTACTCACACGTGTATTCAAGTCGTTCAGTTTGTTCTGTTCCCTGACTGGCTGTTTTATTATATTTGCTCATAATCAGTGTTGGGTAAGTTACTCTAAAAAAAGAAATAAATTATAGTTACTAATTAGCCTACATCAACATTGGATTACTGTAGGGTACTACTCTAAAAGTATTGCATTAGTTCTAATTACTTTCTATAACCCATATCATCTTCGACAGTTGAACTAGCCTACAAAGATAGACATGAAACTGCTCTTTTAATCCTTTCAAATAAATATAAAAATGCATAAATTATTCTTGAACTTGGAAGGTTACATTAAAAACATAGGCTACATTTTAACATTAGATGTTACATTTTTATGTTTAGTCCACTATTGTTTTTTGATATATAAAAAAATACTGCTCTTACCCTATTGGATTATATTGTCACGATTGTCATATTTTCAATGTGTTTAGTTCTGTTTTGAGATCTTGTTTCCCCCGTCTTTTGTGACTTTTGGTTCAGTCCTGTTAGTTTTCCCGCCATGTCTGATTAGAAATTCCCTGCACCTGTTTTCTGTTAATCATCCCATTAGTCCCTGTTCATTTAAGCCCTGTGTTTTCCCTCAGTGTTTGTTGGTCGTCGTCGATGTATGGTTGTGTGTCAATCTTGAAGTCCTGGAATGTTTTGTTCTTGTTTTGAGTTTGGAAGTTTCATTTTGTTTATTAAATCTCTTATCTTTGAAATTCCGTGTCCTCGTCTTCAGCTACCTGCACAAACCCTGACAGAACGATCGACCGTAAACTGAAAATGAGCAAGGTGAGAAGAGGAAAGAAAGAGGTGAGCCCCATGGAAATACCAATCCTCTTCCAGAAGGAGCTCTCCCTTGAGGAGTATGCGGGGCGTTACCTAGCCTTTTACGATGATGTGTCGTTGGAAGAGGAGAAACTCACAAAGAGTTTCTGGGGTGGTCTGAGGGACCCGTTATCCCAGATAATTCTTGTGAAGGACCTCCATCTATCCTTCCTGGAGTTCGTGGATCACACGCTGTGGGCGTGTGGATCCAACTACGTCGTGGAGGATCTCCCACTCCAACCCGTTCCACACCAAGTAGAGCCTGAGCCCGTCGCATGCCCGCCAGAGCCTGAGCTCATCACCTGCACGCCAACGCCTGAGCCCATCACCTGCACGCTCACACCAGAGCCCATCGTCTGCCCACCAGAGCCTGCACACCGCATCAGCCCTGCCGCCAGATCGGTCCCTGGACTTCCCCGGCTGATATCCGGTATGACTGATCCCCCACTGATATCGGTGCGACTGGCCAAAAAGAAGGCTCCCAAGGCTGGGGTTCACGTCAGCCACATCCAGCCAGATCCTGAGCCCGTCGCCTGCCCGCCAGAGCCTGAGCCCGTCACCTGCCCGCCAGAGCCTGAGCCCGTCGCCTGCCCGCCAGAGCCTGAGCCCAGCCCCAAGCTCTCTGATTTGCTGGCCCCGTCCAGTTCCGAGTCCCTTGAAATGCTGGTCCCGTCCAGTTCCGAGTCCCATGTTGACCCAGAGCCAGAGCCCGTTGACCCAGAGCCAGAGCCCGTTGACCCAGAGCCGGACCAGCCAGAGCCAGAGCCCGTTGACCCAGAGCCAGAGCCAGAGCCCGTTGACCCAGGCAGACCAGAGCCAGAGCCCGTTGACCCAGAACCAGAGCCAGAGCCCGTTGACCCAGAACCAGAGCCAGAGCCCGTTGACCCAGAGCCAGAGCCCGTTGACCCAGAGCCAGAGCCAGAGCCAGAGCCCGTTGACCCAGCGCCAGACCCAGAGCCCGTTGACCCAGACCCAGAGCCCGTTGACCCAGAACCCGTTGACCCAGCGCCCGTTGATGTCAAGTCAGTTCCCGATCATGAGCCTGTCCTCCCCAAGAAAATTTTGGGGGGGCGCTATACGCCTTCGCCGTGGCCGGCCAAAGATCCACGGAGGCCTGGAAAAATTACACCGCCGTGGCCACCTGATGGATCTTCACCGCCGTGGCCACCTGAAGGGTCTGCACCGCCATGGCCACCTGAAGGGTCTGCACCGCCATGGCCACCTGAAGGGTCTGCACCGCCATGGCCACCTGAAGGGTCTGCACCGCCATGGCCACCTGAAGGGTCTGCACCGCCAAGGCCACCTGAAGGGTCTGCACCGCCATGGCCACCTGAAGGGTCTTCACCACCACGGCCACCTAAAGGGTCCTCACCGCCATGGCCACCCGAAGGGTCCTCACCGCCATGGCCACCCGAGGGTCCCACAGCACCGCCCTGGACGCCCGAGGGTCCCACAGCTCCGCCCTGGACGCCCGAGGGTCCCACAGCTCCGCCCTGGACGCCCGAGGTACAGCCTGCACCGTCGTGGCCACGCCCACAGCCTGCTCCGCCTTGGCCACGCCCACAGCCTGCTCCGCCTTGGCCACGCCCACAGCCTGCTCCGCCTTGGCCACGCCCACAGCCTGCACCGTCGTGGCCACGCCCACAGCCTGCACCGCCGTGGCCACGCCCACAGCCTGCTCCGCCCTGGAGGCTTCCTGGACCTACACCATGCCCTCGTCAGCCTCCAGGGCGCCCACCCTCCCACCCCTTTGGATGTTGTACGGCGCGAGGTCGCGCCTTCGGAGAGGGGGGGGTACTGTCACGATTGTCATATTTTCAATGTGTTTAGTTCTGTTTTGAGATCTTGTTTCCCCCGTCTTTTGTGACTTTTGGTTCAGTCCTGTTAGTTTTCCCGCCATGTCTGATTAGAAATTCCCTGCACCTGTTTTCTGTTAATCATCCCATTAGTCCCTGTTCATTTAAGCCCTGTGTTTTCCCTCAGTGTTTGTTGGTCGTCGTCGATGTATGGTTGTGTGTCAATCTTGAAGTCCTGGAATGTTTTGTTCTTGTTTTGAGTTTGGAAGTTTCATTTTGTTTATTAAATCTCTTATCTTTGAAATTCCGTGTCCTCGTCTTCAGCTACCTGCACAAACCCTGACATATATGAGTTTTATACTTTAATAAATATGCTGCACTTTGATCAAGCCTTTGCACCTCAGTTTCTTCATTTGACTTTATATGTGACAATAATAGCCAACAGCCTTAGTCATTTTCGCCAATCGTGTGAACAAAGATTGTTTTGACATTGTCGTCTGTAGGTTATGTGAAAACAGCAAAGGAAAAACTTTTCCGTTTTTAGTTCATTGTTGTCGTGTAAACACTAACACAGGTCAAACAGAAACCTCATGTGGCTATTGTTGTTATATCTTGCAAAACATAATATACAATAAACACATAAACAAGTTTAGTTTTCCTTTACTGTAGGCTATAACATTCACAAAATGACTGAAGTAATAATGTCATCTTTTTTTCAGTCTTTCAGTTATGAAGCAAGTTAGTTAGTAACAAAACCACTGAGATAATGACTCTTATTGAGGAAAATGAATCAGTGCTATATTAATTCTGTCCTGCATGTGAGAAGACCTGATGGGAATCACTAGTTACTAAGAATCCACCCTGTTCTCTGATAACGCATGTACTGTACTTTTATGATGCCTGTAAAAAGAGGCGCCCTGAAAATGACGTTTCGAATCAGGTTCAGCCCATCAATGTAAGCCACTAAAGCTTGAAGATTCAAGGTCAACTCTCTCTTAAATTAAGTATTTTGTCCAGGCTAAACTTACAATTTAAAAAATATCACCTTTTTTCTTCACACACTTCATTATTGTAATCCATATTGTAATGGATCCTTCAGATACCAGATACATAAGAATTGTTGTATACTTTGATTAGTACGCCTATAAAAAGCACCATTATGTTTAACAGATCTAAATTCTGATCTTTATCATGTTAGGTAATGACTTTATTGTAAAGTTTTACTGAATCATCTGTATACGGGATGCAGCCTAAATGTAGCTTGTGTCATTTATAAACAAAACCTGAAAATATTTTTTTTCTATTCTTTTTGTGTGTAAATCTGTGTGCTTAAAGACACTTGAATTAAGGGATTTAGTTTCGTTTAGTGCTTTGTTTGTTCTTCCCAAATGTCAAAATGTGAAGTGTTATTTTACAACTGAAACTTTTGCATCTGTTTGCAAAAGCTGATGCATCATTTTGATTGCAAAAGCCTTGGAACTTAATGGTCTTACAGTCACACAAGGAAGTCACACAGGTGCGGGAAAAGATTTAACAAATGTATATTGCTTGTATTCATGCCTGTATGCACAGTGGGTGTGATTTGATTCAAATGTAGATTGAGTTACACAATAATGTTTAACATTTGTAAATGGATTATGTGTATTGTTGTACCAACTGGAATGTTTGAAATTTAATTGAATACACTGTTTAAATGTTTGGAGTCAGAAAACATTTTTGAAAGAAATAAACTTATTCAGAGAGGATGCATTAAATTGATTAAAAGTGACAGTAAAGACATTATAAAAAAATTGATTTTCAAATGTATGCTGCTCTTTTTTAACTTAATCTCTTTCAAATCTCTTTAGATCTTGTATACCAGTTTCCACCAATAAGCAGTTTTTTAAAATGTTTTCATCATTGATAATAATAAGAAATGTTTCTTGACCATCGCATCCACATATTAGAATAACTTCTGGAGAATCATGTGATGCTGAAAATGTATGTCATCACAGGAATAAGTTACATTTTAGAATATATTGAAATTTTTGAAAAAATCTTGCAGACCTTAAACATATGAACAGTAGTGTAAAAAATGTAAAAATTAACATTGATAACATTGATCAAGATAATAAATGCTTGGAAAAGTATTGTTTATTATCTATTGCGTTAAAATGTCACCGTATAACCTTGTTGTATATGTTACTGTAGATAGTTTGAATTCATCCCTAAAATATTTTGGCCATTTGACCATGCAGACAGACATACTGCATGTGCTTGTTGCCACTCTATAATGATATATTTTATCCTTGCACTGTATTTAAAATGTTGTATGTATATGCAACGGTTATGTTTAGTTTAATTTGTGTTTTAGTTTGGTCTCCCTGTTTCCTGTGATTTTATTCCTTGTTGATTTCTTCGGTTTCTGATTAATTACACTTGTGTATCATTTAGCTCCCTCGTTTGCATTTGTATATACTCTGTTTTGTTCAGTTCATGGTCCGGTATCGTCAGTGTTATACTGTATAGATACGTGGTTGCTATTGTTTCCTCATGTTAGGATTTAATGAAGACTGTTTTTGTTATACTCCTTTCGTGGTGCACTTCAGTGCAACAACACACCTTGAGACTGTAGCGAGAGCTTTTTATTTTTATTGCCTAAAACATTAATAAGTGGCTTGATCCCAGGAAACTGCAGCGATAAGTAAGTTTAAACCTTTGTCCCATATCTATGGTTTTGGTAGATTATGGTCCTCTGAGTCATGAATGTACCAAAATCTTTTCACTGCTATTGATCAGTACGATTTAATCATAACCTTTACACTCAATCACTGTGTTCATTTTCTGAGTCACGAAACCTACAGATCCCTCTCATTCATCATTTACTTTTATCTGTCTTCCCATGATCCTCCTGTTCTTTGAATTTTACAATCATGTCTCTGTTCTTCCTGGTATTTGAAAAATGAATGTGTATAATGTCATAGATGACATGCTGTGCAGTGCTATACCTCCCACACAGAGAATTTAACTTTGTTACTTGTGTGCGTTTTTTTCCATCTATGTTGCAGCAATATTCTCACACCAAACACATTGTTGCAACATTTGTTTTTTAAATTAATTTAAATTAAATTGTTTATTTAATATTCACTTTTTATTTTATTATTATATACATAATGATATACAGTATGTCCAAAAGTGATGTCCATCAGAAAATCTTCATGTCCATCTTCCCTCTTTATTCAAATACTATTTAAAATTTGTTAACGATTTTGTAAGCATATTTTGTCTTTGGAATTGTTTTATTCATTGTAATGTTTTATTCATTTATCTGCACTGACCCAGGGGCACTACGGGTGGCGTCACGACAGAGTCCTGCGAAAGCTAGCAGAAGCCATCGAAGCACGCAGGCTCGAAGTGAACCGTGCCAGCCCAACAATATCACACCCGCCAATCCAGTTTGTTAGACAAGGGGGAGAGGCACTTAGCAGCACAGTAAGAGAGAGGTCCTTGCTGATACCCGGAGGGGAGTGAGCCCTTAGAGCCGACCTGGATCGCCAGCTGAAGTTCCCTCAGGAGATCGCCATAACCTCCCTCCGACCAGACATCGTGATTTGGTCCATCGCCACGAAGACCGCCGTTATGGCTGAACTGACTGTGCCATGGGAGGATGGGCTGGAGGCTGCCTTTGAAAGGAATAAGGAGAGGTATGCGGAACTAGCAGCTGCATGCGCACAAGCCGGGTGCAGAGCATACACCTACCCAGTGGAAGTCGGTTGCAGGGGCTTCACTGGAACCTCCATCCAGCGACTCCTCAAGACACTTGGCATCAGAGGTGCCAAACTGGAGAGAGTCCTCAAAGAGCTGGCAGAAGAGGCAGAGCAAGGGAGTTTTTGGCTCTGGCTCCGTAGAAAGGACAAGGCTTGGGGTAAAGACGGATCCTAAGGCTGGCTGCAGGGGGCGGCAGGGAGACGTCCCTACCGCTGCTCCACCACCCAGAGGTGTTCCGGGATTAAAGGAGCGAAACATCAGTGAAGGGCGGCTCCCCGCTGACGACCCTGCAGCCGGTCCAAAGGCACTGGCGGAAGTGCGTCAGGCAGAAATGCCTTGCAGGTGGTCTCACCTGTGCTTACAACTTTGTGAAAACGCAATGAAACATGCCAAATGTGTGGACATAGTTTTTGTCCAGGCTGTCATACAAAGACATTAACAAATCTCAGTTAAAAATGAGAAAACCAATTAAATATTAATAACTGATTATGTTGTAGTCAACGTATGTTTTGTGTTGTGAGCTTTTGGTATTTCTATGCATTTTCTTCTCTTTTTTTTTGCATAGTAAAATAAAACCTGTAAGTAGTTTGCTTTTTTTTTTTGGTGTCAAAATATTTGGTCAGATAAATACCTTAACCAAGTTTAGTGTTTTTTCCTTCCCTCATATTTAAAATATATAAAAAATGTATATATGATATTTTCCTCTTAATTTAAGATTTAATAAAACTCGTAGGGACATTAAAAATAAATATCCCCTCTGGACATCACTTTTGGCCACTATTATATATATAATATAAGTAGGAATTAAATATTTGGAAAAGTTGTATAACTGGGGCCGTATTCACAAAGAATTTTATCTTACCACTAGGAGTACTCCTAAATCGCACTAAAATATTTTAGCTAGGAGTTTTCTCTTAAAAGTTATTCACAACGCCTTTCAGACCTACTCTTAGTAAGGAAAAATGACAACTCCTAAACTAAGAGTGAGTCTTCGTTGCTATGGATGACGTCAATTCTCATGCACGAGCTTCCTCGCAATGATCACGGTGATTGGTTGTTAGATGAAAGGGCCATCATGCGGAACATAACACAGACGCAACAAATCATGGAATTACGACATCTAAATATGTCTGTGTCCTACACAAAATAATAATAGCAATGTCATCGAAATACATATCATGTTTTTGCAGGCCCCAGTGAAGTGTAATTCTAAAAAGGCAGAGAGAGAGAGAAAAAGTCATGAATTAAATTAAATTAAATCAAGGTAGCCTACCCCAATGAAAACCACCACTTGCCTAATAATGAAAAACGACACTTGCATTAACACTTTGCATTAACACATTAATTGACATTCTATTAGCCTACATAGACTACTTAAAGCAAGGAAATGTTGCTCGTATTGAAGTAATGTAATAGTTGAATGACGGTGGATTATGAACTCACCAAAACGGAAAAGAAAGCCCATAACGCAGGATCAGTTATGGTGTGTTCACACCGAACGCGAATAGAGCGTCAAATACGCGTCTAGTTAGACGCTTGAACATTCGCTCGAGTTCAATTTTTTTAACCTGCACGGAAGACATTCGCGGCAAACGCGTTGCCCAATTCGCGTCATTCACAACGCCCGGCGCGAATGATGCGTCTATTGGCGTCTTTGCATTGACTTTGTATGTAATCTACTCGCGCAAATAATTAAACTCGCATTCGGTGTGAACACACCATTACTGCTGCTGGCTCAGTTGGTGCTGAAAAAAATGAATAAATTGGAAATTCGGCACTGGGATATCAAGCAAAACACATGGGAGAGAATTTGTTTGCAGATCAATGCATTCGCAGCATTCGCAGCAACTGTGGTATGCGCTACAATCCTTTGTGAATAGGTCTTAGTGAGTTAGGAGTCCTCTCGACTTCTTTTAAGCTGTCCCAGACTTAGGTGCTACTTTTAGGGCTAAAATGCTTAGTGAATTACTCTTAGTGAAAGAAATTAGGAGTCCTAAAGTTAGGAGTGACACGCCCATTATTTTTAGGAGTTGCTCCTAAATTCGCCAGTTAGGAGCTACTTTTAGCCTTAAAATTATTTGTGAATACGGCCCCTGGTCTTTAGCCTCCTTCCATAAAAAATGTTTTCTCTAATATAGACATAGATGTTATAAACTTTAGATGGTAAATACCAGAATGTTTAGATGGCATAAGATTTCTAAATGATCTTTTCTCAAATTCAGAGGAATTTTGGCAAACTCATCTTTACAGCATTGCTTCTGTTCAATTATTCCTGTATGCACTGCTCTCCTGTCACACCATGTCAACTGCATTAATGGCAACTGTATCAAATGTTGATCTTTTTCTATTTATTCAGTATCACTGTGGAATGATGGCTTTTGCAATAGTTGAAAACGTCTCAGGTTACTATTGTAACCATAGTTCCCTGAGAAACAGGGAACGAGACGATGCGTCGAACGACACGGTGGGAACGCCTCTTGCGTGATTGCGTCTGAAGCATCTATGCCAACTAGTCCAATGGAATGAGAGAATGAGCGTCACGGGCGGGTGACGTCATGAACCAGGAAAGGATAAGAGCACTTCCGCTGCTCGCCGGCATTTAGCTTCGACAGTTGCCGAAGCAAGCCGATCGCAGGGACGCAGGAAGTATGGCAGGGGGACGCATCGTCTCGTTCCCTGTTTCTCAGGGAACTATGGTTACAATAGTAACCTGAGACGTTCCCTTTATCGAAAAAGGGAACTTAGAGATGCGTCGAACGACACGGTGGGAACGAGAATACCCAACCCGCCATAATTACAAGTACCTGAGTGTCAGTCTGTTGATCTAAGCACTCAGCACCTGAGAACCTGGGGCAGCATCCAGGTCCAAACTGTAAAATCTCACGAATGTGAGCGGAGAGGACCAGCCGCCGCATCACAAACATCTTGAAGAGATACCCCCTGCAATATGGCTTTAGAAGCCGCCATACTCCTGGTCGAGTGAGCTCGGACCACCAAAGGACAAGGCTGGCCCGAGTACTCGTATGCCAGTGAAATAGCCTCGACTATCCACTTACTGACTGTCTGTTTGGAAGCAGGAAGACCTTTCTTAGGTGATCCAAAGCAAATCAGTAATTGGTCGGACTTCCTGATTGAGGATGTCCGACGTACATACGTGTCCAATGCTCGCACTGGACACAAGAGGTGCAGTCTTTCCTGGTCCGCAGTTGCAAAAGGAGGACAGAAAGCCTGCAGCACAATAGGCCTCGGAGTCAAGGTTGGAACCTTAGGGACGTATCCCTGTTTTGGATATAGGAACGCCTTGACCATCCCCGGTGCAAATTCAAGGCAGGTGGGGGAGACCGAAAGAGCCTGAAGGTCACCAACTCTCTTTAGGGACGAAATAGCTAGCAGAAAGAAGTCTTGAAAGTAAGGAACTTTTCTGAGACCGAATCTAAGGGCTCGAATGGAGCCCTAGACAGGCCTACTAGAACTACAGTCAAATCCCAAGCTGGCACCTTAGTGCGAATTGCAGGCCTCAGCCTCAAAGTGCCACGAAGGAAACGTGTAATCAGGGGGTCTCGACCCAAAGATATACCTCCCACCATGGTATGGTAAGCCGCAATGGCTGCCACGTAAACTTTTAGTGTGGAAGGACATAGACCTGACACAAAGCGCTCCTGCAGGAACTCGATTACTGTGTTGACAGAACAATTAACCGGATCCCACTGATGTCGGTGACACCATAAGGAGAAAACTCTCCATTTAAGCGCATACAGTTTCCTCGTAGCTGGAGCTCTGGAGCTTAGGATGGTCTCAACAGCCTCAGCTGAAAGACCACTATCTATAAGTTGGGCCCCCTCAGAGGCCAAACCCAAAGATTCCACATGTCTGGTCGAGGGTGAAATATTGTGCCCCCGGCCTGAGACAGAAGGTCCCTCCTCAAAGGGATCTCCAATGGAGGCCCGTCTAGCAGAAGGATCAGGTCCGCAAACCAGATCCGACTTGGCCAGCGTGGTGCTACTAGCAGTAGGCTTATTCCATACCGACGGACCCTCTCCAGAACTCCTGGGAGCAGAGCAACAGGGGGAAAGGCGTACAGACGTAGCCTCGGCCACGTCTGCACCATGGCGTCCAGACCCAGGGGGGCTGGGTGGCGTCAGAGAATACCAGAGAGGACAGTGCGTCGTGTTCTGAGACGCGAACAGATCCACCTCTGCCTGACCATATGCCTCCCAGATTTTCTCCACCGCCTCGGGGTGGAGTCTCCAATCCCCTGGCCTCAGCTCCTGCCTCGACAGGATGTCTGCTCCTATATTCTGGTCCCCAGGAATATACACTGCCCTCAGAGAGAGTACCTTCCCCAGAGACCACAGGAGGATCTGGTGCGCCAGTTTGCAAAGCGGACGCGAGCGCAGACCCCCCTGGCGGTTCAGATAAGAGACCACTGGTGTGTTGTCTGTTCGAACGAGCACATGATGGCCTCTTAGGTCCGGAAGGAAATGTCTCAACGCATTGAAGACGGCCATCATCTCCAGGCAATTTATGTGCCAAGAAAGATGATGGCTTTTCCACAGACCCTGAACCGAGCGGCCTTCCATTACCGCTCCCCAGCCGGTGAGAGAAGCATCTGTCGAGATCACTACTCGATGGCAAAGAGCTCCCAACACCGGACCCTGGGTTAAGAACCAGAATTTACATATAACTAAGGCACGAAAGCATCGCCGCGTGCCTTGATATGCAAAGTGGGTTTCCCCTCGGGGAGAACCTTCTGGTCCTGAGCCAGCACTGTAAAGGTCTCATGTACAGCATGCCAAAAGGAATTCCGTTGGACGCTGCTGCCAGTAGACCCAACAGTCTCTCGAACTGTTTTACAGTGCGTGACTGGCCTAGCCTCAGCTCTTCTGTGGCTGTTAGGATAATAAATCCCATACCACACCAAGGAAAGTGATTCTCTGTACTGGAGAAAGTGCACTCTTCTTGGCATTGAGCCTCAACCCCAACATCTCTATATGAGCGAGAACGACACCTCAGTGCCGAACCGCCAACTGCTCTGATTCCGCTAGAATCAGCCAGTCGATATAATTCAGAATGCGTATGCCCTGAAGCCTGAGAGGGGCTAAAGCTGCATCCATGCATTTCGTGAACGTGCGGGGTGACAAAGCTAGGCCGAAAGGATGAACCCGATATTGGTATTCTTTGCCCCTGAAGAAAACCTCAGGAACTTCCTGTGCTGAGGGAGGATGGAGATATGGAAGTATGCATCCTTTAGATCTATCGTGACGAACCAGTCCTCGGATCTGATTTGGGTCACGATCTGTTTGAGGGTCAGCTAACTTGAACTTTAGTTTCTGAACTGACCGAATAAACAGGCGAAGATCTAAAAGGGACGCAACCCTCCATCCTTTTTTGGAACAATGAAATAATGGCTGTAAAAACCCGACTCTCTGACGGGTGAGTACACCTGTTCTATAGCTTCTTTGCTAACAGGGCCTTTACTTCTTGTCCCATTACCAGAGCCTGCTCGGGATGCACCACTGTGGGCAGCACCCCGCTGTAATGAGGAGGACGAGAGCCAAACTGGATTCTGTATCCCTTCTCTACAAACTGCAGGACCCAATGAGAAATATTCGGCAGAAGCATCCACGCTGCCAGAAAATTTACTAAGGGAACCAGCCCCTCGAGGCTGGTCTCTGGTGTTACTGAGGGAGCCAAATCTGGAGCCTGAAACATAATGGCAGGAACTACCTGACCTGACTACTCAAAAGCCCCCCTCAGAGGGCGCGAAACCAATGCTGTACCGCAGCATAGCATCAGCGACTCGCTGGAGACCGCTGCGCCCTGAAGCACCGGAGGTGGCAGGGTTGGCAGGAGGGTCTCGTGAGGACCCCGAAATGGAACGGGCACCGTGAAATGAGGTGTACACCACTCTACTTCGGTCGGGGCTGTCCTCACAGGCCTGATGCCTAAGCATCAGAACCTTTTTTTTTTTTTTTGAACCGAAGCTTTCTTCGCCTGAAGAACGGTCCTCAGATCCGGCTTAGGCTTAGGCGACTTCGGTTGAGAGGGTTGCGTCTGTCTCCAGTATCTAAATGGAGGAACACGAGACGCAGCACTCTCTTTCTGTGCACATAATATGATGAACTCGACGGCTGGGGCTGCTCACGCCCAGCAGCCCCAGGGGGGCTGGACACAGCGAGGGAGAAACCTTATTATATATATATATTATTATTTTTTATATATATATATCTTTTATCACCTAACAACGACCGCATGGAATGCGTCGCCGAAGAGACCCGAAGGCTCAAATTTCGCTATATCCAGAACCCCAGCAGATCGGCCTGATAAGCCTGGAGCATTATAATATAGATTTCTATAAACATTCTCCAGCTGACCTGCTGCCGTATAAGCTTTACCCATAAAACCAAAGTAGTTCTGCTTAAACCTACGCGCTGCCTCGGCAAACGCGAGATCCCAGCCACAGAATCTTATTTTTGCAAAATACACTCGAAATCTAAGCGGTGCCTCGGCAAACGCGAGATCCGAGCTAGATTCTGATTACAACATTAAACCTACACGCTGCTTTCACTTTCAATATTCTCAACACAAACCTCCTCGGAGGAAGAAATGAAGGAAAAAAGGGCTCTCTCTCCCCGAGCGGAAGAAACCGCAGAGCGTGCTTCCAACACCGGGGAGATAGAGCTGGATCTTCCGGGCAAGGAAGAAGAAAAGGCCCTCGGACCGTTCTCCCACCCCTCCAAAACATCCTTTTGCGATCCCCAGGAATGCATTCTCCGCGCCGCCTCGGCAAACGCGGGTCCTGTCATCCCGTGAGAATCGCGAGCCTGCCACTATCATACAGAGTGACAGGCGAGAGCAGAGCATGCTAATCTGGTAGTTTCACTTTCACAATGTTAGCACTCAGCATGCTCTTACTCTCAAACAAAATGCCACAAAGCTGTGTGTGTCCCCACCCGTTTAAATAAACGCGGGCAGGGAGGAACACACTGTTTGTACATTTGTTTCGCCATAACGTTTCCGACAATATTGTAACAGACAACAATAAATAGACAGAGACAGTTTGACACAGATCGCTTGCTGAGGCAACAGAAGCTAAATGCCGGCGAGCAGCGGAAGTGCTCTTATCCTTTCCTGGTTCATGACGTCACCCGCCCGTGACGCTCATTCTCTCATTCCATTGGACTAGTTGGCATAGATGCTTCAGACGCAATCACGCAAGAGGCGTTCCCACCGTGTCGTTCGACGCATCTCGAAGTTCCCTTTTTCGATAAAGGGAACAGCCTTATAATCCCAGATTTATCAGCAGTTACTTTTGCTGCTTTGAGTTCATTGCTGGTGTCTGGTCCTTCTGCCATAGTGTTAAGACACAGCTGAATACTTTAGATCAGCATATCTGCATAAAATTCTGCATTTATATAGCACTTTTTTACTTTCTTATTACTGTAGACCTATATGCACATCACCTGTGGCAGTGAAGATGTATTGTATCCCATGTTAGAAATCCAGTTTTGGTTTCCACATTTTGGCTTTCCTTTGAAAAAAGAATGACATGATTATGTGTTAATTTTATCTGAAACTAGAAATGAAGAATATAGTATGTGTCTGTATTCAAGAATAACAATGAAGATATTTCAACTTGACAATATGCTAAAAAAAAACATTCAAATATGATTGAATTGCTTTTTCATACTGATAGTGGATAGAGCTGTATCTACTAGAATTACACAGGGGGGAAATGTAGAATAGAAAAGAAAAGGAACAGAACAGAATATAAGAATAGAATAGGATTTATTGCTATCCATGTGTAACGAGAATTTAACCCGTCTTGTAGGGGAAAATATATTAGTGCTGCCACGGAAGACTGAATAGCGAAAAAGATCTTAGTCCCCGCTTTCAGTGCTTTTAATCTCGCTACACACTAAATGTGTGTATGTTGTGTTCTACTTTATTGGGATGTACAGACCGACGAGAGTAGGCTTCAGCTTAAGTAATGTCACTAGCTTCCTGAAGTAAAAGTAAAATGGGCTAGACAGCCTAATATACCCCTCCCTCCTCTGGTCTAATAAAGTAGCTGAGACGCCCCCACTCCTTGACAGCTCTAAAACAAAAAGATACAAGGAAGTAAGTACGAAATCAAACAATATTTATTCTTTGTGTCTTTTCTTCTTTCTTGTAATCAAATGTTAAATTCAGGGTTAATGATCACAAAATAAAATAAAAAAAATAAAATAAAATGTATGGTCTTTGTGTTTTCCTTTACCCTCACTCTCAATCACTTTCAATGTAAAAGCTCTAAACTTTTCACTTGTACAAAGATAAACCTCACTTCAAAATAAAATACTAAAAAAAAACCTTTTGTAAACACCACTTAGTATGCGTTCTCAGTTTTCAAATGATCAACCAATCACTTTGAAAAAAACAACAATATACACAATACAATTTCACATCTGGAAGAGCACTTACGTGAAATGTCCTGTTATGTGCTCACTCAGTTCACCTTAGGTTGTGTGATTCAACAGAACTCTCACAGTTCCTTGGATCAAAAATATAATAAATAAAAAAATAATAGATTGAAAAATTGAGAGGAGTTGTCTCGACGTAGCGTGCGTTGAAATTATCTTGAGATTTCGTAGCAATATCACTTAAACTCCATGAAATGTCCAAAAAAAAAAAATGAATGAATCAAAAATGAGTCGAACAGCAAATGAATCAAACTGAGATGAATCAAAGATGAAATGTATCACAGGAATGTAACAAACTGAGATACCCCACAGAGATGTGTCAACCTGAGATGTCGTTGGATGGCAGGGTAACACAAATAGTCTTAAACTCAAATCTCCTCCGAAAATAACTATGTTCAGCACCAACTGCAGACCGCGATTCCCATCTCACGCGCGATGACACGTGCAGAACACTCGAATGCGCGTGACCAGTGCGATTGAAACGTTCGTCCGTAAGAGTGCTTCTCAAACAAAATGAAAGTCCAAAACTTAACAGAAATGTGAAAAATCTCTTAAATCGTCGGCAATCAAGCTAAACTTGTACTTTTAATGCACTCACAGTTCTCTTGCCTTCACAAAACATTACTGCGTCACTCCAGCAGTCCAATACAATGCGATAGGATTCACGGATCAAAATTCACAAAAGAAACGCGGGACACAGCTCGCAAAAATCACCTGATGTCGTCCTTTATTCGACCAAAGCCCCGATAAACTTCTGTTAAGTCACTTTATCGAACGAGCTTCTCGAACACGACACAAAACTCACTTTTTGTCTGTGCGACACTCAACTCCTCGCGCTCTTCCTCTTCTCCTCTCGCAGCACACCCTGAACGCCGAAAACCAGTTCACCCGTCAAAATAAAAGTCCCCCAAAAATAATTATTATTTTTAGATAATATATACCCGTTACATTTCCCCCTGCTAAACCCTGCCACACCATCGACATCTCCAGCAGACTCATCTCTGAAACACAAAAAAAACATATTAGGAAGACATCACATTGTACATGTATAACTCTTTCTCCTAATACCTTACAAGTTACAAAACTTTATGGACCCTTATTTTAGAATGTAATCATTCCTGTATTTCACAGGCATTCTACCCTGGGTTTCCCTCTTCGAACGTCTAAGTTCAGGTACCCCACTAGTGTCAACTTCTGAAATGTCAGAATCTTCAGATTCCCCATCTTGACCTGTGTCTACTCTCTCATTCCCAGCTACATTACCCTCCTCACATACCACTTCACCCTCTACTTCTCCCGGTAGGCCTGTGTTTGGTAAGTGTGTAGTATATGGAATGTAGACAATGTCTTGCGAGTCTGAGTCTGACAATTCTTTTTCTCTTCCCGCATGTGTAACCTGCCTTGTGGGTGAGGAGAAAGTACAGTGTCTCAATTGATCCCTGTGAACCACCTTTGTGGGACCCCCCTGCTCAGGACGTACAGTAAAGACTGGTAAACCTGCGTGATTTTGCCGCACTACTAAATACGGTACAGACTCCCACTTATCTTGGATTTTGTTCCGACCTCTAAACTGGTGGTTACGCAGCAATACTCTGTCACCAGGTCTAATGAGCGCTCCTGAAGCCTTGCGGTCATAGACCCTCTTCCTTCTCCTGGAAGCTTCTTGAGCAGTTACCTTCGCCGCCTCCACTGCAGTTCTCAGGCGTTCATGATGATTCTTTACCCACTCATCAAGATCATCCGCCTCATCATCAGATAGGTCTTTTCCTCCTAGGACATCCATGGGCAGCCTTGCGTCCCGTCCAAACATTAAATAAAATGGGGAGTAACCGGTCGATGAATGAACGTGGCTATTGTAGGCCATCACAAGTTCAGGCAGGTAAGTTTTCCAATCCTTCTTCTTTTCTGCAGGTAATGTTCGCAGCATATCGTGCATTGTGCGATTGAACCTTTCGCACTGCGCGTTCCCTTGCGGGTGATAAGGACTGGTCCGACTCTTGCTGATTCCATACAATTTACAGAGCTCCTTGATTACACTTGCCTCGAAACATCTGCCTTGATCCGAGTGCAATCGGGCGGGACATCCATAGCAGACAAACCAGTGTCGTACGAGGGCTTTGGCGGTGGTAAGTGCTGTTTGATTTTTTGTTGGAACCGTCACAGTAAACCTTGTAAACATGTCCGTCAGCACTAGAACATTTTCATAACCCCCTGCTGATCTCTCAAGAATGGTGTAGTCCATGGCAAGAACTTCTAGAGGTGCAGTTACGTTGGTGCATGTCATAGGAGCACGGATCTTGGGGAATACATCCTTAGCTAGGGTACATCTTCGACACTGGGTTACCCATGTTTGTACATCATTGGCCATTGTGGGCCAATAGTAACTCTGTCGCATCTGCTCTAATGTACTCCTGCTACCAAAATGTCCTCCATGTTCATGGACTCCCTTATACACTTTCTCTCGTAAAGACTCAGGCACTACCAACTGCCATATCTCCTCTCCGTCTCTTGGGTCCGTAATCACTCGGAACAGCACTTCATGTCTTAATTTCAAACGCTCCAACTGTCTAGCTAGCTTCTTTTGCTGGATTTCCATATCCCGGAAACTACGCGTCACAAACCTCCTGCTCTCGAGTACAGCGTTGTACACAGGTGCTATACAAGGGTCCTTCCTCTGTTGCTCTTTGATGGACGACCAGCTATAACCATCAACACCCTTCCTTATGGCTGCTTGTTTGGCAACTCGGACAGAAGACTTGTCAACCCCTTCCTCTTTACCTGGCCACAGGCATGCCCGTACCTCGTCTGATGTCAACCGAATGAAGTCTTTTCCATCGTCATCCTTCTCAGGTTCCATACCCCAGGGAATCCTAGAAAGAACGTCAGCATTGATGTTCTGTCTGCCAGGCTTGTAACAAACCTCAAAGTTGAACTCAGCTAACTGTGCAGACCAGCGCTGTTCCACTGCTCTGAGGTTGGCTGTCTCCAGATAGCGAAGAGGGTTGTGGTCAGTAATAACCTGAAACTTTGCAAATATCAGGTATTCCTTAAATTTCTCAGTTACTGCCCACTTAAGGGCAAGTAACTCCAACTTGAAGGCACTGTAATACTTGTCATTTCTTTCAGATCCCTTTAGACCTCTGCTTGCGTAAGCAATAACACGTTCAACGCCCCCCTGCTTTTGACTGAGTATTGCTCCAAGTCCGTTGAGGCTCCCATCCGTCGTGAGTATGAACGGACACTGGAAATCAGGGTAAGCCAGAATCGGAGGTGACATGAGACAACTCTTAAGCTTGCTGAATGCGGACTGACACTCATCACTCCAGACAAACGCTTCTGCCGACTTGCCTTTGTTACCTTTTCCAACCAGGGCATGTAGGGGCTTTGCCAGCTGTGCAAATCTTGGAACAAATCGAGGATAGTAACTCATAAATCCCAGCAGCTGTCTAACCTCCCTAACATTCATAGGTGAAGGCCACGCATCCAAACACTGAACCTTGTCCTTGTCCACCTGAACTCCCTTCGACGAAATGATGTGTCCCAAGAACCGGACCTCTGGTCTCAGGAGGAAACATTTACTCGGTTTCAGCTTCAGTCCGTGCTGACGCAACCTTGAGAGCACAAGCTCTAACTTCTCACAATGGCTCTTGAAATCCACAGAGAACACAATAATATCGTCAAGATAGATCAGGAGAATATCAAAGGCCAGATCACCTAATGCTGCACTCATCAATCGCTGAAAGGTGGCCGGAGCGTTGCATAAACCAAACGGCATCCGTGTCCACTCAAACAACCCAAACGGAGTTGTGACAGCAGTCTTCTCCCGATCCGATTCATTTACCGCCACTTGAAAATAACCTGCCGTGAGATCCAGTGTGGAAAACAACTGTGCATTCCCCAAAGCATCCAAGGATTCCTCCACACGCGGAAGGGGGTAGGCATCCTTAAATGTGACTTGGTTGAGTCTCCTGTAGTCGCAGCAGAAACGAACACCTCCGTCTTTCTTTATCACGATGACTGCAGGTGAGGCCCACGGACTGCGACTTTCGTTTAGTACACCCTGACTGACAAGATCCTGCACATGTCTCTTAAACTCCTGAAAAACATGAGGTGGGACTCGTCGATGGCGTTGTTTTATTGGCTGAGCATCTCCAGTAGGTATGCTATGTGTCACTGTTGTTGTGTATCCATAGTCTGTGTCACTCTTGGAGAAAACATCACTGTAACGTGTCAGCAGAGCATTTAGCTCCTCCCGTTGCATCTCAGACAGTCCATCCCGATTCATCTGAACTGGAACTGACAGTTGTTCGGGCTGGCTCTCACTCTTAATGCTGCACTGTACATGTCGTTTAACACGCAACTCATCATCACCCTCTTCGAATTCCACCATTTGCTTTGGGACTACCTTTTGAGGCTTGGACACAACTGCAATCCTGGATCTCGGCATCAACCTGACGGTTTCTTGACAGAGATTTAACACTCGCACCGGAACTTTACCCTTTTCTGGGCTTGCAAGCACATTGGCTACTAACAATCCTTTTGGAAGGGTAACAGAACCTGTGCACTCCACCAACACTTGATGTTTCACTTGATGGGGTATACTGCAGTGGCCTTCCACAATTTTCTCACTTAAGGGTGGAATTATCACAACTTGCTTCCCAGACACCTTAACAAATCCTATCCTGCCCTCTGAGCCCAAGAGTCTTTCATCTTTTTTCACTTTTGCTATCACTCGTCTGACATTAGCATCTGCACGTTGACTCACTTTGCTTTCCTTATCCAATTCCTTTCCAGACAGCACAAGGTTTTTCAATTCGCTAAGCACATTCATCCCCACAATTCCAGCCAATCCCTTCATCTCCTTCACATCGGGGTTCGAGTCTGTTAGAACGAAAACACACTTCCCTGGAAGCAGCTTTCCCATGCACTCTATGTCTGCCTGTAGACATCCAAGGACAGGAATGTCTAGTCCGTTTGCAGCAGTGAGGCGCACCCAGTTAGCAGATGACAGATGTATTTCTTGTCCTCCAAAATGATGTTTAAAGTGAGACTCTGAGATGGTGGTAACCTCTGAACCTGTGTCCAACAAGCATTTGGTAGGCACCCCTGCTATTTTCACATCCACTGTCAAACAGTCTCCAAAAGCACTATCCCTTAGTGTTTCTGGTGCTATATCTGCATTCCAGTCAGCTGCATGGCTCCGGATTACGGAAGGCCCACTGGTGCTTGCATTGTCACCCGACGAAGCTCCTTTTACTACCTTAGAAACTTCGGCCATTGGTGATGACGCCGTGCCCCGGTTACCCAGCTCCTTATACTGTCTACAACGTCGACTGGTGTGACCTGGTTGACCGCATGTATAACAGATATATTGCCCTTCACTGTTTCTCAGAGGCTGTCTTCTCATCACATCAGGCTGGGGATCAACTCTCCCTTGGCTATGGACAATTCTGTACAATTCTTCCTGCCGTGCAGCTATCTTCTCTATTGCCTCGTGCAACTTTTCTAATGTCAGGGAGGATGGATTGTCACCAGTCGCAACTGTAGTGTGAACTGCTACTCTCGCACGCACAGGGGTCTTCAAGTTACCTTCAGGTTGTGCTTCCTCTTCCTCAGACCATGTGATGGCATCCTGCATCAGCTGTGCAAAAGTCAAACTTTCCTCTTCCTTGACCCTTCGTTTCATCTCTCTTCTTAGGAAATCATCCCTCAGCCCAAGAACTAACTGCTCTTTCAGAACACTCTCTTCATCTGAAACTCGTCTGGGCTCTCTGCGCTTCACCTTGTGGAGCTTTTCGCGTAAATCGTAAGCATATGCGCGTATGGTCTCACCAGGTGCTTGTTTTCGATCATAAAAGTCTTTCAACCTTGTGCCAATAGGTACCTTGTCTCCATAGGTTTCCTGGAGCAGCTGAAAGATGGACTTTACACTGTTATCCCCTTCTTCCATCATGAACTTCACAGTATCTTTAGCCTCCCCCTTTAAGTGCTGCTTTATCAGCTCCACCTGATCTTCTTCTGGCACCTTCATGACTCGAAAGGCTGATTTCATAGAGACAATCCACTCTTCAACACTTCCTTCTCCAGGTTTTGTAGTGCCAGTGAAATCGGTAAGTTTATGATCTCTTGGGATATAGATCGTCGCTGGGGGTGCACGAGTGGACGCTTGCTGCTCCATTACTGCTCTGGCCAGTGACAGTGCTTCTCGCTGTTCCGTTCTGGCATGATCCAATGCCCCAGCTTGCTCCGCTAACCTCCTCTGCATTTCAGCGAACTCCTTCTTCAGTTCTTCCAGTTCTGCCATTTTTCTTCTTGCTCACAGACCTGGGACAGAATAGTGCAACAACAAAAAACTAGGCTAAGTATGATCCTGTTCGTGACGCCACTTATGTAACGAGAATTTAACCCGTCTTGTAGGGGAAAATATATTAGTGCTGCCACGGAAGACTGAATAGCGAAAAAGATCTTAGTCCCCGCTTTCAGTGCTTTTAATCTCGCTACACACTAAATGTGTGTATGTTGTGTTCTACTTTATTGGGATGTACAGACCGACGAGAGTAGGCTTCAGCTTAAGTAATGTCACTAGCTTCCTGAAGTAAAAGTAAAATGGGCTAGACAGCCTAATATACCCCTCCCTCCTCTGGTCTAATAAAGTAGCTGAGACGCCCCCACTCCTTGACAGCTCTAAAACAAAAAGATACAAGGAAGTAAGTACGAAATCAAACAATATTTATTCTTTGTGTCTTTTCTTCTTTCTTGTAATCAAATGTTAAATTCAGGGTTAATGATCACAAAATAAAATAAAAAAAATAAAATAAAATGTATGGTCTTTGTGTTTTCCTTTACCCTCACTCTCAATCACTTTCAATGTAAAAGCTCTAAACTTTTCACTTGTACAAAGATAAACCTCACTTCAAAATAAAATACTAAAAAAAAACCTTTTGTAAACACCACTTAGTATGCGTTCTCAGTTTTCAAATGATCAACCAATCACTTTGAAAAAAACAACAATATACACAATACAATTTCACATCTGGAAGAGCACTTACGTGAAATGTCCTGTTATGTGCTCACTCAGTTCACCTTAGGTTCTGTGATTCAACAGAACTCTCACAGTTCCTTGGATCAAAAATATAATAAATAAAAAAATAATAGATTGAAAAATTGAGAGGAGTTGTCTCGACGTAGCGTGCGTTGAAATTATCTTGAGATTTCGTAGCAATATCACTTAAACTCCATGAAATGTCCAAAAAAAAAAAATGAATGAATCAAAAATGAGTCGAACAGCAAATGAATCAAACTGAGATGAATCAAAGATGAAATGTATCACAGGAATGTAACAAACTGAGATACCCCACAGAGATGTGTCAACCTGAGATGTCGTTGGATGGCAGGGTAACACAAATAGTCTTAAACTCAAATCTCCTCCGAAAATAACTATGTTCAGCACCAACTGCAGACCGCGATTCCCATCTCACGCGCGATGACACGTGCAGAACACTCGAATGCGCGTGACCAGTGCGATTGAAACGTTCGTCCGTAAGAGTGTTTCTCAAACAAAATGAAAGTCCAAAACTTAACAGAAATGTGAAAAATCTCTTAAATCGTCGCCAATCAAGCTAAACTTGTACTTTTAATGCACTCACAGTTCTCTTGCCTTCACAAAACATTACTGCGTCACTCCAGCAGTCCAATACAATGCGATAGGATTCACGGATCAAAATTCACAAAAGAAACGCGGGACACAGCTCGCAAAAATCACCTGATGTCGTCCTTTATTCGACCAAAGCCCCGATAAACTTCTGTTAAGTCACTTTATCGAACGAGCTTCTCGAACACGACACAACACTCACTTTTTGTCTGTGCGACACTCAACTCCTCGCGCTCTTCCTCTTCTCCTCTCGCAGCACACCCTGAACGCCGAAAACCAGTTCACCCGTCAAAATAAAAGTCCCCCAAAAATAATTATTATTTTTAGATAATATATACCCGTTACACATGGCATACCTGTAGCTTGTGGAAAGGCTATACAATATATTACAGAACAAGGCATAATAATAAACCATAAACAGTACAGTATAAACTGTATACAACATGTGATACAGTATGAGGTCATGGGAGGTAAAGAATGATAAATTGTGTTTTTTATTTGACAGTGTGTTATGTAAATGTAGATTATACAGTGCGGTGACTAATGAGGTCACTTTTAGGAGTGTTTTGATGAAAAACTTGACTGCTGTTGGAATGAAGCTGTCCTTTAATCTGAATGTTTCGGTTGATCTCAGTAATCTTTTCATCCCGTGTGATGGATGCACAGATTCCACAAGACTGGTGGGAGATCTCTGTGATTTTTTTTTTGCACACTGATGAATGATTTCAGGATGCTTTACAATGGCTTTAAAAAAACAAACTAAGTGGTGCTGACTGACTTCAAATTTTCTCAGTTGTCTGAGGAAGAACAGTTTCTGTCTGTGTTGAATTGCTGTTTTAAAATGCTGCAGATGTTGGTTTTCATAAATTTGAATGAGTGTTATGGAAATTGGTTGTTTGTTGATGGCTGTTGTCCTGTGAGTGTCTTCAGTTCAGAAACCATGTCTGATTTTTAGATTATGTGGGTAGCCATGTGTAAAAGGTTGTAAATGTTATTGGCATTGCATGTGGTTATGACATATGTGGTTGCCAGCAACAAAACAAAACAATGTACTTGTGAAATGTGGGAAGAGTGCATTGACACTGGGTGCGGTTTAGCCTTTTGTAGCCTTTTGACTTTCTTGAACACTTAAGTCATGGATGTGGCATATTGCGGCTGACCAGTTATTATTGGTTCATCCTGGTCAAATTCCGACGCACTCTATCATTTATTATATGATTCAAGCTACTGTGCTGTATCTGTGCTGTATCATCAGTTTTATTCTTGATTGATAAATTGTATAGTGAATAAGATTTGGTGTGTAATTGCTATAGGGCTTTTCTCTGGTTAGGCCTACTGATATGTCTACAGTGTTCTCTTTCTGAGAAAATCTTTACAGCAAGCATAATAGTTATCTTATGTAAAAAGCATGAGATTGTTTCTTTCACATGAAACACTTTCATGGAAAGGAATAGAAAAGTTATTAATACTGTTCAGACATTTTAGGTGCTGATTCATCAGTTCAAAGACACATGACTCCTATAACAAACATGACTATTCATTTGTGCAGCAAGTTGCTATTATTAGTTATGTGTGTGGTGACACAGACAATGATAGAACTCCAAAGATTCCATACAGAGTAAATTGATTATAGTAAACTGGACGTAGCCTCAAATGTGACTTCATATCTTATGATTATGACATTATTTCTGTAGAATATCTCCACCTACTGGACGTTGGCTGAAACATCAATGCATGCACTTTTTAATGTCCCACACTGAAGTACGAATTCTGTGTAACCTATATAGGCTAATCTACTTGCAATAATTATACATAGCAGCCGTTACTTCTTGGAAAAGCAAAAACACTTTCCGCAATCACACTTGCCAAACTTTCTTTCACAAAAACTGTAACAGTAACTCCTTACATAGCCTAATATTATTAGGGTCTGGGGGTGTTCAAAGGAGCCGTTTTATTGTTTGGCTCCTAGCCAATGAAATGGGACTTGTAGCCTACGTGATAATGTCACGAAACCATAAACCCGCGTCCTCGGGGACGTTCTGAAACGCTAACATGGCTTAATGCATTAGACTGATAAAATAAATAAATGATATAAACTCAGTGATCCCAAACTTAGTAAACACCATAATAATGCATACTAGCCTACAGAAAAGCTGGCTGGGGGGGGGGGGGGGGGGGTTCGTCGTGGGGGAAAACGCCGTGAGCGTCGTGTGTATTTGAATGACAAAAATGTCTTATTGTGAGGCATTGACGCCTGCCGACTGGCAACGATACATTGCAAAATTAACTGCAATAGGACCCAACCAAATGGCCGGAGGTGTCATTTCCAGATATATTCTGTTATCTGGTTGAATCTCCAGGTAAGACGGTAGCTATCGGTAACATTAGTCTATAACTCAATCATATGTTGCACACTATAATAACTCCATAAAACCTTGTCGCTTACCAATACGTATGCTTCACTCCAAACTATAATCCTTTGGAAAACGGTTATCAGTAGTACGAGGGACTAACATTAATTATTTTACTGTCTATGGTCATTAACGTTACGTAGCGATTGGCCTATCAAACCAATCTTCAGCTGATAGCAGCTAATGTGAATGAGACATCCCTTATGAAAAACAACCATTGGAATCTTGTAGTATTTTAGGATAAAATATTATAGCAATCCTATAGGAATACTAGTATTTTGGGACAAACTATAGAAGTAGAGGTATTACAGAACATCACAGAAGTATTATAATACAAATCTTATAGGAATTATAAGTATTATAATACAAATCTTATAAGATTACTATAATTATTTTTCGTAAAGGAAGTAGACAAATCTGGCCCACTGCCTAAGAGTTTAACACCCACTATCACACAGGGATCTACTACTCACACAGTAATCTCAAAAATTACAAGTCCCTGGAGGCTCACACCTTTTTTACCAATGGGTTTGTTGGTTGTAGAACTTCAATTTATAATTTTTGTTTATATTGGCAGTACAGAAAATGCCAAAACAATTCTTCGGCATGATTGTCGCGTGTATTTCAATGAGCGCCAAGGCAATGTTTTCCCCCACGGGGTAAAATCACATCACGTGACGGGGCGTTCCCGGGGGCGTTCCCAGACCAACCGACTGTAAACCATCAGCCGTAAACTTAAGCCTTTGCAATTTTGTTACAGAATTGTATGCTATGATGTCATCTTTGTTCTCTTACGAGAGTACTCTCGTGTTGCGTAAGCTAGCTTACGCTACGGGAAAACTCCTTTTCTCGAGAATACTGAAGCCAAAAAATTATCCTTTAATTTTCTCATATTTAAAACGCATGCTTGCACAGAGCAGACCTAGAATAGGCAGCTCGTGCGCCTATTGGCTGCTCTGCGGCAAGATGCTGCAACCTATCGGTGGACTGGGAGTGACGTCAGCACCAATAGCAGCGCGGGTGCCCGAGTGCGTCACGTCCCGCCAGAATAGGCGTGGCTTACCTCTACATAAGCCGGTCCAGATAGGGTGTTCTTTGATTTTTCTCCACTTCAGCGAAGTATTCACATCGCTGACTCTCCAGAGAAGCCGCGCCGTCGAAACAAGCACCTCAGCGGGACGAGCCCTCTGCACTGCAGTTGGAAGCCGCCTTCGCCGCTTCATCGCCGTACCTGCTGCGCTATCCGGCGCCCATATCCTTTTCATATTATATATCCTTTTCATATGCGCTATCCGGCGCCCATATCCTTCTCTAGTATTCTAAAAGAGCAAGAGGCGTTGTTTCAAATGCCTCGAGTTTCCAAATGCGGCTCGTGTCGAGCCCCTCTCAGCGACAATGCGCGAGTCTCGCCGCGGCCGGACCGCCATTGAAAGCAGCACGCATCGCTCTCACAGCTCCCTCGACGGAGGCGGCTGGAGTAGTGTATCCCGCAGCCAACGAGCCCGTTACGTTACCCGCTCGCCTGCACACAAAAGCCGTTTTCACGGCTACCCAAAAAAAAAAAAAAAAAAAAAAAAGTGTGCGCTTCCCGCCTGGGACGAAACCGCGCGTAGCTTCCTTTAGAGCCTCGCTTTTTCACCTTCCCCGCCTCCCTTCACCGACGCGCAGCTGCCGCTCACGAGCCTCACTGCCGTCGCGTTTGAGGTTGAGGGACACGCATCAATAGACTGCTGTTCTAACCGCGCGTAGCTTCCTTTACGTTACAAGGAAGCTAGCGCGCCCCCGCAGAAGCAGTCACTCTGCCCCTTGTGGGACCGCGCAGTGATAAGCGCCGTTCCCAAGGGCTGCCGGAGCCTATAGCCACAGCGACGCGCTCGCCGGAAAGCCTCCCTCGAGCCTCGCTTTTTCACCTTCCGCGCCTCCCTTCACCGACGCGCAGCTGCCGCTCACGAGCCTCACTGCCGTCGCGTCTGAGGTTGAGGGACACGCATCAATGGACTGCTGTTCTAACCGCGGCTAGCTTCCTTTACGTTACAAGGGAGCTACCGTGGCTGCTCGCGCTACTCAAGCTTATGTTGTTTCCCCCGTGGCTCAGTGGCTAAACTCTAAGCTTTCGCGCCAGAGACCCGTGTTCGATCCCGGCTCTCGCAGTAGAAAAAATTTATGCAGCTCTCCTCTCTGAGCTCGCGACCAGCTTTCTTGCGTACACGAAGCGAGCGCGCGAACCGAGACGTCACCGTCGAAAGAAAGTGTGTTTTTTTTGTCCCGCCGAGGCCTGACAAACTCCCTCTTCTTCTCAAACATTTTCCAGCTCCTCCTAGTACGAGCGGCCGGTAATGTCTATACTGCAGTAGTGTGCCTGTAATACACGCACGCCTGTAAACAGTGCCGACACACACACGAAAACTGTGATGACGCTCTCTCTCTCTCTTATCTGCTCGCGGCAACTAAAGCTTACGTTGTTTTCCCTGTGGCTCAGTGGCTAAACCCTAAGCTTTCGCGCCGGAGACCCGTGTTCGATCCCGGCTCCCGCAGCAGATAACATTTATGCAGATCCGGCTCACGCCGATGGTGTTTTAGTGTAGAAAGGTGCCCACATCTCAGTGTTCACCCCTACACGCAAGCACGCTCGTGTTATTCACAGAGCCCACTCCCTTAAAGCGGGCAACAGCTCGAGTGTTGAACGTAGGAAATGTGTCCGCGAGTTCGCGTCCACGCCTATTTTTCTGCCCGCTCTATCACTAAAGACTCACGGCTGGACCACAGTCAAAGTTTATTTCCCTGTCAGTCCCCTTCAAAAAGGCTACTGCAGTGGTCCATTTAGCAGCCAACGAGCCGGTTCATTTACCCTCTCGCCTGCACACATACGCCGTTTACACGGCGACCCAGAGAAATCTCAAAGGAGTATACTGTCTGGTTATCCGGCTCATGCCGTTGGTGTTTAAGTGTAGTGCAAGTGCCCACGCCCCAGTGTTCACCCCTACACACAAGCACATCAAATCTCGTGTCACTCACAGAGCACACTCTCATAAAGCGCAGAGAAGCCGCTCGAGTGTTGAATATAAGAAATGTGTCCACAGGTCCGTGCCCACTATCTGGCCGCTCTGTTACACGTTCAATAAAACAGGTTATGAATGTAAGTCTCGTGCCCGCCGGAGAGCGTTCACGCTTACTAACACACACCTCCCCCCGGGCGCCGCCCGCGTGTTAAAACGAAACACAGGGCATTGATTTGACGCTCCCTATCCGTTATGATCGGGGCGTCACATACACTTGCAAGTCTCGTGCCCGCGCACACGCGCTCACGCTTACAGAAAGCTTTTCCGCCCAAAGCGCTGCTCGCGCGTCAAAAAGTGAGAATAAAATGCTCCCCATCCCTTATGATTGGGACTCCTCACATAAATCAGCCGGTCTCAGCTTTCAGTGAGCAGCCATTGCCCAGACCCGAGAGCGCGCGCGTCGCGCTTTCGGCTCCGGTTCAGTTTCACAAGCCCGCAAACGGCTGCGATCTGAACCCGGAGGCCATTCGCCCCCTAGCGGCTCACATAGCTGCGTGGGAAATTATCCCAGGGATTTCAGAATGGGTTCTCAGCACAATAAAGCAGGGCTATACACTTCAATTCATTCGCCCTCCCCCGCGCTTTCGAGCCCGGTCCGCGACGATAGTGAATGCGGAAGTAGCACACCTACTTCACGCAGAAATAGCAATACTGCTGTGCAAAGGGGCTATAGAAAAAGTACCGCCTTCTCTTAGCGAGTCAGGCTTTTACAGCCGATATTTTCTTGTACCCAAGAAGAACGGAGCTTTCAGGCCCATCCTAGATCTGAGACATTTGAACAAGGTGCTTGCAAAAGACCGTTCAAATGCTTACAACCAGGAGAATCCTCGCGCACGTTTGCCCGAGGGACTGGTTTATTTCTCTAGATCTGGAGGATGCCTATTTTCTGTTTCAGATATCACCCCGTCACAGGCAATTTTTGAGATTCGCCTTCGACGGTCAGGTATATCAATACACCGTCCTGTCGCTCGGCCTGTCTCTAGCACCCCATACATTTACGAAGTGCATGGACGCAGCGCTCGCCCCCCTGAGAACTCAGGGGCTGCGAATAATGAACTATCTGGACGACTGGCTGATATTGGCTGTGTTCGCCACCTAGCCGCGTTTTTCCAGAAGGGCAGCTTTCTCCCTTTGAAAACGTTTCAACGGATGCTGGGCTGTATGGCATCAGCTGCAGCGGTGCTCCAGCTGGGCCTATTGCGCATGCGCCCGCTCCATCACTGGTTGAATGCTTGCGCGTCTCGCCGAGCCTGGGTTTCTGGCGGCCAGAAAATCAGAGTGACTCAGACCTGCATAGCGGCTCTGCAGCCCTGGTTAGTAGCCGACTGGTACCAGCAGGGAGTGACGATGGGAACCTTCTCTTATTGGAAAGTAGTTTCGACAGATGTGTCCAACTCGAGTTGGGGCGCGCTGTTCGAAGGCAGACCGGCCTTTGGCCAGTGGTCAGACCAAGAGAAGTGTTTTCACATAAACTGTCTTGAGATGATAGCGGTCGAAAACGCGCTGAAGCGCTTCCTCCCGTTCATACAGGACCAACACGTTCTCGTTCGCTCGGACAACATGTCTGTGGTTTCCTATGTAAACCGTCAGGGTGGTGTCAGATCCAGGAACCCCTGCAATCTGACGGAACGCATCCTTGTTTGGTCCCAGATGCACCTGTGCTCGCTGAGGGCGGCGCATGTGCCTGGCCATTCGAATGACGGTCCAGACAAACTGTCCAGGGACAACGTTCCCCTGGGGGAATGGTCCCTGCACCCCCAAACGGTCCAGAAACTGTGGCGCCTATTCGGCAGAGCGGAAGTCGGCCTATTTGCGTCAAAAGACAATGCTCATTGCCCGATGTTCTTTTTGAAGAACCAGGACACCCTGGCCCAGGTCTGGCCCAGCCTCCCTCTGTATGCTTTCCCTCCGGTCTCTCTGTTACCACAGGTAATCAAGAGAGTCAGGGAAACGCGCCACTCGGTGCTCCTCATAGCTCCGCACTGAGAGAATCAGAATTGGTTTCCGGAACTAGTACGGCTGTCACATGCAGCTACGTGGCCTATTCCGGTGAGGGCAGATCTCCTCTCTCAGGCTCGCGGCTAGATCTGGCATCCCCATCCAGAGCGCTGGTCTCTGCACGCATGATTGATCAACGGGTACTCGTTACCCTGCCAGAAAGAGTGATGAGCACGATCACGCAGTCTAGAGCTCCTTCCACGGGATGGCTCTACGCGTCTAAATGGTCAGTGTTCTCCAAGTGGTGCACCGACAGAGATCTGGATGCACGGTCGTGTGAGGTTGCGCATTTGCTCACTTTCCTACCAGAGCTGATGGATAAGGGGAGGTCCCCATCCACGCTCAAAGTTTATGTGGTGGCCGTGGCGGCGTTCGCAGAATCGACGCACGGTCAGTCACCGGGAAGACATGAGCTGGTCATCCGCTTCCTTAGGGGAGCTAGAAGGATGAATCCGCCGCGCCCCCCGTCGGTTCGTATGCGGCCTCTGCAGTGCTTCGGTTGGGTCTGCTGCGCATGCACCCCCTCCAGCGCTGGCTGAAAACACGAGTCCCGCGACGAGCTCTCTGTGAGAGCGTCATGTTTGGAATTTGGGCCTAATGATTCTAAAGTTACGCTCAAACCAATACACGGTTATGTCCCCAAAGTGCTCTCTACTCCGTTCAGAGCCATTTCCCTCAAGTCATTTCAAGCCCTTCCGGGAACCGACAGTGACAGCGATGTAAACTTCCTTTGCCCGGTCAGGGCTTTAAGAGTTTACGTTCAACAAACCGCTGCCTTCAGGCAGTCAGAACAGCTGTTCGTTTCGTTTGGTGGCCGCACGAAGGGGCTAGCTACCTCGAAACAGAGCTTTTCCAGATGGATAGTTGATGCTATCGCCTTGGCTTACAAGTCTAAAGGCCTTCAATGCCCTTTAGGTGTTCGAGCCCATTCCACTAGAAGTATGGCCTCATCATGGGCTTGGACTAGTGGTGTTTCACTCCATGATATTTGTAGAGCGGCAGGCTGGGCCTCTCTGTCTACATTTATAAGGTTTTATAACCTGGAGGTCCCTGCTTTGCAGGCCAAAGTGTTATCTGTATGAGATTGTCATACACGCTGACTGTTATACTGTGTTATGCACTCCCTTATACATATGAGGCGTCACCATATGGTCAATATGTGTTAGGGCTCACTTTGTGTCGGCCCACATATCTTCACTATTACGTGTTCCCCGGGCACTGGCCCTTGGACTTAATGTGAATGGTCTCAGCATACACGGCGCTTTAAACTGGGTTCCCGTAGCGTAAGCTAGCTTACGCAACACGAGAGTACTCTCGTAAGAGAACGACACTCGGTTACTAACGTAACCTCGGTTCTCTCTAGAAGAGGGAACGAGTGTTGCGTAACCCGGCCGTGTTAATGCTGCGTTCTTATTTCGCTTCAGTGTGAAAAACCAAAGAACACCCTATCTGGACCGGCTTATGTAGAGGTAAGCCACGCCTATTCTGGCGGGACGTGACGCACTCGGGCACCCGCGCTGCTATTGGTGCTGACGTCACTCCCAGTCCACCGATAGGTTGCAGCATCTTGCCGCAGAGCAGCCAATAGGCGCACGAGCTGCCTATTCTAGGTCTGCTCTGTGCAAGCATGCGTTTTAAATATGAGAAAATTAAAGGATAATTTTTTGGCTTCAGTATTCTCGAGAAAAGGAGTTTTCCCGTAGCGTAAGCTAGCTTACGCAACACTCGTTCCCTCTTCTAGAGAGAACCGAGGTTACGTTAGTAACCGAGTGTCGTTTGTTTGTAAGCATAATAAAAAAAAAAAAAAAAAAAAAAAAAAAACTTAAGCCTCTCCGGGCGCCGCCATTGTAGCTGACTATCACCTGCTGTTAGTATTCCATTGACTCCCATTCATTTTGGCTTCACTTTGACAGCAAATAACTTTACATCGGAGATGTCCAAAGACTCCATTTGTCCATTATTTATTTCTAAAGAAACACGACAATGTATAAAAGGCTCCATTACTGTGTATCTTACGTTATGGCCGATTTAGAAGCCGTTTTTGTAAATATAGGCTAACGACTGCGTCATAACCCCGCGACTCTCTGTCGCACACAAGACAAATGACCGTACAGACAGAAGTAGAAGCTCGCGGGCAATCGGGGGGACGTGGAGGCATAAAGTCAAGGGAGAAGACCATAGATAGTCATAAAGTTGCTCCTGCTGCTTTCTTTTACCGTCTATGTTAATTGCACGTTAAAGGGGGGGGTGAAACACTCAGTTTCAGTCAATCTCATGTTATCTTGAGTACCTAATATTGCATCCATCATATCTCCAAAAAGTCTTTAGTTTTATTATATTTATAAAAGAAAGATAGGCTGTACCGAGTCTTTCCGGAAAAAGCCGAGCGGGTGGAGGCGTGCCGTGTGGGCGGAGCTAAATAACCACAAGCGCGCGAAGCTTTTACGTTGAGAGCGTCTGGAAGCTGTGTGACACCCTGTTTTTAGAACACCATGTCATGCGCGAGTTTTAGAACATTTGTGTTTGTCTATTCGTGGTTTATGAAGACATGATTTGGTTTTACAATAAACAAACAGACACCTACAGTAGCCACCTAAACAAATGTATTTAAACAAACACACACCATACATCGCAATGCTCCATAGATACATTAACTATACGTGATCATGTTGTTTAGCCTACTTGCTTATGGAGCTATTATTGTGTCTTTATTACATGCGAGAAAATAAATGATCTGAGAGAGAAAAAAAGTTTGAGAGAAAAAGTTATCACACTGATAGCAAAAAAGCATTTCATGAGAGAAAAAATAATATTTGAGAGAAAACGTTTTCATATCAATAGCAAAAAATTATATTTGAGACTAAAAAAAGTTTTGAGAGAAATTATTTTCTCATAGAACATAAAAAAAATTATTTCTGAGAAAAAAAATCTCTCAAAATACTTTGAAAAAAAATCTTAAATATATATTTTTTTGCTATCAGGGTGAAAAACATTTCATATTAAAAAAAAAAAGTGTTTCTCTCAAACCGCTTTTCTCTGCTCTCAATGCATTTTTTTGCTCTCGTGTCAGGATTTTGCTTTCGCTGTGAAAATTGTCATGGGAGGGGCCACGTTCTTTTTTTCCTATTGGAACATTCCTATTGGCCAGTCGGGTGAGCATCGTCTTGTCATGTTGGGAGTCAACTGAATCATTACACCATTGTTCGGTTCACCTAGATAGATGCCTCCTCCGCCTTTAGATTCTCTGCCCGAGCCCAAGCCCAAGCCCAAGCCCAGAAGAGTGCGGCGCGGGACTATATTTGATAGCAGAGTGCGAGCGCGGGCTGTAATGCACTCACTCTGTGTGTGAGGGTTCAGGGAGAATAAAACGATTCGTGGGACTCCCGCAAACTAGAAATATATATGAATAAAACATATAAAAACGAATACCTTTTTATTTATCTGTTGCAGAAAAGCAACAAGAACAACTAAAACAAAATACAAATGATTTACATGCCAGAGTTTTGTTCTCTTTCATCATCTCGTGTTCGAGATCCACCTATGGGAAGGGCACCCGTACCTGACCTCTGTAGAAGCATCCAATTGCAAAAGTCTGGCTAGACAGACAGAAGCGCGCAGCCAATGCCAGGTGAGGCCACACCCCCTTACCTACGGGCATATAACAGCTGGGCGCGCTGCTATTCCTCAGTTGTAATTCGCTTCTCGCGATCTCTGTATCTCACAGCTCGGTTGATTTTACACTGCTCACCCTCGTGTCTTCAGGAGGACATATCTCCCTTCCGGGAGAAGTGCCCTTGAGACCCTATAAGGAAATTCCGGTGCCTCTGACGTCACACACGCCATATTCGAAAAAAACTTTCCGAAACTTGTGACAAACCGGAAGGAGTATTTTTGGAACAGAAATACTCCATCAAACTTACAACTTCATTTTTGAAACTTTGCCCATGTTTAGCATGGGAATCCAACTCTTTAAAGGGATAGTTCACTTTGAAATTAATTTTTGATATGTTTTAGCTTACCTCAAGGGCATCTAATATGTAGGTGTCTTTGTGTCCACAGTATTTTCAATTTTGATATTTTTAGGTCAAACCGTTCTTGTCTGTCAGTCATATAATGCAGGCAATAGGGGTTCACCTTAAAGAGCATACACAGAGAAGTTCAAATTAAACATGATTTAATGACTCGTAAACGTAAGTACACATTGATGGCCTAAGACACGAAACGAGCAGTTTGTGTGAGAAAACGAACATTATTTATATAGTTTTTACCTCTTGTAAACACAGCCACGTCCAAGTGATCTGAGATCGTGAGCGATTCGGACTGTAGTGTTCCTATATCTCTGTCGTGTAGTGCATTTAGGAAACTACCGACACATAACGATATATCTCAGAACTTGTTGTTTATTACTGAACACTAGCAGCGTGTGCTGCACACCAGCATGTGACAAAAGTAACACTCTTCTTCACCGCTCCACAGTAACCACCATAATATGAAACAAGGTGGCCCTCTAGTGGAGTAAATATGCAGTTACACCAAATGTATTTAACACTGCACTACATCCCCTTTTTTCTCAGGGAAACAATACTAGCTATAAATAGGATACAAAACACTAAATATAGCTTTTAACGTCCACGTAACAGGAACATTGTCTTTCTCAGATGTAGCAAACATTTTGTCAGATAAGCAATCTAACGCTTAACATGTCTAACCTTAAATACAAGGCAAACTTATAGTCAGTTCATACAGTAGTCCTGAAACCTCACAGGAGCTTTC
This sequence comes from Chrosomus eos, assembly GCA_036326025.1. Taxonomy (NCBI): domain Eukaryota; kingdom Metazoa; phylum Chordata; class Actinopteri; order Cypriniformes; family Leuciscidae; genus Chrosomus; species Chrosomus eos. The sequence continues at coordinate 18,366,650 of CM070818.1, read as the reverse complement.
ACAACCCGACCACTCCTGGTGATTGTGGTATTGTTTTTGTGTACAAAATTATCTGGTACACCCTCTGAAGACCGATCTCCCACTTCGTGTGCCACTGGAATGATAGAGTGTGCACCGTCATTAGGCTCATCTGCAGGATCAAATGTTTCTGAGTGCTTGTGAGTTGTTTTCCTTAGGTGGCGCCTGTTGCGACGAAACTGTCGTCCTGCTGCATTGACAACATTGTATGACCTTGGCTCATCTCGTTTAGAAACGATGAGACCCGGCTGCCACCCTCTGTCTGTTTCAATGTGTACGGTATTACCTGCATGCAATTCTGGCAGGGCTTTTGCTCCCACATTGTAGTGACATGCTTGCTTCTTTTGCAGGGTTAGGAGCGCCTGATGAACACCTTTGGGAGTAGTTGGTCGCAGGACTTCACTGGATGCTGGTAAGGTGCTCCTCAATACTCTTCCCATCAAAACTTGCGCTGGTGAATAAGGCGTGCCAGTGACAGGAGTATTCCTTATCGACAGCAAAGCAAGGTGATGATCCGTCCCTGATTGTTCCGCTTTTTTCAGGACACTTTTGACAGTTTTGATGGTCCTCTCCGCCAACCCATTTGACTGAGGGTAGGCCGGACTCGAGTGTGTCAGTTTGATGCCCCACTCAGCTGCGAATTTCTTCATTTCGTAACTTGCGAATGGTACATGGTCACACACTAGCTCTTTAGGGATGCCGTGCCTAGCATACACTGCTTTCATCTTTGCAATGACTGTGGATGCTGTTTTGTCCTTGATATTCATCACCTCAGGAAACTTTGACATATAATCAACAATTAGAAGAAACGATTGACCTCTGATCTCAAAGATGTCGGCTGCAACTTTTAACCATGGGAGCTCTGGTACTTCATGAGAGATGAGTGGCTCTTTCTGGTTCCTGGGCTGAAACTGTTGACACGTTGGACATGTTTCCACCATCTGTTCAATATGTCTGGTCATACCAGGCCAATACATGAACTTTCTGGCATGTGCTTTCGTGCGTTGCATCCCTTGATGTGCGATATGTAGGTTCTTAAGCATCTCTGATCTCATTGTCTCAGGAATCAGGATCCTGTCAGATACCATTAAAACACCATCTTGCACAGCCACAGTGTGTCTAACAGGCCAGTACTGTTGAGTTAAGAGATCAAGTTGTTTTCTACGCGTCGGCCATCCTGTCTTCTGCATCTTCATAAGCAGCTGGAGAGTACTGTCTCTGCGGTAGCGTCTGTAAGCTGCTTTAGCATGTCGTCACTGAGAGCCTGTGTTGCTTCAAGTGCATATACAACTCTTTCATCGCTGAGGTCGTCTGTACTTGAGTGCTGTCCTTCAGCAACGGCACGTGACAATGCATCAGCAATTAACATGTCCTTCCCTGGCGTGTACTGGACAATGAGGTCATATCTCTGTAGCTGTAAGAGCATACGTTGGAGTCTCGCTGGTGCTTTACTCAGTGGCTTCTTGAAGATAGCCTCCAATGGCTTATGGTCCGACTGGACATTCACACTGCGTCCATATACATACTGATGGAACTTTTTGCTCGAGAAAACAATCGCCAGTAGCTCCTTCTCGATCTGGGCATAGTTCCTTTCTGTATCCGTTAAAGCCCTAGATGCATACGCTATTGGTTGCCCCTCCTGCAGCAGACATGATCCTAAGCCATCTTTGGATGCATCTGTTTGTATGGTGAGCGCTGTGTTGGGGTCATAGTACCTGAGAACTGGTGTGTTGGTCAGTGCAGTTTTGAGTGCAGACAATGCCGTGTCATGTTCAGGTTGCCACTGGAATGCAATGTCTTTTCTCAGCAGCTGCCTGAGAGGCGCTGTAAGTGATGCCTCACCTGGGATGAATGGGGCGAGATACCTGATCATGCCCAAAAGACGCTGTAGGGATTGTCTGTCTGTGGGTGTTGGCATGTTTACTATTGCCTGTATCTTGCCATCATCTGCTCTCACACCCTGTGGAGTTATCACATGTCCCATGAAATTAACTTTGTTCACCTTATACTGAATCTTGTCAGGGTTGAATTTCACATTGTGTGTTTTCGCTCTCTCCATAATGTTAGCAACTATGACATCATGTTCTTGTTCTGTAGCAGCGGCGACAATCATGTCATCAGCTACGATGTGTACACCTTTTATGTCACCAAACACTTCATTATTGTACTGCTGGAAGACTTCACTAGCAGATTTGACACCAAATGGCAGACGTTTGAATCTGTATCTACCCCACGGTGTGTTGAATGTGCATAGCAGGGAGGAGTCTGTGTCAAGTTTGACTTGCCAGTAGCCATCCTTTTCATCGAAGATGGAGAAAATTTTCTTTCCAGCAAGCCTGCATAGTACATCTTCGGTTGTTGGGATAGAGAAGTGTTGGCGAAGAACAGCTTTATTAAGGTCACGAGGATCCAGGCATACTCGTAATGACCCATTTTTTTTTTCAGTGATGACAAGACTGTTAACCCATGGAGTGGGCTGGGTGACTGGCGCTATAACATCTGCTTGCAACAGCTGATCCAGTGTATCCTTTAGTTTGCCCAGCACAGCTAAGGGTATTTTTCTACAGCCGTGTATGACCGGGACTGCTTTCGGATCGACATGTATATGATGTTCACCCGGAAACTGACCAAGACCTTCAAAAACTGCTGAATGTTGTGCTATCAGGTCCTCCTTAGAGGTAGGATGATTTTTTACTACAGTGTCCACTCTTTTCAGCAGTTGCATCCGTTCACATGCGTCCTTACCAAGGATTGGAATGGATGAGTGTCTGGTGATGTAAAAGGGTAAGCAAACTTGCACTTTCGGAGTGACGCACTGCAGCTTGGCCACACCTTCTGGCCTTAATTTAGTTCCACCATACGCCACCAGCATAGTCGAAGTCGGTTGCAACAACGCTGTTTCATGCAGAGATTGATAAATGTCGAGTGGTATAATATTGGCTTCAGCCCCTGAGTCCAATTTAAACTTCACTGTCACATTTCCAATGTCTACATCTGTGTACCACGCTTTCTGTGCAGAGGTGGAGGTCTCTTTTAATTCCACTGTCCCAATGAATAGTGAATCAACAGTGACATTTCTATTGTGTTTAGGCTGAGTGTCTTTTTTTTCAGACATGCACACTGAGGCAAAGTGATTACGTTTTCCACAGGCATGACATGTAGCTCCAAAGGCTGGACACTGTCGTGGAAGGTGGGATTTTCCACACTTTTTGCAGTTGAAAGTGTTCACATTAACTTTTTGCAGCTGAGATGTCGCTCTTTCATATCTCTTGTTCGGTTTTGTATCTTTCGTCTTCTTTCTAATGGCGTGAACAGTTTTATTCTGCTCTCCCATTGCTTGAATCTGTGTTTTTGCTGCCTCTGCTGCTCTGCAAATGTCCACAGTTTTTTCGAGGGTCAGGTTTATTTCTCTTAAGAGCCTCTCTTTTAAACGCTGATCACCGATGCTAAACACGATCTTGTCTCTTAACATGTCAGATTCTGTTGAGCCAAACTCACAGTCTTTACTCTTTTGTTTTAATTCTGTGACATACTTATCGATGGTTATTGACTCAGGCATGGGGTAAGCCCAAAACTGGTGCCTTTCAAATACAACATTCTTTCTCGGCAAGCAATACTTCTCAAGTGCAGTTACAATATCTTGCATTGTTTCCTCTTCCTCTTCGGGCTCAACAGACAGTGAATTGTACACTTCTAAGGCCTCCTCTCCTAATGCATGTAGTAGAATGGCTATTTTTACCTTCTCACTTTTTGAGTCAGATCCTGTAGCAGTCATGTAAATTTTGAACCGCTGTATCCATCTCCTCCAATTTTCACCTGTATTTCCAGACAGGACTAATGGGGGTGGCAATCTGAACTGATCCATGCTTATTTTTCACTCGGCAGACTCACTTTCAGTCACGATGCGCTGGCTTTTCTCCGTCGCGTGTCCGTGCTGTTTAATGCAGGTCCATGAGTTCATGAAACGACTCTCTTCTGACACCATGTAGTGTTCCTATACGGACTTTTTCGGAAAGCACCGGAAGTGAATCCTCGCGCGTGTACGTCACTCATACAAATGTTTTATTTTTTATTTTTTTGTAATTGTTTTCTTTTACGACGGTTTAAACATCTCGGATAAGCGCAAATTAGTACCCTTTTAATTAGCCGTCTTACCTACAATCTCTGTTCTGTGTAAACAATGAGTGACGTAGCCTACACGCGCGAGGTTTCACTTCCGGTGCTTTCCGGAAAAGAACGAAGCGCTCATGACCTCAGATAGATCAATTGGACGTGGCTGTGTTTACAAGAGGTAAAAACGATATAATACTGTTCGTTTTCTCAAACAAACCGCTCGTTTCGTGTCTTAGGCCATCAATGTGTACTTACATTTACAAGTCATATCATGTTTAATTTGGACTTCTCTGTGTATGCTTTTTAAGGTGGACCCCTATTGCCTGCATTATATGACTGAACCGATTCTGAAGCGCGCCTCTGCCTGCAGCCTGCGTCTACCTCATGTGACGTCATCGCCGAGTCGCGTAAAAAATAACCGTCACTAACCAAAAACTACAAAAACTGGACTTTAACACCATTTTGGAGACATTTCTAAGTTTATATACATATCTTAACTGCTTTATGTACCCATTAATCGACAGTGGTGTTTAACCTGCAACATGGCCTTTAAGCATTTTTCCTCCCATAGAAAACGCGTACAATAGAAGTCCCATTTCATTGGCTAGGCGCCAACCAATAAATCGGCTCCTTTGAACATCCCAAGTTTCCATAAGTTCGGTCATAATTTTTAGACGTGCCTTTCGAAGAAATTTTAATCGTTTATAGAAACTGTTTAATTAAATCAGACAGTAGTTAATTACAATGAGTAGTTTATTGTATTGAAACAAGAGTGCATATTGATTTATTAATTGAATCCCCCAAAAAATGAATGGGGGAGGGCATCTGGCAACCAAAACAACCATGTGATGTCTGTTTAATAAAAAGGGAAAGTAGGCCAGGCCAGTTGCCTGTAACTGTTTGCTGGAGGTCCGAAGAAGCAGCGTTTGTCCCCTGGCCCTAGGCATCTATTCACGGTACGATTTATTGCGTAAATTTATTAACTCCAAATACAAACGATTAATTTTTTTAAGATCGATGTGAAAATAGTTAATCGAAAAAAAAATTAAAAAGACATTACATCGGCTTGCAATTTGGTTAGTAAAGGCTAGTTTAAGCTAGGTTGTGTTACGTTTTCATTTGCGCGAGGGCTTTACAATTTTAATAAAGTTATTTTTCTTAATTTCTCCGAGTAATTACAACATAAAAATACAGTTAATACAGTCAACAACAAACCTGGAAGTTATAGTCGTAAGTTCCGGCGCTGCGATGGCCGAGTGGTTAAGGCGTTGGACTTGAAATCCAATGGGGTCTCCCCGCGCAGGTTCGAACCCTGCTCGCAGCGGAAAATTTATTGTTTTGAGGAAGTGAAATTGCAGTCACATGTCAGAAAAGTGTGTGAAATATGTTGCTATTTTAAAAAGAAAACACTGAATCCAACAATAAACGACACATAGTGATAGAAACTCTATCAATGTACAGGTGTGGATTGGTGCAATACAGAAAATAATTATTGCAGGCGAGACAGGTTGCAAACATATCAAGCACACTGTAGTTCATATTTAAAGTTTTGAACAATTACTGACAAATGAAGTTACCTCCGAATTCTTTTAGATAGAACTCGTTGCTGTTTATGATCATGCATGTAACTTACATTTGGGGAAATAAGTGTTAACTTTGTCCACGTAACTTATTTTCTCCCTACATTTAATTAAAACGATGGCGTATTTAAAATACAGACACACGCAAAGCTATCTTTAATTATTATCTAAGTTTAAGTAAATTTGTAATGAAAAAGTGACATCAAAACACGAAGGGTTAATTTGATTGACGGGGTAGCTGGAAAGATTCCAAGTACGTCTTCGATATAATTAGACGAGCATTTCACATGTGCTTTGAAAGACTGACAGTCAGACCCCAGTACTGATTACCCGAGGACTGCAGTAGATTACCCGTAAGCAGATCATCTAAATTATTGTGAACTGGACAAGTTTTCACCAAGACATCTGCTTCTATTTTGTCAGGTGTCTACTTCCTAGTTCATACCCGCATTTTGCCTAACGATGGCGGCTTTGGGAAGCTGCGCGTCGCTGTTATCGGGGCCGGTGGTGCTGGACTCTGCGCTGCCCGCCATCTCCTCTCCCGCCCGGACACTTTCGCGCCACCTGTGGTTTACGAGATCACCAAGAACATTGGAGGAACGTGGGTCTACGAGGAAAGAGTGGGGTGTTACGACAATGGCCTACGATTCACAGCAGCATGTACAGGGACCTCAGGTGAATTTATCAGTGCCAGTGATTATTCTTTTATAGTGCTGCTACTGAAATGAAATAAAATATATGTATTACATTGCAGTGTATAGTCAATCCCAATAATACCAATCAGTATTGTAATCAATCTTACTATGTCATGATACTGATTGTTTTTTTTTCTTATTGAAATGTAATGTAAATCCACCATTTTTATTTTATTTTATTCTGTGATTTATGTATTTCATTTTAAGCTCGTATCACTAGCCTGTGATATATTTTACTGTTGTTTTATAATGTGTTGCCATGTATTCTCCTCACATGATAGAACCAATATTCCCAAAGAGGTGATGTCATTCCCTGATTTTCCTTTTGCAAAGCGATCTCCCCTCATTTGTCCATCACACAGAGGTACGGAAGTACCTTGAGCAGTACTGTGATCATTTTCGCCTGTGGGACCACATACAGGTGAAAAATACATTTAGCCCATTTCTTACATTTTCAAATACTCACACCTCTTTGTTCATGTTCAACATGTCAGGTCAATTATTGCTCCTTGCATAGTTTGACAGATAATCATTAATTTCTGTTTATGACCAGTCAGTCCTGTCAGATATCACATACCTTATCTTTACTGTACATTTATGATCAGTCTATAGAATTGTGTAAAACTACTAGAGATTTAACAGCCACCTTTTCAAAGGACTGAATGTTGGTGATTTATTCATTTGCTTGATAACCATCAGTCTTGATAAAAAAATAATAAAAAAGTACTGATAGGTGTATTCCTCTCTTCCACCAAGTTTGGCACCTCAGTGGCCTCAGTGACCCCAGTAGATGTGAAGGGTGGGTGGAAAGGGTTGGCTTGGAATGTCACCTCCAATGATGGCCTAGACCACAGCAAATCCACTACAGAGCAATATGATGCTGTTATTGTGTGTAATGGGTAAGTGCACATCCAAATGAGTGATCCATGGCTGCAAAACCTCTCTTTGTGCAACATAGTTCAAATGTATGCCAAGATCAATACGGCCATTGGGTACAGAGGATTAAACAGTAACTAATGATGCAATGAAACTGTATTGCACTTTTACTTATATAGCCTCGGCCAATTTTCCCATTTAAGATGGGGTTATGTAATCAGGTGAGAAAATTATTACAAATTGAGTCTTACAAATTTAATTGTATATGTGTATTTCAGACATTTCTATGACTCCTACATCCCTCCAATACCTGGACTGGAAAAATTCAAAGGTTTTCCATTCCTTACACTACATAATACGTTTTTACTTTTGCGAAGTGAATCAAAAGAATCTGATGTCTTGCAAACCGAGTGTGTTTTTAGCAACAAAACACCTTTGAAAATGTGCTTGGACTTGCAAATGCCTAAAGCTCCCTTAGCTGTTGCAACATGTTATCAGTTTATCAGCATGGGGGTCTACTGAGAAATGCTTTAGATATAACCGTGGCTTTGGTTAGAGACTAGACCCAGTTTTGGTTAATCATTATATTATTATAGTATTTTGTTGTATCATATTATAATATAAATGCTATGTATGTCAATTTATTAATTCATTTTTATTTAGCCTACACATAAGGCATGCTTGCTTTAGGGTTGCAGTTTTAGTAATTGTTGTAATTGCTTAAAAACTTTGCAATTAAAATATTGTGCCTTGCACACCCAAATCATTCATAGGTGTGTAGGATGAAAGTACAATATAAACTAGAAAATGTATAAATCCCACTACTCAAAATTGCATAATAACTAAAATATTTTTTAATTAGCAACGTGTGCAAGTTGGGCACGGGAATTAACTATTTAGTTTATACAACTTTAAAAAATATATTTTCCAAATGTTTCTTTTTTAGGGACGCTGATGCACAGTCATGATTACCGTAGTGCTGAACCTTTGGCGGGAAAGTCAGTGGTGCTGCTCGGAGCGGGTCTCTCTGGACTTGATATTGCTATGGAGCTCTCCAGTGTTAATGCTAAGGTCCTTCACGGTGTTAAATTGTTTAGCTATTTGTAATGATGCATATTTGATTTATGTCTGGAAAATACTACATGAATTTTGCCCCGATTTGCAGTCTCGACAAGTCAACATTATTTCCTGAAAATCAGCCAGACAGCTAATTTTTTGAGCAGTCGGAATTTACAGATTTCACATTCACATGTAGTGTATGATGGGCACAGATTTTGGTCAAACATGTTTAATATTTTGATCTGGTTTTAGAACACGTTTTCATTTGTCATTTGCCTCCTATAAACTAGTTTGTTGTGTTCGGAACAAATTCCGAACAATTATTTTGTTCTTATAGATGTTTGTGTGATCCAAAGTATTTTATCTGGAAATTCTTAGCATATTTACCTTTATTTATGCATTATTTGCCTCCAGGTGATCCTGAGTCATGGACAGCGGCCTTTGACCTGCTCCCTTCCTCCAGGAGTCCAGCAGGCTCCTCCAGTAACCTCTGTACTGGATGATGGGACTCTAGAGTTCAAGGACGGGGAGAGGGCCAAGCCAGAGGTGTTCCTGTTTTGTACAGGCTACAACTTCACCTTCCCATTCCTGGATGAGAAAGTGGGAGTAAAAGTGCAGGATCACCTCGTCTGGCCTCTCTATAAGTTCCTAATACCTCCAGCCTATCCATCACTCTTTATAGTGGGCATCTGCAGAGCTATATGCCCCTTCCCACATTTCCATATTCAGGTTAGTTTGCGAAGGATACTTTTTGTTTGAGGGAATATGTGTGACTGAGGTATTTCTGTAATTCATTTAGTCAGAAACAATGAGCTCATTAAAGCAATTATGATTAAAATATATAGAAATTTTGGCAGTGGTGCATGTTGATTAAGAGAGTTGACGTCATCTCCACAGATGTTGGGTCATCTGAAATCTTTGTAAATGCTGTTCGTAATGTTTCAATCAATACATAGTCATGGGATTTTGATCTGATATAACTGGAGTACAAGAGATGCATAATAGGTTATGGTTAAGGTTATGAGATGCATAATGTAATTTTTGGCTAAAGGGATGTGTCTGAGTCCCGAACATTATCAGGAAGGCTTTTCCAGAGTTTAGGAGCCAAATGTGTTTTTTGACCTTAAAGGGTTAGTTTACCCAAAAATGAAATTTACTCACCCTCAAGCCATTCTATATGACTTTCTTCTTTCAGCCAAACACAATCGCAGTTATATTAAAAAAATATCCTGGCTCTTCCAAGCTTTATAATGGCAGTGAATGTTAAAATTTTAGTTTGAAGCCCAAAAAAGCACTTCCATTCATCATAAAAGAAATCAATACGGCTCCAGGGGGTTAATAAAGGCCTTCTGAAGCAAAGCTATAGAGGATGTAGACTCAGTATGAAGGGATGAAGTAACAGTACAGCCTTCCAGGTGCAAATTGTATTTTAAGAGCTTATGTGTACAGGTTTTTGGCCCAATAAATAATACCTCAGTCTTATCTGAATTTGATCTAATAAAATTACTGATCATCCAATATTTTATATCTTTTACACACTCTGTCAACTTGGATAGTTTAGAGATTTCATCAGGTCTTGATTAAATATAACCTGAGCATCATCAGGATAACAATAAATACTAATACCAAGGGACAGCATGTATACTGAAAATAGCAGAGGGCCTAAAACAGATCCTTGCGGCACTCCATAATTTACTGACATTAACTTGGATAATTTCCTGTTTAAATAAACAAAATGGTAACCATCAGATACTATAAACGGTACTATAAACCACCTTAATGGCTGCCCTTGAATACCAGTGTAATTTTGTAATCAAAATATTTTGTCTACAGTGTTGAATGAAGCACTAAGTAAAACAGTAGTATTGAGATGCAGCCTTGGTCAGAAGCTAGAAGGAAGTCATTTGTAATTTTAACGAGTGCAGTTTCTATGCTATGATGGGGCCTGAATCCTGACTGAATGTTTATAGGTTTTTTTGTTGTTGTTTTTTTGCAAGAAATAGTACAATCGAGCAGACACAACTTTTTCTAGTATTTTAGACATAAGTGGAAGATTTGAAATGGGTCTGTAATTTGGCATATTCTTATCTAGTTGTGGTTTCTTAATGAGTGGTTAGGGTAATAGTTCTACCTGGTTTAAAACATGGAGCCATATGGCAAATGTCAGCAGTATGCAGTACCTATTCTACACTTTGGGGTAGAATATCTATATCAGTAAGTGATGTTTTTGGGTTATCTTCATTACTTAACATGAACTAACAATAAAAAATACTTCTAAAACATTTATCTCTAGTAATGTTCATTTCAACATTTACTATTGGTACTATTGGTAACTAATGAGACCTTATTGTAAAGTGTTATCAATTATTATTCAATTCTTATTTCAAAATACATCCTCTTTCTTGTTTCCTCACTTTTTCCCTCAGTCTCAGTTTGTCCTGTCAGTGTTGGATGGTTCTTTCCCCCTGCCTTCACGTGAGGATATGGAGAACGATACTGAGTTGGACATTGCCGCCCGTCGTGCCCGTGGGATTGCCACCCGCCATATCCTTAAACTGGATTCTGAGCAGTGGGCCTATAATGACGAGCTCGCCCGCCTGGGAGGTTTCCAACCCCTCCCATGCTATTGGAGCAACCTGTACGAATCCAACAAAGTGTTCCGTGCCCGAGACATGCTCAATTACAAGACCTACAACTACACTGTCCTCGAAAACATGGACTGGAAGGTGCATGATTTGCATGGCCAGCAGCTGCAGAAGCCTCTGGCTGTTAAAAAACAAATGTAAGCTGTGATCGAAAAATATACCATCATTCAGGTGCTAATAGGCATATGCCAGTGTAGCAAGTAAAATTAGGATATTAACAAATTGTTCAATAATGTTTTTCAATTATTTTATAAAATATCTAACCATACTTTTATTTTTTTAGCCAAAATATTTTCAGTTTCTAATCTTGTTGTTTGTAATAAGCTGCTTTTAAAATATTAAACCATAAATTAACTTAAACAATATACACTTATAGCATGTTAAAATAATTTCAAAATAATTCAATCATCTAAACTAAAGCATCAAGACCAATCCCAAGGAATGTTTATAGATGCACCCCAAAAAATAAAATAACCATTATATCATTCCAAACATGTATGACTTTCTTTTGTGGTAACATAAAAGGAGACATTTTGAGAAATATCAGGGTTTTTTTGTCCACACAATGGAAGCTAATAGTCTTAACCAAATCTTAACTCTTTGGTTATCAACATTATTCAAAAATATATTTTTCAAAATAAAACTTCCTTTGTGTTCCACATGAGAAAATACAGATTTGTAATGACATAAGTAAATGACGACAGATTTTTCATTTTTGGGTGAACTAGCAGGTTCCAGGGGATACTTGGGGATTTGATGCATGTTGTTTGGATTGTCATTAGTGAAATTGGGCTATATAAACAAAACTGATTTAATACTAAGCAAGAGGTGTTATGTTCCTGCAGTCATTTTGTGTCTGAAAACATTTATTGTTAAGGTTTGTATTGTGTGTGCCCTTTATGGAGCATTAATGTCCTTTGTCAGTCTACATGCATATATTTAAGTGATGAACTGCACTACGTGTGGTTATTTTCAGATATGTAATAGACGTTTTATACTTTATACAAACTACAATTGTGTGACCTGTGCTTCAAAACTTTCAACCTATGTAGCACTAGTGCTATCTGCAAAAGAAGTTAACGTACAGCCCAGTAAGGATATCTAGTTAAAAATAACACATTTCTGATTTGATGTTGTTTGTGTGATGTTCTAAGACATAAAAGGTAGGGAAACACTGTTCAAGACTTTTGTTGTAATTGTCTCGTCTTATTAGAATAAATGGTTTTCATTACAGGTTAAAGCAGTCATGAATTGAAAAGTAATATACACAACTCAATCAATTGCATTTTCAGAATAACATGTTTTCATAATGTCGGATAGACAGTACTTGTTCAAAAAGAATAACCACAGCATAGTAACCCATGAATGTCTAATTGTATTCTATAAAATTTACACAGAGACACGAAAAGGCACCGCTGGGATTCGAACCCAGGATCTCCTGTTTACTAGACAGGCGCTTTAACCAACTAAGCCACGGCGCCCTGTGCCGACGCGATGAAATTTTCATTTCAAGAATGCCGCAGTTAGTCGTTAATAAATAACTGCCCTACGCATGACCTAATTTAACCAATTTCTATACTCAAAACATTTGGATTTTGGAATCCCGCAAATAATCCAGAACTGTCCGAGTATTTCCGTGATTTTGATTTACGTTGACAGATAAAGCTAACAGCATAGACATTTTAAGTGATTTACGAGCTTTAAGTTACATATATTTAGCTAAATAATTATTATCCAGACGTTCGATCATTGAACAACCTAATGGAACCCTACTAAAAAACAACTGCATTACTCCAGTTGTTTACTCACGATGCTAGCTAATGCTAATAGTGCAATTGCAATACGGCGAATACAGCTCCAGCCACGCGATGGCAGCACAACCTACATGACTATAGAGATTGCTAATGTGACGTCACCAGTGACGTATTACCAGTGGTGAACGCAAAGCATTTTGGGGATCCGCGGCACAAACAGAAGGCGCCAGTATTGATTGCATGGAGGGAAGAACGCAGTGTACAAGATTCCGTCTACCTGCTGTGTTGTAAACTGCAGAAGTCGTTCTCACGATAGAAGTGGCATAAAGCTTCATAACGGAAAATCCTTTTATCGTTTTCCAGCGTGGAAAAATAATAACTACAAGCCATGTTTCAGAGGTGACAAAAAGGCGACGAATGCCTGGCATGGATAGCAGCAGAGTTTAGAGTGTGACAAAAGCACAATGTTGTGTTTTATTGCGAGTGTACACAAATATAATTAAACACTTTGCAGTTCTGTTTGAATGATGTCCTGTTATGAACAAAATGACGGAGTATGTTCTTATGTTTCCACCAGTCGATCGCGTCTCTCTCTCAAATACCTCAAATATATAATCTTTGGAAGCCGAAATCTAAAATAAAATCAGACTAATATCACAGATCTAAAGTGTAACCATATAGGCTACGTTTGAATGTTTAGTGGTTCTGTCCTCCGTCCGTCGTCACTCATAAGCCGGTCTCTCTCTCTCTCTCTCCTCTCTCTCCTCTCTCTCTCTCCTCTCTCTCTCTCTCTCTCTCCTCTCTCTCTCTCTCTCTCTCTCTCCGCTCGCGCCCGCACCCTCTCGCGGACACACACACACACACACACTCCAGGATTGCAATCTTGACATGAATTCTGACTGCATGCAGATAGATGACAGAGAGCGCGAGGAGTGTGGTGCTTAAACTTGCGACTTGAAGTTACTGAAAACTTCGCGTGTGTAGATTTGTCATACGTTTGTGCATTTTATTTATTTTTTTGTAATTGAGAATATTGTCGAGTCTGATTTATATATATCTCATATCATGTAGTTGTATATGGGTGCTGGAAGTTGGGCAACAGGTTGACGTCTCCTGACCATTCACTCATAAGGATCCAGTCCCTTGATTTCCTTTATTTTCTCCTCATATCTCGTCTTTGCATTAGGATTTAGTTTTAGGCGGTATGGTCCGACAATGTTATCTTTAGCCCGCTGCATTTTGTAGGATTATAATATGTTTTTCACACTACTGTTTTATTTTTTTCATGCCAGAAAGCAAGCCTGCTATGCCAGCCCATCTAAACTCTGTGTAAACTGGCCAAACATACCCATAATTCTTTGCGTTCTGATGACGTTGCCGCCCAGTTGGTCACATGTCTTAGCGATCTCTATAATATTTTGTGAACGTATAGTATGGCGTTTATTTAGTCTCAAAACTCGCGCACAGGATACGAGCCCAAAAAACAGTATCCGCGGGCGCGTTTCTGCACTGCGAGCGCTCTGTAAGTATCCGCGCGCGCGTTTCAAGTTGACTTTTGAGGCCCGCGCGCAGAATGCCATCCACGCGCGGGCGCGGTTCTGCACTACGAGCGCGCGCTCTGTAAAAGTATCCGCGCGCGCGTTTCAAGTTGACTTTTGAGACTTTGGAGGCGGGGACAGTGGCTGATGACGTCACCGCTCATTTGATTGGTCACTTTCAATCAACATAGTCACCTTGAGTCTCCGGCCTCTCTCTTTTACCCACCGTTTTTGAAGGAAGAAATCAGCCAAGATGTCTGAGAAAAAAGAGGTAAAATTATGAATAATCTGTATGGTTTAAAATGTATATGAAAATATGACGTAAAATCAACGATGTTGATCCAGTATCCTTTTGCGCATCGAAGTAACGTGTTGAACCGATGTCAGGCACACAATAAACTTAACGTTAGTTTGTTTACCTTAAATGCTGCATTTAAGGTAAACAAACTAACGTTAAGTTTATTGTGTCGATGACGTGCCTGACGTGACATGACTTTTGCTCAGATTTTGTATAGATGTGTCTGCACTAGGGTAGAGCACATGTTGTTATTCGATCTGCGTCATCAATGTTTGCGGCGGCCATTTTGTTGACATAGAAACCACGGCAACTGTCAGTCTGTCAGCGTCGGTATTATCCATGGTATTATCACTGTATTTTTTTAAACATCATCGCGATGGTGTGTTGTGTAGCTGCTAATACACTGCTGTTCTAACAACAGCAATAAGAACCCCGGAGTTAGTGTTTATGCGATACCGACTGACAGAAAACGTGAAAGGAGTGAGACAGAGAAGTTGAGGTAACGTTAACTTAGTACAGGAGAGACTTGTGGCTAGCTAGGATAAACAGACTAAACTGCCAACTCCCCACAGCAATGTCTGTTCCTATCATTTTACCACAGGTAACGTTATTGGGGACATTTAACATTTAATTTTGAATTTAACAATACTATTATAACATGTTCCAGTTATCTCTGTGAAGCTGCTTTGAAACAATTTGTATTGTAAAAAGCGCTAACGTTATATAAATAAAGGTGACTTGACTTGACTATTGATATATGCCTCATTGATACTAGGTAAGGGAATTAGTGCTTGTGTGATAATGTGTTATTTTGTTACAACGATCCTAGTAAAAGTTAGTCTGGAGCCCTGCTGGCAATAAGGACGGATCTTTACTTAAGGCTATTGGGTCTATTTGATATGGGTCCAAACAAATCAAGCTTATCTATTCTTCTCTTGATACTGATGAGATGAAGCCATTAGGCTACTGCTCACCTCAACTCAAATCTGCGTGCGGCTAGGGGCAGGACAGATGTCATGTCAACAATATGGCCGCGGTTAGCGACTTCCGGTGTTTGGTATTTACGAATAAGGCCTATTGATGTGTCATATGTGATATCTGAGATAGCACTAAACTATATGCATATTAATTCTTATGCTTAGTTTAAAAATTCAAATTATACACAGTTTCTCAGTAATTTTAAGCATTATTAATAATTTTTCAGAATCATTAAGATAAATGTGTGTATGTACATATATAAAACAGAATTTATGTTTTTAGATTGACCTATTCCACAAAATGATCAGCCTATGTTAGGTTAATTTATAAAATAACGTTATGTCTATAATAGGAAGAGTTGCAGGATGCTGCACGGCGGGTGGTGTCCCTGCTGCAGAATGCCCTGTCTATGCCAGCACCTAGAGAAAGTGAGGATTGTTGTTATTGTCACCTTAGTATTGTTTACAAGCAATTATTTTTAATATACTCATGATGGAAAAAATTTAATATACTTTGTTATTCAAATAGTAGTCTTTATTTGAATGGCAAAATTGTGGTTTTGCCGGTTTCTTATAAGGAGTCTCTGCAGATTCTGCAAACCAGAGGAATACTGGTAATGCCATTGAGCAGAACATGACAAGGTTTGTCATATTCAGGCAATTGAGCTGAAGAGTGCGTTTTTTTTTGTTTGTTTGTTTTTTATTAATTTTACATCATTTAAAAATTACAACATTGTATGTCTTGCTTAACATTGTTTGTCTTTTTAATGCATCTTACCCTGTCTCATTTCTTATTTTACTCTTCTATAGATCCTTCCCAGGACTGTTTGGGAAGAGATTTACCAAAAGAAAATCACCAGGGCAAAAGGGAACAAATTCTGTTCCTTACGTAAAAAGGCTCAGTACCATTAAATGCTTTCCGATTCAGTTCTATTTAGTGAACAAATATGTGGAGAAGACACCCACAAACATAGAAGAATTAAACCTTCTTCAGGCAGGGATGGGCCGGAGAACAATTTCTGTAATGGAAGATGCTGACCATTCATGGGTAGGTTTTTCTAACACTATCTACATTTAACATTTAATAATTTAGCAGATGCTTTTATCCAAAGTGACTTACAAATGAGAACAATAGAAGCAATCAAACCAGCAATAGGGCAGAAATATGCAAGTGTTGTGACCAGTCACAGTTAGTCCAGACCAGTACACATAGCAAAGTTTTTTTTTATATATATATATAGACTAGTAAGTGTTGGTATTAATGGTTCAAGTGTTGACAAAAAAAAATGCCTCTTTAGCCATTTCTTGAAGATCGGGGATGATAATACCTAAACTTAACATCTACCTTACTAACTATTAATTAAGCAGTAATTAGAAATTTATTGAGACAAAAGTCATAATTAATGGTTAGTAAATAGTGAAAATTGGATCCTAATCTAAACTGTGACTTTTTAAAAATTAAAAAGATAACAAGAAAAAGTAGGATGATTCAATAAATTATGAATGATTTATTGCCATTTTGTGAATTATCTGTAATCCTGTAATCAAAAAAGTAACTGTAATGTAGTCTATTTCCAAGAACTTGATGTCTGGAATCCAGTGTTTCCCACAGAATTTTGTGTTATCTGTGCTTGGTGGACATTTTACATAGGTTTTTCTTTAACAAAAAACTTATATTAATTATACACAGCTGTCCACAAAACTTGAGGAGACATACACTAAAATGGCTGATTTGAAAGGGGCATGGATGTTGTACAAGGCTGTTGGTAAGATGATGAATCTTCCTATCTTTATGTACATTGTTTATTAGCAAATTTATTTTACTTAAAATTGTACAATATTAATTTTTTTTTCTTGTAGGGGGATGTGGACAGAGGAAATTGTGCATTGTGCCACCTGAGGCAGAAGGATATTCGGGTGTTTATCTAAATTCAGTTACACGTGGGAAGTCACCACTGTTCATAGTACCAGTGCAAGGAGCACTTGATTTGACACCCCTTCCTTACTCTTCAAAGGAGTTTGAAAAAATGCCAAAAGCAACATGCCATTCCTGTTTAGAAAACATGCCAGTCCAGTTATTAGCCGCACATGTGGTATCTTGTGAGACAGTGAAGGTCTCAACGGACTCTGATGAACAGGCAGGAATATTTTACCCATAACAATTGCTCTAAATAAATGAATTAATCAGATTAATGTACTTTGTCCTTTGGCTAATATGTTTGTTTTGTTTGTTTATTTGTCTGTTTTCTTGCAGACTGAACATTTCCCGGGGTCACCAGATAATGAGGACCTGCCATCAACCAGTCTTGCCATTGACATTATGCCATTGACATTATCCATTGACAACTCTCTGGATGACACTTCCAACATTGACTTGTCTGTGACAGTAAGTTTGTCTGTTAGAAACTCAAATATAAAGTCCTGACATATGTTTTTTTTATTAATATTGGGCTACATTTTAGACGGCCTGCCCAATTTGTGAGCGGTTGTACCCCAGTGACTTTGTGGAAATCCATGCAAGCATCTGTGGTGAAAGGTATTTCTCAGTCTTCTCATTTTCATCTCATAATTTTCTGAAGCATAATTTTAAGTATCAAACAGTCGTTTACGCTGAAATACAGACTGTATCTCAATCTTTTAGTATGACAAAAGCATGTATTCCAACAGACCTTTTGATGAAACAGAGACAATCAACTTAGATAAAGAAACCGATGGAACAGACCGAACAGAGAAATGGCCTCGCAAACGATTTAAGGCACATCAAGAGATTAAAAGGTACTTTTAAAACAAAATTTTCTTCAGAAAGTTAATTTTACATTTATGCTATGAAATTTCCCTAACTCCTATTTTTCTCTTTCCCAATATTAAGCATTGCTGATGTCATCAAAATCCTTACTGAACGGATGGATGAAACCAGCATCTTCAGCATTTGTGTTACAAGGGATCAGATGCTTGAAAGAGGCTTAAAACATGGCAGCGACAGAAAAAATCTTCACCAAAAAATCCCCTTAGAGTTTCTTTTATTGGAGAAGCTGGCATTGACAATGGGGCTCTGAGGAAGGAATTTTTAACCGGTATGGCTTTTTTGTTTGTTATCTACCAAGAGCTGAACAAATGATGCATTTTTTTTAATGTTCTCTATTTCACATTCTGAAAAGAAATGATGGCAGGAATAGAGAACCGGTTCTTTGAGGGAGGGGATAACGGCAAAAACCCAAAGTATTCAATGACGGACATGGACAAACACAACTTCAAGTAGGTTATACATTTTTTTAATAGAAATTACATACTAACACTTTTCTATATATCGAATCCATGTTAGCCAAGCATTTCACACTGACTGTTCACATGCACACAGATACTTGCATTACAACAAGTGTGTTATTTCAAAAAGATCAACATTAGATGGACTATATGTAATGAGTTTTACATACAAGTAGGGGTGTAATGATACCCTCATGTCACAATTCAATACATATCACGATATGATATTATTGTGCTACCCAAGTAATATAATCTGAACAAAGTCCATAGGGGGAGGGGGGAGAAATCGAACTCTGGTTCAGAACAGGCAATCGATCCAAGTGTGAAAGCACCCTAAAAGTCTGTAAACTTATATTACAAACCTACGCACATATATTCAAACACGTATTCAACATATATTCAACATATACGTTTTTACACCATATATTGTAGAATTAAAACACATTACACCCAAATGTCAAAAAGTTACTCGAATCAATGAACAGCAAAAATAAAGCCCCATTTACAGATCATTAACTAAAAAAAGTTGGTATAGAATCAATTCTTAATGCGCATGTGAATGCCATCAGCGTTTATCACAGGTTTGCGTTTAGAGAGATTGGCGTCGTCTTAGCGGCCCCTAATTTAATAACAAATGATCATTTCGAAGGAAGTGAATCAATCAAAACTAACTTTAGCTGGAAACAACATTATTCAAGAACCGCTATAAAACCAAACCAATCTCTATTACCTTAAATTATATGTTTATCTCTGTAAAGCTGCTTTGAAACAATCTACATTGTTAAAAGCGCTATATAAATGAGGATGACTTATATATTTATTTCTTACACCGTCCTTTTCGGTCATTTTGGGTGAACTATACACAATACATATTTTTTTGTGTGATATATTGTGACACAATACATTGTTACACCCCTACATACAAGACATGTTTCAAATTATTGTACTCTTCTCTCAAAAGAAACCTCACTACTCATTCTGATATTGCTACCCAATGTGCAGTAATATTTTTGTTGGATTGCAGGACTATTGGAGAAATATTTGCTGTCAGCATCGCACAGGATGGACCACCCCCAAATTTTTGTATGCAGTGGTGTTATAACTATATATCCACTGGAGAAATCGATCAGGAAGCGATAACTGAAAATGACATTACAGACCCTGAACTCATGGTAGAGGTGGTTATAATAACTAATAAAAGAGGTGGTTAATTAAAATGTGAAAAAAAAATGCATTGGTGCCTAATGTTCAAATGTTATTATTAATTCCATACTTTCGGTCCATGAGGATACTTAGTTTCAAAATAACAAAATGGACCCTTTTTCTTGTAAACCTTATTAAAAGTCTCTTATTTCAGGTGGGAGTTTAAGTGTAGTTTTGTGTGTTTTAAAGATTAAGGCAGCTGACAATGCAACCCTGATGGTGTGCACGGACAGGATTTTGTCATGTGGATACACAGGGGCAGTGTCCATACAAAGAAGGGAAGACATTGTGCGGTAGGACATTTCCTTTAATGTTGATTAAATTTCTAGAATAGAATTTACATTTAAAAAAAAAAAATGTTTACTTTTTGTTACAGCTCTGTAGTTCTGCACGCTACAGTGAGGTTACTTCCCATGCTGCAACAAATCTGCTCTGGAATGAAACTCTATGGGCTCCTCAGCTTGGTCCAGCAAGAAGCGGACATCTGCAGACAGCTGTTTGTTCCAGGATCTTTTTGCAAGGCAAGCAATTAAAATACAGTCCATTATAAAATCGACATTGAATAATTTTTTTCAAAATTTTTTTTTTTTTTGACTTCTTTTTTGCAAACTTCAGGTGGATGCCGATTTTCTAGTTAAATCACTTTCACCCATCTTGAGTGAAAATGGTACAATGAGGCGTCAGAGAGAGTCCAGAGTGGTCAACTTTCTGCAGGACTTTGTACAGGACATGGAGGATGAAGGTGAATAATTTGTACAAATTAACAATAATTGATGTTTTATCAACAAGGTTCAGGAGGAACACGTTCTAATGATCAAACAATCAAGTCATTCCATACACAGTCGACTATTTCTCGACAGTTTTCAGCATCCCTCCACCACCTAATGTTATCCTGTTTCATAGCGAACAAGCAACTATAACTTGATTATCTTATATTGGCAAAATTAACATCGTTCACAATGATTTTTTATCACTTTTTCAGAAGAGGGCAACAGAGGAGACATGCCTGAAGAAAAGGGTGAAGATGAAGATGTTAAGGCAGAAACACACATCAATGACATGAACATTAATGTTGGCAGGTTCTGCCAGTGGCTGACAGGACAGGCTCATGTTCCACTAATTCATGCAGATCGTGAAAATTTCAAAATTGTCATGGAATTTGACCATGACTGTCATGTGCGGTATGGTACACATAGCATCTGCTATCCTGTGGTCAATTCATGTTCCCGCTCAGTGACATTCCCAGTTACACACCTGACGACTTACGCAGAGTTCAAATGTGTTATGTCTCAAGCCATTGTCCATGGGTATGAATTTGGCCGCTGTTAGAAAGGAAGGAAGAATAGTTTTTAGTAGTTGTAGTTTTTAGTAGTACTTTATTAGTGTTAAGCAGTGTTTATGCAGAATCAATTTTCTTACATTTCTGATACTTTCCATGCACATCTTTTTAAATTCAGAATGCATTTTTATTAGTGTTAAGCAGTGTTTATGCAGTATCAATTTTTCTTACATTTCTGACGCTTTCCATGCACATTTTTTTAAATTCAGATGCATTTTTATTAGTGTTAAGCAGTGTTTATGCAGTATCAATTTTCTTACATTTCTGACGCTTTCCATGCAGTTTTTCAAATTCAGATGCATTTTTATTAGTGTTAAGCAGTGTTTATGCAGTATCAATTTTTCTTACATTTCTGATACTTTCCATGCACATTTTTTTAAATTCAGATGCATTTTTATTAGTGTTAAGCAGTGTTTATGCAGTATCAATTTTTCTTACATTTCTGATACTTTCCATGCACATTTTTTAAATTCAGATGCATTTTTATTAGTGTTAAGCAGTGTTTATGCAGTATCAATTAGCTCTCCATGCACATCTTTTTAAATTCAGAATGCATTTTTATTAGTGTTAAGCAGTGTTTATGCAGTATCAATTAGCTCTCCATGCACATTTTTTAAATTCAGAATGCATTTTTATTAGTGTTAAGCAGTGTTTATGCAGTATCAATTTTTCTTACATTTCTGACGCTTTCCATGCACATTTTTTTAAATTCAGATGCATTTTTATTAGTGTTAAGCAGTGTTTATGCAGTATCAATGTTTCTTACATTTCTGACGCTTTCCATGCACATTTTTTTAAATTCAGATGCATTTTTATTAGTGTTAAGCAGTGTTTATGCAGTATCAATTAGCTCTCCATGCACATCTTTTTAAATTCAGAATGCATTTTTATTAGTGTTAAGCAGTGTTTATGCAGTATCAATTTTCTTACATTCTACTTTCCATGCACATTTTTTTAAATTCAGATGCATTTTTATTAGTGTTAAGCAGTGTTTATGCAGTACATTCTTACATTTAGCTTTCCATGCACATTTTTTTAAATTCAGATGCATTTTTATTAGTGTTAAGCAGTGTTTATGCAGTATCAATTTTCTTACATTTCTGAGCTTCCATGCACATTTTTTTAATTCAGATGCATTTTTAAATATTACATTTTACAGAATCATTACCATGCTAACATTATTTAAATTCATGATGCATTATAATAGTGAAATGTTTTTGAAACAATTTTTCTTACATTTCTGACGCTTTCCATGCACATTTTTTTAAATTCAGATGCATTTTTATTAGTGTTAAGCAGTGTTTATGCAGTATCAATTAGCTCTCCATGCACATTTTTTTAAATTCAGAATGCATTTTTATTAGTGTTAAGCAGTGTTTATGCAGTATCAATTTTCTTACATTTCTGATGCTCTCCATGCACATTTTATTTAATTCAGATGCATTTTAAATACATTAATTACAAATCTCTACATGTTAAATGTATTGAAATTATTGTGCAATAAAAAAGAAAAATGTTTTTTGAAACGTTTGCAATATTTCAAATACATGACAAAACTGTTTTTCAAACAGACTAAAAACTGCTAAGGCAAAGTTCATGTATGTGGTGTTTGCAATGATTAGTCCAATGATGGGAACATCAGAGCTAGAGAGGTTAACTATGTCCGCAGCCGTTTTATGTGTTGATAGCAGAGAATGTATAGCTGTTCATCAGTAATGTTTGGATCTGCTGGATCTACCAAAGTTTGGAGTTCCGTCATCTCCTCTTCAGTCAGAGGACACTCATATTCAGGCACTATAACACCAGTTTCTGAGTCGGGGCCATCAAAGTCAACAGCGCTGTCCCAGTCAATGTCTGGCTCTTGAAGGTCCTATGAATGCATCAAGACAAATCAGAGCTTTGCCAAAGTAACTACCTTTTACAAACCTTAGTAAATCACTCTGCAAGATTAATAGTGTAGTGTTCTGGCAGGGAAACATTTAGTGGTCTGGCACATACAACAATGTCACCCGCAAAATTAACTGTCCATCGCTAATTCTAGTAAATCCTGTAGTTTTAAAATTGCAAAAGGGTTTGCGCTGATGCAAACTCTTAGTAAATCTGGTCCCAAGTCT
Organism: Chrosomus eos; assembly: GCA_036326025.1. Taxonomy (NCBI): domain Eukaryota; kingdom Metazoa; phylum Chordata; class Actinopteri; order Cypriniformes; family Leuciscidae; genus Chrosomus; species Chrosomus eos. The sequence goes on along the minus strand of CM070818.1, from coordinate 18,343,177 downwards.
TGTATATTTTCTTCTAAAAACATGCATTTAATACTTATTATCTAGAAACACCCATACCGTTGAGAAAAAGAAAAAAACTTACTGCGAAGTTCTCTGAATGTACATTAGTGTTTAGCATCCGTGCAATTTCCCAAATCTGTGTCGGACTCCGGTTTCCCTCAGTACGGAGTGGATGGTGGTTCCAGCCTTCAGTGAATATCTCCAAGTCTCTTTTGAGTCTTGGAAAAATCGCATAATGCACACAGAATATGTCATTTGTACATGAAATGTCCAAGAGGTCATCTTCTTCAAGGGAGTGCAGAAGATTGTAGTACTTCGATGATACTGAGATCCACACATCTCGCCATAATCGTTCTATCCTACAGAGGTTTGAAACAAAATTATCCTGAATACAGTGTAAGAAAACACAACATTGTGCCAAAGTCAGGCAGGCATTACATTTCTAATAGAAAAACTAAGTTGGTGCATCACATGGTGTAATTGTTTTGTGCCATGTCACACCGGGGGTGCGTTTCCCGAAAGCATCGTTAGCCAACTATGGTCGCAAGTTCCGTCGTTACCAATAGAGTTCAATGGAAATTACGACCGACTTGCGACCATAGTTGGCTAACGATGCTTTCGGGAAACGCACCCCTGGCTAGCACCCAATCTTGGAAGTGTTAAAACCATATATACTGTATGTAAAGAACATACAGATTATGGAAATGTGGCGTTTGTAATAGTAGTTTAAAGTGAATATCTGGGTGACAAGTAAAATGTTAGTTTCTAGTTAAGAAAAACAATGCATAGGACATTGGCCAGATTAGTTCTATTATGTAATTTCTTAGTCATGTGCCAAGATGCGTTAAATGGTTTTGAGTATTTTATACAATTTAACTTAGTCTTAGAGCTTAAAATAAATCATTGATATTAGGTTAAAATTATTCCACTACTAATACAAGATTGTAGTGAAACAAATCTGTTGTATTCAGTTTCACACTTACTTTAGGAGAACAAGACAGGTACAGAGGCGTTACTTAAAGGGATAGTTCACCCAAAAATGTTTATTCTGTCATCATCTACTCACCCTCAAGTTGTTCCAAACCTGTATGAATTTCATTATTCTGCTGAACAAAGAAAACAATAAAATAAAATAAAATATGCAAGTCAATGGGGACCATCAACTGTTTGGTTACCAACATTCTTCAAAATATGTTCTGTGTTCAGCCGAATAAAGAAATTCATACAGGTTTGAAACAACTTGAGGGAGAGTAGATGACAGAATTTACATTTTTGAGTGAACTATCCCTTTAAAGGCAAGCAGTACTTAAAATCAAGCCAGGTCACCTTTATTTATATAGTGCTTTTTTACAGAATGTTTCAAAACAGCGTTACAGTGAAAACAGTAAATGATGCAACAAAGACTGAAGTCTTTCAACTCTTTTTTTTTGTCATTTCAATAACATATCTCACAACTCTTAACCATAAAGGTACTGTAAAGGTAGTGTAATAAAAATAGGACGAGTATGAATATCAAGAAAAAACTATGCAAAGTAAGAAATGAATTGTACCTTTGGTTGTGCACACTTTTTCCCGAGATGAAGCTTCCCCGATCAGTGCCACGGACAGTGAACATAAACCGGGCAATGTCCACGTTCTCCACTCCCTGGTCAGCTCTTACCCTGAAATCACAGTAATTATGGTACCAATTATTTGTTTGATGATGGTTCTGTAATTTCTTAGATTAATGAACACAACCCTCAAGTAGTCGATATTGATAAATGTCATCCAATATAAACCCACAACCAAAGAGGATGACGAGTGTGTACAATGGGATAAGTGTTTAAACAGAATAATTATTTCCTAATGACATTTTACTTTGCGGAAACTAAGCTCAAGTAAGTGTCAGATTATTCTAAATTTTTCTATGTAAGATGAAGCTCATATTGAACAATTAGAATTTTTCCAGCCTATTTACCTACATAGATGAAACTGTAGCCTTTTAGCTTTCGAAAATACACTACCTTGAAGGTAAACCATGCAGCTGAGTTGCCTCATGGAAGAAGTGAAATGCCGTTGATGCACAGTTATTTGTGGCTGCATTCAAGTACATGATCTGCAAAAAAAAACATTTAAAACAATTAAAAGGCATCAAAGTTAAAATTGATAGGGCTTCTTCTCAGGAAGCTTGAGTATGCTCAACAAGCATAGCACACTGACCAAGTTCTATTGTGAAATTTGTTTGTTGTGTGCCTTTTACTTAAAGGTGCATCACGTGAACTTTGGCACTTAAGCGGTTAATAAACAAAACTGCATACAATGCATCTTGCGGAAGAAGATTGTAGATGGAGCTACTTCTCTGTTTAGTCTATATGTATATATCTCCTCTCCACTAGTAAGCTGGTATGTGGTGGGCGTTCTGGCACAATATGGCTGCTGTCGTATCATCCAGGAGATGCTGCACATTGGTGGTGGTTGAGGAGATTCCCCCCCTTCTATGTAAAGCGCTTTGAGTGCTGAGAAATGTGCTGTATAAATGTAATTATTTATGAATTACTTAATTATTATGTCTATAGACTTTCAATGAATTTAAGGTCTGGACATTACATCCGTGTTATTTAAAAAGTTATGTAAAAGTCTTTATTCATAAGAATGTTTAAATAAAGAATGTTTACCAAAGGCACAAGGTATATGCTGGTGTAGCCAGTGTTCAACATGTGAAATTTCTAAAATGTTAAAAACCAGAAGCAGCCAGTTACCTTTCTGGAGAAACCATCGACTCCTCCAAATATCACAATGTTGTATCTAGAATGCAATTGGGTATAAAATATCATTCATAAATAAAATGAAAACAAAGTCAATGTGTATTATGAAAATTACCCAATCCAAAATTAAGTAGCCATCCATTAATTTAGATGAATTACCTTCAAATGACTTTAATACAAAATACCTGATTAACTTGTGATTTGTGTCCACATGTACCAGAGACAAGGGTCCTGGTACAGAGTAAACTCTGCGTACAACACAGCCAAGACTTGACAGCCTTGAGATGATGCCCACAGAATCAACCCTATGCATGGAGGCTGCAATTCTTCTCCACTGAACCCTATGACCTATTGACTCCAGTCTTCCTCTGACCATCCTGTAGCCAGCGTTTGGCAAATTATTCTTGATTGAAGAAACCAAACTGTCAAGTTCATCATCACTGATGGAACTATACATGTTCCTGACAGAGAGCTCGTACTCTTCCATTCGTCTGAAGATTGTGCTTCTTGAAACACCCATCAGTTTAGCTATGCAAGACACAGGAAGTTGAGTATGAAGCATTTCTTTCAAGCGCTGTTCTCCAATCAAAATTTTGGGTCGCCCTGTGGTACCACCAGCAACTTCCACCATGAAACATGGGGCTGGACGTTCCAGTTGTGCCCTCACAATGTCAAAAAGCTCTTGCAAAGCGTGGGTGATAGCAGGAGGCACTTCTACATGATTGGATAGGGCCTGCAATAGATACAGCTCCTGACGACAAAGAAATTCGAAGTAATCCAAATTCAGTGGTGTTGTGTTGAATCCCAGTTCGATTTTATGCAAAAGCCTTTGAAGAATGTGATTTCTTAGCTGTTGCAAGACATAAATATAGTTATTAATGTCTCACAGTCTCACACACAAACCACAGTTTAAAAGTTGTCAATCTCGAAAATAATTTAACTTTATGCATTTTTTAAATTAGCATACACAGGTTTGTACACTAATAATTTTGACAATTAACAAATTGCTGCATTTCTAAAGCTAGCAACCCCTTAGCTAAATCCGCTAAATGTAAATAACTGGAAGATGAACAAAATGCAGTAACGTTAATTGGTTATTAAAATATAGAAGACAAGTTTTAGCTAAAGGGATAGCTAGCTTTAGCAAATTTCAGTAAGGAGGGCAGAAAACCTCTGCTATTAGTTTTTCTAACTTGTCATATTACAGTGCATACAGGAAACAAAATGAATATCATCAAGTAATATTATAATGCGATCTCTGAAAGATATCACATTTGTGACTCACTTGATCAGACATGATGGCGCACGAAAATTGTTCTTCTTCTTGGAAGATTCCGCCAGTGACGCTACGAAAATTGTTCTTCTTCTTGGAAGATTCCGCCAGTGACGCTACGAAAATTGTTCTTCTCTCTGCAATCATGCCTTGTCATTTGTTGACATGACCAATCAAATGAGCGGTGACGTCATCAGCCACTGTCCCCGCCTCAAAGTCTCAAAAGTCAACTTGAAACGCGCGCGTGGATACCAACAGAGCGCTCGCAGTGCAGAAACGCGCCCGCGCGTGGATGCCATTCTGCGCGCGGGTCTCAAAAGTCAACTTGAAACGCGCGCGCGGATACCAACAGAGCGCTCGCAGTGCAGAAACGCGCCCGCGCGTGGATGGCATTCTGCGCGCGGATACTGTTTTTTGCCCTCGTATCCTGTGCGCGAGTTTTGAGACTAAATAAACGCCATAGTATAGCAATAGATCTGACGCACTGGAAATTTTAAACAGCTGTTGAAATCACGATTAATCAACGTGCCGCGCGCGTATAAGGTTACACATCATATCTGGAACAATGCAGACACAAAGCAAAATTCTGAGTCACTGTGGTTCTTTCCATGTAAGTAACTTTCACTGATGTCGCCATCCCAAAAATAGGATATACATTGGAGATAAAGAAAGACCACGATACTCATTCAGTCGCTTTAAAGGATTAGTTCACTTTTTAAAAAACTTTTGCTGATAATTTACTCACCCCCATGCCATCCAAGATGTCGTACTCGGTTACTAACGTAACCTCGGTTCTCTCTAGAGAGGGAACGAGTACTGCGTAATATCTTACGCTATGGGGAAACACTCTTTCCTCGAGATATTGAAGCCAAAAATTATCCTTAATTTTTTTAATCATGCAAAACGCTTTTGCAGCAGCAAGCAGACAAGGGCGAAACAGCTCGCGCGCCCATTGGCTGCCTCGCTGGAAAAGCTGCAGCCTATCGAGTGAAGGCACTGCGTGACGTAATGACGAATGAAGACGCTTCGCGCTCATTTCGTCATGTCCCGCCAGTATAGGCGTGGTCTCACCCTATAAATACCCCTCGATAGCTGTATTTCTCTGATTTTGTACACCGAAGCGAACCAGAGCATAGTTCAAGCACGGCAAGATACGCAGTACTCGTTCCCTCTCTAGAGAGAACCGAGGTTACGTTAGTAACCGAGTACGTTCTCTTACGAGAGTATCTCTCGTACTGCGTAATATCTTACGCTATGGGGACCCCATACAAAACGCCGTGCGGACAGGGATCCAACACCAGAGTCCCGGGGCAAAGCCCGGGGCACATCTAGTGCATAATCACCATAACTCACATAGAGTAGAGGAGGAGAGGCTAAAGCATCACTCCTTTATAAAGTCCCGTAGGGACACTGACCCGTAAGGGCAACATAGCCGCATTGGCGGCCAATAAGCCCGAAGTTCAGACCGCCAAAAGCTTAGCTTGTAGGGCGGGCACCTCCAGGTTATAGTACTTGATAAACGTCGACGGCGAGGCCCAGCCCGCAGCCGTACAGATATCCTGCAGGGAGACCCCGCTATACCATGCCCACGACGAGGCCACGCCTCTCGTGGAGTGCGCTTTGACACCCAATGGGCACCGTAGGCCCTTGGAAGTGTAAGCCAGCGCTATGGCATCCACTATCCATCTGGATAGGCTCTGTTTTGAGGCGGCGAGTCCCTTAGAACGGCCGCCAAACAAAACGAAAAGCTGCTCGGTCTGCCTGAACCCAGCCGAGCGGGACACATAAGCCCTTAACGCCCTGACAGGGCAAAGGAGACTCGCGTCCCTCTCCTCATCGAGAACCGGAAGGGCTGACAGGGAAATCACCTGGGCCCTAAACGGTGTATTGAGGGATTTCGGCACGTAGCCGTGCCTCGGTTTGAGTACGACCTTTGAGTCGTTAGGCCCAAACTCCAGACATGACGCGCTTACAGAAAGCGCCTGCAAGTCCCCTACACGCTTCACTGAAGCGAGAGCCAATAGAAACACCGTCTTAAGGGACAGGTGCCTCATATCCGACAGCTGGATCGGCTCGAACGGGGCGCCTTTCATGGCCTCCAAGACCGTGGAAAGGTCCCAAGCCGGGACTGAAGGGGGCCTGGGAGGATTTATTCTCCGAGCCCCTCGTAGGAAACGCACGACTAAGTCGTTTTTCCCCAGTGACTGGCCAGACACAGGTTTAGCAAACGTTGCTATGGCCGCCACGTACACTTTGAGCGTGGATGGGGTTCTTCCCTTATCCATCAGCTCCTGAAGGAAGGCAAGCACTTCCTCAACCCCGCAGTCCACGGGTGAAAAGCCACGGGCTCGACACCAAGTAGAGAACACCGACCATTTCGAGGCATAGAGCCGTCTGGTAGACGGAGCTCTAGCCTGTGCGATCGTGTTTAGCACTCCTTCTGGGAGGCTAGCGGGTACCCGTTGATGGCCCATGCGTGCAGGGACCACAGTTCCGGGTGAGGATGCCAAATCGAGCCCTCTGCCTGAGAGAGGAGATCTCTCCTCAACGGTACAGGCCACGGGGCAGTGCTGGTCATCCGCATCAGGACCGGAAACCAAGCCTGGTTCGTCCAGAGCGGAGCCACAAGCAGCACTGGGCATCCATTTTCCCTGATCCGCTCCAACACCTGTGGCAGGAGCGAGACCGGGGGAAAAGCGTACAGGGGACCGCTGGGCCAAGTATGGGCCAGCGCGTCCCTGCGCTTTGAGAAGAATACTGGGCAGTGAGCGTTCTCGCGGGACGCGAACAGGTCCACCTGCGCTCTGCCAAACGTTTCCCACAGGAGCTGGACCGTCTGCGGGTGCAGCGACCATTCTCCTGTCAGGACGTTGTCTCTGGACAGCATGTCTGGACCCGTATTCAGGTGCCCAGGCACGTGCGCCGCTTTCAAAGAAAGGAGGTTGCGCTGGGCCCAGACCAAGAGGGGTTCCGTCAGCCTGCAAAGGCGTGCGGACCTGAGGCCGCCCTGGCGATTTATGTACGCCACCACTGACTTGTTGTCCGATCGGACCAAGACGTGGTGGCCCCTCACCAGGGGACAGAAGCGCCGCAGCGCTTTGTCGACTGCTATCAATTCCAAGCAGTTTATGTGAAGGAGCTTCTCCCGCTCTGACCATAGGCCAGCCAACGGTCTGCCCTCGAGCAGCGCTCCCCACCCCGTGGTGGAGGCGTCCGTAGACACCACTTTCACCCTTGAGGCGGTCCCCAGACTCACACCAGACTGATACCAGCTGGTTACTTTCCAGGGTTCCAGAGCCGAAACGCACCTTTGGTCGACCCTGAGGCGACACCTGCCCGTGGACCATGCCCGGGGCGGGACCCGTGCTTTCAGCCACCACTGCAGCGGGCGCATGCGAAGCAGGCCCAGCTGGAGTGCATGGGATGCTGAGGCCATCAGGCCCAGCAATTTCTGAAACCGTCTGAGCGGGACTATGGAGCCGTGGCGGAAGGATTCCGCGACGCGCTGAATACTTAGTACGCGCTCCGGTGACAGGCGTGCCGTCATGGAAAGCGAGTCTAACACTGTTCCCAGGAAAGAAATTCTCTGGCTGGGACACAGCAGGCTCTTTTCCCAGTTGACCGTCAGGCCCAGTGTCTCGAGATGCTCGAGCATTGTGGCCCTGTGTTCTATGAGCTCTGACCGTGATCGAGCTAGAATCAGCCAATCGTCCAAGTAGTTCATAACTCGCATGCCCTGAAGTCTCAGGGGCGCGAGAGCCGCGTCCATGCACTTCGTAAATGTACGGGGTGCCAAAGACAGGCCGAACGGCAGGACTGTGTATTGATAAGCCTGGCCCTCGAACGCGAATCTCAAGAATCGCCTGTGATGGGACGCTATTTGTATTTGGAAATACGCGTCTTTCAGATCTATCGACATAAACCAGTCCCCTTGGCGCACTTGCGCGAGGATTTTCCTGGTCGTAAGCATCCTGAACTGGCGCTTCACAAGCGCTTTGTTCAGCTGTCTCAGATCTAGAATGGGTCTGAAGCCCCCATCTTTTTTCGGTACCAGAAAATATCTGCTGTATAAGCCCCCTTCGCTCTGAGCCTGAGAAAGGGGCTCTATGGCCCCTTTGCTCAGTAGTTTCGCTATCTCGGCTCGAAGTAGATGAGATACTTCGTTTTTCACCGAAGTCTCGACGGGCGCCGTACAACGGCGTGGACGTCGTGCGAATTGTAGCGAGTAGCCTCTCTTTATAGTGTTCAGCACCCAGTCTGATACCCCGGGTAGCTTCGACCACGCTTCTGCGCGAGTAGCTAGGGGTAGGATGCAGACCGGGCTCTGGCCGTGACCTGGCAACGGCTCGAGAGCCCCGGTACCCTGGGAACACGACGCCGTGTTTACAGCGTTCGAGGCGGGGGGCGCGCTGGGCACAGCGGGCAGTCTGGCCGCGCTCATAATCTCTATGGCGGGACGCATAGCGAGAGTGAGCGGGGCGAATCCCGTGGGATTCGGCGTGCTTGCGGGAGGATGTGGGCGCAAACCTACGGGCACATCTACAGCACTGTGCACGCTTTCGGCCGGAGCCGATAGATTGTGTGTTGGTTTCGTTTTTACAGAAACCAAGGGACACGGGGCATGCAGCGTGAGCGGGCATTGTATGGGCGCAATCGCTACATTGTTTGCACAATCGACCTGAGTCAGATTTATGTGTGCTCGCCTCGCACCGTGGCGGGCTGTGTCTGGGTGTGGGAATGGGCACTGGGGCGTGGGCATTCTTACAACACTCATAACACCATCGGCCGTGGCCGGCATACCAGAAAATACACTCTTTATTGGATTTATCTGGGTAGCCATGAAAACGGCTTTTTTGTGCAGGCAAGCGGGCTGAGACACCGGCTGCTTCACTGCTAAATACACTGGCACAGTCACATCGCAAGGAACTGAACGAGCGAATCTTTTCGGTGGGGAGCCGGCCGCAGCGGGCTCCGAACACCGTCGCTTTCTTAGAGTGGCTAGGAAAGCTTCGAGGCCTCGGGCTTGAGCTCAATCTTCGGCCGAGGCCCGCGCTGAGTGGGGCGGCGTCCAGCAGAGCGAGAGCGCGGTCTCTGATCCCGGGCCTGGCGGCGCTGTGTAGCGGCGGCTGCGGGCGATGCAGGCCGAGGCTGCGAGCTGCGAGCAGACGGCTGCTTAGAGCGACCTGCAGCGGAGCTCGAGCGCTTCGGAAGGAAGTGCTTCATGGCCTGCGAAGTCTTCTGCTCCTCCGAGAATCTGTCCGCGAAATCCTTGACGGCAGATCCGAAGAGGCCCGCAGGGGAAATGGGCGCGTCGAGGAATACAGAGCGCTCAGCTTCCGTCATCTCAGACAGCGTCAACCACAGATGTCTCTCAGCAACGGCGAGAGAGGCCATATTCCGCCCCATGGCCTGAGCAGCGGCTTTAGCGGCGCGTAGAGCAAGGTCCGTAGCGCCTCGTAAATCCGCCACGTTGATCGCACCCGGGCCTTCCTCGTCCAGTTTAAGGAGAAGGTCGGCCTGGTAGATCTGCAAGATCGCCATCGTATGCAGCGCTGAGACCGCCTGTCCAGCGGCTGTGTAAGCACGCCCGTGCAGCGATGAAGTCACCCGGCAGGCTTTAGAGGGGAGCGTCGTCTGCGCGCGCCGTCCCGCAGAGGGCGGGCAGAGATGCGACGCGACCGCCGCCTCGACAGGAGGAATGGAGAGATATCCTTTATCTCCCGCGCCGGTGACAGAAGTGAAGGCCGCAGAAGTGGAAGTGCGCAGTCTGGCGGAGAACGGGGCGGTCCATGACTTAGCGACTTCGTCGTGGAGCTCAGGGAGGAAGGGGGCGGCCCTAGACTTAGACGGGGCTTCGTCTTTCTTGAGAAAGCGCCCGTCGAGTCTGTTGCGCGGCGGCAAGGCGGGCGCCTCCCACTCGAGGCCGATGCTCTCTACGGCCTGGGTGAGCAGACGCATCAGCTCAGCCTCAATGCCGGGTCTCCTCCCAGAGGGTTGGCTAGACACGTCAGCGGGGGGGAGGTCCACAGAGCTCGCCCAATCCTCGCTATCGGAAGCCACAAGAGAGCATACCTCGGCAGGCTCGTCCAGCTCGGGAGCGGAAGCGGCGGCAGAACGGCGGGCGCTGTCCGTCCGGGAGCGACTCAGGTGAAGCCGGCGAAGCAGGCGGGCGAACCGGCGAGCTTTGGCGGGCTGGAGAAGGCTCGGGAGCGCGCTGGGCGCGACGCTTCTTACGGCGCGGCACAGAAGGCTGGGACGCGGGTTCAGAGAACGACGCCAGGCGAGTCCGCAGAGTCGCCATAGGCAGAAGTTCGCAGTGCGGGCATCCACCATCCGCGAGCGCGATAGCAGCGTGCTCATGACCCAGGCAGGACACACAGATGACGTGACGGTCCTCATCGCTGAGTTGAGAGCGGCACGAGCCACAGAAAGGCATCTTTAAAAAGACGCAGCTCTTTTAGAACATATAATGGGTGTTGCGTCACGTAAGCAAACACACACACACACAGTGACAGAGTAAAGGATATAGTACGCCGGAAAGCGCAGCAGGTACGGCAGTTGAAGGCGGCTGGGCCAGCGACTTCAGAAGATGGCACGTCCCGCTGAGAAGGCTACAAGTCAACGGCGCGGCTTCTCACTCTGGATCCCGCGATGCGTGAGCTCCGCGTGAAGAATGAAAAAATCAGAGAAATACAGCTATCGAGGGGTATTTATAGGGTGAGACCACGCCTATACTGGCGGGACATGACGAAATGAGCGCGAAGCGTCTTCATTCGTCATTACGTCACGCAGTGCCTTCACTCGATAGGCTGCAGCTTTTCCAGCGAGGCAGCCAATGGGCGCGCGAGCTGTTTCGCCCTTGTCTGCTTGCTGCTGCAAAAGCGTTTTGCATGATTAAAAAAATTAAGGATAATTTTTGGCTTCAATATCTCGAGGAAAGAGTGTTTCCCCATAGCGTAAGATATTACGCAGTACGAGAGATACTCTCGTAAGAGAACCATGTCTTTCTTTCTTCAGTCGAAAAGAAATTAAGGTTTTTGATGAAAACATTAGGATTTTTCTCCATATAATGGACTTTACTGGCAGCCAAACCGTCCAAGGTCCAAATGAAAGTTTCAGTGCAGCTTCAAATGTTTTAAACGACAACAGACGATGCATAAGTGTCTTATCTAGCAAAACGATCGGTTATTTCTAAAGGAAATAAAAAAAGTTAAAGTTTTATTAGCACAAGTGCTCGGCTTGCTCTGTTCTCCTGTTCGAACTCGTTCATCAAAATTAACGAATCTTGTTTCGAGTCATTTCATTCATTCAACGAACAAAATGAACGAAATGACTCGAAACAGATTCGTTCATTTTGATGAACGAGTTCGAACAGGAGAGTGACGACCGCACATCACAGAAAAGAGCAAGGCATAAAACTTCGTTTTTTTATTTATTTATTTTAGAAATAACCGATCGTTTTGCTAGATAAGACACTTATGCATCGTCTGTTGTCGTTTAAAACATTTGAAGCTGCACTGAAACTGTCATTTGAACCTTCGACGGTTTGTTGCAAGTTGCAAGGATCTGTACACAATAGGCTATATGCACGCATAAGTTCCGCATTTGACGCAAGGATGCTCATCCGTTTCCGGTTGGGGAGATTAAAGCAGAGGAAAACCGAGGAAAACGGGGTTATTGCAGAGTCTTCAAAATGTACTGTCCTCCCGTCTTTGAAAAGAAACTTTCATATGTTTAGATGTAATTTTATGTATAGTTATGTTTATTTAATATAATTTTAAAAAGAAGCATAAACACAACGAGGGGTGTCTGTTTTGTCTGTTTTTGTGACTAACGTTTCTTTAGTATAACCATGGAGTATAAAAATCAATATAAATTCTTGGTATTGCATTGGACTCTACGATCGGCGGAAGTTATCGAGCATCCTTAACCCTTCACCGGAAATACCGCCGTGCATAGAGCCCATTCCTGGAAGCTGAAAACATCCCAGTTATTGCATGGCTTTATATCCTATTATATCCATCGAGGCTAATGGTGGTCACACCAGATACTGACTGGTTTTCGGACCCCCCAATACAGTAAAACAGCACATTTTAGAGTGGCCTTTTATTGTGGCCAGCCTAAGGCACACCTGTGCAATAATCATGCTGTCTAATCAGCATCTTGATAGGTGGATGGATTGTCTCGGCAAAGGAGAAGTGCTCACTAACACAGATTTAGACAGATTTGTGAACAATATTTGAGAGAAATACGCCCTTTGGGTACATAGAAAAGTCTTAGATCTTTGAGTTCAGCTCATGAAAAATGGGGGCAAAAACAAAAGTGTTGCGTTTATAATTTTGTTCAGTGTATTAATTCTTTAAAAACCATTTAGTCTATGCTTTTTAAAAATTGTTCATATGTACTATCATTTTAAAATGGTAATTTTAAACAACTCTCAGATTTAATTTCTCTTTTTGAAAGATAATTCCTTTAGGCTTAATCCTTATATGTGTAGACTGCTTCCAGATGTTTTTGCTCTTCTGTTCGGTACTATTCCGCTCTACTGTTTTGTTTTTTTCTCACTTAAAGCCACGGTTTTCCAAGTGACCTAATATCCTATGTACCACAATTTCCCAGAGGTGGAGTGTAGAGTCATGACTTAAATATCTATGCATCATTCTGGGATATATTTTACATTCCCACTTGACTATTTTTAGTCAAAAATCACTTTATTTGTAATGCATGATAAAATTAGTAGTAAATAAGATTAAACAGCTTTACAGTGCTTTAATGCGAAAATCTTGAATTCATATAGGCCTGTACATACACACACACACACACACACACACACACACACACACACACACACACACACACACACACACACACACACACGTTTGTTTTTGTGACTTATGAGGACATTCCATAGGCGTAATGGTTTTTATACTGGACAAACTATATATTCTATCCCCCTACATTGCCCCTGTCCCTAAACCTACCCCTTACAGGAGACATGCTGGATTTTAACATTTAAAAAAAAAACATTGTTTTTTATGTTTTTTAAGCTGTTTGAAATATGAGGACGCATGCAATGTCCTCAAATTTCACGTGTAAGTTGTAATACCAGTGTAATACCCATGTCATTATACACATTTGTGTCCTCATATATCACAAAAACAAGCACACACACACACACACACACACACACACACACACACACACACACACACACACACACACACACACACACACACACACACACACACACACACACACACACACACACACACACACACACACACACACACACACACACACACACACACACACACATACAGAGAGAGTATAATAGGATGTGACTATAGTACTTTAGACTGTCCAAGAAGCAGATATTTCACATTACAATACAGATCAAGAGAGATTGTAGACAGTTTATTTAGTTTAACCAAAACGTGGGTGGTGATGATTGAAACCTGAATAGACATACTGTACTGCCAAGGCCGGGCATTATTGTTTTTTTTATTTCTTTGTTTTTTTGTCTGTGAGCTGGAATGTGGAGACAGTGGAAGGTGACCAGAGGCAAATCATCTTGGACAGAGTAAGAACAGAGATTCAAATACAGAAGAAGAAATGTGTGTGGGTGTTTCCAACTGACATGGTGGAGCCTGCTGTCTAACACAGAATTCAGTTTCACAATTTCAGAGATTAATATTATAGGCACCGCAATGTCATCTAAAATGCATAGTTTTCATAATGAGTCAAATAGAAACTGGACTCTTGAAATCAGACTCAGACGTCATTACGATTTTGATTAAGGAATGAACAGTGTTGAAGTCATTCCTTGTTTATACTATAGAAATGAGAAAGTGAGAGTGAGGATAGACCTTCCTCCTCAGAAAGTTTAGGATTCCCAAAACAGAGCTTGCTTAGATTGACTTGGTTTGGATTTGTTTTTGGACAAATGTTTTCGCATGCTTCTGATTAATAGAGCAAAAAGGGTTGATTTTTATGAACTGTTGGTTATGACCTTGTGCACAGTGTTTGTTTGTGTGGGTGTTGGCAAAAAAAACTCAATGTTTTACTTCTCTCAGTTTGGCTTTTGTAGAACAGCATGTCTTCTAGGTGTTTTTGGCATCTTAAGGACCCCTCTTTTTCCACTCTGTCTTAAAAACACACCAAGAACATGTGAATCATTGTGGTTTTACAGACTCACCTCCTGTGCACTGGGAAAATATGAGTAAGCATTTCAACTGATTGAATAGGGTCTTGTACTCTCAGCACAGAAATACAAATATGCGTTTTGCTGAATGTTACGTTATGGCTAAAATGTTCCTGTAGCCTAAACAGTAGAGTGCAATGTCAAGGTTGTGGGTTAGATTTTCAGGGAATTCCATGTTGAATATAAGTCCCTTTAGACAAAAGCGTCAACTATGCATAAATGTTTTCTATTTTAATATTGTCGTGGATAACTGGACCCGTTTGTTATTAGTTTCACTTTCATGTCACTTTTAGTTTGTATTCATCAGTCACATTCTTTGTCTCATCTGTTTCTATGTACACTAATCATCATCAGCTGCTCATCACTCAGTTCATCACCATCATTTAAGTTCCTCCACATGGTTCCTCCCTGTAAACCCTCAGTTGTCGGTCGATGTTTGCATGTTGTGTGTTTACCTTTGTTTCACGCATGCACGCACTGTTACACCTTCTGTTTCTGTGCATGTTTATCGTATCGTCTTCGTGACAAATATATTTTAAAATGTAATTTATTCCTGTGATGGCAAAGCTGAATTTTCAGTCTTCAGTGTCACGTGATCCTTCAGAAGTCATTGTAATATGATGATTTGGTGCAACGTTTGAAAAAATATTTCTTATTGTTATCAATGTTGAAAACAGTTATGCTGTGGAATATTTTTATGGATATCTTGATACTTTTCAGGATTCTTTGATGAACAGAAAGAACATTAGATTTTTTTTGTTACAATTTAAAAGTCTTCATCAATTTCAATCAATTTAATTGCATCCCCGTGCATCATTTCAACTTAAAGTGCATTAAATTAGGCCCACGTAATAATTAGCTGAATCTTGTATTACATAAACAAGTTGAAAATTGCTTAACTTATTTTGATGAGTTCAAACAATGTAAAAGCATGTGTTGTCATAACTTATTGATAAAATATTTTTACAGTACTTTTCATTGTTCTCTTTCACAGTTTTCTGCGAGAAAAAGACTCCATATAAAGGCAAGTATTCATTTTAAAAGTAAAGTGAGTAATGCTTTACCACGGGAAAAAGTTTATTGTTAGACTCACATTTTTGTACCCATAAATCCTTATGATTCAATTTAAGCAACACTCCAAGTTAAATAGCATGTCAAAATTCAGCATGAGTGTACAGTGGGATATTTTTTATTCCTTAATGTTATTTTCTTCTCCAGACTGATGAACACGTCCTGAACCATCTCAGACAGTGACTGTGGGGAAACACACTGTATCAAGGTAAGAAGAGATAAGAGCAATACAAACATCAGCACATACTGCATACACGTGTGATTCACCAGCTCCTGTTGTCACTGAGTCATAGATGCTCATACACATACACATGCACACACATGCTGCATGCTTTCTGTTTTGTTAATGCCATAGATATCCATGTTCATGAAATGTCTAGGGCACAATGTCTGTCTGATATATTTGCTTTGATATTAGGGAGGTGTGTTGTAGATATGTGTCTCTGCGAGGTTGTTTTTCAGGTAAAGACATGTTTAAGTTATGTAAGTGTCTGGATCTGTGTAGCCTACATTTGTTTTTGTTTAGATCATTGAGTGCCAACGCATTCTCACCCCAAGGCGTCATCTAACTGACAATTTTGACCATGCTTCAATATTCGACGCTAAAGGTACCCTTTAGCGTCAGTTAGTTGACGCGATCCCAGGGCGTCATCTAACTGACGCTAAGGGTAACGCGTCAGTTAGATGACGCGGGTAGGTTTAGGTCTGGGTAGAAGGGCGTCATCTAACTGACGCTAAGGGTAACGCGTCAGTTAGATGACGCCCTGGGATCGCGTCAACTAACTGACGCTAAAGGGTGCCTTTAGCGTCGAATATTGAAGCATGGTCAAACTGATTCCCAAGGCGTCAGTTAGATGACGCCTTGGGGTGAGAATGGGCTGTGAGTGCGTGAAATGAGATTTCACTGAGCTGATTTTTCAGCATCCTTGCTGAGTAAAAGTATTATTTCCTGACCCTTTTTGGACAGTGTACTTCAGAAGTAACATTCACAAAAGTCACATATGCCAAATACTTTTAAAAAATGTAAAAATTTGAAGTCAAAGGATGGAATGCAATTTTATTTAAGTACCATTTAATGTGGCTGTGGATGTGCGTGCAAGATGAGGAGAAGATTCTAACCACAGTTTGTACTCTGACTGCAACCACAGCTTCTACTCCTTTGGCACCACAGCCACAAAACCTGTTAACACAAGCTTGTGGCCCTCAAGACTTTCAAGCCTCTCAGCCTCTGAATCATTTCACAAATCTGTAGACTAATTATTTTCTTTTGTGTACACCCTCTTGGCAGTGGGAGTCAGATGTTTATCTTTTGATGTCTTAGAGTTTTCCAGATGTAATTGTTTTGCCATGTTATGCCTTCAGTTATGTAACCTTGAACAAAATGCCTCTTGTTGGCAACTGAGTTTTACAGTAGTTAAACGGCAAATGAAATAAAATCAGCTCTTTCAAAAACAGTCTAATGATTAAGATTTAAGTTAAGATTTCCTCCTCATCCTATTTAAACATCTTTGGGGCATTGAGTAAAACATCAAGCATAGATATCTATTGCAAAATACTCATTGTCATTGCTGGTCTTCAAAAAATTCCACCCTTCCCATCAACAACACCCATCATGAGAAACACGCAATTTCATGTAAATGTTAAAAGTGTTGTTCAAGTCATGTCCTATTTGATGGTTCAGCTTTCCTGTTTTCCCCGAAGCTCTTTTCTCACTCTCTAAGATCAAGCTGTATTGGTAGACTGGATGTATAAATTTGTTGTGACTCTTGGAGCTCAAGGCTGAAACACAGGACATGTTTTTGTCTAATGCAACGCTCTCTCCTCATTGGTCATATCCTGTGCCTTATCTATTTAGCCAGAGCTTTGTGGTTCAAATGCAGTCATTGTTCAGAAATAAATCTTGCTGCGAATCATATATATCAAATAACAGAGAATTTGTGGTTGATCACTTGTTTTAAGTAGTTCAGTGATGGCAGAGTAAATAAACAGTTGTTATAATGAAGAGCTAACGTAATATTAGGAGTAAATTTCTTTCCTATTAATTGCAATTGGCTCCATATTACTATATAACATCAATATTTGTGTACCGGTATAGTTACACACGCAGTATAACAAAAATGAATCTTTAACATTTGATTGAGAAACATGAATTCAGTATATACTTCTAGTTAATGTTAAAAAAAGCACGATGAACTATTACTGTTTTTGTAAACTTCACACTTAAGCTTATACAGTGATCTTTACTTCCTAGAAAATTAAACATTCTTCCCCTGAATGTTTTCTTGCTGAATTAACTTTCATTTTATTTGCAGAATATATAAACTCATCATCAGTTGATGTTGCAAATCATCACTTTCTCTAGTTTGATGAACCACGCGAGTGCTCAGGGGTCAGGGAATACCCCATGTCCCACGTACACAGCATTCTTTGTCTTCCGCTCAGCCTTTTCCACTTACTCATCTCTTTATGATCAAAATGGAGAACTCAAAAGGATCACACATCCTGCATGTTTAAACCCATCTGGCTACGGTTATTATGATAACATTATATAATATCTATAGAGAAAATGATGACCTGCCAGATGCCTATTCATACAATTTGAAAATAGAGAAACAAGATATCTGCAAGTAATGGATGCACAAGGTATTGTCAAGATGTTATGAACGTCTGGAAACAACATTTCCCTTTTATAATTTCCTGTTTATCACATCAGCACTTTTTAGTCTAGAAAAGTTTCTTTAAATCAACATAAATCATGATACTTAATCAGCATGGCTGTTATTTTTTATGGACACTGCATACAAGTTAAGTGAGTTTCTGATCAATATTCATATGATTTTTTTCAGTCGTCTGTGCAACACAGATATAAATAAATCAGCTGAAACTTGCTTATATGAGTTACATACAGAGTAGACGCAAGTTTATTATTTGTATTGAATGTTCAATTTATTCCTGAAGTTCATATTTTGTCTTGTTTCTAATTATGTATACTCAACAGCTCTGATATAGTGATTTCTTGTTTCTTTCATGATTTCGTGTGAACAGATGGCATCAGTTTTACTCTTATATCCTCCTCTCTTCACAGCGAGATGCTCCCACAAGTTTAAAGTTTCCACTTAGTTCTCCTCAACCACATCTGGTGTCTTTCACCCACTCTTCGTCTATTGTTTATCAGTTATTAGTCATAATGACCACAACCAAAGTATTTCAATATTTTCAGACCATTTGTTTGAACTCCCTGACAACACAATAAAACAATGCTGCAATTTAACAGTAGGGTCAAATGAGAAGGTCAAGTGAGAACAACAAGTGTGTGTGTGTGTTTTATTATATATATATATATATATATATATATATATATAATATTCATCAACATGAAGTCCACCACCTTTGCTTTTCACACAAAATTGTATGCTAATAAAGTACCCAAAACAACAACATAAAACGAATATTATGTTCTGCATATTAAAATAAGGTATTATTCTGTGAGTGAATATTGTTTGTATGTTTAATTAACAACATCATTTTTTAGTTTTTCTTAGTTTTGTTTTCTCAGGGCCGGAAGATGTCGTTTTTGAATATTGCATAAAAGCACTTAATCTTCCAAAATGTGGTTTTGGTTTGTTCCTTTCCCAAACGTTCCTTGGATGGATGCCTGTGGTTACAATGAAACTTAGTAAACTCATTCCATTGGGAAATGGAGTTGGCTTTCCTTTTGAGCGCAGCGAGTAAAATTTTCCATTCTCAAATTTACTAGAGGAGAGGATTAGTTGACATGACAACAAGACACACACATCATTTATAAAAGTAAAATGTTTCTGTAAATCATCACTATTCTGTTCTAATAAAATAGGCTATTCCACAATATACTACTTACCAGAATTTTTATATAGGTAAATATAGGTCCCATTATGTTTGTGGGAATGAAGTGTATAATCCAAATGAAGTAAAAGAGGAGATATTCAATACATTTGAAATGTATTGTACTGTTAAGTGCTTGCATGAAAACAAGGACATGTAAAAACATCTGTGAGCTTAATTAAAGCATGACATAATGTTTTCAATCTTTATGGCCTGTGAATTTTTATTTTGACACTGGTCCTTTCAAGCTCTCGCTCCTTTACAGTTAGTTGCTAAGGAGACAGATGTTGAATTCCAGTAAAATAGTGGTAAGTACTTTAACATTACTGACAAGAAGTACTGTACCTGATTGTGTGTGTTTTCCCGGTTTTATTAACATGCTTTTCTGCAGGCTTTCTTTTCACATTCAGTCTGTGCCATATTCCATGTTTGGCCTTGATGATAAAGCTCATACCAGAGAGAGTTAAACGTGACATGAAACATAGCTCCAGTTATGTCATCAGTAGTTTTTCCATGCCTCTTGTCCTTCTGTCCCTAGACACAAAACTATTCCCTATACTCAGAGAATGTAGCTTTCTTTATGAGCACGTGTGAAGGAATGTGCTTTTGGTAGAACCAAATATGGTCATGTGATGTGTCTTTCCCAAAGGTGAGTCAATGGTTCAGCAGCTTCACGTTCTTAATTGCTCTAGATGAAGAACCTATTTTTATACACGTTCTGGTTACTGAGTGTTAAATGGATGAATTGGTCAAATTAGATTTTTGGCACATATGGATGAGCTGGGCACAACCTAATGCGGAGTTAGTTTTAACACACATGTTTTAAAACTTTCCACACATGCCAGCATTAGGAAACTTGGTGTATTTAGTTGCCATCAACACTACATATAACACACAAAAGTAAATTTCTTTCTTTAGTTAATTTTTTTATCTCTGTTTAAAAAAAAAAAAGAAGTATGAGACAAATCTGATCTTATATCTGTTATTCGAGTTCTTTAATGCTGTTCTAACATGGCAAGCCGTTTTAACATTTAATCATTTAAACCTATAGTCTCTATTTTCATGCTAGTACTTATTTTTTTTAGATACCTATTCTATTAAAGGATAAAAAATAGTTTACCCCAAAATGAAAATTCTGTCAGTAATTACTCACCCTCCAACCCCGTAAGACATTCGTTCATCTTCGGAACACACATTAAGATATTTTTGATAAAATCTGAGAGCTGGATCACTCCTCCATAGGCTTCTAAGGGATTGAAACCTGATAGCCCCGAAAAGTTATTAAAAAAATCATTAAAGGGGGGGGGTGAAATACTCAGTTTCACTCAATCTCATGTTAATCTTGAGTACCTATAGAGTAGTATTGCATCCTTCATATCTCCAAAAAGTCTTTAGTTTTATTATATTTATAAAAGAAAGATAGGCTGTACCGAGTCTTTCCGGAAAAACCCGAGCGGGTGGAGGCGTGCCGTGTGGGCGGGAGCGCGCGAAGCTTTTGCATGTGTTGTAAACAGACAGACTCGTGGTTTATGAGGACATGATTTAGTTTTACAATAAACAAACTGACACCTACAGTGGCCAGCTAAACAACTGTATTTAAACACACAAACACACACCATACATCGCATGCTCCATCGATACATTAACTGTACGTGATCATGTTGTTTACTTGCTGTGCTTAACTTACACGCCGATAGTTAACAACAACAGACATTTGAAGCAGTTTTACTCACCGCCTGCTGTTCCGTGAACCTTTATCGTTGGGACTGCTCCATCTTTAAGTATTAGGCGATCTGCAAATCGTCAACTGTGCCTTGTTTATAAAACTATTAGCAGCTACCGCCGAAATGAAGGTAACAAATAAGAACACTTGCACAACTCCGTTGCTGCTCTGGAAAAACAAAATCCATCCACAGGTCCCTTAACTCTGGGTTCTTTGGAAATTTGTGCAGTGTTGTCTTGCCCTGGCAAACAAAAACACATTTTTTGGTGCCATTTTTTTGATTGCAGCGCAGCAGAGGCCAGCGCTCTGATGGAGCTCTCGTACGCTCTAGGCTAGAGCTGCGCGCGCGCCCTTCCGGGAGAAGTGCCCTTAAGACCCGTATAAGGAAATTCCGCCCACTCTGACGTCACGTAGTCCCGTATTCGAAAAAAACTTTCCGAAACTTGTGACAAACCGGAAAGAGTATTTTTGGAACAGAAATACTCCATCAAATTTACAACTTTATTTTTGAAACTTTGTCCATGTTTACCATGGTAATCCAACTCTTTAACAGTGTAAAAAAACTCACTATGCATGAAACAGCATTTCACCCCCCCTTTAAAATAGTCCAAGTGACTACAGTGGCTCAATCTTAAGTTTATCAAGCGACGAGAATACATTTTGAGCGCAAAAAACAAACAAAAATAACGACTTTATTCAAGTATACATTTCCTTCTCTGTGGTCCTCTAGATAGTTCACGTAGTAATTGTATAATTCGATTCTAGTGCCTATTAAATTGGTACTACTTATTCATTAGATACTAGTACTTATTCATTAGTTACTACTTATTATTAGATAGGCTACTTATTCATTAGATACTAGAAACCTATTAAATAGATAGTACTTATTAATTAGATACTCGTACTTATTTCAATAGTGACTAACTATTCTTTTGTTACTAACAAATTTATTTTTTACCATTGACTTCTATCGGGATCTGTCATTCAGATATCAACTATTCACTTCTGACTATTCCAATTGTGACTACATACATATTAGTAGTTATTCATTAGGCATAGTACTTATTTTTCTAGATATCTATTACTAGGTACTAGTACTTATTAAATAGATAGGACTTATTCATTATCTACTACTTATTAAAAGATAGTGCTTCATTAGATACTAGCCTACCTAATAATTAGATACTAGTACTTATTAATTAGCTACTAGTACTTATTTAATAGATAGGCTACCTATTTATTAGATACTAGTATTTATTCCAAATGTTACTAGTAACATTTTTTATTTTACTAATAAGATTTTTAATTGAATACTACAGTGGCCGTTCTGACTCATAACATAAGACTAGTAAAAAGCAGTTGTGACTAAGATAAGAATAGTTAGTAACAATTACAAAATATATGTGTCTAATAAATAGGTTACTAGTATCTACTGAATAAGTAATAGTAGCTAATAAATAAGTACTAGTATCTATAATGAATAAGTATCTTTAAAAAGGTGGGCTATACTACCACCTAAAGAATAAGCACTAGTATCTAAAGAAAAGGCACTAGAATAAGCACTATAGCTAATGAATAAGTAGGCTACTAGTACTTAATGGAATATATACTAGTATCTAAAAAATAAGTAGTAGCATGAAAATAGAGACTAGTAGGTTTAAATAATTAAATGTTAAAACGGCTTGCCATAGATGTAACCAGCAGAAGACACCAGTCGGTTGTAACACTGCGTTATAATTTGCCCCTATAAGAAAAGAACTATGCTATTCTATTATGTACTTTTATGAATGCTATTGAAAAACCATGAGAAAAGGTGAATAAAGACTGAGAGTCAATGTTCAGTAATATATAATTATTATTATGTTTTGAACTTAGCTGAATAGCTGTCTTTTGCAATGTGGTTTGTTGTCAAACTCAAAATGAAAAAATACTTTATTTTTAATTATTAAACAATGCCATTATTTTATATGAAAAAGATAATTGTATTTTTGACAAAATATTTTAGATAAATAAATTATTTGATTAGATCAGATAATATTTTAAGCTGTCACCTGTGGGGCATGTCATATTTCACTTCCTTTCGGGGTAAATCAAGAAAAAAAAATTACACTGTAATGAAACAAAACCACATAATTGTTAGATGTGTGAAATTATCTATCCATCCATATTTATATCCATAGTAATTTCTTGTTTTGAATCTTATTTATTTACTCGGTTATATTTTTAGTGTGGGGAAAAAAATAAGCACGATAAAATCTATCACTGTAAAAAAAATAATGATTAATAAGTTATGACAACATATGTTTTTACGTTGTTTTAACTCATCAAAATATGTTAAGCAATTTTAAAACTTTTTTTATACGTTATACAAGATTTCATTATTTTTTAAGTCAGTTTAATGTAATAGTTGAAATGACATAAACACTCAACTTGATGTATTTAAAAATTTAACACAGCAACGTTTTTTACAGTGCGTTTTATTAAACAACGAAACACTATTCAAAGCTTAAATGACTGATTAATTAGCTGTTACTTCTGCCTTAGACTAACGTATATGACTTTGCTGTTTAACGGTCCCGTAAAAATGAAAAGAGACAGACAGGGAAAGAGACTGGGTGGGAAAAGTGTTTATGTCTGTGTGAAAAAAATCGAGAGGGTGACTAAAAAGGCAGACAAAGATGACTTCATAACTTCCGCTAGTGTGTGTGTGTGTGTGTGTGTTGTGGGGCGACTGAAGGGGAGGTCTCAAGTCCTTTAAATAGGGCCAGCGCTTCTCACAGACACTCAGTACATCTCTGGGCTTGCACTGCATTGGATGATCTCAATAACAAAGAAATCTACAACGAAATTCTACAAAAGTAAAACGTCTTTCAGGTAATTGTATGTTCTTGTTCTGCCTCATACAAATGGACTAAAAGCTCAGGCTATATATAATCGATGAGCAATGATTGAAACTTTTTTCGTTGTTGCAATAGATTGAGCCCACATGTTTTGGTCTGAACTCTGAACAGCATTGGAAAACAGAGTTGGGTTGTGAAATTTTAAACTTTGTTGTGTTATAATCAGTTGTTGACCTGAACAACTGTTTAGGCTACACCGTTATGAACCTTCTGAATTGGGTGAAGTGTTGTAGACAAAGATTCTTATTGATCTGTAGGTAAACACCTGAGGTATGAAAGAGTGAGTCAAGATAGACAAACAGAAATAGCATGCATGGTATTGCGTTTGAACAGTGGGTGTTGAGTCTTGCACATGAGGGAGAATTTTCACAAGGGAAAGTAAAGAAGCAGCTTGTTCTCTTTTTGGACGAGGTTTGAAACATTTGTTTGTCTCCATGGTTTTGCCTAGTGCACACCCATATTGTAAACAGAAACATACTTCATCAGAAATGAATAAAATCAAAGATATTCTTAAAACTATCTGTCATAAAATCTTAACAATTTTGAATGAACACAGCTGACATCTCTCTCCTGTTCCTCACTTAGTCAGAATGCAGAGCCTGAGTATGCTGCTGGTCTTTACCCTATGCGGGTCAAGCTTGTGCAACCTTATCCAAGAGAAACAGACGGATTTTGGACTGCAGGTGTTCTCCAAAGCTGCCCAGTCTGCTCCGGACAGAAATCTGGCTCTCTCTCCCTACGGCATCTCCTCAGTACTGGGCATGGCTCAGCTGGGAGCCTATGGCAGCACACTTGAAGTGCTCACCTCCAAGATGGGCTACTCACTGCAAGGTAAATAAATAAAAGCAGATGTAATTCAGATTAACTAATAATATGTTCTGGAACAGCTTCGAAGAAACTTAATTTGTAGAGTAGGCGGCCGTGGATCATTTATATCTATATTTAAAACACAATATCTTGCATTCCTAAGTTCCTTAACTCTATTCCCGCTTTCTATTTGATAGCAAGAGGAATGCCAAAGCTACAGAGGTTTCTTCAGAGAGATTTGGCCAGTGAAGATGGAGTGGAAGTGGCCAGTGGTGTCATGGTCGACAGGAAGATAATTTTGGAAAAGGTCTTTAGACGCAGCCTGACCAAAGCCTTCCAGAGCGTCCCACACCAAATAGACTTCACCCACCCAGAGATGGCTAGGCAGGTGATCAACTCCTGGACATCTGACCACACTGGTGGTAAGTAATTAACGCTATAACTGCTATTTTAAATAAATAGCCATGGATATAATCCTCATTTGTAGATCACTATGGATTAAAAACATCTGCTAAGTTATTAAGAGTAAATGTAAACTCATCATCATACACCAAGACACCTAACTTGACTTTTGTTTTAATTTCTTAGGAATTATTTCTGACTTTCTCCCATCTGGGGTGCTGAGTGAACAGACACGTTTAGTCCTGTTAAATGCCCTCCACTTCCATGGGATCTGGAAGATGCCCTTTGACCCTAAACTTACTAGGGAACAGCTCTTCCACAGAGTCAACGGCAGTACTGTATCTGTTCCTATGATGACAACGACTCAAAAGTTCAACTATGGTGAGTGTCAAGGAATCGTTTGAAAGGAGCTCATTGATTCATGGCAGGGAAAAATCCTAAGGTAATTTACAATAGTTTTTTTCTCCATCCAGGTGAGTTTGTGACTGAGGACGGTGTGGGACTATGATGTCATTGAGGTGCCTTATGAGGGGGAGTCTATAAGTATGCTTTTGTTGACACCATTTGAAAGAGATGTGCCTCTGATGGCCTTGAACAAAGAGCTAAGCAGCAGCAGGATTCGCCAATGGAGAAAAGAGATGAGAAAGATTAGCAAACAACTAGCTATTCCAAGGTAACCGAGACTGATCAATTTCTCTTTAAGTTTCTTCAGCTTTTTTTTTTTTTTTGATAAACATTTAAAACAGGAGGCCTAATTTATGTGTTATATATTGACAACATTTTCAGGTTCTCTATGGATGTAGAAATTGATCTGAAGTCTACACTGAGCAAGATGGGTCTTGGAGACATTTTCAGCCAGAGCAAAGCTGATTTCTCTCGCATTACCAGTGAGTATTGGAAATGATCAGATTTTATTTTTGGCAACTATGTAGCTGTTTCGACAAGGAATAAATGTTAATAAATTCTCTTTTTGATCTCTCTGTTCCATCCACTTAGCTGAGGAACCGTTATGTATATCCAAGGTCCTTCAGAGAGTAAAACTTGAGGTGAACGAAGAAGGAACCGAAGGCTCATCTGCTACAGGTACAGACACTGAATTACAACCTACCACTACAAAGATTAAATAGGATTACCAATCATTACAGTGATACCAAAATGCATCTTTTACATTATTCTGTGGTTCCACAGCGGCCGTCATCTACTCTCGCATGGCTATAGAGGAGATCACGCTGGATAGACCGTTCTACTTCCTCATTCAACACAAACCCACTGGTCAGTTGTGCTTTCACTTCATTACATGGCATTTTGATGGCTTTTTAATCTAATTAAATGTCATTGTGATTAGGACTTTTGTTTGTTCGCTCCCTCAATATTAATCTCCCCTGCTTATTTTCACAGGTGCGTTGTTGTTCAGCGGTCAAGTTAACCAGCCTCAAGAATACTAACAGACTGAAGTAACAGAAGCAGAAGGACCAAAGAAACCGCCAAAAAGTCTGCACACAACATACTACTGAAGATACGAGATCTGTTTTAAGGGGGAGGAGGGGGAGGGGGGGCTGCAAAACCTTCTATATCTGCCATTTGAACATTGCCTGGAGTGCCAAACTTTAATAAGAAATGTATAAACAAGGTTATTCAGTGTTTTCCCTGCTACAGTGGAGAAAGATCTAGAGTCTAGACTATGAAAAGAAAACATTATTGTTCAAAGCATATGTCTGAAACATCAAGGACATTTAAAGAACATGAATTTAAAGCCTCAGCAGACTGAAGTTCTACATGCACTAACAATTTGAAGATTGAATTACTGTCTATGCTTGTTTCATCTGATGTATAATGTGCTTATATTTTTTTAAAAGTTGTATTTTACAGTATTTATTAATTTATTGTTGAAGGTCATATTTTCTTGAAGACTGTTTATTCAAATGATTTCCTTTTATAATAAAAGCGACCATATGCGAGCATAAACCACTTATGGCTTTCTTTATTAAATTACTGTGGAGTTGGCGACACCTTGTGTTTAAAGTTTGACAAACATAAAGTCAAATATATTCCAGCATTCCTATTTCAGACCACATTTTTTTTTTTACCTTTATTTAACCAGATAAGTCACTTAAGAAGTTCTTATTTTCAACAACAGCCTGGCAAATTAAATAGGTAGGCTACTAAAATAAGAACATTCAGATACAAGTATAATTATTAGCTTGTGTTTTTGAATTGCAGTACAAATTGTATTGCGATGATTGTGCCTGGCAATGAATGACCAAACTGAGCAACACAGATTAAAGTTATTTGACTGGTATCTTCGTTACCATGGTAACCTGAATCAGCCCTCTGTTTTGTCATGGCAACAACATCTGAACATCTTTCCCTGATGCCAGAGTGGCACTGGCAACGTTTTTAATTTTCACAAATAGACAAGAAAAGCACTTTATTACTTTTGCAAACATAAACACATAAAACGTTTGCTATTTTCTATTTTTAACGCAGGGATTCATTTCTTGTGAAGGCATCAAACGGACTTTCTGCATAAGATCTTGTGGAGACTGGAATGCGCAGAGCGCACGCGCGCTGGTGGTGATGACGCTATACCTGACTCATCTCTAGTGACGAGGAGTCCGGCTCAATTCAGCGATCGGTTCTTTTAAATGAACCAATTCAACAGTTCCTTTACGCCATGATTAATCGGGATCCCTGGCATCTCGGCCTGGCATATTGCATACTCTAAACTGCTGTCGACACATATTTCTGCTTATTGCGTTAAAGTTCATTAATACAGCTGTTTACAGTAATTTATCAGTCCAATTCGTGAACGATTCGGTTCAAACGATGCATTCAAACGACCCGACTCATAAAACAATTCGTTCACAAATCGGACAACGCTACTCCAGGCTGCTTCAATGGGGCTCTGAAACTACGAGCTGTCAAGTAGACATGTATTGATATTATCTTGCGGTATTTAACAAAAAGTGGGTTGCTGTTCACTGAAATTACCTGACTGCTCTCATTAAGCCGTCAGAATGGTAAGTTATACTGTTATAGCCGCATTAATCTACACTTTTCAGGCAGAGCTAGCTAGCTAAAGCTAAGTTACCTGGGCACCTCAAACCCTGTTTAAAGATTCACATCTCACCTGTCGGGCCCTAGGTGGTCTGTTCAGTTTGGACGCTTTGTGTGTTTTACACCTCTCAATTAAATCGTGAAATTCTCTAGATGTCATAGATTAAAAAGCGTTTGTTCTCTACCCGGTCAGTTTGACAGCTAGATCTGATGTGTTAAATTGATAGTATGAATTAAGCAGCGAAATGTTTTTCACTTCTTGGTGCTCAACCGGAGTGTTCCTGAATACCCGAGGTATCGTTGATTGAACCCGAGGTTTCAAAATTCAAATGAAATCTTTTTCTAAAATCAAAATTTTAAAAGTTGTCTTTTGACTCTTTTGATTCGACCCGGAAACGGTTGTCTAGTTGTGACAGTGTATTTTTAATGTGAGATTCAGATTAACTGTGAGTCAGAATGACTTTAAATAATTTCACAACGTATTTCCTTTGTTTAATCAGTTAGGCATGAAAGGAAGTGCTGCTCTGAGAGATAATATCCAACACGTAAAGTGTTTACAAACTGAAGAAAGCATTAGGCTTAATACTCATAACACAGGGAAGCAAAATGTGATATATTTACTCTGTCCAACACTTCCCTGTTTGCCCTATTCAATAAACTGGCTGACCTGAACTTGCTTATGCTTAGATCTATAAACAGATGTTACAAAACTAAAGAGAGCATTTTTCTCCATATAAGACCTTTTGTTTTCCCCTCTTTCTGTGTTGCAAGAAAAACAGCAGAAACATTCATCACTGTAAGTAAAGATGTTTAGTTTAGCAGTAGACAGTGATCTGATTGTCTGTTCTGTAGATTTTAATGTTCTTTATTAACATTAGATTTTCATAAATGTTTGAGTTTAATGTCCCAACATATGTGTGTTAAAACTACTAACAAGTATTATAAGACATGGCATTGATCAAGTAAAAACAATGCATGGTTTTAACAAACTATATATGTGGAGGCTAAATTTTCACTTGATTTGGCTGCTAAGTATGGACACCTTTTTATAGCATTGAAGAATATAGCCTTAGGAGGTTACTATTCTCGTTTTTGGCCTCAATAAAAAAAAGAATTCCCACATCTCTCCCATCTTTTTTTATGTCTTTCTTTTTTTGGAAATCAAGTGGCTGTTGTACATCAGAGCCTTTCACTGCCAAGTGCAGTGCACCATTTTTAGACTATTTCAAGGGCTGATGTAGGCTGACAAATTCTGGCACAAAGTATGAGTCCTCAATTTAGCAAGCCGGGAAAAAATTCTCCACAATTAAACTAATGTGTGCTAAGAGTAGTGTTCCTTGTGACAGTATTGTGGTTTTAATCATAGTGTGGCATATACTAGCTCTGTGATCAGAAAATGTGATTATAGATAGCCTTTGGAGTGTATTGAGCTGAATGAATGCACCGTGTTGGATATGTGGGGCATGTCTGTTGGGAGCAGAGCAGATGCAGTGCTCTTCAGCTCACCTTTTAAATATTTAACACATCTGAAATGTATAGGCCAGCTTGCTTTCTAATTTTGTAATGATGGATGATGCTGAAGTTCTTTTAGGACAAAAAAATAAACATTTTACACACATTTTCCATTATGCCTTCATCCTTTCTGATAAGTCAAATGCTGGTTCTATTGAGTCATCATCAACATCATCATTAGTATGAGGGTAGTTGACAAAAAAAAAAAATCTTTTTTTTTTCCCCACACATTTTTTGTTAAAATTTAAGTTGTAATTTATTTGAATTAGTAAGATAGTGTAGCTATAATTTAGGTCACACGTTTTAAAATATCTCTAACCAGTTTTAGTCGCTTTTGGCCTTTTCATCAGTCCTTCGATTACAATTGAATATTTAAAACTACAAATATTCCATGTAGTCTCTAACTGAATATAAAGTCTTAAAAACTGCATGTAAAATAAAATATATGCTATACTTAATTTAAAATGCTATTTGATAAGTAACACTGCAGCATGCCAGCTACTCACTTCTAGTTTTTGATCATAATTCTTTTTTCCCCTGTATTAACCAGTTCAGTGTTCTTGAAAACTTTT
This sequence comes from Chrosomus eos, assembly GCA_036326025.1. Taxonomy (NCBI): domain Eukaryota; kingdom Metazoa; phylum Chordata; class Actinopteri; order Cypriniformes; family Leuciscidae; genus Chrosomus; species Chrosomus eos. Next base: position 18,313,054 of record CM070818.1, on the reverse strand, counting down.
TTCATTAATTAAAATGAATTTGGAATAAAATTAAAATATAAATATTAGATGGAAAAACTAATATTGATCTGAATTAAGTGTACGTGCTAAAATGATCAAATTAGTAAGCCTGAAATAAAAAATAATGCCAAATAGACATAACAAGCGAATAAAAATGTCAAAATTGCTAAAAATGTTAACAAATATTTAAAATATAAAATAATAAAAGTTAATAAATACTAGAATAGCACATAAATAATACTAAAATAACACTGCTCCTATTTCCCCGCTCAGATTTATTTATTTGTTACATCTGCCATATTGACTTGTGTCTGTTTGAGGAACTAACTATTTTTCTTTATGCAATCCTCTCCTGTCTTTCTCTCTCTCTATTGTTCTGTAGATGCGCTTTATGCTTCTGTTCAGCCGGCAGGGGAAGCTACGACTCCAGAAATGGTACACGGCTACGGCTGAGCGTGACAAAAAAAAGATGGTCAGAGAGCTCATGCAGGTGGTGCTGGCTAGAAAACCCAAAATGTGCAGCTTCTTGGAATGGAGAGATCTTAAGATAGTCTACAAGAGGTAGAAAATCACACATGCATTTGATGACATTGTGAGACAGAAATGTCGGTTGTACATGTGTCACTTTTCTCTGTTTTTACATGCACACAAAAGGTTGTCTGAAATAAAAGCTGCAGTTAAATAATTTAGTCCTGGTACACAAACTATACCTTTTCCCCTTTTTCTCTTTTTTTTTGGTCCAATATAAGTACCTAGTGAAGCATACTTCAAATGAATGTGAACATGAACAATGACTCATTTAATGCGTCAATATTGGGGAGTGGAATTGTTTGAAACATCAAAATACATTTCATATCTAGTTACCTACGCACAGTGAAGTGTAGTGAGGGGGTCATTGTTTTTTTGCCACAAGGGGGCACTAAAAGTAAAGCAGTCTTGTTCTGTTTGTATGATGCTTGTTTTTGTTTTTCACTTCAGCACTGCATCTGATGATAATATCATTATCAATATCATCATATATATTATGTTCTTGATTTGCCAGCTACTTCATGTCATTGAGGTTTGATTAAAGGGATACTCCACTTTTTTTTGGAAATAGGCTCATTTTACAACTCCCCCAGAGTTAAACAGTTGGGTTTTACCGTTTTCGAATCCATTCAGCCGATTTTCTGATATTTAGAAGAATATCAGTAAGCAGACAGTTTCTGGTCTCATTGACTTCCATAGTAGGAAAAAAATATACTATGGAAGTCAATGAGACCAGAAACTGTCTGCTTACTGATATTCTTCTAAATATCAGAAAATCAGCTGAATGGATTCGAAAACGGTAAAACCCAACTGTTTAACTCTGGGGGAGTTGTAAAATTAGCCTATTTCCAAAAAAAGTGGAGTATCCCTTTAAAGTGCCTCTATTACGCTATTTCAAAGGTTCCTAATTTATTTTTAGAGGTCTCCTGCAATAGTTTACATGCATCCGAGGTCAAAAAACACTTTGATTTTCACATAATATAGATTGCACACCACCTTATTTCTCAAAGGCCCAGTTTACACCTGGTATTAAGATGCTTATTGGTCGATCGGATCAGAAGTAGACAGTGACACATTCCCGTTTACACCTGGTGTCGTCATAATCCATCTCTTTTGTCCACTTTTAACCACCTGATTTCTTTGAGGGGAGGGTCTGTGGACGGTTAAAGCTATGGGCTTTTTCAGATCTTTTGATCTAATGGAGAAAATAAGCTCGCACAATTTAAATATGAACACAACCAGAGACGACAGAAAAACACACGAAGAGCAGCGCCACAAGACGACGCTGAATGCTGTATATGTGGGTTAGAAATCAGGAATGGTGAGATAATATTGTGTTGGCATGTTTTCCGACAAATTTTAAATCACCTTTTGGCTAGCGCGCTTCCCGTAATGTTTATGCATTAGGTAGGTGGAGTAGAGTAGACGGTCTTTTTGCGGCTGTTCGACCACATAAGCGTCTACACTACAAAATCAATCTGATCCTCTGGAAGTGGTCGAAAGGGGACAAGCTCAAAATGTTTTAGACCCCGTTTACACATGTATTTAGCGTTGTCCACTTAATACCAGGTGTAAACGGGGCCAACGAGTCTGAACACGGTCCATTTGAAGGTTCAGTCTCTCCCTCCTTTTGGAAAGCCAGTTCTGTTCTCATTGGTCAGACGGCTCCATCTGTTGTGATTGGTTTATCTCTTAATGCTTATATTGCATGTCGGAATTGAAACTTTCATTACCATATCTGAATTTCAGCTCTGGAGGTTTGATGATTGAAATTGTGAAAAGACCTTAAACAATTATTAAATAAACTGTAAAATGTTATGTTTTCTAATATATGTATTTCATATACGGTTGCTTCTGACAGTGCTGCACAAGCTTGCGGCGCCATCTGCAGGACACCCGTAGCATGTTAGCCAGGGTTCAAAGTGCCAAATGAGAGTAAAAATCAGTTGCCTATCAACAAAGAGAAGCGTTAAGGTCTCTTAAGATTATTCTCTTGGCCAAGAAGAACAACTTTCTTACTATAGTACTAACAGTACAAAAGCATGTTGCAAGATCAAAAGTTTAAGTGACTTTGATTTGTGAACCGCAAACACAGAGGCAATCAAGCACGGATATAAAGGGTTTAATAATTTTAACTACAGGTACATACAGCTAAATGAAGCAATTCATATATACAGAATAAAAGAGAGAAGAATGAATGGCAAGATTTACAATGTTAACCACAACCTAATGAGTGCCATCAGAGAATTAAAATCACTTTCTTAAAAGGGGTTCAAAACTTAGAGACGGATTTTAAGATTGATAAACGGCAACTTGGATTGACGTTGGTGCTGAACAAGAGTCCGGATGCATGTAGATTATGAAGATTAGTTTGTTCGGAGTGAGCTGAAGCATTCGTTCATTTTTATAATTTTTTTGTGAAATTTGAACGAAGTTAACTTGAAAGTAAAGTTGCAAAAAAAAAAGTGTATATATATATATATATATATATATATATATATATATATATATATATATATATATATATATATATATATACACACACTCACACAAAATAGTCATCATTTGAATTGGATCAAAACCTTTCATCAGTTATACATGAATTTTGAACAATACCAGTTCTTGTCTAAGGACAACTTTGATTAACTTTTTTGATTAACTTCAAATGTTGTTTACTATATATATATAATATATATATATATATATATATATATATATATATATATAATTACATATATTACAGTTTTATTTCAATTCACAAAAATGTTTTAATATTTTTAGTTAACGATAATAACCCTGGTTTGTATGCTTGCTTTTTTTGTTAGTTTACATGAATATACACTTTTTTTGATGGACATATTTTATGTAACCCATTTATTGGGTTGTGTGTAGGTATGCCAGTCTATATTTCTGCTGTGCGGTGGAGGAGCAGGACAATGAGCTGATTACCCTGGAGGTCATCCATCGCTTTGTGGAGCTGCTGGATAAGTACTTTGGCAGTGTGAGTCATTCCTCGCCACCACCCCTCTTTCATCTGGCCTCTCTATTTCTCTCCTCTTTCTCGCTGTTTCTTACCTCACATCACAGCAACCCAAAACCTGTGAAATTCTCTTTACTTTTTCATCCTTTTTGCTTTTTTTGTCCATCCACTCCTCTGCTTTTTATCCTTCGCTATTTGTACCACGTCTGTTTTTCTCTGTACATGCCACATGCCGCCCTCTGTATTGATATTATTTGCTGTTGTTGTGCTTCATAGCTTTTCTGTTTTGATTATCTGATGGTTTTTGTTGCCTGTCATTTATTAAGGTTAATTCCCTTGTGCGTGCGTCAGTTGTTATTTTTTTGTGTGTAGCATTCACAATGTTCCTCTTTGGCCATTTTAACATTTACATAATTGTCCCATTACAGTTATTATTTTGATTTAGTTCGTGCCGTTTATTAAAATGCATTGATGTTAGGTTTGTCAACTAAATTGTAATGATAATAAAAGCAAATTTTATTATTGATTAGTTATTAAAATTTACAAAAAAAGTTGTTAGTGGTGATTCTAAGTTATGTATTTGAATCAACTTTTAATTATTTTCATATACACTACTGTTCAAAAGTTTGGGGTTTGGTTTTTTTTTCATACTTCTAGTCAGAAGTGCGCATTAAATTGATAATGTTGGTAAAGAAGTTTATAATGTTACAAATAAAATCTATTTTTATATAAATGGTGTTCTTTTGAACTTTATATTTATTCATCAGAGAATCCTGATAATTATGATTTCCATGGTTTCCATTAAATTTTTAAGCTGTTTTCAACATTGATAATAATCAGATATGTTTCTTGAGCACCAATCAGCATATTAAAATGATTTTTGAAATAGAATGATACAGAAAACAGCTATTTTTAATTTAAATAATATTTCACAATATTACTATTTTTACTGATCAAGTAAACGCAGCCTTGGTGAGCAAAAGAGACTTCTTTCAAAAGCAAAAACATGCTCTTTAATGTTTGTGTATAAATTAATATTCTATCACAATAGATATTTATAATATGGCCTTTACATGACGCAGAATACAGTTCAAATAATACAGGCTTGGACTATTTCAACTAGGTTAACACATTTATGTGACACATTCATAACTGGAATATTATAAGATAATTGTGCACATAAACAAGATAGTTTCTCATGTCTCCACTGTTTTGTGTGTGTGTGTGTGTGTGTGTGTTGTACACAATGCAGGTGTGTGAGCTTGACATCATTTTTAACTTTGAAAAAGCTTACTTTATCCTGGACGAGTTTCTAATGGGGGGTGAAATTCAGGACACATCCAAGAAGAGCGTGCTCAAGGCCATCGAACAGGCCGACCTTCTACAAGAGGTGTGTGTATGCATGTTTTTTATGTTTTCTGAATGTTGTTTGCGTAGAAAAGTCTAATAAGGTTGATTTCTGTTGTTTATATACTCGCAACTCCTCTGAGCTTTGCACATTGTAAGCTGCCAAATAATCAGTGCATTGTGTAATGGCCTCAATGGAAACTCTTTTCTCCGGACAGGAGGATGAATCACCCAGGAGCGTCCTAGAGGAGATGGGGCTGGCCTAGTACTAGTTTCCAATGCAGTCAAGACAGATGGTAAATTTCGGTACAACGGCGACATGTGAAAGGGAGTTTGCAAGTGGGTCCAAGGGGAGGGAGGAGAAAAGGGGAATAAAAGAGGGTAGGTGAGGTTAATTTTGATACTACTGAGATCAGCATGTGATTGTATTTCAATTCCAACCTTTTTTTGTCTTTTACATTTTAAAATGGCTGTCTAGCTGCGAACTCCTCTTTCTTAAACGACACTAGAGAAAGAGAGTTGCAGATAGACATTTGAATTTAGCAATCAGACCATTTAGAAGAACATTTAGTAAAAAGGTTTGAGCCTTGCCATTTTAAAAACGGGTCATGCAATGCAATGCCATTACTATACGTCTACTGTAGCTGCTCAGGAAAAAATGACATTGACCATCCAGCCATGTTTATTTATGTGAGATGCAAATATTTGTACTTGTACCACTTTAAATGAAGTGCTATGACCATAAGGAAATCTTCTAATGGGTTTTTTATAATGGATCGATTTTAAAGATATATTCGCTAAATGGGAGGAATTTTAAATGGACCTTTTTAAATGGCTGCAATACTGAATGGACTATATTGTGTGGTCTATTCATTCTGTTCCTTGAGCCACAGTAGTAAAATGTCTGAATGTGTACCTTACGTCGAGGACACGGCAGTGAATCTCAACCACAAAATGGCGCTGAAGCTCTTTCCTGTTTATCTTGGTCTACATCCTGCTTTCCAAAGACGTGTTTCTGACTGTAGGCATGGCGTTGGAGTTGTAATAAGTAAGGGAGTATTTGTAGCTTGTTTCAGATAACAGAAGAGGGCTTTGATATTAAGTGTGATGTATTTACATAGCTTTTTAAATGTGGTGTGAAATAAGGGAATATTTTAAGATGAACGGTTTCTTTATTTTAAACAATTGAATAATTCAGCATGAGGGCATGTTTTTTTTCCTTTGTAAAATCCGTCAGGTAACCAAAACAGAATCATGTGTGAATGTAATTTTATAAATAATAAAACACAATTTTAGCCTAAACTTCTTTCTCATCTTTTGTACATGTTTTTCCCCATTCTATTTCAGTATAATGAACCTGAAAAAAATTGTTATGCCAAATGTACAGCAGTTACAGTTTACAGAGAAAACTTGCAAAAACTTGTTTTCATGTTTGCTTGATATTTCTACCGTGACCTCTGATGGTATAATGTTTGCATCCTCAAACAAAAAAGAGGGATGATTTGTCAGGAATGTATTATTATTTGTGTGCGTGTGGAGCAAAGATAAAGAGTGCTGAAGAGAGAAAATGAGAGAGAGAGAGTGCGAGAGATTGAGTATGTAAGTGGATGAGTCACCAGTCGGTCGTTTGTGACAGTGGTGCAGTGAAGCTGACTGCAGCACCATTGTGGCAAGAAACACACAATGAAGGAGTGATGGAAAAGTAGAAAAAGAGATTACAGTCGAAGACACAACATGTCCATATAATGACATCAGACATGAAATCAGTGATAATTAAAACGATGGCAGTCACAACACCGCAGATATTAAAGACACAAAACATGTTTTCGTTTCGTGAGCTAATAATTTGCATTGGTAATACAGATTAGTTGTGCTTTTTTCTACATCAATTTAGCTTCATGCCTCGTTCTCAAAATGTCCTATTAATATGTGTTTGTGTTCCCTTCCCTTTGTTGAGGATTTATGAATGCCTGTTGTGTCTGTCACCTTCATCAGTGTGCAGGTGTCAAACGATTTGACCCGCAGCATGATTGCAGCCCTCCCTCCTTTTTCTAAATATAAACTCAGCTGTTGGTCAGTGTCTTCTTTTATCTCCGAGATGGAAAGCAGACAGTTTCTAGGGACCTTGTCATGTGTCCTTCAGCTTTTCACCCGCATTTCTGCAGCACTTAGTGACTGATTGTGTATCCTGTGGTTTTTCATGAAAATGCAATGTGTCTTCTTTTTTAATGGATGTAGGATTATAATGCTTGTTTACAAGTCCAATAATGTGTTTCTTAATATGTGTGCAGCTTTTATGTTGTGAATGCAATTCTGCATCACATGTATTTTGGCCTATATTATTCTCCTTTTAAAGGATTATTGTCTGAAAATAATTAATGTAAAAAGAAACCGATAACAGTGTGCCTAAAACAATGTATATTCAATGCATAGTTATATTTAAAGCACTATATTATATGCGCAAGCTTCTTTAGTATAAAAATGTGAAGAAAATAAATTACCTAGGGATACTGTGTAACTGCTTGTTGCTCTTAAAGGGACAGTTCACCATTTACTCACCCTCATGTTGTTTCAAACCTCTATGATTTACTTAACAGCATAAAACTGCTTTGGTTTCCATCGACTTCCATTATAGGACAACAAAAAAAATGCTGAGACATTTCTCAAAACATCTTTTGTGTACCACAGAAGAAAGAAAGTCACAAGTTTGAAACGCCAAAGTGAGTAAATGATGACAAATCTTTCATTTTGGGGTGAATGCAAAGTAATATTCTGGTTCGAAACAAGTCACGATTGTGTCCTCAACTTCTATTTTTTTTAAAGAAAAGGAGGGAGAAGTCTAAATTCATTTTTGTGGTAATCCACATTATGCCACAAGTGCTATTGATTGAGCTTAACTTGTATCGAACCCTGGCTAGTCCTTTAACCCTCTGGGGTCCTTCGTTTCAGAGTCACACTCAGGACCTTCGGGTCCAAATGGGCCGGAAGGGTTGGATTCATATTTATTAAAACAAAATCATAATTTTTTTTTTTACTTGTTTTTTATAATATTTTTTCTTTTCTTTTTTGGTGTTTTGAGATAATTTAATGATTATAATTAATATTTATGCAACAATTATGACCCATTTTCCCCCCATTGAATATAATAGAAAATTATTATTTTTTTTTAAATATTTTTTTATTTTTTTAAAGCTGTATTTCATTTTATAGTCAAGCCTAGACCTCATGAAAGCAATTTTTGAAATGAGATGGATGCCATCTGGTGGACAAACTGAGCATTTTAAAAATGCAAAACGCATATGTAATCTGAATTTATTAGTTTGTTTATGTATAAAAGTTGTGGTGTGGTGTGTGTGTGTGTGTGTGTGTGTGTGTGTGTGTGTGTGTGTGTGTGTGTGTGTGTGTGTGGATGTGTCTGTTTTGCACTCTTGATGTTTTATAGATTCACCCCTTCACTGTTGTGTGCTTTTTTTCTGGATCGTGGCTGATTTGTAGATTGTACGCACAAAAAAACTCGGTATTTTCACATTTTTGCCAATTTGCCATTCATTTTTTATGCGGGTCCATTTGGACCCGAAGGTCCTGAGTGTGACCATTTTTTTGACAACCACTTAGATTATTCAAATCCTGTCCCCAATTTTTTTGGGTGTTCATATACCACGTACCAAAAAAGTCACCAAATTTCAGACCATTCCGATGAAGCTATGATTTAAAAAAAAAAATGTATTTAAATGCTTCGGGTCCATTTGGGCCGAAGGACCCCAGATTAAAGGTACACCTTTATACCTTATAAGCCTCTAAACTGTACCACTTCAAGCTATTAATACCCTTTCTGTAGTAATATACCCTTTCAGACAGTTTGATACAATAGTCAGCAATCTTTTGGCTTTCATTGCATCAATGCCATTATATTTGGCTTTTGAAATTCACAGAATAATAGAAATTCTGAAAACTCACAACCAACAAAACATATAGCCTCACTCTCAAAATGGCCTTTGCAGCAAATGCAATTCCACTGAGTGTCATTTCATGATTAAGTCATTATAATTGCAAAGTTAATCAGACATGTCTTTGAGATTACCTGAAACAATGTTTAGCTTCTGTGGAGCATATTTTATGACATTAAGTATAATATGCTGGTCTCACACTGATGGTTTGATGGATGACTGCTCTCATTTCTCCACTGTATGAGTCTTTTTCCATTGATCACATCTCCAGTGGAAACTGAGTTTCTGCCAAGTGCCTCTGCATTCTCTCTCTCTCTCTCTCTCTCTCTCTCTCTCTCTCTCTCTCTCTCTCTCTCTCTCTCTCTCTCTCTCTCTCTCTCTCTTCTCTCTCTCTCTCTCTCTCTCTCTCCTCTCTCTCTCTCCTCTCTCTCTCTCTCTCTCTCTCTCCTCCTCCCCCCCCCCACCCCACCCCCTTTCGCCCATCATAATTGCCTGGCCTCTCTGCCTACCTCATGATGAATTTTTAATGTCATGTTTTTACTTCCTTCCCATTATCCTTACAGACAGGAACTCTTTATCTACTCTGAAGAGTCAGTCTCACTTTCTCTTTATGTTCATAAAGGCTGCACATCTGTGAGGTTTTGGTTAACCCGTGAGGCCTCTCGGGAGATGGTGCCCTATAGAATCTATGAGCAGTCTGTTTATTGTGTAATGATTCAGGCTTCCCTTTAAGTGATGTAAGGTGAATTTTTAAGGTGATCGAATAGTTAATGACAACTTTACAGGAAAACCCACCCTAGAGCTTCCCTCCTCCATAATGAAATGTGAAGACCGCTTCAGGCCAACACGATGATGGACTTGGCAGAGATTGTTTTTGGTGGAGGTGGAACATATGGGCTTTCCGTGGGTTTTCCCATTATGCTGATCTTTTTTTTTTCTGCATCGGGGCTGTTGGGTTTCGAGTCATAGAGAATGTCGGACAGATTCGATATTTTATCGGGAGAACAAAGTGCATTTTTATTCCCCTGTTTTCTGGGCAAGCCTTCAGGGCAAAGAGACTGTGTTTGTCATTTTGCTTGTGTGCTGGTGTGCAGGTGTAACGCAGGAATGATAAGTGCACATGCTTTCTTCTGGCATTTGTCAGTGTGCAAAATTGCCTGTTCGTGGACAATTGGATTTAACACACATTGGTAGATGTTTCTCTTTTTAGTTAATTGAATCGGGTGGTATTATAGAGTCTGTTAGACTGAATTTGACAATTACTCTTCCCAGTTGCTGTGCCTGAGTAAGTGAATATGACAAAGGATTGTCGGTGTGTGTTGGAGGCTGAGGGTTCTGCAGTAGAGCGTGTATGACTCACCTCTCAACCATGTGACTTATGAATCATTGCTCCTCCGTGGGCTGCGCTCTCCTTATCAACCTCTCCGTCGCCCCATTCTCTCTATTTCTCTTTCTCTATGCCACCCCCTCACTTTCTTCATTAACATTATTATTGACTACCTCTCGCCACTTGTTTGGTGTCTCTTTATTCCAAGCCTTTCTGTTGTTGATTACAATTTCACTAGTCATTTCATTAGGCTGTCATTTTCTTTGTCTTCCTTCCCTGTCTGATTCTGTTTCCCTAATTGTATTTTTTTATTATTATTGATTTATTCATGGGAAATTGTAGCTGTCACTCCTTGTTTGTTTCCAGACCGGTCTCGTTCAGTTGTTGTTAATAACATTTTGAATTGAAAACTGCTGTCATTGGCTGTCAAGTGATTATAATAACTTTTTTACTTTACATATGAAGGTCCTTGTTCACAAACAATGTTGAACTAAATGTCCATGTTAATTAAAGCACTGAAATTCATTTTGTTCTGTGGAGATTGTTTCACAGTCATTTTGAATTAAAAAGCATATACACTACAAAAATCATATACTTAATCCATATTTTTGTGTAATTTACCAGTTAAAGATCTTTGAGACTAGAAACATTTACTTTAGTGACATTCCATATCTCCATATTGTATGATATGACTGATTTACAGAGAATATGTTAGTGGATTTGACATACTTTGCAGATTTTTTCCCACTTGTTTTAAGTTAAAAATGCAAGTTTGTATTTATTAGCCTATATGCAGTGTTGCTTGTCAGGTAAATTGGTCTTATTATTTTTTTTCACAAAACAAAATGCAATTTTGAGTTAGAAAGTTATTTTTTGCAGTGTGGTAACAAATCAAACATGAGCAGGTACAAAAGTAATTTGTTTCGGGTTCATGTATGTGGGCTTTTTAAAGCAGGTGAGTTATATTATTTCAAGATGTATTATTTATATTCTTTCACTCCACACTGTAAAAAAAATGTTGGTTTAACTTAAATAATTAACCTGGTTGCCTTAATTTTGAGTTCATCGAAATAAAAAATTTGAGTTAATAGAATGAAAGAGATTGGTTTAATCAACAGAAACTCAAAATGTTATGTTTTCTGAACCACGTTAATTATCTTTAATTATATATTCGAAGTAGATAGAAACTCATTCAGGTCTGGAACAACATGAGGGTGGGTGAATGATGACAGATTTTTCTTCGAACTATCACTTTAAAGGAGTGGTTCACTTAAAAATGTAAATTGTGTCATCATTTGCTCACCCTCAAGTTGTTTCAAACCTGTATGAATTTCTTTCTTACATTGATGTACCTTGTTGACTTCCATAGCATTTTTTTGCAATGGAAGTCAATGGGTGCATCAACTGTTTGGTTACCGACATATCTTCTTTTGAGTTTAGCAGAAGAAAGAAATTCATACAACAACTTGAGGGTGTGTATGGCAGAATTTTAATTTTTTAAGTGAACGATTCCTTTAAATTTATTTACACGAATAAAAAGCGAACCTCACTCCTGTGTCATGTGGTGTGAAAGCGAGGCGTCGCTCCCTGTAACAACCTTCCTTGCTGAAAGTCTTTGATTGCACACAGCAGTCTTAGTGGGACTACTAATAAGCTCAGTCTCTCATTAGTCAAGACCCCTGCCCTGCTTGCTTTCTAGTTACATAGCATACACTTTTCCCTTCAATTTTTTTTTTAACAGTAAATATGTCCTCTGGCCTTATTTTAATGTCCTTTTGTCTCTTAATAATGTGTGCATACACATACGTGTCTATATTTGCTCATACGGCATCAAAGCTAGGAGAAAATTCGACCTGGCATGCAATTAAGGAGACGATATGGGGCATTGATTGGCTCTGGGGCTCACACAGTTTGTCGGGCTAATTGCTGATCAAATGAGCTCATTAGAGAGATCATCTTTGAAAGACTTTCACACTAAGACCCTGAATGTTCATGTTTAACTTCCTTTGGGTAATGTTTGTGCATGCTTTTCTTGTTTTTATGGATGGGAAAAGGTAAGCCAAAACTTACTTTTGTAAATTTGAGCGTGCTGTAGGAGATGTAAACAAATTAATGAGATATGTGCAAAACCTCACAACCGTGTTCTTTACAAGAAGGAATTAAAAAAACAATCTTAATAAAAAATAGTCAAGTTTATTTATTTCTCTCTCTGTAGCAAAACTAGTCATCAACATGCGGTTATTTACATCCAGCAAACGCATGTTTATTATGTTACGTACAAGATACATCTAGAAAGGACATAAACATTTTTTCCTCACACAAGATTCAATGGCATTTTTACTTGGATACACTAGTCATTCGTCTTTTTTTTATAACTTTTTTTTCAATGCTCTTAATGTCTTTAAAGAAGCAACACATTTTAGATGCAAGTTTACAGTAACGTGCAGAAATTTTACTCCTCCATGGTTCAGCTATCCTCATCCATTTTCCCCTAGCTTCCATCTGTCAGTCTTTCAAATCATTTAAAGAAAATTAGAACGGTGTATGCCTACCCCTTACGTTTGAATATTATTTCTTTTTTTTAGATTGACAGGCACCAGTTTGATACATTTGATTAATCTCATTTAGGACAATTTCAGCCAGATTAATCTTTTATACGACTTATTTTTAGGAAAATATGGTTTACTGATTTTTATTTTAATTTCCACTTAATTAACATTAACATTGGTGTTTAGTAGATCTAGATTGATTAATTCCCATGTGAATCATTTTAAATTAATAGATTGTCTATGCTATTTGGATTGAGCTCTCATTGGCCCAGTGATTGATTTGGGTAAAATGTAACTGGCCTAGGGGCAAAATAATCCATTAATATTTGACACATTTAAAACCACAAACATGAAATAATTTTTAATTTTTGTCTTTATATATATATATCGTTTTATTTGTAAAACAAAGTCAAAAGGCTGATCACTGCTTCCCAGCTCCACTGAATAAAGTTTGAGCTTGAGAACAAACCTTTCAGCCAGTCTGTGACCAAAAATGCTGTTCATCTGAAAAGGGGAAGAGAGTGTCTTAAGGCAATTAAAAGTTGTATTCAAAACAGCTTCTATGAAATAATACATTTGTTTCTTAGAAATCGTTGGAATGTATGAATGTCTTTTGCACCAACTTTCTATCTTTTTTGCGTAAAAAAACAATGGTATAAACACATTGAAGGAAAAAATTCAAAATGCAGAAAGCGATAAGAAACTAATTCTATGTACAAGACTTCGAGTGTGTCCTCTGCTTCACAAGGGAACGCACAAATGGTAAATGCTCAAGCAGAATACTTTGAGGTACAAGTAAGACTTAATACATTTGGTGTATTGAATTAACAAAATGTATATTTCCACCATTATGGCACTGTGATTGTTTATCATTTCTGTATGAATGAATCTGTTTGCGTTCTTTAAAGGTGCAATTAGAATATTTTTTTGCTATCCGTCTAGGATCAATGATATTGACCACTGGGATTTGAAATGTCCAAAATATACAAAACAAAATAAGAAAAGATATGTAAATAAGATTTGGAGAATGGAGTTGCTTCCATAATAATGGCAAGCCTTTCAAGATTCTATCTTGAATGTCTTTGTAAGGGATGAAAACATGGTGATTCATGCTATCCGGTATCTGCTCTTTGAATGTTGGGTATTTGAGATGTGCCCTTTCCTCTCACTGCTCCAGTAGCTTTGCTGGTCAGTCTCTCCAGGGGCGAGGGTGGAAGATGTGGTTAGATGGACATGAAGATCCTATTTGTGTTCTTTCTTGGGGGTAAACTTTATATCTGAAGCAAATAAGTGAGTGTTTAGAAATTGATTTCAGTAAAAGAAACCAGAACATGATAGGTTGGAATGAACAGTCTTTAAGTTGTTCCCTTTCACTTTCTTTTTTCCCCTCCGCCTCCTCATCGCTCTTTCCCCCCCTAATCTGTTCACTGAAACATCCGGGGATGTTTCATGAAGACCCTCTCGATGAAGTTCTGCAGTTCCTCTTCGCTGTCCTGTGGAGGCTGCCTCAGCGGACTGTAGTAATCATCTTCCCTGGTGACTACAGGAGCTCGGGCTGGGTAATAAAAGGATGGCCAACGACGTGGAGGTGACCGGGGTTTAGGCATGGGTACGGCTTTGAAAGTCCGAGGGTGAGGGAAGTAGAGGTTCCGCTGGAAGGCTGGTTGGGCTTTTTGACGAGACTGCGCCCAGGGACGCGACTTCCGTCTGGGGGAGTAATCAAAGTCATAGTCCAGTGAGTTTCCCAGGACATCATTGAGGGAGAAAGAGGGCTTGGAATAGTAGCGGGATTTTGGTTTTTGAGGCGGGATGTAAATGGGGTAATACCCTCTGTAGGGTTTTTGATAGAACTTGTAGGAAGGGTAGGTACGAAAGGGCCACTGCTGCCTCGCCCAAATGTCTTGCTTGCTGGGCTTGACCGAGGCCCTGTCTTTGAACCAGGCTTTTAATGGGTTCGTGTTTGGTTGAGGAGGCTTTGAGGGAGGAGGTTTACGTAACAGAGTAGAAGGTGCAACAGGGGCTGGAGGCGGAACGAGAGGACGTTGCCATGGGAGATTTTCAGGAGCATCTTTTTTCTTCTTTTTCTCCACATCGTTAATAATGTCCACCACGTCATCAGCAGGAAGATGCAGCTTGCTTGAGATCTCAATCAGCTTATCGATGGTCTGTGGATCAATGTCATCATCGTCATCACTAGTGTCCTCCTCATCAGAGCGCTTATCTTCTGCACCATTGTTGTCTTGGTACTTTTTCTTGTCCTGTTTCACAATGTATTTCAGGAGCATGTCAGATGCAATGTCTGCAAGCTTTTCCTCCTCCGCCTTGGCTCTTTGTGCTTCTGCTGCCTGTCTGCGTACCTCCTCTTGCTCTGCTTTGGCCCGAGTTTCCTCTTCTTCAGGGCTCAGTTGTTCTTCGTCGTCCTGATCTTCCTCATCTTCTTCTTCTGGGTCAGCAAGGTTATTGGTAAAGTCATCCATGAAGTTGCCTCCTCTTTGTAAAGGCTGAATTTTGTTCTTCTCTTGTTCGATTTGCCACTTTACCTTCTTCTTGGACAGGGCTAGGTCATTGCCTTTAGCTTTAGACTTGATCTCGTTGTTCATGAGGCCATTACGGTCCAGGTAATCAAAATACTCCCCACGGCTTCCCCTCTGGCCTGTGGAAGTGTCACGCTCTCTCTTAGTGGCTGTGCTGTAGCTCTGCAGTTCCTCTAACACAGTCTCCAGATTCTTCACTTCCTCTGGACTCAGCTGCTCTTCCTCGTCCCCAGTTCTCCTCTCTCTGGCTCCTGCCTCTCCTCCTCCTTGATCACCTCCTCTTTTGTGGCCCCCTCCTGTGGAGCCACCTGCTCTTTTAATGGTGCCTTCTGAATAGTGGTGTGGCTTGTCACTTTCTCCGTTAGCTGTTCCTCTTCCTCAACCCTTTTCATCTCTTCTTCCTCCTCTCTTTCTTTCTCGTCTTTTCCTTGTGCTGCAGCAGCTGCCATGACCAGCTCCAGCTCTTTGTGACTATCTCTGTCTCTGTCTGCACCCTGAAGATCCTTTTCCACTTCCATTCCCTCCTCTTCTCGTTCACTCATCTTTTCCTTCTGAGGTTGGTTAAGGGCCCCGAGAAGGACCGCTGCTAGGGTTCTAGGATCCACGTCTTTGAAAAGCTCATCTTCTTCGTTTTCATCATGTACCGAGCTCTTTTCCTCTGATGGTTGCGTATATTGACTCTGTTGCTGAGCAGAGGAGGGTGCTGCATAGTTTTCACTTACTGTGTTGCTGGCTGCTGTCACTGGACTGAAGGTTGCAGGCTTGACTGTGAGACTAAATAACACAAACAGGAAAATGACGGGAACATTTAAAGTTTGTTGGCACCAGCTCATGACCGCACGTATGTGTTGAACCTGAAAGACAGAAAAAGTGCATAAATGGTCAAAGCTCAAATCTGTTACAAAAGCCCTTCAAAATTGATCTCAAGGTGACCAAAAACAGTATAGTTATATCCTGTTTTAGATTTACCTATGTCATAAAAATTCTTGAATAAATGAGCTTGAGTAAAAACAGTCATGTGCATCGCTCAGAATGAAGATTTTTCTCAGGTAAGATGGTGGACACACATTCACTTTGCAGACTGCCTGAATGCAACACTCACTGTATATTACATTAAAAAAATGATGAATGACTTATAATTGATACCACCAGAGAGCATTTCATGAATTGTTCATTCCTGTAATGGAAGAACTAATGACAATATATACTTTAGTAGGCTAAATACTTTATTTTTCCTTGTCAAATCCAGTGAGGATTTTTCTATTCTGAAGATAACAAAGCATATATTTATATTTTCCGCAAACATGGTTTAATCATAGGAGGGAGGATATTTTGTTAAGCTATAATTGATGTGTTATTGCCTGCTGCTTAGCTGATTTTGCAAAGGCGTTGTAATTGGCTCTGCGGCTTGAGCTGGTGCAGTTCGTGAGGACTCTGAAGCGCTTTGTGCATGTGATTGCTCGCACACGCGGCGCGGTGCTAATAATGTATAGGAGGAAAAGCGCCTTAGCAGGGAGCCCTTCCGATGCGTGGGAGGTTAATGAGCAAGCAATACAAGGATGATCTGAAAGTCTCAGTATGACCATGAAAAGCAAGTTAGAGCTCCAAAAAACACAATACAAACTACGAGTATTTCTCACTCATATGGAAAAAACACTCCATGAAATTTGGATTTGTGCCAACTGGTTTACGAAGCATGGGTTTACTCTTCTAAAGTTTGACAGCTGCGTGGAATGCATCATTTTCTTATTTTTGAAAAGATAAACTTTTTGGTCTTATTAGAATCGTGTCTCCACGATATAACAACAGCTCTAACAGTAACACCCTCGTCCACTGCCTTAAATGACCGAGACATCTGGGGGAGTTCTCATCAACAAAGAACGCAAGTAATCCAGCATAAGACGCCTTGTAGACGCCTTCTAATAGGCCTATAATCTTCTGCTTTGAGACTATTAGATTTAAGATTTAAACGTCTTCTATCACAAATTGAACCAAATCAACAACATTTGAAAGAAAAAACAGATAATGAATGCTGCTGAATTTTGTCAACATTTCTCTGCTCCATATGTGAGCTAGGCTACTTATAATGTAAAATACGTCCAATTGGACCCCAGCAGGCAAAAGTCAAAGCATGCAGAAGCAAAACAACATACTTTTATGTCAGTGTCTCTCGTACGCTTTTGTGATTGGACTCGACGTAGGCTAGTTATTTGGGTATCTAATGCTATGGTGATGAGAAAGATGATGAAAGAATGAGCAAGGGCGTGGTAATAATTATTATGAGAGATGTGCCATTGATCATACCCGTTACCATTAATTATGAAAGTCATCATGGCAATATTCAGTATTAGCTACTAAAGTGGGTTTTTAATAAGTTTCATGCCTTCCTTCACAAATAATTGTTATAACCTACTTTTACTTTCTGCATTTTTTCATCAGGTCTCCTTTTTATACAAATAGCCTACTTAAAAATGGATATAGCCTATTTCAGAATACATTTTTATTACACATGCCTAACATTTCTGTGTTCTTTTATACCATCAAATAATGTAGTCCAAAAAAAATTATTCTTTTTTTTTTGTATGTAAACTAATAAAGCAAAATCTTGATGCCTCAGTTTGCGTTTTTAATTTATGCTTCTGTCTACATTATTATATATTTCTTTTCCCACGCCTTCTGCATTACTGTTCCCTGTTACTATAAAAAGAAAGCCGGGACTTACCGGGAATCCTGTCAGGGGCAGCGCAGTCCGACGCACTTATTGTGTCCTCTTCAAACTTTGTATTTAAGTTAAGTTAGTCTCGCGATTTACATATATGATTCCACTTCAACAATGCATGCTTTGTTTGAATGTTGCTTTCAAACGAAATATCGTTTGTGTAAGCCGTATGGTTGGCTATTCTTGCACCGGCGCTATTGGGATATTTTCAGTACCACGGTCAGCTCTCCGTGTTTTTATTTCGGCCCCACTGCGCCCACGTGACTGCACGTCACTCTAGCTCATTGACGTCACTGACTCTCTCCATTGATAAGAATTTTGGTGCTGATCGAACTCCGAGTCTTCGCTACGCTGCAGTGCCCAGATGAATGGAAGGAAACGGGATGAATGAAATACTATTTTTTTCCGCCCAATAGAGAGGGCTAGACACCACGGGGAGCGCGAGACCGGTCCCTTCCAAGATGCAGCTGCAAACTGACAGCGCAACACAAAGGAACCAACAATCCTCATCACGATGTGCATTGCTTCATTAACAAAACGCATAAATGCAATTACACCATAAAATGCATAAAGGAAACAGCTGGCGCTTGAATCGTCAGTGCATGCAAAATGAATGCGTATTATAGGCTACATGTTTTGTCTGATCTTGATTTTTTTTTTTTACATTAGCGAGTAGGCTAATATGCCTCCTCCATATCCAGATCGTGACATTATGTTACAGGATGTTTTGATGATGAGTATTTGAAATGCATCATTATTACCATTAAAAGCTTTTGCAACCGTTTTTTCCCCTCTACCAGACAAAATGGACAATAAACATACAGTGCAATGTTCCTGGCATGTATTATGTTGGTATCCATTGTGGATCATCTAAAAATAAAAACGTAATACATCCAACATGCAAATTACAGTCAGACGACAAGTTATTTTATCTTAAAATATTTTATCGAATAGGATAAACACAATTTCATCTTGCATGAGTAACCTGCAGAGGACAATTACGTTAATATGTCACATTTAATGTAAAGTTATGTCGTTCCACATTTTAAGATTTCTTCAATAAATGTCAGAGTGATCTTATAGCCTTTGAATAAAAAAAAGCAATTAGCAATTACTAAGTAATTAATAGGCTACTCCATATTCTGTAAACCAGAGAATTTTGAAATCATTCGCTTTTGTCAGCATTTTCATTGACCCATCATCTTTTGTACACACTGTAGGCTATTTCTTTCTTATTTGAACGAACTGGCAACTTAAATTTTGAAAGGAAAATACACCCAAATAAGAACATTGTCATTATCATTCACCCTTAAGTAACTATTTTTGGAGATGTAGGGACTGACATCCTCGGTTTTTCCGTACAAATAAAGTTATGGTAACTGAGACTGTCAGTCCCTCACATCCCCAACATCTCCTTTTGGAATAAACAAAAGTCAAGTTTGCCTCGAGGGTGCAAACGATGAAGCAATTGTTGAATATTTTAAGCAACTTTGGACATTGTAGGCTATCTACATGTATTAAAGAACAAAGTGGTGCAATAATTATTATTTTTTCATTTTTTAAGCTGCTTATTTCCTGGTAGACCATACATATATTTATTTTTTATTTATTTAAATGGTTTATTATGTGTCATGTTGTGGTATAACAACACCAGTGAAACTGACTTACAGGGCTAGTGATCCTAACCAACTCTCTGGGAATGTATGACGCGTGTCAACAGCAGGGATCAAGCAGGACGAGTTGCAGGTAATTAGTGCACTTATCCACGTGCCTAAAGAATGTAGAAATCCACCGGTTCCAAAAGTTTGTCCAAAACTCTTTTCATGCAATCTCTAAGCTTTCTCAAGCGTTCCCATGTTTAGACCAAAGGCAAGCTCATTCACAAAACACTGATGATCCTGGCACTGGCCTTTACCATTGCCTTCATTTTTCTTCATTACGTCAGGTTCTTTTGGCTAAATGTAATAGTGCTATTGCTAAGGGCCATTAGTTAAATTATTTTACACGTGCTTAAACCTCCTTCCTTACTTGTTAAAGAACCGTTTATATAGATCTAAATCTTAATGCCATTTCTACCTCTACATTTTTGCTCATTAATAGGCTACAGTAGATGATATAATGCGGAATAGCAGTCTTAAGTCGTTTGCCTAGCTCGTATAGGCTACTGTATACCTGGCAGACGATAGCCCAATGGATGTTTTCTATTAGGAAAGTGAGGGGAAACCGTCCATGTGAATTCTATCAAAAATCTATAGCCTAGTGCCCAAACATGAACGAATTGGATTAGCTCATGGTGAGAATGAGTTGACAGAGGCTTTGCATGGCTGTCAGGAAAGATAGTGTCTCTGCAACCAACTGTCTGTTTACGTTAACTTCACCCAGAGGACGTCGACTGTCTCACATGAGAGGGCGACAGAAGAGTGCACGTTTTGCCTTGGAGAATAAACCGCACTCTGTTGACAAATGACCTATCCCACGAAGATCTCTTGACGCCGAAAGAGAAATTCTTCCACCTCCATCATTTCCGCCCTGCGTGCGTCGCGGAGAGGGAAACGCCGCGTTGGCGTTCTTTACAAACTGATCGTTTGTTCTCCCGGCTCTGACTGGGAGTTAATGAGGCGGCATCCACCGTATCTTGGTCTTCCCCCAGATGAATCTCTCTCTCTACAGCAAGCATAATTTCAACACTCGAAGCCTTCCATATAGGCGCTTTTAAACAATAAATCCATTTATAATCGATTCAGACAACTAGCCGTGGGAGGGTTGCCCTTAGATTGGATATGTGACAGAGGCTTCCTGGCTGCCCACGCTTACTTACAAACAAAGCGAAGCGAGTCTTGCTGACACAAGAACTATCCAAACAGAATTCCCCTGTCAGACAACATGCCAGCACCCCCTTCCAATTTAAACATTCCTACAACTCTTTTTAACCTTATTTGCGTAAATGTTCTAGCATGGCATTTAGGGCTGTTCTAATTAAGTGAAAAGCGGAATCAAAATCCAGTCACATTAGGCTAATTAATACAATAAGCTCAATTAATTGGCCTGAGATAGGTTTCATCCATTGCGTTGTGATTTGTTCTCCAGTTTTAAAAGGTGTGCGGTTCCTCATGCAGTCCTGAGAGCTGGAAACCACAAGGTTAAAGGTCAATTTCTATTGTTCAAATTTAAGTGGATTGCATTGATGCAAACAAACATTCAAATTGCAGATCATTTAAAATAACAATAATAATAATAATAGTAAATAATAATAAATAAATAAATAATTGGGGCAAGCTTCAAAAATCATTTGAAAACACCTTTTATTTAGTCATGATATTTCATTTCATGTTATCATAGTCTTAAATTATCATGATGATAATATTCTACTCATAATAATCTAAAGTCAATTGCTGCGTTTGTTGTCAATGAAGCTGATGTTATGGTTTTAATGTGTGCTTTGTGGATGGTTGCATAAATAATAAATAATATTGTACCAATTTTGGAAAAAAATGCCAATGAAGTAATACAGTCATGCAGATCCATTTACAGTCCACATCTGTGGTGAGATTTGCATATATGCAGAAGTGCATTATCTTTTTGGATTTTTTGAGCCAACAGCTGTAAGTGTCCACACTAAATGATCTTTAAAATGCCATATTAACTTTCCTCTAAAACGGCCAGCAATGTGAGACAGTCATACATGGATGTGATTCAGACTAACACTGCCAAAATAGTATGCAATCTGGATATTATATATACAATCTAACATTTGGTGCTTTTTAAAGATTAATTCATGAATCATTATAATGTGCAACGCTGTTCAAATGTTATAGCAAACCTTTTGTTAATATACTACAAATTAAAATGTTTTTTAAAAAATCAAAGGCTTTGGTTATGCCAAAGAACCGTTTTTTTAAGCTTCAATCAGTGCTCATATAAATGAAATATTCAGTGTTTGACAGTGCAGTGCTTATGTAACTGCTTTAGAGCTGGGCAACAGGCCACAACCTATGGGAGGGAGTGAGATCCATCTTCTTTTTTCCCTGTTTTCCTTCAAACAGCGTTGGGGCTTGGAACGCTAAAATCATGGGTTTGATTCCCAGGGAAATTAAGCAAGAACTGATAAGAATGTAAAATGTGTACCTTGAATTGCAGTGTAAGTCGCTTTGGATAAAAGTGTCTGCCTAATGCATAAATATAATATCTTCACAGTTTTACAGCAGCTGAGCATATAGTCTTTTCTTTATTCTCATCGTGCAAATAAACATTGTTGTGGTGTTCATCATACTTGAGCTGCTAAAACCACTTGATCAGTTTATTTTTTTTATTTGGATTCCACATGAAAACTTTTTTCCCTCTAAATTGATCATTCTTCTTTCTATTTTTTTCTTTTGAAAAATATCATATAGAATTATAACAGAAAAACACTGAATAGGAACGTATTATTTGTAACTTTTTTTTTTTTTCAAAAATTTGCCAACTAGGTGAAATAATTTGACAAACTGATATTTACAACGCACTTCAGTGCTCTGTGCATCCGGACACTTATGAAGCTGTTTATATTTCCTGTATGGCTACTTGACTTTGAAATAGCAAGCCATTTACTACCTCCCTGGTGTGATTTATAAGCATCCATGGTTTTCATGAATGGCCTACATGATATTAATGTTGAAAGATGAAAAACATGGCTTACGGAATATCGTTTGACACGTCTGGGGTCCCGGTGCACCATTTGAATATTCTTTTACCACTGATGATTTGACAGTTAGAAGCAGATAGGGACCGAACCAGACAAAGGCAGCAATCAAGGAGGGTAAGAACATGCTGAATGATTCATTTTTTCCCCTTGAGCCTTCAGACCGAGTGCCCTTATTAGTGTCATTGATATTGATATGTATACATATCCTATTTCTCTACAGCAGAGCAGTAGATTTGCAGTGAGACATCCTAATACACAAACAATATTTTAAGTAATGTCAGTGAAAAGGATGTATTCATGGCAACAGAGGATGATCACTTTGGAAAGTGCATATTTGTATCTCGCTTATTATATGGATTAAAGCAAAGTGATAGAAAACTAAGGATTTAACATTGTTCTATTTCTATTCGATTTAACAGATTTAAATAAATAAAAAGATAGAAGTTTCTCTTTATGTTTCAACAGCTGTTAGTAAAAAATTTTTGAAGCTCACAATCTCACAGTTATCTTAATGAAACGCTCTCTATTTTAGCTTAAATCTTTGATTTCTAAATTCGGAGGCCACTTTTATCACCTTTGCATTTTGTTACATCAAATGTAGAAATTATTTCAACATTTAAAGCCATTTTCGCATTAGCTGTACTGCGCAATGATAAACTCTATTGAATTTTATTCCTGGCTTTATGCCTGTAAGATTAGCTGGCTTTATTTGAGTCTGAGGTCCACATTTTTAACATTGATTGAAAAAATGATGTATTGTGAATGTAAATAGAGGAAAAAACGGAGGGGCCTGAAATTGAAAGTGTTCTGGGAGGAAGAGGAGAATGATGAAAGGGGAGAAGGGAGCTCTGTGGGGTGTGACGGAAGCACAGAGAGAAAGATGGGGAGACAGAGGAGGAGTAGAGGAGATTAATGAAAAGTGAAGTGTAATTTGGTGAAAAAGATAAATAATGCAGGCAGGGGCAAATGTATATAGATGCTCGCACTCACTAATGCTCATGCACAAATGCACCAATTCGGTGAGGTTTGCACCAGTCAGTGAATCTGCTATTCACTGACTGCAGTCTGAATCTGCATGAAATTACAGTTCACCCTATTCCTTTTCTAATGCATGTTATTTTATTGTCACAAATTCGTCCATGGGGATAGGTGTCATTTCATCTTCCTCCGGTTTTGAGTGCAAAACCCACATCATAAAGTCCGGACAACAACCGATCCATAGAACCAAGTCCCCACCCTACATTTTTTCTTTTTTGATAACGTACACTTGGATGTAGATCACAATATGGAAGAAAAGTTTGTATGAAGTTTGCATCATTCATTGTAGTTTTTTCCCTTTATCACAGTGAAGCTTCTTTAAAACAATCTTTCTTAAAAAAAAGAAAAGATCTGTTGCCCTTTCTGTTTTACTGTGACTTTTAAAATAAAGGAGCTTCCAATCTATGGAACCTTTCCATTCCACAAAAGGTTCTTTATAGTGGAAAAACTTCAGATTATACTTTTTTTCACATTAAGAAAAAAAAATATTTTAAGAGCTGTTCACCAAAAGGCATTGTTGCAAAAACCCTCTTTTTGAACCTTTATTTTTAAGAGTGTTCATCTGCCAAATTGCTTAAAATAGTTAAACTCTTTCTCTTGACATATACAATGAATGCAGAATGAATAAAGATCATTTAATGATCTTTAAACCCTATCATTTAAAAAAAAGAACAGATTTATTTAATAATTAGATTATTTTAATTTCAGATACTCTATAATGTTAATATGCATTAGTTACCTCTTCCTCTCTCTCTTTCTGTGGTTTTGTTGTAGTGCTATAGAGATGATGTTATTGGACCTGACGATTTACCGCCTTGTTTGGAACCGGACTCTCTCCCACTCACTTTTACCCCCCACTGCACATGTGTGGGCGAGGAGAGAAAGAGAGAGAGAGAAAGAGAAAAGAGAGAAGAGAGAGAGAGAGAGAGAGAGAGAGAGAGAGAGAGAGAGAGAGAGAGAGAGAGAGAGAGAGAGAGAGAGAGAGAGAGAGAGAGAGAGAGAGAGAGAGAGAGAGAGAGAGAGAGAGAGAGAGAGAAGAGAGAGAGAGAGAGAGAGAGGAGAGAGAGAGAGGAGAGGAGAGAGAGAGAGAGAGAGAGTTCTTCAGACTGTCTACACAGTTTTTCAATGTCATCTCACAAGCCCTTTTACACACATCAACTCACCAACACCTTAAGACTCTGTTAGGACAGTCCACACATCTGTCATATTAATGTTGCTTCATGGAATTTTATTC
Source organism: Chrosomus eos (assembly GCA_036326025.1). NCBI lineage: Eukaryota > Metazoa > Chordata > Actinopteri > Cypriniformes > Leuciscidae > Chrosomus > Chrosomus eos. The sequence continues at coordinate 18,288,170 of CM070818.1, read as the reverse complement.
ATTAAATCTGAAATGATTAATGAGCACCGTAAAGACTCTGCGGCAGCCAATGTGTGCAGCCATGTTCTTGATCTCGCCATTACCTTTAGCCTCCAGATGGTGTGTCATCTGTTGATATCACACCCATGGACATACTTCTATTGCCTCATCAACCATCAATAGGATGGCAGTGATTCTTACTAAGCTGCGAGGACAGGTTACGTTTATGTGATGCTGGAAAATACGCTTGCCTTGCTCCCGAATAGTCAATATGAAAGACCTAGAAGAGTTGGAAGGAGATCCACAGTCCACGGGGCTTGTCAGTGCAATTGGACTCCCTCTGGCTTTTACATTGAGGCTGGAGAGATGCTTCTCTGGTTTGGCATTGGGTATGTGTACACTCAGAAAAGTGTGTAAAAATAGGGCCTAATGAACTTTGTTAATATCATTTTGCGTATTTTTTCCCCACATGTGTTTTACCTGTATTGTGAACTGCACATTTCATTGTATTGTGTTTTTGGGTTAAAGAAAATGTCCGTAAACATAACAAAACTGCTGCATCTGAAATTGCATAGTACCACATTTGGTTTGAAACTTACTTCACGACTGTTAAAAAGTACTCTATGAATGTGTGTATAATGAAATTCGGACATACTACATTAGCCATGTTGTATACACGTTTCACTGCCATTTAAAAAATCCTCTTCTGTGGCCTCAAGGGATAGTAAAGTGTCCATTGGATTGAAACTCACAGGAACTAGTAGGTCATGGGTACTTTTCACCTTCTTTTTTTATGAATTTGGACATACTATTCTGCTCATGTATACAGTTTTTCATCTATAGTCATATTTGGATGCTGGGAATGTCATGGCAGAAAACAAGTATATTTTCTGTTTATAAATTTATTTATTTATTAGAGTGTATGTTATCCTTACATTGCAATTATTACGAGCACAAGCTGTGATTAACACATTCATTGCGTCTGCTTAAAGGTGCAGTAAGCGATTTCAGAAAAATGCTGTTGATATTTGAAATCACCAAAACAAACACACCCCTACCCAAAAGTATCACACCCCTATCTTGATAGCTCCGCCTCCAAATTCACAAACCAATGCAACACAGGCACCTCCTCCAATGAGTGTATACTGCTGATTGGCTAATGCAAGTGTGTTTTGGCACGATGCAGCGTTTCTCAGAAATCGCTTACTCCACCTTTAACTGAAGAAAGGACTTATAGCTGTACATTACTGTCATATGGACATTACCTACCTATTACTATTACTACTCAATATGACGCACTCACCTAACAATAGAATACTTCTAACATTGAATTTCATTTTCTGTATAGCTATACAAACAACTGTATGTATGTGTATGTAAGAGGAAGCAATCAGAGTGAGCAGAACTACAAGGCACAAACAACAGAAAAAAAGCAGGATGATGAATAAACGAAAGCATTTAGCGATACACGAATGCTAAAGTGAGTAAAAGAAAACAGAGAAAAAGGACAAGGAAAAAAATGAGAGCAAAAGGAATGAATGAGAAGGAGAGAGAGGCAGAGCAAGATCGAGGAAGGAGGGGTGCGGCTCCCCGGGGGCTGTATGACTCACTCTCCTGCTGCTGGCTCGTGCGTCACTGGCGCGGTGCTGGAGGTGGAGATAGTGGAGAGGTCTGTGCATTTAATTACGGCCTGCCAATTTATACGCACTGTCGTGATACACACACATACACACATGCATAATCAATGGACAGATGTGGAGATTGACAGAAAAAGTGCTCACACACAAACAGACATCGGCCATATTGAGAAAAGGACTGCCAATGAGCAAACAAACATGTGTATACACAAACACTCCTTGTTTGCATTTGACTTTTTGAAAGACTGCTTGTTCACAAACAGCCCTAAGTCTAATTATTTCTTCATATTCGCCTGTTAGACAACCACAATCAGTGTTAATACGGACCGCTAAAGCCTTAAAGTGCAATGCATGAATAAAACAATGATAGATCTGCATTTATGAAATCTGTTATCATTAAAACATAAGCAAAATTGCACATTTCACAGATGCATACTGAACGAATTGTTAGAGAGGTCCGCGGCAGATTCAAAGGCACTGCCATTTGTTGACTTGAACTGCTTGTTACAAGGCAGTGCTCAGATGTAAGGTGGTGGGGAAGGGAGGGTTAGGCATGATTTTATCTGCACACCTCCTGATCAGGTCACTAGCGTGGACAGCTGTAGCCCCAAAACAAATCATTACTGATGAGGTGAGAACGTCCTCGGTGGTGCCATCAGAACCTGTTAAGAGAGGCACATGAATGACATCTGCTATCATGTTAATAAATGGAAACAATGGTGCTAATTGTCCCATAAGGCAAAATAATATATACATATATATTTACATTCATTTATTTATACATTTATTTCAAAATATACACTAAAATGTATATTTGCTTCAAATAGCTGCTTTTCTTTTGTTGTTGTTTGAGAAATGTGTCTTGAGCACCCAATCAGCATATTATAATTATTTCTGAAGGATGAAGTAATGGTTGCAGAAAATGTTCCATCTCAGAAATAAACTACATTTTTAGATATATTAAAATAAAAAACATTACCATTTTACAGTTTTTACTGTATTTTTAACAGCCTTGGTTAGCACAAGAGACTCCAAACTTATAATACTGTGCTATAAACTGTGTTGCTCCTTTTGTGTTTGAGTGTATGCTTTTAGAAGTGGATGAGATTGGATGGTTCGTTTAGAGGGCATTTTGCTCTGTCTGTGGCTGTGCTGCTGTGGCTCATGCTCGTTCTGATAGTATGTGCGCGAGAGACGCACATCGCATTGGCTGCTACCTCTGTTATATGAGTAAACTGCTATTGGACCAGCTGAAAGAACAGCTTGTTGCAGTGACAGTGACGCTCCCTGTTTGTTTTTCTCTGAGTGGATCCCGCGAACGCCACCATGCTAGCGCAACAAGTACTTACATGATTAATAATGACAGCATGATGAAGAAGTGCATCATCATAATCTCAATTACTGTCACATAGCACCTTACAAGAGCCTGTCGCTGCCACCATGTAGCGGATTTAATCAGTGCAACCGGAGAGGAAGGCAGGATTGATGATGCACATTTGGTTGTCAGGCTTAAAAAAGAAAAAGTGCTTATCAAGGGCCACACGGTGGATGGTAAATGACTAAACCCTAAACTCAACTAAAGGTTGTCGCATTAGCAGATGGATCAAAATGCCTTTGTGTTTAAAACACAGAACAAATCGCAGGGTTGTAAATTGACCGAGCTTGTCTTACTTGTACCTATGGTGTGCTTCATCTGATACCCAACCCTTTTAGATCAGTCCTTTCTCAGCAGTAGACTTTTTCTCATGGTGATGCATTTGGGGCAAAGCCGTGACAAATAAGGTGGACGAACTGTAGATGTCTGGAAAGAATTGCAAAGGTGGAGCTTTAGCAGATGGTTTGATAGTGATTTGGTCATCTGATGATCCTTTTGCTGAAGCATGCGATCAGCCATCTTTAATGCAATCTGAATTATTGAATTTGATTTGTGATTAAACAGATTTTGTGTGTGTGTGTCAGTATTTCAGCCACACAAGAGACTGGCTAGCAATATATGTTCCTCTATTGACTACACTGACTCTATCGGATGAGAACAAAAGTCGAGCTGAATAATGACAATATTGTCTTTAAAGATCTGCTTATAGCTTGTTCTATAATTGATTAACTATACAATTATTGAACTGAAAAGAATCAACACTAAACTGACTTGAGCTGGTTAATGCACCAATGTCTAACATTTGATGAAGTTTGCATTATTGATTCAGTTATTTCCTGTTTATTAAATATGACTTGACTTCATCACTTTTGAGGTGACCCTTTACTCACATCCTTCACTCTTGAGGAGCAATTTTAAAGTCCCCCTGTGGTGAAAATCAAGTTTTTAATGTTGTTTAACAAAGAAGGCTTAGGAGAAACACTTCCATAAATACCAGTAACACCAATACCATGTATATATGTCCGACCTGCAATAGAATATGTGGATCCAGAATAGGATTATTCAGCCACCAGAAATACTCGCCATTAAAAGACGGAAGAGGACGTCATCATCGGATTCGATGGACAACTACAAGCAAAGTTGAGCAAGTGGATCTCTGAGAGGTGGAGGCTCATTTGCATATTCATAGAAACGCATGTACTAAATGAAGCAAGGGTGTAGAGTTACGTTCAAGCTATTTTAAGGCATGAAGAATTTTCTTTCACAGGATTTTTATTTTTTATTTTGGTGAAATCATGTCAGTTTTAAGGGATACCATTATTGACTACAGGGGGACTTAACATCTTTATGACAAAGATTCGCTTTTCTTCCTGTTGATCTTTCTCCATCGTCCTTTCTCTTTTACTTTTTCACCTGCTTCTTTTCTTTAATAGTCTCTGTCACCCCTCTTCATTTTGTTCTCCTCTCATTTCTCTAGCTGTCCCTCTTTTTGTTCTCTGTTTGTGTCTGTCTCTGTCTTGCTCTTTCTCTCTTCCCAGTAATGAGGTTTAATGCCTGCAGTCTTGTTTGCCCACTAGACCATGAACAGATGTGGAGACTCTAGAAAAGTTAAACAAAAAAGGATCAATTAGTGAAAAGGCATGTGTGAATAAAAGGAAAATCAAATTTGAAAAAAGTGCTAAATGAACAAACAAACAAATACTTTAAACAAAGATCGAAATAAATGTAATATTTCAAATACATTTTTTTAGATAAATATATTTGTATTTTTTATATATGTAATATAACATATTTAATACGTTTATAAATATTTTAAATAAAATTAACTATTTCCTGTAGTAAAGTGTCCACCAAATTAGAATGCACACTCCAGAATCTCTGGTGGATGTAGTAGGTCATCGGTACTTTTCACCTACTGTTTTTTAAATACTATGAATTCAGACATACTACTCTTTTGCCATACTGTTTTTTTGCATACTATATATTATGGAAGTATGCATATTCTGATGCAGCAATATTTTTTTTCTCATAGTCAGTGGGTGGCTGATCCACTGTTTTATGGACTGTGCAGCACTAGAAAGTGTGAATGAGCTTTATGTGTCAGCTCCGTGTGTGGGCCCGTTTATAGTCGGGGTAACAGATTTCAGGGAAAGTAGTGTGTGTCACATTTGAGGAAGACAATTTTTTAATTTAAGGCAAACCCAAGATTCCTCCAGCCTCTCAACTATTATGTCACTCCAAATGACATAATATTTCTGTATTTTGTCTGTATAATATTGGTATTTTGGAAGGTTTAATTGTTCTGTATAAATCTAATTTAAGAGTAATTGTACTTAAATGTAGTTGGTTTATGAAGGAGAGAAGGATAAGAGAACTGCACATGTCCCTTACTGCATACTGTGATGATAGTTTATTTTGTATAGTTTTAAAGCTGTGAGCAGGTTTGGAAAACATACACACACATATATATATATACAGATTATATAATATTGCAGACAGTACTTACAGACTTTAAGGTAACTTCTAACCTTGAGAGTAATTTGTTCATGAACCGGACTACATCTCTGAATTAAACTGAGCTAATAGGTCAGAACTCTTTACTGCCCTTCAAAAAGCCTTTTAAAAGGTATACACGTGAATTAAAAATGTGGCAATGGCCTTCATCATCACAATATATGCCAATGCCTATCTAGTGCAAGGGATTTCATCAATATGCTGATTGATGACTGTTGGGACACTCCAGGCACAGGACGGTTCTGTCGGGAGAGACAGAGTAATTTGCACCTCAATGACATGTCTGTATTCCATTTGCTTCACAGGTCATATGCTTTCAACTACATAGCCTACTGTTTATTTACTAGTGTGTTCTAATATGTAACTATACATGTTTGGTCTCATCTGACAGCTTTTAAACTGAAATGAATGGTGGTGAACTTAATAGAGATATTAAAGTATCCTAATGTACAATCTAGGTACTATTGGTTAAACATGCATTGAGGAGAATATGTTAATGTTATTCTTCCCCTCGTGATCACTACCATTTGCCTCATCTTTTGGTTTCCTGTCGGTTGGGTTTGGTGTTGGTATTCCACTCATGTTTAACAATGCTTTGCTCAGGGTATAAGAAGGAAAGGTAACTGTTGATCTTGGAGAAAGGCTTTAATCTTGCCACTCCTGCACACCGGTGCGTAATGTTGTGAATTCTTTACACTTTATGTCTTTAAGTATTATTTACTGCTGTATTCTATATCCTTGAAGGGTTTATTATGTAGAATACTTAATACATCTGTAAAGTATGTAGTACGCTGTCAGGGTTGGGTGCAGGTGACCGAAGACGAGGACACGGAAGCTTCAATATAATAGTTTTTAATAACAAAAATGAAACTTTCAAAATGAAACAAGAACAAAACTCCAGGACTTCAAGGTTTACACACAACCATACATAGACGACGATCGACCAACACTGGGGAAAACACAGGGCTTAAATGAACTGAACCAACAAGATAATTAACTGAACACAGGTGATAAAACTGAACACAAACGAGGAGCGGGAAAACTTAACAGGACTAAACCAAAAACCACAAAGACAGGGGGAAACAAGATCTCAAAACAGAACTAAAACACATTGAATTATTACATACGCAATTTTATTGGATGCTGTTTTGGCGTAAGTGACGCGTTCTCAGTTACGCAAACAGAGCGGTCAGAATATGACGCAGTTCTCTTACGAGAGTATCTCTCGTAGTGCGTAATATCTTACGCTACGGGGAAAACCTCTTTTCCACGAGATATTGAAGCCAAAAATTATCCTTCATTTTTAATTAATGTAAAAAGCTTTGCAGCAGCAAGCAGACATAGGTGAGACAGCTCGCGCGCCAATTGGCTGCACTGCGGCAAAAGCAGCAGCCTATCCAGTAGTGCTGTAGCGACGCGTCGATGACGTCGACGCTTCGACGTAAAAATTACGTCGACGCCATATTTTTGCGTCGACACTTCTTCATTTATTTATTTTTTGCACCGTTTCCGGCAGTAGCCTACAGCTCGTCAACACACGTGGGAGACCGAAACATTGCAGAATGGAGGACGAAGACCACTAGAAGTGAATGTGCTTTCCATTAAATGAATCACACACAGTAAACAAATCATTAACAAAGAAAACCTTTGCAATTTAGACGCGCAAACTGGATGTCAGTGCGGTGAGACGTACGGCTCGGGGAGATTCGGCTTGCGGTCGTTCATCCTCGGACGCGGCGCGCGCTGTTACAAAAGAAGCCGTGCACACAGGCAAGCGAAATGGGGTCTTGCCGGTCTTGCGAACCCAACGCGTCATTTTTGCCGCGCGCTCGTGCGGACGCGTCGAGTATAAACAAGGCTTTGCTCCGTGTCAGCGCGCGCTCTCTGATCGGTAAAGGGGAACATACTCTCCCGCATCATCTCCAAGCAGGAGCAGAAGCACCACTAACTCCGCCTCCGTTTCCCTCGTAAGCTGATATTAGTATTTAAACATTATCTATGATAAAAATGTTTGTTAAAAATATTTTAATAACACGGTTTTGGCGGTTATAGAGTTCTAATGACGGTGTTCAAATACATTATCATGATTCAGTACGCTAGTTTGTATTTATTTGAGATACATTATGGTTTTTAATTAATCGAGCAGCAGAAAAATAATCTTTATATTAATCGGCCAATTAGTCGTTAGATTAGTCGACTAATCGATAAAATAATCGCCCAACTAATCGTTTTGTTAATAATCGTTTACCCCAGCCCTACTATCGAGAGAGGCTCTGCGTGACGTCATGACCAATGGGGGCACTTCGCAGAAAGCGGAAAGCGGGGCAGAAAGGGCGTGGTCTCGCCCTATAAATAAGCTCGATAGGCAGGTACAAACTGATTTTCATCTCTTCAGCGAAGCTCTCACATCGCTGGATCCAGAATGAGAAGCCGCTCCGTCGATGTGAGCCTTTCAGCGGGACGTGCCCTCGAGTCTGGAGTCGCTGGCCTCGCCGCCTTCAGCCGCCGTACCTGCTGCGCTTTCCGGCGTACTTATATCCTTTACTCTGCTGAGAGTGTTTGTTTGCTTACGTCGCAACTCACACTTCTCCCTAAACTCTAAAAGAGCTGCGTCTTTTTCAAGATGCCTTCCTGTGGCTCGTACGTACCGAACCCAACAGCGCGGGTGAAGATCACGCGGCTCTCGCGCTCACTGACGGCGGATGCCCTCATTTTGAGCTGTTGCCCATGGTGACTCTGAGGACTCGCCTGGCATCCTTCTCAGAGCCTGCACTTCTGCCCGCCAAGCGTGCCCCCGAGCTCTCTACAGCCCGCCAAAGCTCGCCGGTTCGCCCGCGAGCTTCGCCGGCATCGCATTCTCGGGAAAGACGAAGCTCCGTCCCAGTCGAGACCCGCGCCCTTCCTCCCTCAACGGTCGCTGAGAGACATTTGTGGCTGACGCTATCCGAGATGACGGAAGCTGAGCGCTCCGTGTTCCTCGACGCGCCCCCACCCTCCGCCGCCGCTTCACAGCGCTGCCAGGCCCGAGACCAAAGATCCCGCTCTCGCTCTGCTGGACGCCGCCTCCCTCAGCGCGGGCCCCGGCCGAGGATTGAGATCAAGGCCGTGGTCTCAAGGCCTTCCTAGCCTCTCTTGGAAAGCGACAGTGTTCAAATCCCGCTGTGGCCAGAATTTCACCAAAACTTCTCGCTCGTTCAGTTCCAAGCAATGTGACTGTTCCAGTGTATTTCGCAGTGAGCAAGCTGGTTCCACAGCCCGCTTGCCTGCACACAAACGCCGTTTTTTCGGCTACCCAGATAAATCCAATAAAGAATGCATTTTATGGTGTTCCGGCCACGGCCGATGGTGTTATGAGTGTTGTAAGAATGCCCACGTCCCAGTGCCCATTCCCACACCCAGACACAGCCCGCCACGGTGCAGGGCTAGCACAAATAAAATCGACTCATGTCGATTGTGCAGAAAATGTAGTGAACGCGCCCATCACAGTGCCCACTTACACTACACGATGCGTGTCCCTTGGTTTCTGTAAAAACGAAACCAACACACATTCAGTCGTCGCGAGCCGACAGTGTTCTCAGTGCAGTAAATGTGCCCGCTGTCCCGCTCGCGCATTCTCTCACAGACAGATTCTCTCACAGCTGTGGTCAGCGTGCACCCCGCCTCGCACGCTGTAAACACAGCGTTGATTCAGTCGGCGTGAGCCGACAGTGTTCTCAGTGCAGAAAATGTGCCCGCAGTCCGCGCCCACATTCTCTCACAAACACGCCGAATCCCACGGGATTCGCCCCGCTCGCTTTCTCTGCGCGACCCGCCATAGAGAAGCTGAGGGCGGCCAGACTGCCCGCTGTGATCAGCGCGCCCCCCGCCTCGAACGCTGTAAACTCAGTGTTGTGTTCCCAGTACACCGGGGCTCTTGAGCCGCCGTCTTGCCGCGGCCAGAGCCCGGATTTCATTCTACCCCTAGCTATTCACGCAGATGCGTGGTCAAAGCTCCCCGGGGTATCAGAATGGGTGCTGAACACTATAAAGAGAGGCTATTCGATACAGTTCGCTCGAGGTCCCCACTGTTATACGGCGCGTGTTGAAACTACGAGATAGCGAAACTACTGAGCAAAGGGGCTATAGAACCTTTATCTCAGACTCAGAGCGAAGGGGGCCTATACAGCAGATATTTTCTGGTACCGAAAAAAGATGGTGGTCTCAGACCCATTCTAGATCTGCGACAGCTGAACAGAGCACTTGTGAAGCGCCAGTTCAGAATGCTTACAACCAGGAAAATCCTCGCGCAAGTGCGCCAGGGGGACTGGTTTATGTCAATAGATCTGAAAGACGCCTATTTCCAAATACAAATAGCGTCCCATCACAGGCGATTCTTGAGATTCGCCTTCGAGGGCCAGGCATATCAATACACAGTCCTGCCGTTCGGCCTGTCCTTAGCACCCCGTACATTCACGAAGTGCATGGAAGCGGCTCTCGCACCCCTGAGACTTCGGGGCATGCGAGTTCTGAACTACTTGGACGATTGGCTGATTCTAGCTCGATCACAATCAGAGCTCATAGAACACAGGGCCGCATTACTCGACCACCTCGAGAAGCTGGGCCTTACAGTCAATTGGGCGAAAAGCTCGCTGTCTCCCAGTCAGAAAATTTCTTTTCTGGGAACAGTGTTGGACTCGCTATCCATGACGGCCCACCTGTCACCGGAGCGCGGATTAAATATTCAGCACGTCGCGAAATCCTTCCGCCACGGCTCTATAGTCCCACTCAAAATGTTTCAGAAAATGCTGGGCCTAATGGCCTCAGCAGCCTCTGTTCTCCAGCTGGGCCTGCTTCGCATGCGCCCACTGCAGATGTGGCTGAAAGCGCGGGTTCCGCCTCGGGCATGGACCACGGGTCTGTTTCGCCTCAGGGTCGACCTACAGTGCGTTTCAGCTCTGGAACCTTGGAAAGTAACCGACTGGTATCAGTCAGGTGTGAGTCTGGGGACCGCCTCGAGTGTGAAGGTGGTGTCTACGGATGCCTCCACCTTGGGGTGGGGAGCACTGCTCGAAGGCAGACCGCTAGCTGGCCTGTGGTCAGAATGGGAAAAGCTCCTTCACATAAACTGCTTGGAGATGATAGCAGTCGACAAAGCGCTACGGCGCATCTGTCCCCAGATAAGAGGCCACCACGTCTTGGTCCGGTCGGACAACATGTCAGTGGTGGCATACATAAATCGCCAGGGCGGCATCAGGTCCCGAAACCTTTACAGGCTGACGGAATGCCTCCTGGTCTGGGCTCAGCACAACCTGCTCTCGCTGAGAGCAGCGCATGTGCCTGGTCACCTAAATGTGGGACCAGACAGATTGTCCAGAAACAACGTCCCAGCAGGGGAATGGTCGCTGCACCCGCAGACGGTCCAACTGCTGTGGGAAACGTTCGGCAGAGCGCAGGTGGACCTATTCGCGTCCCACGAAAACGCTCATTGCCCTAAGTTTTTCTCGAAAAGCAAAGACGCGCTGGCCCATGTCTGGCCCCGCTGTCTCCTATATGCTTTTCCCCCTGTCTCACTCCTGCCTCAGGTGTTGGAACGAATCAGGGAAAACGGATGCCCAGTGCTGCTCGTGGCTCCGCTCTGTAAGTAAGTAAGTAATTCTTTATTGTCATTGTAACCTGTACAACGAAATTTAAAAAGTGCCAAACAGTTTGTGCATCAATAAATCAATATCAATAAAAAATAAATAATAAAAACCTCCCCATTTCATTGGAGATACACACACACACACCACCATTCATTCATTTTCATTCTAGTTATTGCACAATCTAACTATATAGTATTGCTTTAAAGGTGCCATCTGTCAAAAAATCAATTAAAACTCCACATATTCCATACCAGATGGGGGCAGTATACCTCCAGAAAGTTGGCCTACTCTAGTCTGTTTTTTTAGTTTCAGGTTATTAATCTTCTAAAACCGTCAAATAGTCCGCTTTGTCCCGCCAAAGCCTATTTTGATCGGTGAGGGATGTAGACTAGAATGACTGCTGCCGTTGCGCTTGACAGGGCGCGTTTGCGAGCAGAGAGAGACAGAGAGAGAGACAGAGAGAGAGAGCCCCGGCCGCGCAAACGCGCACTCTCACGTCTTCAAACAACACGAGCGCGGTCCTGCTCTCTCTCCCTCGCGCATATTAATCAAATCAATTGACACGATAGTAAGACCGCAGTTTCACGTGGAGCATTTGGAGATTTTTAGAGATTAAAGAGATACAAGCAGTGCGAGTTATTCGTGTGTTGCAGTTTGGCTGGTGGTTATGTATGTTGCCCGTATACCGCCTCCCATGGCCGAAACTGGTATTACAACAACTGTCGGGCCGGCGCTAGTAATGCTAATGCTATTTAGGTTGATATCTCTGCAACACTATAACTTTTCATTTTTTTAATGACATCATCGCCCTTATTTCTTCTCATTCTTTTGATGCGTGTAGCTCATTTTTTGGATATTTTTACCTCAATTATTACACATGGCACCTTTAAGAATGTTTTTTTATAGGCATTAAGAGTGGTTATTGCTGTCGGATAACAACTGTTTTTAAGTCTGTTTGTTCTTGATTTGATTGTCCTGTATCGTCTGCCTGATGGCAACAGTTCAAACAAGGAATGACTGGGATGGGAAGTGTCTCTAATAATGCTCTGAGCTTTTTTGGCACAGCGAGCACTGTGAAGGTCGACCATTGAAGGGAGGGGACAACCGACTATCTTCTGGGCCGTGTTGATGACCCGTTGGAGAGCCTTTTTCTGGGCTACTGTGCAGCTACTAAACCACACACATATGCAGTATGTTAAGATTGATTCTATGGAGCACCTGTAAAAGAATAACAGCAGTCTCTGAGTGATGTCGTTTCTCCTGAGGACCCTGAGGAAGTGCAAACGTTGTTGTGCCTTTTTTAGCACCTTCACACTGTTTATGCTCCATGTCAGACCCTCCTCTATGTACACACCCAGAAAACAAACAGACAAACCAGACTTGGTTCCCAGTCCTGATGCAGCTGACCAGCACTGCCCCATGGCCTGTACCATTGAGGAGAGACCTCCTCTCTTAGGCGGAGGGCTCGATTTGGCATCCTCGCCCGGATCTGTCATATAGCTCGGCCATAGCAACGTTTGCAAAACCGGTCTCTGGCCAGTCGCTGGGAAAGAACGACTTAGTCGTGCGTTTCCTCAGGGGAGCTCGGAGGCTAAACCCTCCCAGGCCCCCTTCAGTCCCGACGTGGGACCTTTCTACGGTCTTGGAGGCCATGAAAGGTGCCCCATTCGAGACAATCCAGTTGTCGGACATGAAACACCTGTCTTTCAAAACAGTGTTTCTCATGGCTCTCGCTTCAGAGAAGCACATAGGGGACTTACAAGCGCTTTCGGTAAGCGCGTCATGTATGGAGTTTGGGCCTAATGACTCGAAAGTCATACTCAAACCTAAGCACGGGTATGTGTCGAAATCCCTCAATAGACCGTTTAGGGCCCAGGTAATTTCCCTGTCTGCCCTCCGGTTCTCAATGAGGAGAAGGATGCGAGTCTCCTTTGCCCCGTCAGGGCACTAAGAGCTTATGTCTCCCGCTCGTCTGGTTTAAAGGGACTTGCCGCTTCAAAACAGAGGCTATCCAGATGGATAGTCGATGCCATAGCGCTGGCTTATACTTCTAAGGGCCTACAGTGCCCCTTGGGTGTCAGAGCGCACTCCACGAGAGGCGTGGCCACCTCGTGGGCATGGTCTAGCGGGGTCACCCTGCAAGATATCTGTACGGCCACGGGCTGGGCCTCGCCGTCTACATTTATAAAATACTATAACCTGGAGGTACCCGCCTTACAAGCTAAGCTTTTGACGGTCTAGAATTCAGTGCTATCCTGCCCCGCTGTGCGGCCCGGATACTGAGTTTGACCTGCGTATCGCTCATTGACCGATACAGCAGTTCCATGAGTGTTGACACATGTATGACCACCGAGTTTAGGCTGAAAGCTTTCCCCCTGGCTGCGTGGTTTAATTGTCATATGATTAGCTCCTCTGGTGGTGCTAATATTGGCCATACCTCGTTTAACTATGTCCATGCATCTGTATAAAATATTCTATATTCATTATACCTTAATACCATAATGAGGACGTTATAGAATGTACCTTTAGTTGTTTATATGCTGTTATATTCTGTTTGTTTGTTTCTTATTCTGCTAAACACATTTTGAGAGAGCGGTTGGAATTGTTTCATTGGTAATACTGTTTATCACAACAGTATGTGGGCATGTATGTTTAACATTTAGTTGTTTACTTCTGTTTATTTGTTTATTGCAGAAACTACCTCCAATGCATAGTTAATATGTTTATATGGTGAAATCCTGCACATAAATAAAAGGTGGAAAAGATCTGATGACTCCTGCTCCCTGATCAGAGTACTGAAGTGGTTAAGAACATTAAAGAATCGGCATTCAGTGGGGCAATCCTTAACACGTAACCTTATACTACAAGAAAGTACTCAAACTACCTCTTCTGCACAACAGTGCATTATTTGTTACAACTAAGTTTTCTATACAGTATGTTGTTCCATTCTACAGTCTGTATATCTAAACAACTTAATAAATAACTTTTCCTGCTTTAAAGGCTTTGAGAATCTTTTTTTTATCACTGAGTATGTGCAAAACTAAAGTCATTATAACTTTCGTTATCTAAACGTTCAGGTTAAATCCTACGGTTTCCTATCAGTGTTAAGAAAGACATTTACCTTTAAAGAAAAAGAATCTGACTTTTAATGGATTAATTATATTGGAGTCAGATAAATATTTGAATTATACACGTCATTCTTCAACTGTCTTTTGTTCCGATTATTGGTTCAAAATAGCAGCGTAAGCTGCAACAAGAGGCTCGGTGCGATTTGTAACTCTTGTAACATACACCTAGTGGGTGCATTCTTCAGTTACCTTGTGGGTAACTGTAGCCTTCAACCAGGAGCAGTTGTCATCAGGTAGTACACAACCTTCACCTCAACCACAACACCCTCCACTTGGTGGGCCAGTGGTGATAGCCAGGTTACTGCCCATCTGCTCCTGGCTTCCAGCTTTCCTCCTCCCGCCTATTCCGTATCCAGCAGGAGGCGCGTTCTGCCTCATCCTTCATCCAACGAGCTGCTTATTTTTTAGTCCTTTCGTCCAGGCCCAGAGCTGATAGTAAAGTTGATTTGGCGGGGAAACCTCTACAGCCGACCTCCACAGTGAACAGCCATGCCTGCCATCCCTTGTCCTTGCAGTCCTAAAGAAGACAAGCCCTTCCTCTCATGGGCAAAGTCACATCCCTCCTCCCTCCTCATAGACAGATCGCAGGAGGAAGGAAATTCGGTAGGGCTCCAGACGCCACAACTCTTGCCAGGGGATCTTGCGCTTGGGAAGGTCCCATTTTGTCCATGCACCCTGGGATCCTTGTTCCACTGCCCTTGCCATCCGACTTTCCTCCTCACAAGCCCGCACCTCAGCCTGAACCATCTCCTGCCTGCTTTTTACACCTGCACTTCTCCATTGCTGGAAATGTGCAGAGCCAAGTCCTCTCCATCCGACGCAAGGGCTTCCAATGATGTCTTGCAGCCTCAGAGCACTCACGGCCTGCTCAACAGCTGTACTGGCAGCCCATTTGCCTCCAGATCTGGTTGTGACCCTACTTGCCTCACCATGTCGTCTTTGGAGTCTCTGAGGCTAAGTATAGGACTCTATACTTTGCCACCTTAAACTCCTCTACGACGGAGGACAGGAGGACTAGTTGCAGTTGCCCTGACCGAATGTAGAGGCCCACTGAGGAAAAACTTGGGGGAATCCCCAACCACCTTCGCAGTTGCTTGTTGTCTTTCTCTCAGTGCCTTCCACAGCCGTCATGGGGAACTCATAGATAGTGAAGAGACAAAGAAGCCTGGGCAGGAGACCATACTGGTACAGCCAGGTCTTGAATTTACTAGGGAGTCTGGACTTGTCGATCTTCTTTAGCCATTCCTCGGTCTGCTCCACCGTGTAATTGACGTTGGCCCGAATTGAGAGTGACGCGTCGAACCACTTCCCCAAACACTTTACTGGGTTCTTTTCAATTGATGGAATGGCCTCACCCTGGACATGAAGACTGAACCTCCTTGTGGGCTTGCCCTTCCTGATCACCAAATTCCTGGACTTACTGGCCTTGAAAGACATCCTTGCCCACGTAGCTACGGTGCCAAGGGTTTCCAAGACCCATCTTGTTTGGACGTGTGTACCAGTTATTGTAATATCGTCCATGAATGCAAGGGGCACTGGCTGGGTGATGCCTGACTCTAGCATGGGGCCGTGGGTTACTCCCTCTGCTGCTTCGATCAGAAGGTTCATGCCCATGACAAACAAGATGGGCGAGATGGTGCACCCAGTAGGAATCCCCTTTTGAAGGTCTTGCCAGTTGGTTGTAAACTGCCCTGCTGTAAATCTAAGCTTAATCCCTTCCAGGTAGCTGGAGATCATGTCACAGATAGCCATCGGGATATAATAGTGGTCCAGTCCTTCTTGAATGAGATCATGTGGGACTGATCCGTAGGCATTTGCAAGGTCTAACCAGATGACTGTTAGGTCACTTTCTTCTGCTTTGCCTCTAGGATCAGTTGGCTGATCATTGAAGTGTGCTCCAGGCACCCTGAAAAGCCTGGAACACCTCCTTTCTGTATGGAAGTGTTAATGTATTGATTCTGAATCATGTAGGAGGTCAGTCTTTTTGGAAGCACAGAGAAGAATATCTTGCATTCCACACTCAGTAGAGAGATTGTCCTAAATTGGGCTATTGAGTAGGAACCCACTACCTTAGGAACAAAACAGCCCTCTGCTAACTTCCAGCTTGGTGAGAACATTAAAGAATCGGCATTCAGTGGGGCAATCCTTAACACGTAACCTCATACTACAAGAAAGTACTCAAACTACCTCTTCTGCACAACAGTGCATTATTTGTTACAACTAAGTTTTCTATACAGTATGTTGTTCCATTCTACAGTCTGTATATCTAAACAACTTAATAAATAACTTTTCCTGCTTTAAAGGCTTTGAGAATCTTTTTTTTATCACTGAGTATGTGCAAAACTAAAGTCATTATAACTTTCGTTATCTAAACGTTCAGGTTAAATCCTACGGTTTCCTATCAGTGTTAAGAAAGACATTTACCTTTAAAGAAAAAGAATCTGACTTTAATGGATTAATTATATTGGAGTCAGATAAATATTTGAATTATACACGTCATTCTTCAACTGTCTTTTGTTCCGATTATTGGTTCAAAATAGCAGTAACTGTACAAATTTCAATAACTGTAGCCTTCAACCAGGAGCAGTTGTCATCAGGTAGTACACAACCTTCACCTCAACCACAACACCCTCCACTTGGTGGGCCAGTGGTGATAGCCAGGTTACTGCCCATCTGCTCCTGGCTTCCAGCTTTCCTCCTCCCGCCTATTCCGTATCCAGCAGGAGGCGCGTTCTGCCTCATCCTTCATCCAACGAGCTGCTTATTTTTTAGTCCTTTCGTCCAGGCCCAGAGCTGATAGTAAAGTTGATTTGGCGGGGAAACCTCTACAGCCGACCTCCACAGTGAACAGCCATGCCTGCCATCCCACCAAGCTGGCTCAGTCTCAGCTTGGTGAGACTGAGCCTTTTGCCCAGATTTTCCTCAGGATTCTCCAAAACCTTGTGAGAAGTTGTGGACGTTGTATGGTATGCCGCTTGGACCTGGGGCTGCTGAAGCCTTGGCTTTCTGGATAATGTCCTGCATTTCTTGCCAGGTTGGCTCCTTCGTATTCAGCTCCACTGATGGTTCTTCAGGCTTTCGGAAGCTGTGATTTTGCCCGAGACCCCTGCCCCTGAAGGGGTCACTGTGTGCATCTTGCAGAAACTTCTCTACCTCTGATTTTGAGCTGGATAGTATGCCAGATTTTAGTTGACCAAGAAGAGATCTGGTGAAGCTGTACGGGTCTTTGAGAAACCGCATTCGCCTCTTTGTGTTATTTTTCCTCTGTTGCCGAAGATATTCTTCCCTCCGGAGTTTGCACATCTGATCCCGCAACTTGCTTGTTATGTCCTTAATATCTTCTCTTTCAGCTGGTGGCCTGATTTTGAACTGCTTGTTAAGGATCTTCATTTTGCTTCTTGAGTGACGAATCTCTCTTTCCCTCCTGTTTGGTTGCTGCGGCGGGGCTGACTCCTCCGCTCTATTAGGCCAAATCTCTCCTTCGCCAGATTGTATGTTATGGCTGTGAGTGATTCGATCTTCCTGTGCACAGGACTGTGGCTTCCAGGATACCATCGAGGTCGTCGTTAAACTGCGTCCATGCCGGACTGTCAGACGATGTGGGCCACTTGATCCTATCTCTCCTTGACGAGTAGATAGGGATAACCAAAGGGGAACTCGCTCGGTCTGTCCCCCGGCTCTGGGGCGGCTCAAGTGCGTAGAGATCTTCAGCACTGTGGGGTGCTGCCTGGCTGGCTGCTGCCTGCCAAACAAGGTTGCTAGCCTTATGTGCCCGCGCCAGTCTTTCCTGGAGGTCAGCTGTCTCTCCAGCATCACCGACCTTTCTCGGTTGTCATCCAGTCTTTCCTAGAAGTCACTGGTAAACCAGAGGCTTATCAAATTAGCCGTGATGCTGAGAGTGACTAAGAATCTCAGGTTCATGTATTTTCTAATGTCAGGTTTGCATATTTTCTCCTTATTCCAGAGCATTTAATTTAATCTTTGAACTGATTATGAAATTGGCATGAAACATTTATCTGACATAATAACTGTGAAAGTTTTCACAAATCAGAATGGTGAAGTTAAACACTCAGGGAAGGGTTAACTTAACTAAACTGTACTGTGAAAGTTTTCACAAATCAGAATGGTGAAGGTAAACAGTCAGGGAAGGGTTAACTGACCCAAACTGCACTCTGGAACCTTTCACAAATGGTTAATTTAAACAGCCAGGGAAGGGTTAACCGTCCCCAACTGCACTGTGAAAGATTTCACAAATCAAGCTCAATCTAAAACAAGTGTTTTTGTAATCCAGCGGTCAAGTCACGTCAAGTCACCTTTATTTATATAGCGCTTTTTATAACACAGATTATTTCAAAGCAGCTTTACAGAGATAATAGGAAAATAATGTTGTAATAATATTGTTAAATATAAAATGAAATGTCCCCAACTAAGCAAGCCAAAAGCCAATGCAGACAAAGGCGAAGACAGGCAAAAAGGCGACAGTGGCAAGGAACCAAAACTCCATCAGGTGACAGAATGGAGAAAAAAAAACGTGGGAGAACCCACGCTCAGTCAGGGGGCCGGTTCTCCTCTGGCCAATGAACAAACTGTGTATGATTATGATTCAGGCAGCATAATAGGTCAGAAGTCAGATTGGATCAGAACTTTCACAATATTTATCCAGTTCCATCTAGTTTGGGGTCGGAGTCATCACACCGGTATCTGGATACGAGTTTGTTGAGGTGTCCATGAGGCCTTCATAGGGCTGATGAGGCTGACACTTCAGGCATGTGTTGTCATTGTGTCCATGCGATGGTCCTTCATCAGATCTGGATATGGCCTGGTCCGGCGGACTGCAGTAAACCTCGGGATAAACATCAACGCCATCCTTCTTATGATGTACCAAGTACATTAGGATTTATGGGAAGTGTCCCCGGTTCAGGCTGATCTCAACAATGAAGCCTAACATTGAATTATTGAAGTCTATAATGTGTTATGTGCTAAGCCAAAGAGATGTGTTTTTAGTCTAGATTTGAACTGACAGTGTGTCTGCTTCCCGGACAATGTTAGGACGATTGTTCTAAAGTTTTGGGGCTAAATAGGAAAAGGATATACCGCCAGCAGTCGATTTTGATATTCTAGGTATTATTACCTGGCCAGAATTTTTCACAGCGGTCTGTGTGTTTATTTTAAATTGAAGTTAAACATTAAAAAAGGCCTATTTTCCACATTCCTGTCTAGTGGACTAAGCAACCGGTTTACAGACAAAAATTTCTGTCACAGGAATTCACAAATCATGAATAACTGAGATATTATTTGCATTTCTACACCACCGCACTGCGGGACCATAGCGAAACGAAATCTGAATATCAATACGCAAAATATCTTTACTGCGGTACAAACGCGTGCATTGATCCATGAATGTACAGGAAGCGATTTACAAAAGTTTAACAGGCAGAGTTGTGTTTCTGAGAATTTTTTTTTAATGTTTTTAATTTGCAAATCTCATTCATTTTTGTGAAACTCCTAACATATACTTCTGAATCTCAATATTTTTATTTATGAATATGTTTAATTCTTGTCAATCATAATCTATTAATTTGGAATAAAGGAACAATTTTTACCTCATACTTAGAAGTGTATGTGAGTAACTTACAGCTGATGCTGTAGATAAATGTTTTGTCTTCTGTTCTACACTTCAGTCTCTTATTCTCACCAAGGCTCCATTTATCTGATAAAATAAGAAAGAGTTGCGAAATATTATTGCAATAAAAAAAAAAACTTTGTATTTTTTATATTTAATTTAATGTTTCATAAGTGCTTCAAAAGTTTTTGACAACAGAAGCAGCCGATTGCCATTTTAAGCACTTTAATTTGACTTTCTCTTTCCACCAATTCAATTTGAATTTCCACCTTTCTCTACCCTATTTTTCTCCCTTTCCCCATCCATCACACACATTCTAGACTGTTCCTTTGTGAGTGAGAATTATGCTAATTTAATGTTTCTCTAATAGCTGCTTCTTTACCCAGCATGCTCTGGGCCTAATGGCACTCATCATCCTCCATTCCTACGCTTATTTCCTGTGATTAAGAACTGCCATGGCATCATGGTTGCTTCTGTATAATTTTGTCCCAATGTTTATCAATTAAAGCCTGTCCTCATGTCTTCAAGCAGCAGACTAATTTGTCAAGCACTAAACTGAAATGGAAGTGAAGCTACACTGATGGCTGTATTGTTTGGAAAATTATGTGGAATTTGTATGTTGTGTCCGTGCAACATTGTATAATTACTAGAAGCCTTTGCTGCTCGGACAATCCGGATCTGAGTCAACAGGTTGAAGAAGAAGACATATGGACATTGACTGAGTCATGATGAGGGGGTTATTAGAGTAAATTAATAGCTGTTCTTAAATGGTGTCTTTGGCATCTGGAAACAAACCCAAAGTGGAATAAAGTTTGCCTATCTGTGACGTGGGTTGTTTTCTATACTCATTAAGGAGAGACACTAATCTGAAAGTAAAAAGAACAATTTAATAACAGTGGAAATCTGATAAATCATCCACTCTAACAATATTATTTTGTTATTTCAGTTGGTTTAATGCTTTTATAATGGCAAACTCCAAAAATTAATTCAAAACCTAGCCATTCATAAGCAAAATGGTGCATCTTTTCTTGGAAAATAAAATCAGTGCATCATGTCCTTGGACAAGTTAAAACAAATTTCAATATATTCTATTTTAAGCATGAGCTGAAAAAGAATAGTTTCAGTAAAAAGTCTCCTGTGCTCCTGTAACATAATAAATCCAATATTTAGATTTAAATTTAGATTTAATACTAAATATTGGATTTTACTGAAACTATTCATTTCCAGCTTATGCTTAAATTAGAATATATTGAAATAAAAAATTTCAATATATTCTAATTTAAGCATAAGCTGGAAATGAATAGTTTCAGTAAAAAGTCTCCTGTCCTCCTGTAACATAATAAATCTAATATTTAATAATATTATAAATAATATGCATCACAATATACAGTACAATAGTACACTAACATTTTTTCTAGTAGCATCATTTTGTATGACAATATTTAAACTATTTTATCTGAAATTTGCTCCATACAAGTAAAAAAAAAACAAAGTTATGTCATAAAACTAGATGGCATTGACTAATAGGTCCATAACTCAATAAATGCTTTCAATTACATCATTCTCTACTGGGCACAGCTAATTGGTTCCTGCTGTATCAGTAGCCAATGAGCTTGCCCAACCTTCAAATTCGTGGTCAGCATCTGTAGCAGTTGCAGTGTGCTTTCAGAAACCCTCCACCTTCCCCAGCTCCACTTGTATAGATCTGCTATGGGTAATTCATGTACACTGTACAGCAGCAGCATGTCTTATGCCGAGTTCACACTAAATGATTTTACGCCAGATTTTCACTCGCCGACAGGTTTTGGGAGATCGCCGACAAATGCATGAAATCATAGGCAAATTCACATGAGTGACACATGAGTGACAATCACGCAGTGTGAATTATCAAAGACACAATAGGGCTTCTTCCTAATTTTCTCCCCTGCTGTGTGTGTGAAACGAAGCAGCCGTTGTCTGTCTCGTCAACAGAAAAATGAAGTGCGTTACAAAACAACTAGATGCTTTTATATTGTGAAAAAGATATAGGAAATTAAGTGTTTATCACTGAATTAGTGGAGTTTCGTTAGCTGTGCTATTCTATCACAGTAATGTCACCTTGTTAAAACTGAGCTAACTTTAGTTTTGCTCTGTACTGGAACAGCGGTGACCCACTGAAGGTGATGACTGGGAACTGACACCTTTTTCATCCCACTTAAACTAACGATTTTCTTCTGTCTTTTTGTTTATAGGTGCTTCTTGGGCATCAACCCAGAGACGGGTACAAAATCATAGAGGCAGAGAGGACACATAAACCAGCAAGTATGTACACTGATCAGGAAGCTCATTGACTTTGAATGGATGTCAATCTAATGTAAGCTGTGTTCCAACTTCAGAACAGACTAATGAAACGAAACACTGTCTCTGTGTTAAGCTATAGCTAGATGTAGTTATGCAGTAAGATGTTTACTTAAGCTATTAAAGGGTTAGTTCACCCAAAAAAAAAAATTATTCTGTCATTAATTACACTCCCTCATGATGTTCCAAACACATAAGAATTTTGTTCAACACAAATTAAGATCATTTTAAGAAATCCGAGAGCTTTCTGATCCCTCATAGACTGCAAAGTTATAACTGCTTTCAAACCCCAGAAAGGTAAAAACATAGTTAAAAGTCCATGTGACTATGACGACAGCGGTTCAATCTTAATGTTATGATGCGACGAGAATACTTTTTGTGCGCAAACCCCCCACCACCACCACAAAATAAAGACTTTATTTAACAATCTCTTTTCTTCTGTGTCAGTCTCTGATGCCGTTCACATTGTAAACACAGTGCACTTCCAGGTTCTTCATCAGAACGCTGGCTCAGTATTGGCTAGCTCCTGCTTCAGCATCACATGTATGCGTCGTGGTGCTCACATGAACATTGTCTGATACTGACACAGAAAGGAAGAAATTGTTGAATAAAGTCATTATTCTATTCTGTTTTGCTTTTGCGCAGTAAAAGTATTCTTGTCGCTTCATATCATTAAGGTTGGACCACTGTAGTCACATGGACTATTTTAACAATCTTTACTACCTTTCCAGGCCTTGAAAGTTTGAATAAAATGTCCATGGAGGATTCAGAAAGCTCTCGGATTTCTTAAAATATCTTAATCTGTGTTCCAAAGATGAATGAAGGGCTTACGGGTTTGGAATGAGGGAGAGTTTTTGGGTGAACTAATGTGTATCCCTTTAACTAGTGTCTCCTGGTTCAATGAATTGAACATTTCAATGTTATAGGCTATTGATGGGTTAGAATAAAAACGTCAAATTTACAGTACTTTACAATAGTTTTAAGTGTAAATTTACATCCCATTACTGGCTACTGACTGAGTTGCATTACTATGTAAGCCATGTGGCAATTTGTCATGTCATTTTTTGGAATTTTGCTTAACCTCAATCATGTTACTTTCAGTCCTGTTAGAAAAATAACAGGACTGACTAAAAGTAACAGGAGTGAGAAGAGTGCTCTGGTTTGTTGATTTAATATTAATTGATATAGTATTCACATTATTTTTTTAAATAGTTGAAATTACTTAAATTGTAGACATTTTAGGATTAGTTTTACAATGCAAGTACCATACTTACAGGAAGCCAGTCTACCACAGAGTAACTTTTTGTCTTTCTTATCTTTTGTAGATCTTGTGTAGACACCTGCAACCCTCTCTTTCCCCACCTTTTTGTATTTTCTTCCCTCTCTCTCCCTCACTCTCTCTTCTCTCTCTTTTGACACACATTCATGTTACCCAGTGTTCATTCCTTTTACCCAGTTGTTTTATTCCTTTTATTAAATTGTATTTTTCTTCTAAAAAACAATATTTTGTTGTTGTTTTTATCAGTTTTGTTTGGTCCATCATTTATGCTAAATCACAGTAATATATAGACATTCACAGTTAAAAACAGTAATCCTACAGCAGCCTACTGCTAAATTACAGTAATATAATCGCCACTAACTGCAATTTTATAATTACTGTGAAGTCACAGTACACAGCTGTCATTTCACAATTATTTACTGTAATACATAATACATAAATAATACTTACTGTGAAAGTCATGCAACTGGTAACCAGCAATTTACTTTAAATTTACAGTCAAATAATTAACAGCATGTCAAACACTCCAAGAGTTGTCACGACAAAACTGTAATTAATGCTACATATGTTAATTGATGGTATGAATGGTCCACCTTAAGACAGTAACAGTTACTGAAGAATTTAAAGCCATGATGTCAAACAAATTGATCATCATCACAGTATAGTTTTGTAACACTTTTAAATATGTGTTTCATAGAGCGTCTCTGAACAGCTCTGTGGCACAAAATTGATTTAAATGACCTCTGTCACCCTCAATTTAACAATATTTTAAATGTCTTTGCTGTAGTACAATCATTACAATGCCAAAGACACACTAAATGTATTTGAATGTGTAATTTATTTGGCAAAATGTGAGAGAAGTATTTTGTTTTCAGGTAATCGCTTCTTTAGGTCTTTAGCCCATACTTTGCAGACCCACACACACTGATAGTGGCCCACAGGGGGGTAAAGTTAGGATATCTACAGCGGAAGCTCAGTGAAGTCCAAATTTAACACAGAGTGGCTAATCATCATCATCATGATAATAATGATCTGCTCCAGCAGCAACCTGCGCTCTGTCTTTCTCTTCCATTTATGAGATGCGTCATATAGATCAAATCCATACAAGTGCCAGGAAGTAGGGGGGGGGGGTAGGAAAATGAGAGCAAGAAACGTCATAAAGTATGGGTCATTCTATAGAAGGCAAATCCTGTAACTCAAATCAAGGGAGAGCTGAATCTTGCCCTTTGTATTTCCAAGTTTTAAACATTACATGATTGCACAGATTTTAAAAAGTTTGACAAAACTTCTAAGTACCAGCTGCTGTTACTCATATCTTCACCAGCAAAAGCACTTCGTATACTGTGTCCGTAGGCCTACTCCGTACACCCACACCTGCTTTTCCCAGTCCGACTGACAGAGCTGTATTTCATTATGAACACGAGAGGAAGCTCAATGCAGCCTACCTTTGTTAAAACATGGAACTGCAGTCCTTTCTACTGTAGAAACTAGAGGCATCAGTTCCAGTCTTATTTTTACGGATTCACTATCTGCATTGCTGCAACCCTCATTCATGTACAAAGACACAGACACTGTAAGGAGAATTAGATCCGCAGGAATAAAGTGAATTAATGAAATTCCCCCAAGGTCAATTATGACCCATACAATTAAATTTAGTCTAACAGAATTATTATTGTGATTCACTGTATAACATGTATACAGATTATTATCCTGCCATCATTATTAGACTATCTGCAGTTCAAACTTATTTTTGGTTTGTATTTGTACTGCTGATGTTTTTTTATATACTTATATATATATATATATATATATATATATATATATATATATATATATATATATATATATATATATATATTCCCTTATATTTTCTTTTTAGTATAGGTTTTAGTATTTAGTATTTTATTCAGTATTTTCTGCTGCGTGCTGCACAATACAGAGTAAATCTTTCATTTTGCATCACACATTCTTATATATTGGGTCCACAGGATAATGCATGTTTTCCTCAGCATATTGGATGCTTAGTGAACTGAATTTCATTCATAAAAGCTTTACAAAAGAGGCCTACTTTAAACCTGTCTGCTCTGTGCCTGATAGTAAAATACACACAAAGGACTGCTTCTCAGACGCAGATTATGTCAAATCCAAGATTAAATTTCACTGTCAGTTATAGCAGTCCCCTCTTAGTCCTGGCCTTGGTTTAATCTGTTTCTGAAAAACTGGTCCAAAATGCTGGAAGTCGGAGCATTCACTTCAAAGAAGTCATCACACACTTCTGGTTATTGCTAATGGCTTATGTTTTGGTATCATTTTAAATAAGTTTTAAATGAGTTTTAAAGACAATACAAATATTTAAAAATATAAAATATACATAATATTAAATATATAAAACATTACAGTATATCATACATACAAAAAAAAATAAAAAATAAATGTAGCTAATGTAAATTAATTGTAAAAAATAACAAAAGAGTAAACATTTTGTACAAATAAAACATTTTGAAAACTGTTAGCCAAGAGTTTAGCTGTATAGATTGAAATCACAGTGAATCATTGATTTAGACACATGCTGACTATCTGAATTTAAGTACTTTAACTCAGAAAGAAAACATAGTAACTCATGACAATAAAGTGACTAATTTAGTAATTTCATTCCTATCTTCGGCTCTTTTCACTAACATACTTACTGAAATGTTTTCTTCACTGAATACCAACCAGTTTGTGACTGATAATTAGCTAATGAGTTAATCAGTGACGCAGTTGTGAAATTATGACTGAAACGTTCTCATATGTTAATAATTCAGTCTCACACGGTCCATGTTAAAATGTAATGCATGTCAGAAAGGATGCGTCAGTGTGAATGTGTCAAAGTTAGAAATCTGATTAAAGAAAGGTCAAATAAGCTTTTTATAACAGCATGCATGAAATAGTGTAAACCTCTTATGTAAAATTTTGAGAGTGCACAAGATGTCTCTATTTAATGAAGTCAATGGCTGTAATTGTGTGTCTGGATGGGTTTCTTGTTTTTTTATGTTTGCTCGTGAAAAGAGGGAGGGAGAAAGTGATCTGCTCTGTCATGAGACGCTCTGTAATAAGATCTGGTACGAAGAACAGATGGACACTATTTGAGAGACAAAACTGGAACTAAATGAGTGTAACGACAAGCCAAGTGCTTCAGCAGAGCAAGAGTGACGTGAAACTAATGGAGGAGGAGAAACGAAAGGACAGAGGCGGAATAGTGAGAATGGTGGAAGGGGTTAGTGTGCCGGAAAGACATAAATCATGGTTGTAAAGTAAAGAGAGAGTGTTACAAAGGAAAGAGTAGCAACAGGAAAGACTGTAATGGAAAAAGAGATAGAGGGGAAAACAACAGAGATGATGAGAGGAGAAGAATAATTTGCTGATTGATAGATTCTCAGAACATACATTACACTGTTGCCTGTTTCTCAGACAACTCATATTTTCTCCAAGGACTCGTCCGCTTTTCCATCATGAAAATTACAAAACATCCAGTGGAAAAAGAGGCTGATTTTCCAGTGTTAACATCCTTTTTTCTTGTCACTGCCAATATCAGTTGCCTAACACCAATAATGTATCGACTGTACAGTGAAGACACTTTCAACTTTGTTGTTTTTATTTTTTTTAAAAAAAAGGTTGAATGATTAAAGTTGTTTATACAGTTTTTTAAAATTGTATTTTTATAGTGAGATACAAAAATATATGGTTGAATATATATATATCAGACATTTTAAAGTGTAATAACATTTCACAATGTTATTGTTTACAGTAGGCTAACACAAATACACAATATTTTATATGAGACTTCAATTTCAAAAACATAAAAAAAATACCAATGGTAGTGTATTATAAATGTTACAAAGCCATTCTTTTAATTCATTAAATTAGACAATAGATGCTTCAAACAATCAGTTTGAAGTACGGTCACACTTTATTTTAAGGTGTCATTATTACAGTGTAATTATATATTTAAGTACTGAGTAATAATAGTTAACTACATGTACTTACTATAGGGTTAGGATGGGATTATGGTTTGGTTGAGGGTTAGTTGCATGTAATTATGCATAATTTACTGTTATTACTACGATAAGTACATGTAACATATGTAACAAGGACACTTTAAACATTCAATTTTTAAATCATCCTGTACTCATGAGGCATGGAGGAACAAACACATGCCTCATATTTCTGACATCAGCACCTGTTATTGTAATGAGGTTTTTTTTTGCCTTGTTTCACTGCACAAATGACAAAAAGTGCTACAATATTGTTATACAATAACTTGATTAACTGATTTAACGTGCTGAACAAATACTTTTAAATGAAGCTGACAACTCCATTATGGCCAATACAAAATCAATCACCTTTTTTTAGTTATATCTCAGGCAACTTTTTCTCTTCTTTATCCTCTTTAGATATCATTAGAACTCTCTTTCCAATAACAGCTGCACCCAGAAATCCTGGCGCTGCTTCACTCTGTCATGGCCATCACAAAACTGCTTTAAATCGTCCCATAGAGTCGGATGCATATAAATATAAACCACAATCACTCCTTGAATCTCACTTATCACACTGTCCAGGTGAGCTGTTAATGCCTTCTTTGCTAAAGAAGTGTCAGTACCGTACAGGTCGATATTAAAACGAAGAGCCCCTCTGTTAAATGGAACAGGATAGGGAGGTGTGTGGAGGCTCGTGAACAGAGGTTTCTCACCAGAACCATCTACAAACCATGTCAAGTTTCGCCTTGCCAAGATGTGAAGGTTACTCTCCATGAGTTTCAAGGGCTGCCAGTCCTGGATGATAGCATTCCCTGGAAGCTGAAGTCTGGTAGACAGGTCTGAATCCAAGAGAAGGGCCTTAAGAGCATCCAAGTCCTTTACTGACACTAAAGGACGGCTGCTGTTGGACCTATCTGACACAAGCAGTTTTTCCTTCAGACCTGAGACAAAGCTTTCAAAATCCTCAGAATTCCCCAACAGAGAGAGAACAGCCTGTTTTAAAAGACAGAAAGAGAAAACATAGTGATAAATGTTGCTCTGGTAAGGATCAAAAGGTGGTGAGAGAGAGTCAAGGAGAAAGAAGACCTTTAGTGAAACATAATTCACTAAGAACAACAACATAAAAAGATATAAAAAGTGCAGATTACTGAATATTTTGATTAAGTCTAAACTGATTTAGAACATATTAAAAGGAAAGTATGATTGATAAGGTTTGCTGCAACATGTTTTTCACTTATTGTATTTTGGGTAACACTTTGCAAAAAGGTTCATAATGCATTAAATATCATGACCTATCAATGTAAGCAAAAGGGTAGTGTTGTGTTCATTTATAAATATACTATTGTTCATTGTTAATTAATGTTTGTTCATAAAACATTAAATAAAGTTTACATAACTTGAATTCAGCTATAAAGCAGATCTGCAGAAAACAGTGATGTCATCAAGAACTGAGCTGATGACATCACTGTTTTCTGCAGAGCTGCTTTATAGCTGAATTGAACTCCTTCCATATTGAACCGAACTGAATTTTGTCTGCATCACCGAATCATTTTTCTTTTTATCACTGTAAAGCTGATTTGAAACAATCTGTTTTGTATAAAGCTCTAATATATAAATAAAGGTGACTTGACGTGAAATATTTTTCACTTTTCAAGTTATATCAATTTAACTCACCCGTCTGGCCAGCAGTTTTTGAAGTTGCGCAGTTTTTCGGGCCCTGGGTCATCTCCTCTGGTGAGGCGTTTGGCCTTCACATTGGGGTAGACCTTCTTTATGTAGCCATCAACAAATGTCTGGATCACTCCAGCCACACCACAGAGAGAATGAAGGGCGACATATGTCACTTTGAGTGATTTATGGCCCTTGATTGACCACGCCCCTTTTTCCCACGCTAAGCCCCGCCCCTTTTTCCCACGCTTAGCTCCGCCCCCTTTCCCCACGCTTAGCCCCGCCCCCTTTTCCCACGCTTAGTCCCGCCCCTCCCTCCCACTTCCGGAGAGATCATGTGACCGTGGGAATTCCCACGGTACGGACCCCCTCCCATCCGAACCGGTTCCGGAACCCCTCCCATCCGAACCGGTTCCGGTCTGGGCACATGCTGTACACCTGTTACGGCACAATAATAACTAAAACAGCGCGTATTTAAATTATATCAAGTAAATAGTTATGTTTTCTTAAAAGATCTAATTACTATTTTGAAGATGTACATTTTTCACAATAACACACACTGCTTAAAACTATTAAAACAATTTGTCTTTAGCGTTCATACACTTGTAAGTTGTTTAAACTGCATTTCTTAAAGTTATCGAAATTTTTTAGTTCTTAAAACATCAAACAAATATTAAACATATCAAAACTTTATGTTAAAAATCACAATATCAAAAACACATGCATATTAAAAAACTGACTTACGTTTTTACATCCTGTCTTGTTATCCTGTTTTATCCATCACCAAAGGTATTAATCCAACAGCAATGGTATTTCCAACTCCAGAGGTTTAGAGATTTTAACTCCAAAAGTTACAACAACCATGTGAGGAGCTCCGCGAAACACATCCGCTCTCTTACATCCCAAAAGTTAGACTGACATCTGTGAAGTCTACAAAGCAGCCAGACACAGACTCCACCCCTAGACCCTCCCACGACAGGTGATGAAGAGGTGTGGGAAAAGACGACAGTTCCCACGCATTACACAGGACAGTAGGAGGGGCGTTCTTGTAGCTCCGCCCACATTCTACAACCATTAATACCCTCCCACACAACCATTCTGTCTCAAAACACTCAACATGTCTCAAGAGGAAAAGATTGTATAAAGTTTAAAATACATATGTCTTTAGTGTTATTACACATTTTTAAATTAAAACATATTAAACTATGTAGATATTAAAACTACATTGTGTTAAAAATCATGTTTAAAACAATGAAATAAAAAAGCGCGCTTTAGCGGTCACCATACACTTGTAAAATGTTAAAAACGTTTAGACATAAAAATAAATAATTAATACATTTAAAAATATAATTCAATAATTAAATAAATAAAAGTTTTAAATTGTGTTTTCTTACAATTATCAAAATGTTTTAGCATTAAAACATCTAAAACAGCGTGTAATAAATTATATCATACAAATAGAACTAATTACTATATTTGAAGATGTACTTTTTTCACAATTACACGTTGTTTAAAAGTATTAAAACAATTTATATCATTAAAACATATATGTCTTTAGTGTTCATACACTAGTAAAATGTTCCATTTTTTACATAAAACATCTGTTTTAAAAAAAGTGTTTAAAACAATGTATAAAAGTGTGTTTTTAGCGGTCTCTATACACTTGTAATCATTAAAACATTAACGAGGAAGTTTAAATTGTGTTTTCTTAACGTTATCAAAATGCTTTAGCATTAAAACTTCTAAAACAATGTGTAATGCAATTTTATATCAAACAATAGATCTATTTTCTATAATACATTTTCTAAAATTAAAACATCAAACAAATATTAAAGAATATTAAAACTACATCATGTTAAAAATCACAATATCAAAAACACATGCATATTAAAAAACTGACTTACGTTTTTACATCCTGTCTTGTTATCCTGTTTTATCCGTCACCAAAGGTATTAATCCAACAGCAATGGTATTTCCAACTCCAGAGGTTTAGAGATTTTAACTCCAAAAGTTACAACATACATGTGAGGAGCTCCGCGAAACACGTCCGAACACACCAGAGGCAATCCGTGAATGACATTAGCAATCGAATGCACAGGAGCCTGACGCAAGCTCCACCCCTAGACCCCATCCCACACCTAGAGCCCACCCACATCAGGTGTTGATGCGTGAGAAAAAATAACAACAGATTCCCACACTCAGGGTCCTCGTGACCGTTCAGCTCATAAACCCCCTCCCTTCCCCATTTATGGCTTTGCACACACAGCGTGGGATTTTCCCACGATAACCAGGCCCATTTCTCCACCCACTTCCGGGGATGTCATGTGACTGTGTGAATCCCCAAACCCTCCCTTAGGGGTGTGAACACCTGAAGAGTGGCGGGGTGGGGGGTTGTCACCCCACGATTACTAGTTCTCAATGTGAAAATGTTCAAAAAGGATGAAAAACATTCATTCAAAACAATATGTTTTCTATCTTTTTAAAGAAAATGTATAATAAGGACATAGTCAGAGATGAGTTTAGTGTTTTTTATTAAAGACTTTTCATACATTTCAAAACAATGTGTTAAAAAGTATAATTTTTCTTAAAGTTATCAAAAATGTGACATTGTTAAAATAGCTGTGTTACTTTTTAAGATGTTAAAATGTAATTTAAAACGTTTTTCAGTAAACAAGTTAGAGTTTTTACCTTCACACAGTAATTGTAAGATTGTTCAAAACTGTTTTCAAACACACCATAATATTTAAACTACATGTTTAAAATCATATTAATACCTTAATACCTTACATTTTTACAAACCGTTTTGTTGAAAAATAACGAAAACTTTGGTTTGCAAAAAGATCCCATGTGTATTTTCTCAAAAGTTTAGAACAATGTGCTAAAAAGTATAAATTTTCTTAAAGTTATCAAAAATGTGGTAGTGTTAAAATGATATCAGACAAATAGTTGTGTTTTGTAACATACCTTTTAAGTTGTTAAAAATGTTAAAATGTCATTTAAAACATTTTTCAGTAAAACAAGTTAAAGAGTTTTTACCTTAAAATTGTTAAAACTGTTTCAAACACACCATAATATTTAAACTACATGTTTAAAATCATATTAAAAAATACCTTACGTTTTTACAAGCCGTTTTGTTGAAAAATAACATGAATTAACCAGTTCGCTGTTTAAAGATGTGTAAAAGTGAACAGTGTATTTTCTCCAAAGTTTAGAGATGTTTCAAGTAATCTCCTTGAGTAATGTGAAACGCGTCCGTTTGCTCCGGAGGCCTAGCCGAAAAATGACGGTCTGAAAGTGCACGCAGGGCCACACGT